>JAGFBZ010000671.1:0-600000 GCA_018398805.1 Hirundichthys speculiger
TCGACAATCACATGACTAGCTCAAAGGATGTCATAATTAGGATGGTGGGACTGGATTGAAATCTTCATTGTCATTATACAGTTGCACAATTTGCTGTGAAATTGTTCCCTAAAGGTAAAACGCGGTGGTAAACTCGACGAGACAACGTGTGTTTGCGCTTTCACTTAGAAACCGCTAGAGGGAGCTGTTGTCCTGTCTAAGCCCTGGACGTAAAAGGACGTCTGTATTTTTATTTTTATTTATTTAGAGTTGTGTGAATTACTTATGACTTTTGAGTATTTATGTCTCACCTTCAGTAGACTGGATTAGAACAAAGAAAAACAACTTAAGCTGCCTCGATCCAACAGAAATAACTCAAACCTCCAATCTCACATCAACATACCACGTCATGTTTTCATCAGAAATTTGAACAATATGTATTCATTTAAAATCACGTCTTTTTTTGGAGTTCAGGGTGATCATTTCTTCCACGAATAAATAGAACACTGATGTGTCTGTAGTTCAGATGCGTCTGAGATATGCTGGTGTGTCATCATTTTCCTCATGGTAAAGTTTAAAGCGCCGTTTGTGAATGAGACTCCATATTGCAGTGCTTGACAGATGTAATCCCTTGCCTGATCTTCATCTTTAACAACATTGTAAACAGTCTCACACATTTCAATTATTAATCTATTTAACTTGTATAGTGTCATTTCACAAGAAAGTCATATCAAGCCACTTTAAGTGCCTTGTTGACAATATGGAGATCCTCTTCCCAGAGGTTAAAGGTTTAAGTAAGAGATTTTTTTTTTCCACATCAGCAGGGCTGGTTCTCAATCTGCTAATGTTCTGATTGGAAAACAGCCTGCTCCACCAAACCACGGCCCGGTGCCTCCTGTAAATGTAATTTTCAGCAAAGAAAAAAAAAATCAGTATTTGTTGCAGTCTGTCACTATCCTCTTTGGCGCAGTACAAAAGATGACCAGCAGTTCCTGAGGTTCCAGAGTTGACACAGGAAGTAAAACCTTCGCTGGGCCTTTTTCCAGACAGTGCTCATGTGGGAGGATCACTTACGATCCCGGGACATTGTAGAACCAAGAAACCTGACAGGGTCCACAGTGTTCACTGTGGATGTGTTGGATGTTGGATATAAGATGCAGAGCTTGTTTAAATACACAGATCATCAGTGAGTGGTGGAAGCATTTTAGTTTTGATTTATTTACTAAAGATACTTATGCTGCACAATAAAGTAAATGTGTAGCATATTACTGTTGTTGTAAGTCTTGCTGGAGCTGGTTTGAAGCACATTTTATCCATCTTTATATGGTGGAAGAACAGACACGTCTGTGAGATTGTGAGATGACTGATGGCTAAAGGAAAAAAGAAACCCCCGCTGATCTCAGTACATAGCGGTCGGTCCTTGAGTAAGCATGCCCGTTTTTTGTTGTATTTTTTTTTTGTTGTATTTTTTTTCGCTTTAGTTCAAAGGTACAACATCTGCATAGACGGGCATCTTGGACACCTGGTCAGTGAAGAGGTGTCCAAAACAATATACAATTATAATGCAAACATGTGACTGACAATCTCCCAGCGGCAGTGAGCCGAGGATGGATTAAAAATACGTGGTTAAGGTTATGGAGATTTGTGGAAAGAGTCAGCTGCTTTAGGTCCACTCTTCTAATTGCTCGCTGTCCTTATGTTTTTCTTAAAAATTTTTCCTGGTGCTGTGATTCTGCGGTCGGAGCTGAATCCTCCAGTTCTCTGCTCCTAACAAGGATTTAGAGTTGTTGCTGTAATTGATTTCATATGGTTAATCAATCCAATACATTCTGGTGAAGCCTTGATGCAGATATTAGTCAAAGAAAGTCACAGCAAAGTCATATGACAGTCAGCCAAAACCAAATACCTACAGAGGCTGAGGCAGGTCCTGAAGAGTCGGCTGAATGGGAAGAACAAGATCTAGGCTTCCAACACCTATGCCCCACCAGTAATATACCTGCTGGCATCCTATCCGGGCCACTGGAAGAGATGGAAGCCACTGATGTCAAGACAAGGAAACTACTTACATCACATGGAGGGTTTCACCTTAAGTCCCTATGTATGACCCTAAATAAAAAGTAAGTTGCACATGTGGCAAGGGACACTACGGAGGGCCCTGGTGGGATTTGATCCTCAGACTCCCAGGTGAAAGTCACATGTGCTTACCAGTCAGCCAAAGGGATATCCCACTGGCTAAGTAGCCATAGGTGATCAATTGGAGGTATATATATGGTGACAGGACCCCCACACTGTCACACATACTTCAGGGTAGCAGCATCTAAAATCATTGATATATTGTCATCATTCATGGCAACAATGGCTCTGTGACCAAAAACTGATTAAGATGCTCTCTGTGAAGCAGTGATAGAAGGGCAGCAGCAAGTTCTCAGAGAGTTGTTCTTTCCTGAGGAGTTTGAGGCGATAGTCTCCTCTGGGCCTTCCAGGTGAGGTTCTCTTCACAGGTCCACATCAATAGTCCACTAATACCGCTTTAAAGAGTGCACCGCATCACAGCAGGGTGTGAGAAGTAGTTCAGGAAGTAGTGCAGCTGTGCATAAAGCCACATTGACATAGTTTAAACATTCATTATAGCCTAAATGAAAACACAAAAGGGGTATATATAAAGAGTATTTATTTGAAGGAATTTGCATATTTTTTGTTCATTTAACATTTACATTTGATTTTCATTCCACATTTTCATTTTTTAAACTGTTTTTTTAAAGAGCAATATGTTTCCATTTCTTATTGCTCTTTCAGTTTTTCATCTCATTGCACGTGACTTTTCTTTACTCTTTTAATGACTAGTTAAGTGTGGAACATAGTGGAGGGAACATCCTGCTTTGTGGCTGTTTTACCACTTCCTTGCAGCCATTGAGGAAAGAGTGAATCCAAAAGCTGGTAAAGAAATCAAAATTAGGTGCAGAATTACTTTAATGATACTGTTTTGGTCAAGAGCAACAATTTAAAAACACTGTTAAAAACCAAAGGGCTCACAAACCTTTTTTTTAATGGTCCAAATGTTAGAGAATCTACAACTAAAGTATCAAATCACCTCCAAATTAAGACAAGAAATCCTCCTTAAAATACAGAAGAGAGATGTGAGAGTTTCCTAAAAGGGTGTTTTTTATCCATCCATTCATTCATCCATTATCTATGCCCACTATGCAGGGTCACGGGGGTTCAGTCTTTTAAAATAGCTGTGCAAAGTCTTATGATGTTTTAAAATAAAATAAAAAAATCAAAGGCAGTGAGCGTACTGATCAATCCAAGCCATCTAGTGGTCTATTGGCAATTTTCATGCTGCTGAGATCCAGTAAAGATCTGAGCCTCCAGAGAGCCGAAATGATTATTTCCCCTTCACACCTCATACTCATGGAAACAAATGGAAATACACAGTAGCTCAAATGTTTCATTTTCTAATGAAGATTTACCTTTATTATGAAGATAAAGGCTTTTTTTCATTGGTGTTTAATAACGGTAGAGCCGCATACATGCTTTCATTTTTCCAACGCTTGCACACTTTAATAAGTGTCTACCACAGAGGGCAGAGGTTCATCAGAAACCTTAAGACCCTCACTCAACATCACGTCTCGTGAGCTCACATTGAATGGTCTGCTTTGTCCTCCTGCAGACTCAATCACTGCTGCATTTCTGTTTAGAAAGCTGATCTTTGTCTGCGCTGCCAGCTGATGGGATTGTGACAAGCAGGTGAGTCTGGAGGACGTTGAGAAACGAGTGTAAAAAAAAATGGATACACAAAGGAAAGAGAGAGAAACGGGAAATACTCTGAGAAGACAACACTCAAAAAGGATGAAAAAGAAAAACATGTTTTTGAATGATACAAAACAATTTTTCCAAAAATTTAAATTGAAATTAATTTTGACTTATTACAACAGACTAAAGTGTACAAACATGGGAACAGGGATTACAGGGATTGTAGATAAATGCATCAAAAGTGGTCTGGATGTGATCAGAAGTTTTTAACTTTCCTTGTGATTTTTCTGCTGGAAATTTCAGCGACAGCTGTTGTAATAATTTATCTGAGGCTTACGTAGATTTATCTGCCATTTGAGGTTCAGATGTAAATCATTCTGGCTTCAAAATGGATTCTGCAGCAGATCAGCACAAGATCACAACACGCCGTTGCTGAACATCAAGGCTACGAGATGAGAAAGCTCAGTTTTTAATCAGTGTAGTGCTCTAATGAAACCAGTGCAGCCTTCACAGTGTTTATTGTGAACAAGTCAATGTGCAGATTTAAGTGTTCGTCATTTATAAACTGCCACTGCCCTCCATGCTGCTGATACATTTGCGCCACACTCAGTGCACCGGTGTCGGGAGCAAATCACAGCAACTCTTGCATGTTCCTGCTCATGTAGCATGGCCATGCTGCAGATAAACATCTGCACATGCTCAAGTGGCAAACTGGTCTGAAAATCAGAATTACTGATTGAATTTCTGTCTCCACACTGCTTGGACCAGAGTGAAAAAGTAAAAATATCACTGTGTCCCATTAGTATGCTTGAAAACACCCACTGTTGCTGCACCTAAGGTTTTTTTTTAAGGAACTGTGGGATCAAGTATAACATTTTAGAATTAATTTGGCCGATGTCTGATAATTTTTTCTTCCCACCAAGAAACATTCATCTGATTACTATGAGATCTGGTCTGTCATTTAAAATTTCATTTTTTTGTTCTTTTACTTACTAGATCAAGGAAGAGTTCAGACGTATCACAACAGTTTCCTTGGAGGAGAGATTCATGCTGAAGCTTGTTGAGTACCCAGGTCTTATTCGTGCCGAAGGAGGAGCTGCGGGTTCCAAGATGCGCCCTGTGCTGGGCACTTTAAATGACGTATGCTATTTTACTTTTTTCACAAATATGTAATTACAAATATGTATTTTGTTTTTTTGTGCAAATATGTAAATCTGTGAAAGATGTTAAAAGATGTTTTAGTTTTTAAGGAATTCAGTCTTAGTGTATGTAAATCTTTTCTACAGACACAAAGCATTGAGGAAAAAAAGGGATGCAGTTGTCTGTTGCCTCATCAGCTACCTCGGTGAAAGACAAGAGGATCTTTTCCATGACTGCCAGGTATGTCATATTAATAACAGATGACAGATTAACACCAGGCATCCTCATGTCTTCCTCTCCTCTCCTCCTTTTGTCTTCTGTCCACTCCCCTCTGCTCTCCTTTAAATAAACTGAAATGTACTGAAACAGCATCTTCTATCATGTAGGTATGTGAAGACTACACAGACACGACGATGAAGGTGATGGTGATGCACAGTATCATGGCTGAGGAGGATCCATCAGATGTGCTAATTGTGATTGAGGGAAAGCAAGTGATGGAAGGATGTGGAAGCTGAACAAAGGCACATGTACTCCTGATAGGACTGATATATGCCCTCAACCTCCAATATCCAAAGCAGCTGTAGAACACGTTTGAAGCTTTTCAAAAACGTTTTTTGGAACTTGACGGGGCAAAACTACTTAGGAAGGTCCACAGCCTCAAAAATAAACTCATGCAATAGACACATTTCCCCTCTTGTTCCAGGAGGATCCTTCTTCTGGACATACCTGGATGGAGTTGTAATGGTTGTGATAGTTTTATATTTCTCCTCACTGCTCTTTTCTTACTGAGAAATCTGGATGTCCTTAAACAGGGATATGTTTTATTGTCCAACATGATTGAAACATTTGAAGTTAGTTGAGTGAGTTTTAAAACAGGTTAATTACTTTAATTGTGTGAAACTGTTGTACTGCACTTTATTCTGTGTTTCTTGATGATTTTATGTATTAAAAACATTGAAATGATGAACCATCTGAATGTCTTTTTTGAGGGGGGTACATCTTATCTTCTCTGAATTAGTAATGGTTTTTAACTGATATATAATTCAATTTTATTAGTTATCAGATATTACCTACTGGCAAACAAGATAATTTAACCTAATTTCAATGAGTAAGTAGCTGTTGAATAGATACGTAAATGTGAGGTAAATTTTACCCAATTTATTTAGGTATTTCATAGCTTTTTATTTCAGTTATTTTATACTTAATATATGCAATCAAATCTACCCCAAAAATGTCAATGCAAATTGTTACCTCAGATTTATTGGGTAAATTCTATAGATTAGTTTTTACAGTGTAAATTGATATATTCTAATGAGAAATGTTGTTTGTGGTTATTTTACACAGTTTTGTAATACTTGCTGGTTGAAGAGGTCTGTGCTCAGACTCACACCTTCTCTGTTGCTCTATAGCACCACACCTGGTCACAGGCTGGCATGCATAGATCAACAGCCACTTTGAGACTGATTGTGCCGTTTAGTCCTTTTTTTCCTGATTTATCAGGTGGTGCCCCATTTCAATTTATTAACTTTGTTAATACACTTCTGGTTATTAGCAGCTGTCCCTCAAGACAGTTGGTAATAACCCCCTTTTATGACTAAACAAGCACGTTATACGCCTTATTGCACAACAAAGTGTTGTAAGATGCATCGAAATGCATCAATCATCATTTTATAATCGAATCGTAGCCCCCTGAATCTGAATCCAATCAAATCATGAGGTGCTGATAGATTCACACCCCGACTATTGAACTGATGACACCAGGAAATAAATGTCATGTTTCTGCATCAGCAAATTCATTATGAAATAAGAAACACTTACACTTAAAAATGTGTTAAAAATACATTCACATTTATTGATCAAATAAATACATTCACATTTATTCATTTGATCTATAAATGTGAATGTGTTAAAAATACATTCACATTTATTGATCAAATACATTCACATTTATTTGATCAATAAATGTGAATGTATTTTTAACACATTTACATTTATTTGATCAATAAATGTGAATGTGTTAAAAATACATTCACATTTATTGATCAAATAAGCAAATAATAAAATCCAACGATTGAACTGATGCAGTAAAGAAATAAATGTTATGTTTCTGCATCAATCATGTAATTATAAAATTTTAAAAAACAATTAGCTTAAAATCTATTATTTACACAAATATAATCAATATATAAATAATAAATAAAACCTATTTTACTGATGCAGCCAAGAAATGTTATGTTTCTGCATCAGTCATGTCATTATAAAATAAAAAAATCAATTAGCTTAAAATCTATTTACACAAATATAATCAATATATTCAATAATAAATCAAACCTATTTTACTGATGCAGCCAAAAAATAATGTTATGTTTCTGCATCAGTCATGTAATTATAAAATTAAAAAAAAACAATTAGCTTAAATTCTACTATTTAAACAAATATAATCAATATATTACTAATAAATAAAACCTATTTTACTGATGCAGCCAAGAAATAAATGTTATGTTTCTGCATCAGTAACATCACAATAAAATTAAACAAAAAAAAAAAAAAAAAAAGAATTAGCTGAAAAGCTACAGCATTAATTATGTTCAGGACTGGAGGTCAGACTGTCCTTGTAATGAGCTTTGTTGTTGGTTCTCCTGGAGGAGACAGAAGGTAGATGGTTGGTCTCAATGTCCCAGCCTACAGACAAACAAACGTCAGGTTAGCATAAAGATAAGATGAGATAAGACTTATTTGTCATACACAATTATACATAGAACAATACACAGTGAAATGTGTTATTGTGCCTGTTACAAGAAATAATGAAATAAAAAGACAGTGTAAGATATAATAATATGATACATAAAATATGAAATATTTAGGTCACATATACATTAAATTTGCACAATTACAAAAAATAGCAATTAAAAACACCCTCTGTCATACCATTCTCAGCCACAACAGTTGACTCTGCATTGCGCATTAAATCCAGCAGCTCTGTGGTGGGTACCAGTCCTTGGCTTTCTGTTATCACTTTTGTCTTGAGATTGGTGGGCCACTTCTCCAAGAATTTGTTGGCTGTGGCTTCCCCAAACAGCAGGCGGAAATCTTGTTCTATCTGTAAAGCAAAAGTGCAGTGCATAGAAAGGAGTGATGAGAGACATTACATTTGTGATGCCCACTAATGTGTTCCCACATTTGTGAACCTAAATTATTTTGTTTCTGTGGTGACTCGTTTTCTCAGTTCAGACACAAATACAGCTGTTAACGGGCATTTGCAGCCGGTATCCGTAACACAGGCTGTATATTTATATTTCAGTGATTCAGCTAATGAACTGTTTGGCTATGCTTGCCCTTACTCTTGATTAGGATTTGATATTATAAATTTAGTTAATGATATATGCTCGAGGGTCATGCCCTGGGTCTCTGTGAAGCGCCAAGAGACAATTGCAACAGACGCTATACAAATAAAATTGAATTGAAGATGTCTGACCAGTCCTGGTGTGTCTAGAAATCTCGGGGAGACTGAGAACACATCTGCTGTTCTCTTTTCATCGTTGACCACTGAATGACAATAACTGAAGGTAGCTTTCATTTTCTCACGGACAGTGTCTTCACCAGCAGTGTTTCAAAACAGCAATAGCTGCTTCCACCTCCTCATCAGATAACACTTTGTCAGCGGTGAAGGGTCCAGGTTGACCATGGCCTGGCCCACCACCTTAAGACAAAACAATTTTATTGACTCCTGCCTACACAATCCATCAATATTATATGCAACTGATAAGTAAACTTACTTTTGTGAGATTTGCTGACAGAGGGACCTCTTTCCTCTGCAGCTTCCTTTGAATGGTCTTCAACTGCCATGCAAGGTATCCTGAACCGCTCTCTGGGTCATAGTAATGTTCCTATGTAATTAAATAAGCACAGACTGACTATGCTATCAACATTTCTAAGGGCAATTATGTGCCTAAATGTTGTAATAACCCTTGTACTTACATATCCATGTTGTGAAAATGGGTCTTTCCAGATATGGAAACAGAGCAATTATTCCCCTGTCCATACATCACTCTGACACTTTTTTGGGGGGGATTGTTCTAATGTATGAATTAAATGATGACAATCAATTAATTGGACACAATTAAAAACAATCCAAACAGTAACAATGTTTCTTCATAGCCTACATGTATGATTCTTGCCCATGTGTTTGTGTCATCTCAGCAGCAAGTATGTTTATCATCTGTCTTCTGGTGGCATCTCTCAGAGATTTAGTTTTTGCATCTTCTTGCATGATGTGTTCACCGCCAGGCTTTGTTGTAAGGATTTTTTCAATCAACTTAAATGTAAAAATAAAAAACATGCAGCCAGAAATGTTAAAACCATATGTACGACTGGAAAATAATAACCTAACAACACTTCCCATTAAAAGGAACAAAATCCAGATTAGACTTAACAACAATGTCCACTACCCACCGCTTTTGCCTCATAGTTTATGCGGCATGGCCTTTTAGGTTCAGGTTCACTTCCTTCAGCAGCAGCTGCCTCTTCAGGAGGGTCACACATGGTGAAGTCCAGAATGATAGTATCCTCAGATGCAACTGAGCATGATGATGATGATGATAGAGAAGTATCTGGTCATTTGACAAAATGAACAAAAGGGAAGCATATTAAATGTAACTGTTATTACTCCCATCCCAGCCTTTGAGTTTAACATTAACATATGTCAATGGTTCTTCGTTGATCAACATGGCTCAGAGGGTTCCAGGTGACTCCTTCACTATTTCTTTAAAGACCTCTCTGTCAACGTCTGTGTCAGATTGGTCCAGCACTTTCAGATCTGGCTGCCTGCCTTCTGGTTACATTTTAGGCACAGTGAAGTGAAGGAATGAAATGTCAACTAAGTCGAGTAAGCCTTATGTTTCCACAAAATGTTGAGGTGAAACTTAAGTCAATAGTTCATTCCCATCCATTTTAAGGCATAGCAGAAACAATTATCAAATCAGATAATTCAGAAGGAATGGTTTTATGATGAATTAGGTGTATCAACCAAGTAAAAAGTTGTGATATTGTGTTGGAGTCAAAATACATCTTTTGTTTTGCCTTCTGTGGGGTTTCAATCTGTTCGTGGAGGCATTGGTGTCAATAAATGTGAGTTTTAACTGAATAATTGTGGGTTTTGGTATTTCTGAGTTAAAGTATTGTGTTGGGAATCATGGATTCTGTTAATGGTGTACAGGGTCGAACTAATGATGATTTACTTGGTGAACAGCCTGTTATGGCTGAAATCAAAATGTGTTCAAATGGGGACATAAATCAATCTCAGAATTTAATTGTTAAATCTGTACCAACTCAGTCAGTGCCACTGCTTACAGAAGGGCATGCAGAACCCAGAGTGACAGCATTTCAAATGTGGCAAGTAAAAAAATCAACACACAAAAGTCACACAACGTCATCTGGAAGCAGCAAGTCCTCCACCTCTTCAGATTACCTGCATTGGTCTACACCAGTGGTGTGCAAAGCGAGCGAGCGCTCTCTGGTGGTACGCGGGGGAACGTCATGACTTGTCAATGCATGACAATGCATTATAAATACAACGTTTCAAATGAAATTCAGGTGACAATAAATAACCACAATAGGGAATAAACATCTCTCCTGTGTGTTTAAAGCTAATTGAGAAAGCATATATGGCTATATTTTAAAATTGGTCATCATGGTGGTAGTCGGAGAGCTCAATAGTTTCACAGGTGGTACGCAGCATTAAAAGTTTGAGAACCACTGGTCTACACCTAGGCTGAAGGAGGTCTCTAAAAAAATGAAATCAGTGTTGTGGCTGCCTCGGTGAACTCAACCGCAAGCATGTTTGATGCAAAAGCAGGTTATTCATTGAACTAAGTCATGTAAGCTTTCACACCTTTGATCACCAAAAACAACATCAGTGCAAAACTATTGTTTCTGTTCAGAATAGCTGAGGATCAGACCTTCAGGAAAATGGTTCTCTATACAGAAGAACATAAAGTAGGTAAAGGCATACAGCACACAAGGATAAACACTTCCTCCAGACCCTCCCTCTGACTCTGTTTTCCCACCACTTATAAAGAGGGGATTGTTAAAAGCAGCAGACAGGCTGAGAGGTACACAGAGAGATTAGAGACCACATGAATCTCCAGTGAAATCTTGTAACTCAGAGGATACAGACTCTCAGTTGCTCCAACTTATCACCATGAGGTTTGAGGAGATCTTGGACGATGTTGGTGGCTTCAACAAATTTCAGTTTATGCTCATGATCATCTTGTGCCTGCCCCGTGCCATCCTTGCCCTCCACTTCCTCCTGCACAACTTCATCTCTGCCACCCCTCCTCACCGCTGCTCCCTCTGGAGCCCAGAAGAAAGGAATGGAACTATCTGGGACTTTGATCCTGAGGTGCTGGCGCTCAGGATCCCCCGCCAGGATGATGGCTCCTTCAGTTCCTGCAGGGTCTTCGATCCTCCACTGACCAGCAACCTCAGCCAAGCAAACAGAACCACGCTGTGTCCACACGGCTGGATCTACGACGAGTCAGAGTTTACCACCACAACTTCCTCAGAGGTAAAAATGTGCAAAGTTGATGCTCATTCATCTTTGTGAAAGATGAGACAAAAATGTATTTTTACTTGCTGCATTTGACCCTTGCGTATGTGTAATATATTCCTGAGCATTTGCAGAGGGCCCATACTGTAGCACACCATCTCAAAGTTTAAATGAACTGTTTTTGTCAAGGATCATATTTAAAGTTAATTTTGATATTTGGATTGGTTACATCTCACTGCCCTGATTTACTGTGTGACAGACCGCAAAGGCGAAACCGGGTCATTAATATAATTAGTATAAACATGGAATCAAAGGCAACTTGTCAAGAAGTTATCTGAGGTAGTCTGTACTACATCAACGAGTAGTTTTTTTCTTTGTGTATGTGTCTTTTTTATATCTCCATCTCATACCCACAGTTTTTTTTCTCTCTGCAGTGGGATTTGGTGTGTAATGACAAAAAGCTGAATCAAGCTCTTGCTACCTATTTCTTCCTTGGGGTCACGTTTGGAGCCATTGTGTTTGGGCAACTTTCCGACAAGTAAGTTCATCAAGATTCATTAAAAATACTTGGTGGCCCACTGAAATACTTTTGATAGAATACTAAGTAATAGCAAGGTAAGACAAGGTTTACAGAGCACAAAGACTCACCTTCAGGCTGACATGAAGGCCTGTTTAGACATGGTATTAGCATGTGCCCTGAATGATCCGATCACAAGTGGACAACCATTAGTACAAATGTAAATGTGCCCAGGATGCGTATGAGGTTGCTTTGGGATCAGATTTAGCAGTGTAAATCCTTGGAGGCCTTTCAGCATAACTGATGTCTTTTTTTGCATGCAGGAGGACATAATCATCCACATGACCATGGCATTGCTTTTATCATACAAATCAATGACTGGGAGCAATAACAACCAACAACAACAACACACTGTGGTGTTGTTTTATTTTGCCCCCAAAGTTCTACTTTTTCATTTTAGATGCACGGGAAGGGTGTTCTTCTAATGTTTACTGGCAACTAGGATAGTGCATAGCTCCCACAGGGAAAATAAAATAACACATTTGTTGTTCGCACTCGGAAATGATGTACTTGCTTATTTGCATATCGGGTGGGGAGAGATCCAATCACAAGTTGTCACTTGAGACACATTGAGATGGGTGATATTATCAGGTGTGAACAGACAGGCTTAGAGCTCTCCACTTCTAATCGGATCACCCAAAATGGATGCTAAGTCAAGGTCTACATGGGCCCAACTGAATCTAGCAGTCTACAATCAAAAAGCATGTTAAAAATATTTACAGAGTATGTTAAATGTTTTAAACAGTGCATCCTGTTTTCATTTACATTTTACGCAATGTCCCAGCATTATTAGAACTAAGGTTGTATTTTTTATACACATTTGGATAAAGGCAAAGTTATACATTTGAGTAAATTATTTAAATGCACTGTTTAAATACACTGTGCCCATCATTTGATAAAAACCCATTGATGTTGATTCTAAATTTAGTTTATTTGATTCCATCTGTAACGTTTATCAGCAGCTGTAACTCAATATTATGTTACAAAACAACAAAATGACATGAAGCAACCCAAATTGCTGCTTTACAATGATCACTTTCAAAGAAGCACATTTACTCACAAATGCCTCCAAGCAAGAGGCTGCATTATCACGCTGTTATGTGGTTTGTCTTTCCATTTGCAACTTCTGTTCAACAGAGTCAGTTGCTGTTTGGAGAATAAAAACAAATTTATGAGTGCATTAGTGTGTGTGTGTGTGTGTCCATGTGGCTCTAACAACAACTATATTAATCCAGAAAATGTTGGTTACCAAATAAATCCACATCAGTGATCTCCAGCTCCGCATGACCTCCAACTCACAGGCACAACTGTATCCCCTTTCAGCTCACCCTGAATCTGCTGAGTTTCCTTGTGATGTGCTTGAAGTTTTTAGCAGTTCTGTTCTCAGACAACTAAGCCTGAGCTGGTGTAGGCTTACAACACACATAGATAACGCCATGCCTCCATCTACAATTAGATGGACATGGACCTGGATTAAGTCTTGTGCTGACCTGCTCAGTCTTTTGATTCAAAATGTTTAAATAAAAGCTATCATTGAAAACATATGAGACACATCTCAAAGGCAGCACTATCCATCCATATATTATCTTTTTAGAGGGGAAGCAGGGGTCTGCTTGAGTCTATTCCTACTCTTCTCAGGTAAAAGGCAGGGGTGAACCCTGGACAGGTTGCCAGTCCTTCGAAGTACTATATATACAGACCTGTTCTTCCTGGGGAGGTTGTAACAGGGATGAAATGAGTGCTTTGTGAAATGGCAGTGCAGAAAGCTGTAACAAGGGTGCGAGGATGGCTACAAAATCCATGCACAGTATGAAATCAGTTAGTGATGGGGATGGTGAGAAGTGGCTCGTTGGCCATCTGACAGCGCTGTTCAGGGCTGCTGTCAGAATGGAGGCAGAGATGGACTGGACAAGCCGTAATGCAAACTTTGTCCCTTGTCTTGGAGGACTAGCTACTGCAGAAACCCTGTTGCAATGCTTGACAATCTAGACCAGGGGTGGGCAACTCCAGTCCTCGAGGGCCACTGTCCTGCATGTCTCAGATGTTTTCCTGCCACAACACTCCTTATTCAAATGAATGGATCACCATCAGCTTGTCATCCAGGTCTGCACAACACTGTTAATGAGCCATTTATGTGAATCAGGTGTGGTGAAGCAGGGAAACTTCTAACACTTGCAGGACACCTCGAGGACTGGAGTTGCTCACCCCTGATCTAGACGAGCCTCCAACAGCTGGAGGCCGATATGATCCTCCCGCAGCTGCAGCAGCACACCAAATACCAGCAGCAACAGGGAAGCTATTTTTTTTCTTTTTTACTGATAATTATTCAGTATCACGTCTCATTCACTGCTGACTGAATCAAGCAGCCAGTGGCCGGAGGCTTCAGGGTCTTGTTGCTGTCTGAGTGTGAAGTGGAGGGAAGGGACTGGTGTTGTGATGCATTCTAACTTTGTTCAGTTGTATTCTCCATTCTTCCCCTTCCTTTCTTTCCAACTAACCCAAACACATCCACTATTTCCATTACTTTCTTTCCTCGGCTATGTTGCCTTGTGTGTGACACAATATAAGATGTGTAGTTTGCTCTGAACCATTCTGGCTCTATGCACACTCGTACGCACCGACACACCCACTGACACACATGTACATATATTGACACTTTTATCTCACAACTTAATTGTTTCTGTACTCCTTATGTGTATTGTACCCTTGTGATTGCTTAGTAGATATGATAAAGTTTTAAATGTCAGTGTTTTTCACTCAGTGGGTTTCAATAGCAAAGGCAAACCTTACTAATCAAGAGCTAATCTTGGTTTTGTTGCGTGTTTGGTGCCAAGAGAAAATCCTATATAGCAGTCTTTCTTTTTTTCATATTTATTTCAGTTCTCTGTCAGATGACTGTGCAGTGTTTGCAGGGAATCTTTGTCTCCGCTTTCAACCACCGATGATGGGATAACAGCATTAATATTCCATGAGGGTACTGCACTTAATGCGAGGAGTCCAGCACTGATCGCTGTATCTTTAGGAAGCGAGACACCAACAACTGTATGATATATGATGTAAAAAGATGAGACTGATCAATTTGTCTGCAAATGCATAGCTCATTCATACCTGTGTATGTAAGTGTGTGTGTGTGTGTGTGGAGTTTGCTCTACCTGTGCTGCATCATGACTCTGTTGATCTTAAACTTTCCACACCTCTCCCTAAACCCAAACCTTTTTATTTGGTTTCCATGAATTTGCTGTTAATTGTTGGAGTTGTTGCACTTTGAAGATGACCTAGTGAGTACTCTTTCTTCTCACAACGATAATTTCTTTCATTGATGCGCCCTGAATTGGCCCTTTTCCACTTGGCGCGGCTCGACTCGACTCGGCTTCGCTTTGGAGGTTTTCCACTAGGTCATAGTACCGGCTTGGCCCTCCTTTTTTCGTACCTACTTGGCTGGGGTTCTATCCGGGCTGAGTCGGGCCGAGAATACAACGTCACCACGCTGCGGGCCATTGATTGGCCAGAGAGCAACGTCACGAATGAGCCTTAAGCGACTCCTCCACACCCGCCATATTTAAAACTCGGCAACAACAAACTCAACAGCGATTTTACTTTACCTACAATTGTCTACTTCACAATACAAAGAATGGCCGGCAAGTCGAGGTGGTACTGAACTACAGTGGAAAACCACTGAGTCGAGTCGAGCCGAGTCGAGTCGAGTCGAGCCGCGCCAAGTAGGTACTAGTGGAAAAGGGCCAAAAATGTACTGTTCTTGAGGCATTAACAACTGTCACAGGATCTTTAACTAATCAAGTGCAGGTGGGCGTTTCTCAACTTAATACAACAGCGTATGTGCTGTAAATTTATTTATTTTTTTTAAATTACCCATGAGAGGTTTTCTCAGTGGAGTAAAAGGGATATTTAAGGCCTATAGCCCTTAACTTTGAAACTGAATTTAAACATTGCCAACCCTGAGCTTGTGCAGCTGATGTTATGGGGGTATGCACATACTCAGAGAAACATAACACTTTTTGTAGACTGATACTGATTACTGTGGTGTTGTTTTTCTTTTTTTTTTTTGTCTGTGTGTGTGCGTACGTCTGTTTTAGGTTTGGTCGTAAGTCTATGCTCCTCGTGGCTTTAATTGCCAGCACCATGCTAGGAGCCACATCAGCCTTCTCCACCTCCTACGTCATGTTTGCCATCTCCAGAGCGCTCTGTGGCATGGCGCTCAGTGGGCTGTCCATCATTGGTGTGGTCCTAGGTAACAACTCAATGGCGCATGTATAAAAAAACATAGATGAAAACACCTTCGGTTCTAAATGCACCTTCAGCGGCATCAGTGCTGATTTGTGTGATGTCTTTTATTCGTTTTGCAGTGTACAGCATCCTGTTTTGATGGTATGGTTAATGGTAAATTAACAAAAACTGAATGGTGTAACATGCAACATCAGCTTCCCTGACTGAAAATCAAACTGTGGCAGTCACATATACACTGAGGTGAACGTAATTTTTTTGGTGTAGTTCTTAGGGGAGCGTTACTCCAGTCTGCTGAGAAGATAATGTAGATCTGATTCTTTCTCCCTGGTTGAGTCTGTGATTTGCTGTTTGCATTCACAAGTCAATAGCTGATTTTGTGTCAAAAAATCTCTGTCTTCCCACTCTATTCTTCCCCTTCCTCTCAAATGGCAGACAAAAGATCAGCTCAGCTTCTGGCACATGAAAGATATTAATCCTTACCATGAAACTATCATATGACTAAATACAAAATGGCAATTTTTTTTCTTCTTGTTTTTAATTCTACATCAAACCTGTTGCCTCTCTATGGAGGAAGTATCTGTGTATTTAATTGCTGTCTATTATCTGTTGACACTTATCTCTTGCTCAGGTATCGAGTGGACAGACGTAAAGCACCGGACATTCACTGGTACCATTATGAGCTTGTCGTGGAGCTTTGGGAACATGCTTCTGGCCCTAATGGCCTACTTCATCCGAGACTGGAGGCATCTGACGCTGGCAGTGACGGCTCCCTGCATTATCGCTGTCATATCCTGGTGGTAGGCTTGTCATTTGGAAGTGTTCTTGTTCCTCACGCTGACAATTAACATAATGTTTCTGTGCTTTTAAAAGCCTGTTTCCCCTGCTTGCCTTCAGGTGGATACCAGAATCAGCACGGTGGCTGCTAGCAAATGGCAAAACAGAAGAAGCCAAAAAGTATTTGGTTCAGTGTGCTAAAACAAATGGGAGGAACGAATACACACCCAAACTGGAGACTGAGGTACAGTGAAGTGACTAAGCTGTAGCTCAAATAATACGATGTTATCTTCCTTTTACTGTAAAAAGTTACTGAGAAAGCGACACAGATTCACCTGAACAATTTCTTAAATGCAAATGGCCTTTCAGACAGGATTTCAGTCTGGCTTCAGATGAAATCCCAGCACTGATCAAAGTCTCAATGACTGACTGAGATAAAACATTTGTTCTGGTGCTGCTGGATCTTAGTTCAGCCTTTGATACTGTGGACCAGAAAATCCTTTCTGACAGACTGGAAACTGGCTGGAGTTATCACGTCCACTTCTCAGTTGGTTCAGATCATATCTTGAAGGTGGGAAGTTTGTTGTTTCTATGGGTGAAAAATAAATCTGAGCTTATTCTTATGACCTGTGGAGCCCCTCAAAGGTCGATTCTTGGAGCACTGTTATTCAGCCTTTAAATGCTCCCCCTGAATCAAATACCACATGACAACAATGTTCCTTACAACAGCTATGCAGACTTAATAATTCAATTCAGCTTTAGCTTTAGAGACCCAGATCATGACCCCTGAAGAAATATTCTTAACTATTAGTAATATTATCGAATTTTAATCAAAGAAACTATGGTAAGTTAAAAAAAGAAAACTCCCTCAGTGGGAAGAAAAACCTTTAAGCTAAACAGTGGCAAGGAAAAACTCCCCTTTAAGAGGGAAGAAACCTTGAGCAGGACCTGGCTCATAAGGGGGGACCTTCCTGTTGGGTAAAGGAAGAAAAGAGGAGGGAGATAGGACAGAGAGGAGGAAGGACAAATGACACTCAGATGATTCACTTGGCTCTTTTACCAAACGACTCTGGTCCATGCAATCAAGCTTTCTTTAATGAAATCAAGGCAAGACAGTAATAATCCTATTTGGTAATGAAATGGAAAGAATAAAAGTTGCTTCCCAGCTTAAATCCAGGGGGCTCAAGACAAAAACCGAAGTTAGAAATCTTGGCAGTTGAACTGACTCAGACCTGAGCTTCAGCAGCCACATCAAGGCTGTTACTAAAACAGATTTTTATCACCTCAAACAACATCAAGAGTAACAGATCTGATGTCCAGAGCAGATTTAAAGAAGCTCATCTATGTCTTCATCATCCAGCAGACTTGACAACTGTTACGCTCTTCTGTCTAGTCTTCCCTAAAAAGTTGATTAGACACCTTCAGCTAATTATACACCATCAGGGGCGCCGCTAGGGATTTTGGGCCCCATGAAAAGAATCTTTACCGGGCCCCCCAACACAGCGGCGAAATTTGTTGATGCTATTTTTGATCATCATTAGGGGCCTCTCTGGGGCCCCCTCAATCATGGGCCCCTATAATCCGTATCCTTTACCCCCCCTTTTCGGCGCCCCAGTACACCATTACTGATGCACCAGCAATAAGCTTCTAAGTCTATATACATTGCCTGTCAGTCTAGTTCTGTTTCAGATATGCCAGTGTCTCAGGTCTGGCTATGTGGCTGTTTCAGGTTCTGGAGAAGATAGCAGCATCTGAGGTGACTGAGAAGAACCACACTTATCTGGATCTGGTCAAAACCCCTCAGCTGAGGAAGATCACCCTCTGCTCCGGGTTATTCTGGTACCTAAGCATTCATGAGGGAGTACTGTCTGCTGTGCAGGACCACAGGCTGCTGTGTGTTTTCATCCTGACAATGCTGCTCTGTCTCCAGGTTTGCTGTTGCCTTCCTGTACTATGGAATCAGTTTCAAGATCTCAGGTTTTGGAGTCAACATCTACCTTACTCAGTTCATCTATGGTGCCATTGAAGTTCCTGCCAAAATCCTTACCTTCTTTGTCCTGGACTGGATTGGACGGCGCAATGGCCAAGCATGGTTTCTGATCACAACAGGAGCTCTGATTGGAATAAACACAGCTATACCTTTAGGTTTCATTTGTTCCTATTTTTGCTGACATATACAAATGTAACAAACATAGAAACTGTATATTTATGATGCTGCAAACTTGACACATAGGCAACCTTTTTTGTTCTTTGCATGGATATGATTTTTGTGTTATGTGCATTGATTCAGAATGATGCCTTTCTTTATTTCTACTTTAATGCATTTCTCTTGCAGAATACTCTGTACTTCGTACGTGCATCGCTGTGGTGGCGAAGGGTTTCTCTGAGGCGGCCTTCACCACGGCGTTCCTCTATTCAGCTGAGCTCTTCCCAACCGTACTCAGGTGAACTCCCGCATACAAGCACTTCAACCTCATGTTAACTTTACCTAAAAATATATTTCCTTCCAGAATGGAATATAAAAAGGCTTTTAACTTCAGGATTTTTAACTGAATCATACCCACACGTGACCATAATCACATTCATATCATGTATGTATTTCTTTCGCAGGTTGATGTTAATTTCTTCCTAGATGAAATGTTTGTTTCATCCTTTGGTCAGAATACAAAAGGACGCAGTTCCACAAATCCTTTTTAAACCATAAAACCAGCTTATTAATCGCAGCTGGTTTTATGAGCTAGTGTGGGGCTTAAAAGCAGCACATGCTGATGAAGTGTGTTGCTCAGGAACAAACTGTTGGTCCCACACATTAGTTTCGACTGCAGTGTTGTATCCACAATCCCAACCTGAGACCAGGTGCCAATAAGTAACCATGGTAATGGTTTTTACTGATGGTAAATTTCAGTTTAGCTAAATTACTGTACATTTCCTGTGTCGTGACACAGTTTGACAACTGAGGTTCCCAACTGTGTTGTTGCACAGGCAGTGTGGTATCGGGTACACCTCGTGTCTCTGTCGGATTGGAAGTGCCCTCGCTCCAATGATCATGCTGTTGGAGGATGTTTGGCTCCTTCTTCCCCCCGTGATCTTTGCTGGGACAGGGATTGTCAGCGGCGGCTTGGTCTTCCTGCTTCCAGAGACACTCAACGTCCGTTGCCTGAAAACGTCCTGGATGTTGAGGAGGGAAGGTAAAAACGCAGAAGGAAAGCAGAACAGCCATTCAGAATTTTTCAGTTCTGCCATTGGATTGCTAAAGGTGCATGAGAAATGATAAACCTGGCATCACCAATAACATTGATAGTGATAATCAAAAAAAGGTGCTGATAACAGAGCAACACAGGAGGACTCATCCAGTTTGTTAGTGGACTTTGTAATCAGCATCTGCAGACACTGTGCACATGTTTGTTTGCAGATCTGTTTATGCACCTCTGTGCGACCTATCCACTGCAGCAGTGATGAAATTAAGAATTAAGCATTAAGATAGGAGATAAATGCTCAGTTTTAGCCAAGCCTAGCCTGTGAAAATGATTGTGTATTTGTCTTTGTGCGAGCTTTGGACTCACATCTCCACAGACTACTTTCAATGGGGTAAAGCAGGAAAAGCTTTTTCTTGCAATGCATATTATTCTACTTTTGTCAAATACCTCTTTGCAGGACTGAAAACGCTTTAACATAGTAGCAGCTTTCCTCCTTAACTGTGTGACAAATTGGGTAATTAACACTACTCAGCTGATCAGAATCAAGGGTTCTCATGTGCCTCTAGCAGTAATGTGTTTAAAGGTTTGTGTTACGTTCCTAAAGTGTGTTCATTTGCAGGGGGGAATAACTGTTTTAAAACCTTTTCTTACTGTCTGCTCAGACACATGCAGAGTGATGCAGATGGACCGATTGAGATGAAGCACAGAAATGGTACAGGAACAACAGCATCACGGGAGAATGGACTCGGCAGCTCAACAGCAGTGGAAGAGAGAAATTCTTCCTGATGGTCTTCAATGACAAAAAAAAAATATTTCTTTTAGTAGTTTACAGGGAGTCTGCAGTCAGCAGTGAATGAATTGGTGCTTTTTGATTTTCATTCAGACAACAGCTCAATTCGAGGCTGTTCTGTTGAAGACTGGAATTTTACCAAAAGACTGTTTCCAATTAGCTAGAATGAGGATTTAGCAGACGCACATCACAGCTGACGGACTGTCATTGAGTTAAGGATAAAGCTAATAGGCATCTGAGCTGCACTCATATCAGATTACACTTTACTGTATGTCCTCTTTATTTAGTATTAATTACTATTTTGTAGTGGAATAAATAGATAGTAAGCCAGGACAATTTGGTTGTAAGCATTAGGAAATGTACATTAATGTTTTGTTACCATATCAAAATACATTTGTAATGATATGAATTATATTCAGGGTGTAAAGTTAGTATTGTATGAAAATGAATCTTATTGAACACTTAAAATGTCCTCATACCACTTATAAAAATGTGATTGTCTTCTAAAGCAGTGTCTCTTTCAGTATGGTTATTTTTTTCTGGGCTTTTCCAATAAAAACACTCAATCAACATTTAATTTCAAATCGGATTCACTCATTATTTCTTACAATTTCTCATTTGTAGATTAAAAACAACAAAATCTCTACAAATAAGCAAAATAAAATGTGCACACTGGTAAGACAACTCAAAGACAGAGACTGGTATAGATATTTTATTTTCCCTGATAACAAACTAGTGGTCCTAACTTTGTGTTTGTACCCAGGCACAGATTAATATATAATTATACAGAAATTTATTCAAACCCTTTTCAATTTTTTATTTATACTCAATTTCTGTGGGTTTATTTTTTCATAAACAAGTGAGTTCAACATTTTTTATCTTAGTGATTTTTGATTTCAGTTAAACAGTTCACCCCTCATGTGTAAAGATCTCCTGGTTATTGAGCCTGGAGGATCTCCTTGCAATCAACCTGATCTTTTGCTCCCTCCACAGGTTTTGGAAAAGAATAAAGGCCTTGACACTGGCTGGGCCACTTGAAAATGCTGATATAGATTTCTTCAGCTCTTGACCTCTTTGCAGTTTTTGGAATCACTGTCCAATGATCTTCAAAGCCTGGATTCTCTATGGACTGCATGATGTGTTTCATTTGAACATACAAATGGCCCTTTTTCCAAGTATTTAAGATTTATAGTATTTTATGAGGAAGTCCAGAGAAGCAGAGAGGTATGTTAGAGTGGTACAGGACATATGAGAGCTGTGAGACAGTGGTGAGGTGTGCTGTAGATGTGACAGAACAGTTCAAGGTGGAGGTGGGGCTGCATCAAGGATCACTTCTGAGTTTGCTGCGGTGATGGACAGACTGACAGATGAGGTTTAACAGGAATGTCCTGTGATCTTTGCAAATGACATTGCGATCTGCAGTGAGAGCAGAGAGCAGGTGGAGGAAAAGCTAGAGAGGTGGAGGTATGACCTGGAAAGGATAGGAATGAAGGTGAAGCACAGCAAGACAGAATACATGTGTGTGAATGAGAGGAACCCAAATGGAGCGATGAGGCTACAGGGAGCAGAGATAAATAAGGTGGAGGATTTTAAGTACGTAGGGTCAACAGTCCAGAGCAACGGAGAATGTGGAAAAGAGTTGAAGAAGCGTGTGCAAGCAGGTTGGGGCAGGTGGAGAAAAGTGTCAGCAAGAATGGAAGAGAAGATAAGCTGTACAAGATGATAGTGAGACCCACAGTGTTGTTTAGTTTAGAGACTGTTGCACTGAGGAAAGGACAGGAGGAAGAGTTGGAAGTAGCAGAGGTTAAAATGTTGGGAGTGATGAGGATGGATAGGATCAGGAATTAGAAGATCAGTAGGACAACACATGTTAGATGTTTTGGAGAGAAAGAGAGATGTGAATGAGATGATTTGGACATGAAGAGAGGAGGGATAGTGAATATTTCGGTACAAGGATGATGAGGTTGAAACTGCCAGCCAGGAGGCCTAGAGGAAGACCTAAGAGGAGATTTATGGAGGAAGCAGAGGATAGTTAGATGGTGGCAGATGATTCACAGTGCCGACCACTGAAGGAAATAGCTGAAAGGAAAAGAGGAAGAAAACAAAGTCCTGACCTAACCAAACCTCAACTAATATATTATGTTAATCATGTGCCAACACAGACTCCATGAAAGCTCAGCAAGGAGAATTTTCTTCTCCACAACAGAAACCTAAAGCCCATCTTGCCAATTTAAAAGATTAGCTGAAGAAAGAAGAACATTCTTGGTCAACAGTTCCTTGTTAGGATGACATCAGAGCTGAACTGTTTGAACATGGGGTAGATAGTTTCATCCCCAAGAATCCTATCTGACCGGTGAAGCATTTTTTACTGCTAATGGAATGCTTCTCTCTCTTTTTTTTTTTTTTTGGTCGGTGGACCTACTTAAAGTAAACTGCATCATGAAACAAAAAAGACATTAACATCATGCAGTTATCTGAAAAATTCTGCCTTGATCAGCATTGCGGTCTCCAATAACGCAGTGTTCCAAAACAGACAGTAAAAGTGATCAGGTACACAAATGCAGCTGAATATAAACAGCCTAAAATACATCACTGGCTCTGATTCCCTGGTTTGTGCCAAAGTATCCATGTCCTCTGTTTGTATACTGGAGTGTCTCTCAATGCTGAAGGCAGTGCATCAGAAACTGATGGCCTCGAATCATTCTCACATCAGTTCCTGATGCAGTATCATCAACATCAGGGGCCGTTTTGCCCTCACATGGAGGTCTAAGCTGTTAAAGCCATTCAATGCAGCAATGCCACTTATAACCACACGAGGGCAGTATATCTCAAGAAAAGTTCATGTGTCAGACATCAGAATGCACATGCTAGACCGTCCCCACTCATTATCACAGTATTGTCAGAGACTCTTTTTTCTACAGAGCAAATCTATATTCCCTTATGTGGTCAGGAGTGGTATTACTACATAGAGTGGCTTTAAAGTTAAGATGTGAGAACAGACATTCACCCATCCACCGGTGCCTCATTCTCAACTGAAAAGCCCCCAAAGAGCTGTTAACTACTGACACACAATATGACTAATACAGCATTATAAGAAAAAAGAAAAACAATTTGAACAATCTATCTAAAAATTTTTACATTAATTGAAAAAAAAAATGTAATTTAAAGATTTAGTTTACTTGAGTCACACAAAACATTCTTAATTTTAACTTAAATGAGCAACCTTTTTATTGTTTAATCATTTAAAAAAAAAACAGTCTATAAACTTTGAGTAATTATGGAAACAGAAGTTGATACAAAAATCTGGTACCCTTGAACATAGGATGGTCTCAGAGGATGTGATGATACCGTGTTCAGGTGAACCCCAACTAACACCGTGAGGTGGTCAAAGCTCACAGTTGCCAGCTGAGATTTAACTGGGTCACAGTTGTTTCCTCGCTGAATTTACATCTGTTGCAATTCTTCTTTTGGCCCACTCTCAACTGTGTACCTCCAAAAGCTGCCACTGGAGTTTCTTATAACACAGCATTAAGTTTGTAACAGATCAGTATTACTAAAAGCAGAGTGATCACCAGAGTGACTGGATCATCTCTGCAGGTGATTGTGAGGAAGCGTATGTCACAGTTGCCTGCAGAGATTAACAAGTCAGCCTGAGGAGCCGGAAACACACCTCTATCATTTCAGAGCACATGTGCACCGCCTCACCTTCAGTTTCTGGAAATGGGTCCAGAATCCGAGTTGAACCATAACTATATGCAGACTTGGTATTAATCACTTTACGGGGAGTCTGGTCACAACAATCTGAGAGTAAAAACAAGCTTCTGTGCTCACAACGTGAGCGGTGCGAGTGCAGAGATGTCACCACAGAGGCTGGACAGGGTCCAAGCTTCAGTCTCAGCCTGCAGAGGGAGCTTTGCTTCGGGGTCCTGTGGGAAAAGGAAGAGGCAGTCAGGGAACAGAGGTGCAGAGATGTTTATGCTGTCATGTCATTCTTCAGTTACTTAATTACCACTGCCCAACTCAAAGTACAAAAACAATTTAACCGTTAAAGGCCATCAATTGAAGTTGAACTGCATTGAACAAGGATAATGTTTGATCAGCACTCATGCAGTAGTGAGTTAAAACAACTCCCACTCAAAAAACAAATAAATGAATGATGCACGAACTTCCAGATTTTCCATTTTCTCATGCTGGCTCTGTGAGTAATACGTTTTCTTTTCTTATTCTTAAAATAAAAACATCAAATAAAAGCATGGGGGTTAAACAGAACAAAGCGCTCTACAAAATAAGTTCCATTTCATAAAATGTAAGTACAGCTATGTATAAACAAACAAAACACACAAGACACAGTTGATCAAGGAAAATCAAAACCTTAAGTTTATTAAGAACTATGTGTTTTGAGTGAGCAGGTAGAGCTGTGAGTATTTGGGCCCGGCACATCTGTTTCCCAGATATGAGACTCTGGGCTTCTTCCCCTTCACTCCTCCGCTGTCGGGGGTGAGCTAATGTCTCACTGTACCACACAGTACAGACACGTCCAAGTCAGTTAACCACAGTCCTGCTGAAGGACCTCCGCTCCTCCTCCTCTGTGGTGATGAACTCGAGCAGCAGCAGGGGAGAGCTGAACTGTGGCACAAACGTGTTGTTGAAGCTCTGTGAGAGTAGGCTGATGAAAGACCCATCTTTGAAATCTGTAGTAAAGCGTGAGGGTGTCAGTGCAGCACGTTAGTGCCACATGGAGACTTACAAACTCGCAAAAATGAGTATCCTCACTCCTTAAGGTTCAAAACAGCAGTTCAAGGTGAGGGTGATTGAACACACATGGTAAATACATCTCTCCCGACATATTTCCAACATAAAATTTCTAAATATAAATGATGACAATGAAAAATCATTTTACTTTTGTGCTGTCTGACAGTTAACGGTTTAACGGACACAAATTGCAAACTAAGTTTTTGTTACCTTTAATGAAACCTTCTGGAGATAGGGTTTGTATATCTGGCTCAGTAAAACTTCAAATTAACAATAAAATTATACTGAATTACCAACACAAGTGCTACAATAGCCTATATACTATATAAAGAATCAAAGTAAAAGTGATCGATCTTCTCAAAAATGTCCCCAGTGATTGGCATTTTCTTCCATCTATATCCCATTTTACTGTTAGTAGCTGTAACGCTGAGATGATCAATGTTTCAGGTGATGGATTTTTCTCATGAAAGAGTACAAAACGGCAAGACTCAAGTGAAGCACAAATACTTGATTAAAGTTCTTGTAGCCAGTTATGTTTCACCCTTCTTCATGTTGAGATAAGTAAAACTGTTTTGTTCCCTGCTGCCATTTTCATATGAGACTTTTGGGAAATATAATAATGTATCTGAGAGAATGTGGCTCAAGAAGGCTGAACACACACACACACACTCAGACCTGAGAACAGATGACATATTGGATTTGTTCCAGCCTGCAGCTTCTGTGGGCTCTAACGGCTCTAACAAGGGGAGGCATGGAGGGACAATGCATCAATTAGAGTTGCGGGGTGTTGAAGCAGCGGACAGTGGGCAATGAACATGGACCCCCTCGGCTCTTCTATTGTCCCGTCATGGAAAACAGAAAAATAAAGACAATGTGATTTGATTCTGCTGAGGTGCACTCCAAAAGGCCTCGAAGCGAGAGCTAAAAAGCGCTTTCTGTCGTCTTTAAAGTATCGCCAGCCTTGTCGGTTGTGTACAGCATGATACGTGGTAGCATGTGGACCCCCCCGCTGTGTTCCCAATGCATTTTCCATCAGGCCGTTTCTGCTCAAGACAGCATGAACGTCATAGCTGTTCATGTCTGTGAGACAATAGATAATCAGGTTTCATCACTGAACCCGAAAATCCCAAGTGACACGTTCACAGAAAAGTACTGGTATTTGGGCTGCAGTGTACAGCAGAAGCAATCAAGACATGTTTGAGTTCAGAAAAGGGGATGAAAAAAACAGAATTATCCATTGGGCAAATCAGTTAAGAGCTCAATTATAGCACATATTTGACAATAAAAAAATCCTCCTGAAATATCATTATATTACACTCATAAATGAATGAATCCAACACATGATGGTGTGAAAAGTCATCGTTGTCACTGTAAGGTACATCACTCTTGTTTTTCTTCTCATTGAAACAACACACCACATGTCAAATCTCTTCAAAAGACAATAATAATAATCCTGTTAATGACAATGAAGAAGACTGACAGGGAGGGTGAAAAGATTTTGTCCAAATTGCTCAAAAAAATCTTTTGATAGCTTACACAGCAGATGCAGAATAATTCACTGAGCAACAGGTGCTATTTCCATATTTAAAAATTATCACACATCACGGCATAACAGTGGACCTTAGCTCAATATGATTTTAACAACCAGTTCTCAGAAGCTTCTGGTAAAAGTAAAAACACAAAGAGATTGATTCTGAACAAACTCTGATACATAAGGACAAAACACAATTACTTCTTGTCATGAGGATTATAGGAGATGTGTGGCTTTGCATTGTTAACATGATAAAAAAGAAAGGAAAGCTTGAAAAAGAAAGGTTTTCCTACCTCAGAGATAACACATGCAGTGCAGGTCGTCAGGTTGAGGAGGTCTGTGAGAGGCAGCAGCTGTAGCAGCTCACTGGACCCAGCACAAAACACACACACACACGCACGCACACACACACACACACGTGGACCTCGGTCATCACAATGACTGGATGTGAGCTGTAACTTTTACTTCTTACTGTTCGATCACTTACAGCTATAAAAGAAGTACAGTTGAATTTACAGTATCAGTGGAAGTTTCTGGTTGAATTCTTTTCGGTGGTGAGATCATTCAAGAAGCTCAGCTAAACATGAAGGAGGCGCTGACATCGTTTTTAGTGGTTCTCTACATTTATACACCTTGTCTGAATTTAATACTGCTCACAAAGGAACAAAAAGTCAGAGAGACTTCTGTTTGCTGGTATGATGAGCGATAGTTGTTCATAGATGTCTATCTGCAAGTCTAGGAACAGACAACATTCTTAATCTTTTGTTTCTAAATCTTGCAGCCAAATTACGACCAAACAACCCTCATTTCAACTTCCCCTTCCAACTATGACAAAAAAAAAAATGAAAAATGAATCATGTTGATGCCAGGGAGGCGATCTCCTACTTTTGTTTACTGTTTTAGTTCTGAACATTTCCATGCTAACATTTAATAATTAGTGCTACACTTATCACAATCTTCCCCTCGCAAATCTTTATCATTTGGTGGTGCTTTTATTAGAAACTGGTGCCAAGTCATTTAGTTTATTTAAAGACATTTCCTTCAGTAACTGGTCCTTCTGAGAATTCATCATAATTACAATTCATTTGAACAAACTTTGGTCTTTCTTCACACTGTGCTTGTAACTCTTAAATCAGGTTGAGTCAGAGCTGTTGGAAAGATCTTATAAATTATGTACCAATACAAAACCGATACTAAACTGACATTTTAGGCTGATTACCAGCCAAACCTGATATGGTTTCCTGAGTATTTGAAAACTGGGAATTACTTTTTCTCAGCTTTTTTTTTTTTTAATTAGCAGATGTGTCATTTTGCTGGTGTCTGTTTTATATGAGCATTTTCATTTGGATTTTCATTTAACAGAATTCTAGAATGATCAATACAGTTAATATCATTAATATCATTTTCACTGTCTGAAGTGAATACTCTGTTTATGCTATTTTGTACACTAATATGTGTAATTACAGGCTCTCAGAAAAAAAAGCTAAAAAAAAAACAAATCAAAACACACCAACGCAGTTTTGCGTGTAAATGTCCTTCGCTGTTTGTGCTGTTTGGTGTTACTTTTATCAAACAATAAACTAACATGTCAGTGCATGCATGAAGAAATCTAGTTACTGATTAGCTGCTTACTTGTGAAAAAGGTCCTTCATGTCAGATGTTGGTGTTTTTCTAATCAGGCAGCAGTCAGCCTCACCACCTTCAAACACCTGATGTAGCTTTTTTAGATGCAGCACCTGATGCCTTCCCACCAACCCCCGCCCCACCCCCACCCCACCCCCCCAATCACTTTCATACATCTGTTTCGGTCCTAATGAAGATCGTAGGTGTTATCAGAAGAGAAAAGAAAATGAAACATGATTTGGGTACATGTTTTATGTTGTAGAGTCATTAAATAGATATAAATATTGCTTCTTCACTCTTAATCTTTCAGAACCTTTATGACATACAAGGTGGGTGGTTCGAGCCACAGTTGACAGACTTTGTGGAGCCTTGAAGTCAAAAAGGAGGGAAACAAAATATTCTGATTTATATTCTTATTTTTGAGCGCAGTTATAACTGCAGGTGCCATTTGGCCTCTATTGTCTCTTTCTTGTGGAATATGGCTGCTGCCATCACTGAAAATGTTTAATAAATTAATGCATCTATTTATATTGGTGGAGCATACACTATATCGCCAAAGGTATTTGCTCACCCAAATTATGGTAACCAGGTGTTCCAATTACTTCCATGGCCACAGGTGTATAAAATTAATCACCTAGACATGCAGACTGTTTCTACAAACATTTGTAAAAAAATGGGTCGCTCTCAGGAGCTCAGTGAATTCCAGCGTGGAACTGTGGTAGCCCACATAAACTGATGGAGCAGCGTCAGCAGATGCTGAAGCGCATAGTGCGAAGAAGTTGCTAACTTTCTGCAGTCAATCACTACAGACCTCCAAACTTCATGTGGCCTTCAGATCAGCTCAACAACAGTGCAGAGAGCTTCATGAATGGGTTTCCATGGTGGAGCAGCTGCATCCAAGCCAGACATCACCAATTACAATGCAAAGTGTTGGATGCAGTGGTGTAAAGCAGCCACCACTGGACTCTAGACCAGTGGAGGAACCTTCTCTGGAGGGAAGAATCACACTTCTCCATCTGGTAATCTGATGGAAGAGTCTGGGTTTGGTGGTTTCCAGGAGAACGGTACTTGTCTGACTGCATTGATCCAAGTGTAAAGTTTGGTGGAGGGGGGATTATGGTGTGGGGTTGTTTTTCAGGAGCTGGGCTTGGACCCTTAGTTCCAGTGAAAGGAACTCTGAATGCTTCAGCAGACCAAGACATTTTGGACAATTCCATGCTCCCAACTTTGTGGGAACAGTTTGGAGCTGGCCCCTTCCTCTTCCAACATGACTGTGGACCAGTGCACAAAGCAAGGTCCATAAAGACATGGATGGTAGAGTCTGGTGTGGATTAACTTGACTGGCCTGCACAGAGTCCTGACCTGAACCTGATAGATGACCTTTGGGATGAATTAGAGCAGAGACTGAGAGCCAGGACTTCTGGTCCAACATCAGTGTGTGACTTCACAAATGTTCTTCTGGAAGAATGGTCAAAAATCCCCATAAACACACTCCTAAACCTTGTGGACAGCCTTCCCAGAAGAGTTGAAGCTGTTCTAGCTGCAAAGGGTGGATCCATGTCATATTGGTTAGGAATGGGATGAACTAAAGTTCATATGTGAGTCAAGGCAGGTGAGCGAATACTTTTGGCAATATAGTGTACAACATGGTGGATCCATCCATCATCCATACCTGCTTAATCCTCTGCAGGGTCACAGGGATCTGCTGGAGCAGCTCTCTTTGGGTGAAAGGCAGGGGTACACCCTGGACAGGTCACCAGTCCATCACAGGGCCACACATAGATGAACAATCATGCACACTCACCATCACTCCTACGGGAAATTTAGACCCACCAACTAACCTAACATGCATGTCTTTGGACTGTGGGAGGAAGCCGGAGGACACCCACGCAAGCACGGGGAGAACATGTAAACTAAACTCCACACAGAAAGGCCCCTGCTGAGCTTCAAACCAGGAACCTTCTTGCTGTGAGGCAACAGTGCTGACCACTTATAAGATACATCCATCCATCCATCCGTTATCTATACCCGTTTCATCCTCTGAAGGGTCACGGGGATCTGCTGGAGCCTATCCCAGCCGTCTACAGGCAAAAGGCAGGGGTTATACAATACAGATGAAGTGAAATTTAGATTTTACATCCCAAGGAGGCTTATCTCAAAGAAAACAGCAACGCTTCTGGATATATATATATAAAGATATTGTGCTTTTCACTTCTTTTAGCTTATTCAGCTTATTCACTTTTTCGGTCATACATGCATCATAGACACATTATACACTGAAATCCATCGATGCCCTGATGACACCTTCAGCGTCTCAGTTACAGCTGCTTAAAGAGTTTATTTCTAGGTCACTGCATTGATTGACATCAATTTTAAGGAGTGTTTCTCAACCCATGAAGGGGTTTCCACAGCTCAACCCTTTTTTTAAAATGTGGTGCTAAATTAGGGCATGAGGATTATGACACATTTAAAAGGGTTTTCAGCCTTGTCCCTCGTATCGACTTATCTGAGTTCTCTGTACTTTTATTTATTTCACTTGGTGAAAATCCACAAATTCCTTTACACTTAAAAACTACTGATGATGTGATTCACAGCTATACATGTGCCATGTCTTTTACAACTGCATGTACAGGATATGTAACTGGTTGTAGTAAATAGTCTTGCACTGATGTATGTAGTGCCTTTTTAACCTTATCCAAGTTCTACATAGCAGTTTACATTGTGTTTCACAATATATGATGCATTTACACTCACAGTGCAGCTTTAATATATTCACTCCATATTCAGCAGCATAAAAAGGTTATGCACAAATTTAGATTAAGATTAATCTCTCCAGTGAGTCCTGGGTCTGTCCCAGGGACTCCTCCTGTTGGACATGCCTGAAATATCCCCCTCTTGAAGCCATCCAGGAGGTGTCCTAACCAGTTTTCCAAAACTATCTCTGGTGGCTTCTCTGCATGTCCAGCAACCCATCAGCCGCTTGTATCCACAGTCCCATTCTCCCTGTCCACAGCTTGTGACCGTAGGTCAGGGCAGGGCCATAGGTGGACAGGTGAGGACAGAGCTGTGCCTTTTGGTCTGATTTTTGTCCCACTCACTTCACACTCAACTCAAGTATTTGACATAAAACTCCATTGTGGCTCTGTATTTCTAATGCAGTTTTTCAAAAAATGAGAGGAATCCAGTTTTTACTGAGTTGTGACAATAATTTTTACAAACTGCTGGTAAAAACACACGTCTATGGGACAACGGGTACATCCTTTAAAAAAAAAAAAATTTTTGTTTGCTGATAACATGATGAGAAAAGGTAATTTGGTCTGTGATTAATCTCATGGACAAAACGCTTAATTTTCTTGTTTTTAAATTGTAGGCATAATTTCAGAGTTGGTTTCATGCTAGAAATGTCATATTGTCCCTTTTTAATTAGTTGTTTTTGGAAGCAGATCTGTTTCTGAAAGAGAAAAACGTAATAGCTTGATTCAGGAGGATAAATGTTGTATTCACAAGTGTAAATATACAAAACACAAACTACACTTCAATTAATGGAAGCACACATTGAAAATATTTGCAAAATCTCAGCATAATGAAGAATATGACTGACCTAAAGCTTTGTTCTCTCTCAGGCATGTATATGATTGTAGACTGAGACCTCCTTTGTTCTTTTAGTTTGTTTTCTTTCTTTTTTTCTTAAGCTACTTTGACACTAAGGTATGTTTGTATAATTACTTGTGCCTTAATGTTTTCTTATGTCAATAAAGAAAAATGCTTTCTTATGTCAATTAAAAAAAAAAAAATCAGACAATAAAGAGTTAAAACAAAACAAAGAAAAAAAGCTGCAAAATGTGCCACCGAGAGCTGGAGTTAGCAACAGAAACACATCTGCAACATGCTGCGATGGCAACCTCAGGCCACCAAACAACATTTTCCACTCCTTGGAAGTACCAAGAAATGCTATCAGTAAAAGGTATTAAAAATTGTGACAAAGTGCAACCCTGACAGTCAAACTGCTCACCCAGAATAAATCCAGCCAGCAAGCAATGCGGACCAAACTCTTGTTGGTATGGACATTGAAAGGCCAATAACACGGGACCCTGTACTGCTTTTATATATAAAAGCATTCATAATGTTATTTTTTTAAAGCATTTTGACTCACTTATACAGTATAGGTGCGTTGAAATATGCGTAGTTATGGTAAAACATGTTGCATTTACATCTTCATTAATTTACAGTTTTATGAAATGCATATCTCTTTTGTTCATCTCATTGTCTGTTTGCTATGATAGAAGCAGTGCTTGTGTTGTCAGCTGTTGCAGTGGAGCTCTTTTACAGCAGGCACTGATAGAAATGCAGCCATACACCTTAGCTTATCCTGCCATGAAAATATTCTGTATTTGCATATGATATGATTTCTTATTCCAAAATAATACAACCCCAATTCCAAAAAGTTGGGAAACTGCGAAAAAAGGTAGATAACAACATAATGCAATGATTAGCAAAGTCATAAATCCATATTTTATTTTCAATAGAACATAAAGATCAGATCAGATGCTGAACATTTTGCAATTTAATGGAAAATATTGGCTCCATTTGAGTTTGATGGCAGCAACAAATCTCAAAAAAATTTGAAGAGGGGCAACAAAAGACTGGAAAAGTAACTGGTACAAAGTAAAGCATTTGACAACTGATTATGTTAATTGTCAAACAATAATATGACTGGATGTAAAATGGGTATTTCTGAGAGGCAGAGCCTTTTGGATGTAAAAATGGGCAGAGGTTCACCAATCTGAGACAAGATGCTTCTAAAAATTGTGAAAGAATTTCAGAAAAATGTCAAAAAAAAAAAAAAATGTAAAAAAATAAATTCCCAAAATACTTTGAAGATCCCACCAGCTACAGGACATAATATCACCAAAAGATTCAGAGAATCAGGAGGAGTGTCTGTGGGCAAGAGACAAGAGAAAGTCAAAACTGGTCTTGGGGCTCCCAGGTGGCACTGCATTAAAAACAATCACAAACACTTCCTGAAATCATTGTCTGTGAACACAGTCTGTCATGTACTTCACAAATGCAAGTTAAAGCTGCATCATGCAAATAAGAAGTCATATGTGAGTCATGTGGATTTAAAACATTTTAAAAATGTATCTTTAAGTGTCAGTTTTGTTCACAACAGTACATTGGATGCATGTGAGACGTCTCCCTAATGGTCACTGGACATCCATATGTACAGTCACACTATAGTTTTGTGTTTTTCCTGTCTCTATCTCTTGGAGATGGTGTGGGTAAGGCCTTCCATCTAGTGGATTGAGACTGGAACTACATTGTCTGATTTCAACACGGTTTGTGACGGCAGTTTCAGTATGTTCAAGTATGTACACATTTTCCTCTAAAGTAACACAAAATATACCCATAACATTCTGACAAAAAAATGGGGGAAAAAAAACAGCATTATGAAGCTAAATTTGCCTTGTTTTGCTTACATATAAATGAAGGAGTCTAAGATCAATGAAATTAGAAGGTATGATGAACTAAATTATTCATATGTATTGTAAAAGAGGTGTTTAAAATATCAGTTTAGGTTTTATTAGATTAATCTTTATCAGTCTGTGTCAAATTAAATTCTCAGGAAAAAAGAGTTGCTAAGGCTTTGTTTTCAGTCCTGAGCTCCCAGTCTTCTTGTCTGAGAGAGTTGGACCTGATTAACACAGACCTGCAGGATTGAAGCAGCTTTATGCTGCAAAAAAGTCTCCTCAGCAAATATTGGTTGGGTTGGCCGTCTTTTCACCACAGCAAGGATGTATCGAAATGAATTTACTTAGTATTTCTAAAATGGAAGATTTTGTAACATCTAATGCATTTAGAGGGAAATACAAGTGGTTGCTGTTGCTGATATTTCATATTTTACTAAAAGCGTGAGATAACCTCATTAAAGTAACTTATATAATCATTATTTATTCTGTAAATAATAAAGGTTCGTTTATTTTGGACATATACGCATGAAAGCAACGGTTTGTTTGACTATTATTTTGACATTTACCTTTTACAAGTTTGAAAGGGACACTTATTTTGGCAGGCTTCGTCGTGTGGCTGGTATAGGCTCCTACATTGTTGCCTGACATTAAATCTTGTTTAAAATTATTTTCCCACATTTTACGGCTTGATTTTCATTCACATGCATAGCGAATATATTTCTAAGAAAATAAATTCCTATCAGTAAGTATATTATAAAATATTAGCTTTATCTATTTTATTTGTAGCGGAGAACCTTGGGATAAATTCTTCAGGCACCTCCTCGCTTCTCTTCATACCGGAAGTGAACACCATGGTCTCTGCAGGAAGAGCAGCTGGTTGCTGAAGGTGAGAGAAATATATTTACATCATCATAGGTTCGTTTCATATTTGAGGTATTTACTGATTTATTTAATATGCCATAAAAGAAACATGACTTTTTGTCCCATAGAGTTTTGTAAGCAGACTCTTAATGTGGTGTGGAGAGGCGGTCAACATTCAGCATCGCGTCCCTGATGGCTTCATTCGCCTGTTCTGGATAAATTGATTAATAACAGTTTCTAGAAAATCATCATAATATTTGGGATTTTCCCCAATTATATCTTTTGTAAGACTGGAGGTCTTTAAAAGATTCTGTTATGTGAAATGTCCCCCAGTGTTACATAAACTCCACAAGCCTGGTCAAAGATCTGCTACAAGCCTGGGACTGAAATGTGTTGCATCTGGATTATCATTTTTAAAAACAAATCTTAACGATATTAGAACAAACTCAACAACTATACAATATTAGTAAACCAGTTTATCTTTTACCTATTGATGCCATTTCCTCTGGTATTTTAAATCTCCTAAAAGGTACTGAAATCCCCAAATTATGTGATTTTGTGACATCTGTCCTTTACACAAAGAAAATAAAAACCATAAATTATCGTCATTTTCTTAATTGATAAGTCACCACTACATTTACCTCTGCTGTGGTAATCTACTGGTCAAATCATCTTGATGGTTATTTGAATTTGGGAAATATTTGTATTCTTCCATAAATGTACCTCCTTACTGATAAAGTATGGAAAGTTTACTTCAAAATGATACATAGATGTTATCCGTCTATCCTCAAATTTGGGAAAGACATATGTCTCAGCCCAGAGACAGCAGAGTCATTGCTCTTCCAGTGACCTGCTCTGGTAAATTTTGGAAAGATTTGACACCATATATTTTTGATAAAATTATCATTGATAAAAAAAAGATATTTTGTTCCACGAGTCGTTGTAGTGAATAAAAAATGACGTTCACTTATTGTAAAATCCGACTTTCTACGTGGCCAGAGAGCTGGCATTACCTTTGTTTGTTCGTTTGTTTGTCTTTTTAAATCAGCTGAGCACCTGTCGGTCATGGGTCTGAGGGATTTCTGGAGGAACTACAAAGTGTTGATTGTGATGGGTACAAGCCTGGGACTGATCCACTGGGGCTGGTACAATCTGAAGTCAAGCTCACTGCTGCACAAGAACAAGGACGAGTTCATTCCTGAGCCTGGTATCGTTGCCTACGTTTCACCCCCTGCAGCTGCTCCTCCTGCTGCCACCAAGAGCAAGTAACTCAGACTGAGGTGAGACTTTCCCTCTGATAAGCTGTGACAGTATATTCAGTATATCAGCCATGGCTAACTGCTAAAGTTGCATCCAAAACATTTACACATGCAGTTCTTCACGTTACCACTAGATGTCGCACCAAGAAAACATTTTCTGTTTTAAAACACATTCAATCAAGACTCTGTGAAAAGTCTTTATATTGAATAAGATTGGGGAAAAAAAGGAGAAAAAAAACTCTTTGTAAATTTTTCTTTTTTTTAATGTGGGGTTATACATTTGCCAAACAAAAACAAGAACAAAACCAAATGAATTACATGGTAAAAGAAGAACTTGATGTTCTGTCTCACACTTGACAAATAAAATGAGTTACAGACTGAAAACAAGTTTTTGTCCCTATACAAATTAGATATATATCCACCCAAAAGATCATTAGGAATTACAGTTGCAGTGTGTAATATTTACGCTGATCTAAATTAAGTATGGAAGTAAAATGAAAAATCAAGATGAGGAGAAATGAGCGACTTTAAAATATTGAGTGAAAAAAATGGAAGAGTGAAATAAGTGATTGTGTTAATATTTAAATCTCATTCGTCATGACTGAATATTGAACTTAATTTCATTTTCTCAATGCTGCAGCCATCATTTATTATTTAGCAACCCAAAATTGGCTATTGAACTACTGAACTTCTTTTTTTTTTTTTCTTTTGAGAAAATATTCAAATAACCTGTTTACTTTTCTACCTGCAGAGGAGTCGACATGAAGTCTCAGAGTTGGCTGCGGAGGAACTGGCTGTGGGCGGCCGGCGGGGCCTTTGTCTCAATCCACTTGGCCACCTGGATCCTACAGAAAGTTATGAAGAGCAGCGTCCGCTCTGAGGTGGCCCTTAAACACAAGACTGCTGAGGAGAGAACAGACTGACATTCATGCAGATCACTGGCCTGATGGAGGGACAAAAACAAGTGGAGCACTGAGACCACTCATTAATGTTCACAGATAAATGCAACACTGCAGTGAAGTTGTTTCATCGTAACTGTTGGACAGTTGCTGTGCTATTACATTTAATGGATGCTTCTTGTTTGATTTGTAGTCTTCGGTAATTCAACATTTGTTCTCTATTAAAAAAGGGGGGGGGGCAATTTTAACTTAAATGACTTGTAATATCATTCTTTATAATGTGCAAAATACACATGTGAATAAAGTCAAAATGACCAGATTAAAATCTGTTGATTATGAAAATTAAATATGAATTAATTCTGTTGTGCAGAACAGATATTCTCTCATCAACAAATGGTTACCTTTGATTCAAACTTTAAAAAATTATATTTAAAATAAATGCACTCTTTTAATATGATGTAATGGATAGATTTAGCCCTTAGAAGTGCCCAATAACCCAGCAGAAACTTTTAAGGTCATTCAAAGTTTTGAGCAATAGAACTGCAGCATTTATGAATAAGATATGCAGACAGTACTAGTTAGATAAATAAACTGCTAGTTTGACTGTATAGATACATATATATATTTCAGTCATCGAAGTGTACTTAGTTATAGCTACAAAACCAATTTTTAACTTTACATAAAATAGTAATATGTCTCATTTAGGTATGAAAGGTATTCTGGTGGGCTGTAACAGTAAACTGACTAAATACTACATACCCTTATTGTTACATACTGAGCAGCTATAAATATAGAGTTGTGATGTAGAAGATGAAAAAAAATGTCAGGAGACATCAATGTTTGGACAACAGTTAGTCATGCTTTGAACTTTTTAAATGTCTCCTGCCTTTGAAGTGACTTTTACCTGAGGCACATTTCAAACACATGGAAACTGCTCTACCCATATGTAGCATAGGCACCGCCCTGTTTATGCACAGATTCTGTGATTTTTCCAGCTGTGCAACTAGAAATACAGTCATATGCAGAGCAGAAGACTCAGTTCCGAGCAGAGGAGATATTCACCTTTGTACATGCAAAAAATGGTTTTCTATTTGGTAGGGAGGCAGTGAGAGGTCACGGTTAAGTTCAGGAAACAGCTTCAGCGTGCTGCTCTAAAAAGGCAGGAAGAAGTAGATTTAAAAAAATACACTGACTTACCAACTGCTGAGGTAGATGGCTTGGTATAATGGTATGGTGGGTTACTTTCACCTTACAGCACAAAAGTTCTGGGATCAAACCTGGTGGTCGACCGGATCTTTCTGTGTGGTGGTTGCATGTCTTTGTTTTTTCTCGCACTCCCTGCCAAGGTGGAGTTGTGATTCCAAATTACTCATTAGTGGGTCATGCGTTGGTTGTCTGAGGCAGTGTGCCCTGCCTGCTTCTCAATACCTTCCACTGCTTGAGTACATCTAAAGGAAGAAGTTACATTTAAATATTTCACAAATATATACCTCATGTCAGCTTTACTTTCTTATGTTTAATTTTCTATGAACATATCACCTATTTTAAATGTTCTTCTGTCCAGTTCAAATACCGTTCAGTTTTGGATGGTACTGTAACATCACACGCCCAGATCAGAGTAGAGCTGTCCACCCACCTTTAGATCATTTTTGATTTGCTGTTCCTCTGAAGTTCTGTAAAACCAGTCTCGAAGTAGCTAAAACGCTCTGGGAGATGTTCACTCCCTAGACCTGGCTGCTCTGAGCAGCGCTGTAAAAACACGCTAAAAAGGGAGCAGCTGTTCAATAGTACTGTCTTTTAAGTCTCATATAAAACAGGTCACAGCTTTATTTCATTTGGGTAATATTAGGAAAATTAGAAACATCCTGAGTTAAGAGGGTGAGGAAAATGGATCCACCACTTTGTTACCTCTAGGCTGGATTATTGCCATGCATTGCTTTATTGCTGTACAAACAGCAGTGTCAGAAACCTTCAGCTGGTCCAGAATGCTGCAGCACAAGTACTAACGCAAACCAAGAACGGAGATCACATCTCACCAGTTTCATTCCACTGGCTTCCTGTTAAATCTAAAATTGAATTTAAAACATTGCTTCTTACATATAAAGCCTTGAACCATAAAGCTTCAGCACATCTGTAAAACCTCATCGTTCCATAGTAGTTCCATCTGCTCCCTAAGTGCAGTTACTTCCCTGTTCCAAGAGTCTGTAGGTCTAGAAAGGGTGGTAGAGCCTTTAGCTATCAGGCTCCTCTATTATGGAATCAGCTTTTGGCCTCGGTCCTGGAGACAGACTCCTTCTCTGCATTTAAGGTTATAGCTTCAGACCTCCCTGCTTAAAGCTTTTTACTCTGTGGTCATCTCAGTTATGCTGCTGTAGGCCTGGGCTTCTGGGGTGACTCTCATGATGTGCCGAATATCTTCACCCTGTCTCTCTTAGGACAGTTTAAGTTTGTCCTGGATCATTGTCCCTTCTCTGTAGTGTCTGTCCCTTCTCCTTCTACAGGTCCTACCTTGGTGTTCATGGTTCCAGGTGCAGTTTCTGCTCCTGTTTTGCTCCTTTCTTCTAGATGACGAGCAACACAGTCGTGCAGTGGTGAGCACTGACTCTTCACAGTAGGAAGGTTTAGTTTGTCTCGGTTCAGCTGGGTTTCCTCCCGTTTCCTCCTGCAGTCCAAAAACATACTGGGTAGGCTAGTTGGTAACAATAAATCCTGCCTAGGCTATATGGACTGTACATTAGCTATAATATAATTTAATTTATGGGAGTAATGTTGGGAATAATTTGGTCTAATACATGAATAAATCTAATAAATATGTTTCTGTGTGTGTGTGTGTATGCGTGTGAGAGAAAGAGACAGACAGACGGAGCTGCTTTGTAAAAGTGCCTTGAGTAGTTCCTGCACTACAAAGGTGCTATATAAGCACATTGTCACGGAAATGTCATTACCTGAGAGAATTGTGTCAAACCTTGTGTCTAGACTGTCTAGACTGTCACTACGTGAAAGAGATATGCACTCTAAAAGGTGTATGCCTTCAATCTTCTCTGTCAACACACACACACATATATATACTTATTACACTTCTGCTGTAGTGGCACATGTGTTACCTTTAAGTTTGTACTTCTATTTTTTTTATTTTAAATCTTCTCAATCTTCTGGAAGCTTCAGAAGAGTGTCGTTGGGTCACTCCACTGTAAGTCTTCTTCAACCATTTGGATGCTAGTGGCAAACTACAATCCAACCTCAAGTGAGATTTTGAAAATATGCACTCCCTCCCTCCTCCCAAAGGCTCCGCCTCCTCCTCTTCAGCTCACCCTTGAAACCACGCCTTCACACGACTCACGACTACATGAACCGCAGGGGGGGAGGGACGGGTGGGTGGGAGTGCATTGATATTTGATGGACGTATTAGGCAGCCAATAAATGTAAAGATGATCAGTACATTGATTGGTCAGAGTTATACCCTCTAGACCGCTCCAAAACGTTTTTTTTTTTTTTTTTGCAAACATTTTATTTTAGTGGGTGCAATGGGACTGTTAAAAGGTTTTCAGGCAATATTGTAAAAAGTGCTGCAAAAAAAGAACACCCACCATACCTTTAACAAAAGTAGAAACAACACTGCTGTAAAGTGTGGAAGGCGTGCGGAGGTGGGAAAATGAAAAACATTCTCCAACTCTTAATACAGCCCCAGCCATGAAATTCAGCGTGAAACATTGTTTTCTGCAGATCACGATACAAACTGAAGGCTTTTTCGACTATAAGCTCAGATCCTTGACTTAAACTTAAAACACAAACCTCTTTGAATCATGTCAAGAAATTCTCTCACAGTCAAAGGTCTAAATGGTGAGAAAGATTCCATCTACAAAGAACCTGAAGTCATCACAAACAGTAGAGTACTCTCAGACAAAACCACACACAAACCAAACTTAATGGCTCTTTCAGACACTCTTTATGCAGTCATTAAGTCAAATATGTTCCCATCCTTCCAGGGGGATTTTCTCTGTGACTGCCTGTGCTAACTTTTACTGCAGGACCATACAGGATATATGTGGACCTGCTGCGTCTGAGATGTTGCAGTGGTGTGATCTTCTGGTGGACAGTGCTCTCTGCTGTGTTTCTGCCACAGCGTTTTGCCCACAGCTGAATTCTCTCTGCATTAAGTCATCACTGGCAAAACAAGCAGGAACACAGATGATATTTTTTTCCTGTGTGAACAGTTATGTCCACATGCTCCTTCCATGTAACAATCCTAAATCCTGAGCAGCTGCTCCTCAAGCTTTAATCCCATAATTTTCAGGTGACACACTTGCTGAATGTTACCACATGGGTTTAGGAAGTTAGAAAGTTAGGAAGTTAGGGAGATGTGATCGTTTGTCTGCACAAGGAGAGTCTCAGCTCACAGAGCAGAAGATTCTGTGCTGCTGAGGATTATCGTGGATATTGTTTTTGTTATCTTTTCATGACTTCAAATAAATATCAATAGTCAAAAGTTAAACTAAAAACTATGTTGTTTTCCCATGAATGTTTTTGATTTTATGCTGCACGTATCACCGCCTTTTCTTACCCAAGTTTGTTTTTTTCTCCCTTTTTTGTGAAAAGTATAATTTGGTGGTTTTATTATAGACTTTATTTGCATTCTTTTGCTGTTTTTCTGTTCTTTTCATTTGAATGCCTTTGTAAAGTCCTGCTTTTGTGTATGAAATGTGCAATACAAATAAACCTGCCTCTATATTGTGTACCGCGTCCACTCCTCTACACAGCGTAGGACACTCGACACGCAATCATCTGATTTCCATGAACTGATATTCACTAATTGTCTCATCCTGTACAGATTAGAGAAAACCCTTTAGGTTTTATATATCAGGACTTCCTGATGCTGCATGAGCTACGAGTCACCTAAAAATAATCATACATTCCTTCAAATGAAACTGAAACGGTTACATTAGTTTCTTGGTGTCGCTTTAAGGGCTCTATATATGTTACGAAGTATTTTAAATGGTATTCTGGATTTCACAGGACGGCAATGAAGAGAAGATCAGAGAGTCAGAACTCAGCTGGAAGCTGTTAAGAGAAATATTAGGACATCCTATTAATGAGGAATTGCAATTACATGAACTCATTTTCCTGCATGACTGTGAGACAAGATGTTTCTTATTTTGGTAAGATTATAAAAAAAAAGGTTATTCTGGAACCCTGATATGGGTGAATTAAAAAATAAATTCTGGTCTGGAAATACTCCAAGACTACTCAAGTGAGAAAGGCAGATGGGAGAGAAGAGACAAGGGGCAGTGCGTCCACAGCAGAATCAGCTTCAGCGGCAGAACACCTGCACCCCTGGATGGACTACAATAACGGGAGAGAAGGAGGGAAGAATGGGTGAGAATGTGTGGGTTTGAATATGTCTTGTGACGTGTCTGGGTCGGCCATGACCCCTGTGTGTGTCTCTGTCCAGTTGGCTTCACTCCCTGTCTCTTGTCTGCTCTGTTTCCTGTTTTACTTTGAAGGTCTGTCTTGTCTCTGTTGTTTTCTGCTTTGCTTCCTTCCCCTCGTTATCTTGATCCCCTGCACCTGCCTCTCTTCTGTTGACCTGTGTATTTAAGTCTTGTCATCTCTCCTGTCTGTGCTGGTCTGTTGTCTTGCATCTTATGTTCTGTTGTTTTTTCACCTTGAGATACAAACTTGTATTCGTTTTCCCGTCGTTCATGAAGCTGCATTCCTTGTGCATAATTTTTTCTTTTCTTGGACATGTTGGGGTTAGTTTGTAGAGGTTTTCTCAAGTCCATCAGTTCTGAAAATCATCTTGTCTCGTTAATGGTAAGATACCATTATCGTTGTGGGTATCGACGAAATGCATCGTGGGAGATGTAGTTTATTGTCGATATGCGGTTTGAAGTGGCATAAGCTTAAATTAAGTCTTTTAATATTGGTTTATTATGTAAGCCAATAATGCACAAGCTCTCGAGGGCCACATAAAATGATGTGGTGGGCCACATTTGGCCCCCGGGTCTTGTGTTTGACACATGTGGTCTATGTCATAATAATTTACAGCAGGGGTGTCAGACTCATTTCCACTAAGGGCCACATCAACATCATGGTTGCCCTGGAAGGGCCAGATTGATAGCATGAATGTAACAAAATGGAATGTAAACCCCCCCCCAAAAAAAATAACTACACCTTATTATATTGTAAATTACTGTTTCTGTATTTATTACGTATTCAAGTTTCAAATATTTAAATCATTATTATATTAAACTCGGGGTTTGTGGTTGTAACCCTGCTTTCGCACAGGTGACAGAGTATCCATTACCTTGGTTATAGAAGCAGGAGCGATTCTTGGTTTTTCTTGTGGGCTAATTTAGCAAATTTAGCATGCTCCGAGTTTGATGTCAAAATCCTGAGGTAGATTGTACTCTTTCACGACCGACACTGCCTCATAACAAAAAAGACATGTTGGGGCTAGTTTGTAAAGGTCTTTCTCAAGTCATCTGTTCAGAAAATCGTCTTGATGTCTTGCTCATGGTGATATACTGTTATCGTTGTGGGTAATGACGGAATGCATTATGGGAGATGCAGTTTATTGTCAATGCTTTAACCGCTTTAAAGCGGTGTAAGCTTATTTTAAGTCTTAAAATATTGGTTTAAAATTTAAGCCAATAATGTACAAGCTCTCGAGGGCCACATAAAATGATGTGGCGGGCCACATTTGGGCCGCGGGCCTTGTGTTTGACACATGTGCAGTAATCCCTCACACTTCGCGGTCTCAGCAATCGCGGTCTCAGTCCATCGTGAAGGTTTCAAAAATATTCATCGAAAAAAAAAAATTTGAAAAAATTTCAAACGAAGTGCGCAAGGCTGAAGTGAAACACATCACATCAAGAACTAGTCTCAGGAAGCAACAAGAGCCGACACGGGATGCCCCATGAACGAAAATCGAGGCCTGTGATTGGCTGCTACTACGGGCATTACTGTGTCGTCGGTTGTCTGTAGCTGATTGGCTGACACGCGTCCCCGCATCTCCCATCTCTTGCTCTCATGAGACAAAGGTTTAGTGCCGTTTTAAACTCAAAATGGATCCCAAAGGACGCCGCCCATCGCCAAGTGCCTCTGGAGAACCGAAACGCCATCGCAAAATGATGACAATTGCCAAAAAAATGGAACTTCTCCATAAGTTGAGGGGGTACTCCACATTGCGGTTTTTTTACCATTCGCATTTAACTTTTATCTTCTGCTTTCAGCATTTAAGTCAGAAGTGCAACTTGGATGAGGAGACTTCCCTGGAGGTACACAAACTCTGTCTCACACTCCAGGTTTCCTCTTGCAATCCACATGCACGTCAGGTTAGTTGGTGATGCTACACTGACCATAGGAGTGAGTGTGAGGTGAGCGTGTGTGGTTGTTTGGCGATACGTGGGCCTGTGATGGGCTGACAGCCTGCCTTGGGCCTTTCTCCTGAAGACAGCTGCAATAGGCTCAAGCAGACCTGCATTACATTAAATAGGAAGAAGAAAGTAGAGATAATGGATGAATATTAAAAAAAAATAGATCATGGATAAATACTTTCATACTTGTATAAATAATTCTATAACGTGCGTGCTCCACATGGTCACTAATCCTTAGCATAATCTTCTACTTCACCAACCCTCCACCCTTCCAGCATCACTCGGCCCAGGAAACTCAGAAACATAGAAATGGGTTTTTATTTATTTATTTTTTTATTTTCTCCTTCCCTTGTGTGAAAGGAGACCAGAAAGGTGAAAACTGCGTCTAATTTGCTGTGTATAAACCATTGTAATATTTGGTGAAACTGCAATAAGAAATAGAAAATAGATGCCAAAAGTGCAAAGTTGGGACACTGTGGAAAATGTTAATAAAAACAAAAACGCATTGATTTGAAAAACACATGATAAAAACTTGTCTGATACAGGATCTGTAGCAGACAGTCATGGTTCTTTCTTATATTTTTTGTTTCACTATGTACCAGATGTATCGAAGAGATGAACACAGTGATGTGGAGTACTTCACCATGTCTCTAACGCGAGCCAGAGTCTTCACAGAGTACCAGTGATGTGGAAGACGTCATCCCTCGTTCCTGTACCCAAGGCACCGCCCAAATGGTCCCTTTCCTCTTTAGTGTGGAAGACACCAGGTCTACAGTTTCCTAAAAAACTTAAAATTTTGGACCGTTTTCTACTTTGCCTCAGTAAGTTCAGATGGGCTCTGGATCATGTTCATGGTTTTATGATTGCATGGCAGAACTATAACCTGCCTCCTACCAAACCATATGAGGTCATGAACCCCCAGGTCTGCGTCACATTAACATACAAAAATAAAGCAAGCAGGCAATAAAGAAAGAAAGAAAGTAAAAAAGAAAAACAAACAAAGAATTGTTTAGCACATGAAACTTTTCTTCTTTTTTTCCCGGTAAGTAAATGTATAAGGTTACATAATGACACTGAGTGTCTCTGAATCAGAAATGAATTACTGTTTCCCATTTAGCTGTGCCCAGAAAAACAATTACAGACATTGATCCTCCTCAGGCCGGGAGTCAGATGGTCACCACTAACTAATGCTAATCTCTGGAGGTAAGTGCTTTTGACATATGTGATTTATCACATGTTCCCCCATTTCCCTCATGTTAATTCAGACCAGTAGATCAATTTAACCTTTGCAAAGCATGTGCTGACTGCACAAAAAGAATTTGGCTTCATGTTAATATTCAGGAACACAGTTTGAGATCTTTTAAAAGATTATTCTTAAATATGCATTGGGATACATATGTATATGTATATGTATCTGGAATATGTTCATCCTAATGCACATCGATAGCACTTACAGAAACAGACTCCTTCACCTTATATTTTAAAGTGCAATTCATTACGCAAGAAATAAATAGATGCAAACTGCTCAAAAAGTGAATTTTCCAGACAGCAAGATGATTTTTTCTTTAAATCACACAAGCTGTATCAGTCCTGAATTTGAAAAGTCTCCTGAAGCATCTTTGTACCAGAGAATCACTCCAGAAAAGAGCTTCAACAGGACTGTAATATTAAAGAGGCAGCTCTACGGTGGCCCTGAAGGGCAAACGACACCAACAAAAAGGAAAACACAACGACATTAACAAAAACACAACGACAAAAAGGAAAACACAACGACATTAACAAAAACACAACGACATTAACAAAAACACAACGACAAAAAGGAAAACACAACGACATTAACAAAAACACAACGACATTAACAAAAACACAACGACAAAAAGGAAAACACAACGACATTAACAAAAACACAACGACATTAACTTCTAACGGAAAGGGTAGGTACCTGCTATGACAAGGATCATTGCTGATTGGACGAAAGCATGTCAGTCTGTTTAAAAGGTGGGGAAGGGCCCCGCCCACATCTGTGGTCTACAGTCAGGTGTATTTGGAGATGGCTACTAACAGAAGAAGTTATTAGGCATTATTTTGATGCAGGGCATACATATGAGGTGATAGTTCACATCTTGTCCACCTTTCACAACATCACGATCAGGGTTTCCGTTGTCTGGTAATTGCCGGACTTTGTCTGGTAAAATATGCGGAAGTCCGGGATTTTATATTCTCTCCGGTCAAAATGTCCAGTGAAAATACTCCTCCCAAGCACAATTTCAGTTGTAATAAAATGGGTTATTTCCACATCATTTTATGAAAAACGCCTCGGGATTCTCCCAGAGGAGCTGGTGGAAGCGGCCGGGGGATCTGGACCTCTCTGCTGAAGCTGCTGCCCCCACGACCCGACTTCGGATAAGCGGAAGCTAATGGATGGATGGATGGATGGATGGATGGATGGATTTTATAAAAAAACATATACTTTTTTTTACGAATGAGTAGTGTGTGAGGACGAGTCAGCTCCAGCCACAGCTCCACTCATTGATGCCACAGGTGCGCGCAGAGATGCCATCTCCGTAATGACAGCGCTCCGCGGTTATGGAGGCTTGAACTTCTCAACGGCCTGTGAAGTTCTCATCGGGGATTTCAGTGAAATCTACCCCGAGTGGGCTCAACTGGCCCAGATAGCCTGCTGATCCCTGTCTCCAGTGTGCCAGCAGAGAGAGGTTTCTCTCTGCAGAACCGAATTAAAACAGCGCAGCGGAGTCAGAAGAGCGCAAGCTTCTGCAATATTTATTTATTTTTTTTTTTAAGTTACGCTCGTGAGTCAATTGACGGGACTTATTTTATTTGAAATAGCCTGTTTTTTAATAAAAACACTACTGCATATGATTTATTTTTAACCTCAATAAATTCATATAGCCTATGTGACCGGAATTTCAAACATTTGTCTGGTAAATTGAAAACCTGCCGGTTACATTGTCCGGTGCCAATTTTTTCTAGTGGAAACACTGATCACGATGAGTGTTCGCACTCTTAAAACACGGTTAAGAGAAGCAGGGTTGTATAGGAGAAAGAATTATTCCCCACTCGCTCAGGTGAGACGAGCCATACTGACAGAGCTGCGTGGACCCGGGCAAATGTTCGGCTATCGGACTATGTGGCAAGTACTAAAGGGCCGAGCCGTAAACAAGGTGTTATGGTGTAAAGCAGCCTTAAAAACCATTCTCTTAATACATCCATGAAAAAAAACCCCAAAAAAAGACTGACGTGCTTTCGTCCAATCAGCAATGATCCTTGTCATAGCAGGTACCTACCCTTTCCGTTAGAAGTTAATGTCGTGTTTTTGTTAATGTTGTTGTGTTTTCCTTTTTGTCGTTGTGTTTTTGTTAATGTCGTTGTGTTTTCCTTTTTGTCGTTGTGTTTTTGTTAATGTCGTTGTGTTTTCCTTTTTGTTGCTGTCGTTTGCCCTTCAGGGCCACCGTACAGCTCACCATTTCAGTGACTTTTAAAACAGTGTTTCCTTCAGTGGTACAGCATCTATCCATGTAGACTGTCAGTGAGATATCAGTCTCTGACCTTTGGCTCCTCATGCGCTTTTCAGATTTTATTCAAGGCACTCGCGCTTCGCTCTCATGAATGTCAAAGGTGACCTTGGGAATAACAAACTAATAAGACAAAGATCTCCAGAAAAACTATTCAATGGACCTTGAGAAGTGATTGTTATCAGCTACTACCTTTAGAAAGCCAAGAAATGGAAACTCAGTTTGTACCAGTATACCACAGAGCCAAAATGTAGAGTTAATCTTTTTTTATTTGAATAATTATTTGATGAAAACGTAATGGTGTGGTGGTCTATCACTACAGCATTGAAAGAGAGGTTATGGAATGAAGACATTTAAAGCAATCCAGAGCAACCTTTCAACTTTGAGATATTAGCACCCCCTACAGGCATCTGAGTGAAACAGGTTTTGCGACTGTCACCGTTTCACACGTGAATGCATTTACAAGTAAGCAACCAGGGAGAAAAGCACCCCAAGAAAAACTTAAATTGTTGGCTGACCAGGCAGAAAAATAAGACTTTTACACAAATATCAATGTATAATTTTGTGACAGCATGACAAGCATATTAACTTAGAAATGTTTTTGCAACGGTACTCAGTGATGCATACTTGGATTTCTGCAGCTTTCCTGCTAACTGGGTACAATCTTCCAGCCTTCTACAAAGATGTAAACAAACATGTATTCAGCAGCATTTCCTAGCGATACATTTTTTAGTCATTTTGCACACAGCCCAAGTTGGTATGAGGAAATCTGGTATCCTAAAACAACAATGTGCGAAACAAATGTCCCCCAACCAATTTATCTATATTTATCAACTTTATCATTTGTTTGGTGCACACGATGACAGGAAGCCCATGTAAGCGGAAGACATGGAGCAAGACCAACTGAGCCATCTCTTTAGCTGTGGGGAGCTTAGGGAGGGACACGAAGTGGACCATCTTACTGAAGCGGTCCACCATAGTCAGGATGACAGTGTGGCCATCCGAGGAGGGAAGACCAGAGACAAAGTCCAATGATATGTGGGGCCAAGGGCGATGAGGAACAGGAAGGGGCTGAAGCAGCCCAGCAGGAGGCTGGCAAGAGGATTGGTGCTGGTTACAAATTGGGCAGGCCTTGACAAAGTCCTCAATATCCTCCTGCATGGTGGGCCACCAGAATCGTTGGAGGACAGCATGCCGTGTCCGAAGCACCCCAGGTCAATGTGGCAACAAGGCAGAACATGGGGAGGATGGACTCAGGCTTATCAGCAGACTCCTCCGTCCTCTGGAACTGGTGGGAAAGAGCATCGGGCTTAACATTGCGGTACCCATGGGGGGTAAGAGAGGGTGAAATCGAAACCGGGCAAAAAACAGGGACCAGCGGGCCTGACGAGAGTTGAGTCTTTTAGTAGTACGTATATACTCCAAATTCTTGTGATCAGTCCATACGAGAAAGGGCTCTTTGGTGCCCTCCAACCAATGGCGCCATTCCTCCAGTGCCATCTTGACTGCAAAGAGTTCCCAGTTTCCGATATCATAATTTCTCTCAGTGGGAGACAGGTGACGAGAGAAGAAGGCACAGGGATGGAGTTTGTGGTCAGGACCAGAGCGCTGAGACAGGACGGCCCCCACCTCAACATCAGAGGCGTCCACCTCAACCACAAACTGTCGTGCAGGGTCAGGCAAGGGCGACAAGGTGAAAAGATCTTTGAGGACCTCGAAGGCTGCAGCAGCTGGAGGTGACCACTGGAAGGGAACCTTAGAGGAGGTCAGGGCAGTGAGTGGGGCTGCCTCAGAGCTGTAGTTGTGGATGAAACGACGGTAAAAGTTTGCAAACCCCAGGAAATGCAGAAGCTGTTTGCAGTTCTCTGGAACTGGCCAGGAAGCGACAGAGACCTTGGCTGGGTCCATCTGGAGCTTGCCTTGTTCCACAATATACCCCAGGAAAGTTCTCGCAACAATTGAATCATAGGCAACTGGACTTAAATATGTCTAGAGGACATTTCACCTCTTATCCAAGCGGCTACATCAGTTCTCAACGCATCAGTCTGACTAGTCCGCACTAGTCAGACAAACAGTGGAGTATGACTCTGGTTTTTAACCTCTGTGGTTTAGTTTAGTTACAAGGACTGCCCGAAACTAAACTCAAGTTGCTCAAAGAAAAATAACGACAGTCGTTAACTGGTAACCACACCTCATGCCTAACGACTGTTGTCCACCAGTGGCTCCACTCAACCCTAATGACTGTCCTTTACTGGTGTGGCTCTCCTGACCCAAACAAAGGGTCCAGAGAAACTCCACTAACGGAGTATTGTCTTTAGAAAGTGGTGGGTACACACCTCCACAGAGGTTAAAAACCAGAGTCATGCTCCACTGTTTGTCTGACCAGTGTGGACTAGTCAGACTGATGCATTGAGAACTGATTGGATAAGAGGCGAAACGTCTTCTAGACAAAACTCCAGTTGCCTATGATTCAATTGTTGCGATAATGGAACTTACCTGGATAAATGAGAATATCCACAGACCCCAGGAAAGACACGGAATTTCTCAGCTTTCACATACAGGGAGTTCTCTAGGAGGCACTGAAGGACGGACTGGACATGATGGATGTGTTGCTCCTTGGACTGGGAGAAGATGGGAATGTCGTCAAGGTAGACAAAGACATAACGATTTAGCATGTCTCTGAACACGTTGTTTATCAAAGCCCGGAAGATGGCAGGGGCAGTGGTAAGGCCAAACGGCATTACGAGATACTCGTAGTGTCCAGTTGGGGTGTTAAATGCCGTCTTCCATTCATTTCCTTCTCTGATGCGAAGGAGGTGGTAGGCATTGCGCAGGTCGAGTTTGGAGAAAATAGTGGCCCCCTGGAGCAGTTCAAAGGCTGTGGAGATTAGTGGCAATGGGTAAAGGTTTCTTAATGGTGATTTCATTCAGTCCTCTGTAGTCGATACAGGATCTCAGAGTTTTGTCCTTCTCCACGAAGAAAAAACCCGCTCCCGCTGGAGATGAAGGACGAATGATGCCTGCCTCCAGGGAATCATTTATGTTGATCTCCATTGCTTTTCATTCTGGCTCAGAGAGAGAGTACAGGCGCCCTTTGGGGGGTGAGGTACCAGGCAGGAGATCTGTGGCAAAGTCGTAAGGGCAGTGCAGAGGCAGGGACGTGGCTCTGACTTTGTTGAAGACTTGACGAAAATCATGGTATTCAGGTGGCACCTTGGAAAGGTCAGGTGAAGAGCTGGAGCTGGAGGGGTGAAGTGAGGCTGACGCATGCTGCAGACACCTCAGATGGCAGGAGGGGCTTCATTCCAGAACCGCTTCGGTGACCCAGTTGATGTGAGGGTTATGAGGATGGAGCCATCGGTATCCCAGGATGAGAGGCTGGCAGGAAGAGCGCAAGTTATGGAACTGGATTGCCTTGTGATGATTGCCAGAAAGTAGCAGGTGAACAGGAGAGGTCTGCCCAGAATGTGTCCATCTAAGGCTTTAGCAGGTACAGGATTGGGCAGAGGAAACCGCTCGAGCCCCAACTGGAGGACCACCTCCTCACTGATGATGCAGGCATCAGCTCCAGAGTCGATGAAAATGGCCAAGGTGTGTGGCCCATCTGGAAGGAGGAGACGGCCTAGGAGCAGGGGTCCCTGGTCTTGGGGAGTTGACAGGGCAGCCAGCTCCCCCCTCCCCCAGCTACTGGTGAGCTCTGGCTTTTGCTGGAACAGCCAGAGATGTAATGTCCCGCTGCCCCACAATAGAGACAGAGATTCGACTTGCGCCGACGCTCCCTCTCTTTTGGTGAGAGGGAGGTGTGGCCTAACTGCATGGGTTCAGAGTTCTCAACCTCCCGATGCAGTGGGGAGGATTGTGCTGCTGCAGGATCCCCACTGGAGCGAGGTAGTTGAGAGCGTTGCCCCCCCCCCCCCCGTGCCTCTCTTGGCGACGGGCCTGGATGCGCAGGTCTATGCGGATGGCTAAATCAATGATCCCATCCAAGGTAGCGGGGGTATCATGAGCAACCAGTTTATCCTTAATGTAGTCACCCAAACCATGGAGGAAAGCATCACAGAGGGCTGAACTGTTCCAACTGCTTCGGCTGGTGCGAAAGTCAATGGAGTAATCCGCCACTGTTCGCTCTCCTTACTTCAGTCCCATCAGTCCCCTTGTCGACTCTGAGCCACTATTCTCAAAACCAAAAACCTTGTGAATCTCAGCAGCAAACAGGTTGCACTGGCTGGAGATTGTCTCTCCCACTCAGCTGTTGCCCATAGTCGAGCTCTGCCCGTCAGGTGATTGATAAAAAATGTAACCTTAGCTGGTTCTGTGGAGAAGGTGCGGGGTTGCAGAGCGAACAGAAGAGAGCAATTGGTGAGGAAGGGGCCACAAGTCTCTTGGTCACCATCGTAACGTTCCGGGGTTCCCACCCGGGGCTCCGGAGCATCTCCAGGCAGGGAAGAGGCAGGTTGCTGTGCAGGAGCGGAAGCCGAAGCTCCAGGTGAGGAAGCAGCGTCTGGAGGCTGGGAGATGCGGGCTGCTAGCTCTTGTATACGTCCCATTAATGCCGCTAGCATTTGGCCAGTTTTCTCTGTGGCTTGTCTGGTTTCAGCAACAGACACAGTCATCATAGCCTCATGCTGCTGCTTGATGCCCTCAATAGCCTCCAGGCGACTAAGCGGGGTGGAGTTGTGTGCTGGGTCCATAACTGGCCAGATTGCACTGTAACAGGTGTGGAAAGGACCCAATAGCAGCACAACCAACAAGAGGTAGGTTCCAGAACAGTCTTTATTTATAGGTTTGCAGACCCCACAGTCGATTAGCTGGTGTTGCTGGATGACCTGAGCAGGACGGTGGGGGGAACCAGGTGAGTACTTAGAGAAACAGGGACAGCCAGAGCCCCTACCAGCCACAGGCAGACGATGAATGGAGAACACAGCAGGCAGTACTCGTGGTCGGGGACAGAAGACTGGAGGATCCACCGGGGCTGGGACAGAAGCGAAGGTCAGAGGCAAGTTGAGTCAAGTCAAGTCGATAACAGGTAAGCAATCCAATAGTGCGTGCTGGAGAGTCAGACATGGGAGCAAAGACAATCTGGCACTGACTGAGGGAACAGTGCAGCTTAAATGCTGGCTGGCTGACGAGCCGTGATGAGCTGCAGCTGAGGCAAAGCAGGTGTGGACAACTGGAGCTGATGGTGAGGTGTAGCAGAGAGGTGAGAACTCACCCACCACAGTATAAGCTGGCAGGGCAGACTGTGACAAACAAGGCCAAGTGAATAGATCTCGTAAGGCTCATCCCTCCTTGCTCAAAAATCATTAGTTATGTTAGAGTTATGAAGACATTATGGGAATAAAAATAAATGACAGTTCAAGCTGTGTTGAAGCTGTGTTAAAAGGCAGGGAAGAATATCCACAGCTATCTGGTTATCCTGTTTACGTTATTAAACAGATGTTCCCTCTCAAATAAATCCCTGTTCACTTCAAATCAACGGCAAAAATTGGTACCACATCTCTTAGAAAGTAAATACATCAAAAGATCACAGCTTGCTTTCCTGTTTGTCTCACCCAGTGGTTTTAAATCTTTTCAAGTTGGTCTAATATGATATCAGTTGGCTGAAATCTGATTGGTTTCTGAGAAGGGAGGAAGAAGAAGAGTCTGTGTGGGCTTTAGATATTGTAGGACACACAGCTGAATAAGGAGCAGATATTACTCCCGCTTCAGAAAACAAATAAATCACTTTCACTTCTCCCACAGCTGCAGTTTTTCTTTTATTTGAACACAGTGGAAGTGATCATATGAGCTATTCATCAATATCTTATCAACTGCTTATTCTACACCTTCACTGCAAAATCCTCTTCTTACCTCTAGTTACTGAGATAAATCTCTATGCCCAGTACATGCACAGTTCCAGGATTTTTTTTTTTTTTTGTCAAAATTAGAAAAGCCTCATTCCACCCAAACAACAACAAGTTCTTATTTACATGCTGTATTTTTGCATTACAGTGACTGGTCACCACTGGCCTCATCTGTAATGTCCCGCTCATGGTTTGTGTATGAACTGTCCTGAAGCCACTTTATTGCCAAAAGGAATTTCCTGTGTCTGATATGTGACTCTATCCACTGCTACCATTTGCCATTAGAAGACAGTTTGTGGTTACTGTTCAGTGCTTGTGGCCATTACTCTTCCTAGCGTTTTTGCTGGTAAGAAACCAGTAGATGTTGGTGAAGGGGATATTGTGCAGACAGACCTGTTGGCCATCACTTCAAGAGCTTCACTTGGTTCCTTGGTTCATGATTCTTGTCTTCTGCAGAGTCATTTCCCTTGCAGCCTTTTTTTTTTAAGATTAACAGCCAGGTCGTTATTAATGCAGATGGTATCAGACTTATTTGCATTCCTGCTCAAAGGATGTCGGTATATGGTGTGCTCTCTCTCATATGACTTTCTTCCAGGTCTTGGATCCCTGAGGCTGATTAGCACCACCACAGAGAAAACCAAAAGTGAAGAAAATGCATCTGAAGCAGTAATTTTTCTGTCAGCACAACCTATTGGTCCATTTGAGAAGAGTCAACCAGGTTGACTTGAGACCGGTGGATTTGCATATTTTTCAAAAACAACATCCCACCCAGATTCAACTGAGCCAGTTCAAGAAAGAAAAGTTGTTGGTTTCCAATCCTTTGGGAGCAGACTGACTGTGAGTCATTTCAGCTGCAAAAGTTGAAATTTCACTTTGCTGCATCGTGTGGCTTTGAGGATGCACGCAGCAAAAAAAAAAAGATTTTCTGAGTCAGGCTGGAAGCGAGCTGCAGTACAAACACTCGGCTCACTGGACACAGCAGCATGTGGTAGTCATTACACTAACCAAGACACATGCACTTATCCACACACATTCTCAAGGATGGGAATTTATGGTATGTTGGATGGTTTGGCTTCAAAACTAACTGTTTCAGTTGATACACAGTTTAAATGATAAAGAGTTCTGAATGTTTTCAAAGCAAAATATTCTTCCTTTGGACTGTGGTTATCAATACAACTATTTCAAAACTGTACTTGGAATAACTGCATATGATATATTGCAAATATGACTACAGCAGTTATTGTAATCCAAAGACCCATTTCAAAAGGAAACCATTAATGGGAAGAGAGCCCTGAGAGAGATGAAACAGGTAAATATAAACAATCTATAACTGTCATAATTCTCTATCAGATACAACACATACATGCTTGATTATTTACCGCTAACCTTCTGAAGCCAGGTCAGATCTACATCAGATCTGCTGTTGCTTTCAGAGACCTGGGTAGCAGTTCTATGGAAGGAGGGGCCATGAACTGTCCTCCTCATCTTAAAACTGGTGTATCCAATAATTCGTACATAATTTAAGATTGCAGTGAGCTGAAGGTGTTGTCTGGTCAGAACAAACAAGTCCTGTTTGCTCAGAAGCTCAAAAAGAACAAACCAAACATCGGCTCTCACATTTTTAAGGTAATAAACGTCTTCCTGCACAATTGGAGGAGGCAAGGTGCTTGCTGCAATTAATATACATACAACTGCTAGATCTCACGAACAACATTCACAGGACACACCAGACCCACAAGCAAGCAAATAACAGTCAGGTTAAAGCTCTGTCATGCAAAGATAAAACCACATAAATCATGGTCCATAGATGCTGACAGCTTTTCTGGGCCAAAGCTCTTTTAAAACAAAAACTGTACTGTAGTCAAGCAAATCAAAATTTGAAATTATTTTTGTTACCCATAGATGCTGCATCCTCCAAATGGAAATGGACCAGCGTAGAGAGGAATCCTCCTGCTTGTTACCAATTGAAGCAAAACAGTTCAAAAGCAACTCTGGTGGTCTCAGGGTGCACTAGTGGCCATGGACTGAAAGGAAACATCAAAGCTTAAAGCCATTTACAGGTTTGAGAACAACATTCGCTCCCAAAAAACACGTTTTTCACGGAAGGCCTTCCAGCAAGATCAATCAAAACCTCATCATCCACATGTAGCATCTATTACAAAAGCATGGCTCCATAATGGAGGAGTCCAGGTACTGGACTGGCCCGTCTCAGTCAAGATCCTTTAACCAATTTAAAACACTTGGTCGATTGTGAAGCAAAAAAATACGATAAACCCCCAGGGAGCAATGCAAATTATATATCAGAGAAGAATAAACAACATGTCTCTCCGAAAATTTGGACTGGTCTGTGTTCCCAGATGTATATGTTGCTGTTATTAGAAGATGTGAGGCTGCTTCATAAAACCTCACACTGTGTTGCTGCCATTATATTCCAAATGATCACTTTTTTCTTTCTTTCTTTTCTTTCTCATGGTCATTCTTTTTCTAAGTGTAAATATTTCACATGTTCTCTTGTCAATAAAAGATGACTTTATGAGAGTTTCACATGGTTTCTCGTTTTGTTTACACTTTGCACAGGTTTCCCGATGTTTTTGAAATCAGGATTGTCGGCCAGAGTGGGCATTGAACCACCAACCCTTTGGCAGACATGGTGCCCTCACTGCTCTGCTCTGTGCCTGACTCCCAAACTTTAACCTCTCAGTTAAAACATAAACCTCTGGCTGAGTCCGTCCTCTCCGTGTTGCACATAAAGACAGGATCGAGTTTCTTCTATGAATTAGTGGAATGTTCTGGAGGTGGGCAGATGTTGGTGAGCTTAACGATCATGTTAGGTCTAGTTTGCCAACACCCTTTGAAACAGTGAGAGCACCAGATTCAGATTTCATGTCTCGGACCATTAAAAACTCACACACATGAGGGGGAAAAAAAACCGATAGCAAAGTGTACTTTTTTTTTTCTTTGTTCTTCTTTTATCAAAAGACATGTGCAGACAAAAAGACCCAAGAGTCTAAGAGTAGAGGTTCGCAGGAGTAATGGGACAGGGATCATAAAAAAAACACTTAGTGAGAAAAAAAAAATCGAATCGACCAGCTCTTTGTCTTTATAAACCCAAATCTTACCCGTGCAGCCTCTCTTCATTTAAATTTGGCCTCAGCTCAGCCTCTGTCTGCCTCTGAAATTCATCAAGGTTACATAACTGCAGAAAAATGCTCATAAACACTGGCTCCCAATTAACCGCAGTGAAGCAGCATGTTTGGAGGATGTGGCTCCCCTCCTTTTGTTTGTTTGTTTTGATGCAAATGTGGTCATCAGGGCAGGGATTCCTGCAGGCAAAGCATTTATTCACAATGCTTTATGTTGTTGATCTGTAGGGGATGGCTGGTTGTGCTCTCATATGTCTGCACAGGACAGTAACAGTGTGACAAAGATGAATGTTGGAAAAACTGAAACAGAGCAACCTCTGTTCTCTGCCTCTGACAAAAGCCCCCATTAAACATAATGTCTGGGTCAAAAGAGCAACAACTCAAAACCTCTCTCAAATACCAACCAAACACATTCATGCACCACATTATCGATTCAATCCTGCAGGGTTTGAAAATGTCTGGATGGACAACGACTGTCAGCTGACGATGTCCAGACATGGGCATGAATTATAAGCATGAATTACAGAACCACAGTGACTAACTGTTCATGTAGTTGAAATGAAGCAGATTTCAGTGAAATGAGGTTAAATTGAGGTGTCTGAAAAATCTAAATCAACCATCAAATATGCTTCTTGAACCAAGATGTCTCTTTTTGTGAAGCTTTCTACGTTGGCTCGTGGAAATATGAAGAATTTGTCATCATCATGGTGACATAAAACTGAGATGAACATCAGAACAAAAAGCTTTTTGGTTTTAAATACACATGTATTATTACAAACATAGACTTAATTGTAAGTATTCAGGCTCCTCGGGTTTTCAGGCTTACCTCAAGTGTTTTTTTGAAACTTTAGTAATGTTTTGATCTAAATTATCTGGTTTTTTGTTTGTTTTTTTTTTAACCTGGAGCCTATAGTTCCAGATACTTTTCAGGGAACAGATCCCACACTGTGGTATGGATTTGAATAGTTCATGAGAATATTTGACCATTCAATCTTGGCTGTGGGGAAAATGAACATGGACCTGATCACAAACAAATGCTGTGGGAACTACACATGTTGAAAAACAAAACCGCAACAGTGTTTCAATCATACAACTTTCTCGCAGCTCTGGTACATAAACCTTTTTTGAGGCCTTGCTCACGGTTCAGTCTGTGGTAGCATGATGGCCAAGCGATATTCGGCACAAGAGGCTGCGGACTTCATATTTGACTCTGACAACGATCAGGAGGAGAGAGGCCAGGCTGACAGGGAGGAAGCTTTAGAGGAGGAAGAGTCAGAGGCTGAAGATAACCCGGAGGAGGAAGACTCTGACACTGATGAGGAACAAGATCCAGCTAAGGTTGTGGTCTCTTTTCGGTCCAAAAACTGACCTTTTTTCCAGGAGAGAGATCAATCTAGATTAGAAGGAGAGAAAAAAACTTAAAGAAGAGACTGTTCCTTGACAATCTTGGCAAAAGGATGGTGTAATAATTAAGTTTACCCTGTGTACATTTTGGCTTTTGTTTTCAGTAAATAAATCACACGTCAGTTTAGGTCAGTTTTGACCAGGAGCACAAAAGTTATGTTGTGCCACAGTTCAGAAAATGTAACTACTTTCAAAAAAAGTGACTTTGGTAAAAAATTCAGTGAAGTTCTCTGTGATAAATAGTACAATAGGTTTCATCTTAATATTTATAGCTCAAATAATATCTATATCATGCTTTATTTCCACAAAAAGGTCAGATAAGGCCTACAGGACATAAACATGAAATGTAAGTTCAATTGTAATGTTCCTAATGTTCACAAGAAATGAAGTTGATAAAAAGATCTAATACAACATTAGGTAACAGGAGGGAACCATCCACCTTTGTTACCTCTGCTCCCTGTAGCCTCACTGTTCCACTTGGGTTCCTCTCATTCACACACATATTCTTTCTTGCTGTGACTAACCTTCATTTCTCTCCTTTCCAGGGCATATGTCCACCTCTCTAGACGTTCCTCCACCTGCTCCCTGCTCTCAGATCAGTGTCATCTGCAAATATCATAGTCCATGAAGATTCCTAGAGCCAGTCCTTGATGCAGTCTCACTTCCACCTTGAACTCTTCCGTCACACCTACAGCACGGCTCACCACTCCCGCACTTCCTCACACCACCACCAAGTCTCCTTGTCCTTTTTCCTACCAGATGCCATGCCAAGTACTCTCCTACCATTCCCCCTGATCACATTAGCTGTAGTTGTTGCAACACCTAGGAACACCTCCTGACCACCCAGACTTCGTTTCAATGCATCTCTGAAAACAATGCAAAACTCGTCCTTTTTCAGCATCCACCACTTCATTCTCTGCTCTGCCTTTGACATCTTCATCTTCCTCATCACCAGTCATCCTACACACCACCATCCTGATGTCTGGCAGCGCTCTCATCTACCACTATGTTGCAGTCACTGATTTCCTTTAGGTTACATTGTCCCTTTTAAGTCACCCCATGTTCCTGCCTCTTCCGGAAGAAAGTATTCCCTACAGCCATTTCCATCCTTTTGGAAAAGTCTATCTCCATCTGTCCTTCTGCATTCCAAACCTGTCCATCACTTCTCTTCATCACCTCTTTTGCCTTCCCCAACAGGTGCATTGAAGTCTGCGCCAATCACCACTCTTTCATCTCTGGGGATACTCTGCATCACTTCTAACTCATATTCCAGCTGTGCGGCATAACCACTAACTACTCTGAACACCTTCAATTTCTAGCTTCGGACTCATCACTCTGACACTTTTCACCTTCAGAATATTCCTAACAAACTCCTCCTTAGACATAAATATACTCCATTTCTCTTCTCATCTCGACCATGATTAAACAGTTGGAACCCTGCTCTTAGGCTACTAGCTTTAACACACAGAATATCCACCTTTCTCCTCTGCATCATGTTGGCCAACTCTTTGGCTTTTCCTGTCATCGTCCCAACATTCAAGAACAAATGCTTTCAGCAGTGGTCTCTTGCTTTTTTTCTTTCTTCTCCTTCAACCCACACTAGGCCAATTTCAACTGGCACCCTGTTGGTCAGCACCACTGATGGTGGTCGTTGTTAACCCAAGCCTCGACCAGTCCGGTATGGGGTTCATTGGTCTTGTGATTTGCAAGAGCCACGGCATGTTTTAAGTTGGATGCTTTTCCTGTCACAACACGCCACATTAAACAATTTCTTCTGGATTGGAGTCCCATCAAGAAGACAGTCAAGAAGATTATGTGGCAAAAAGTGGTTGAAGTAGAATATCTCAATTTCCCCATTTGGAGAATTCTGATTATTTATGTATTTAAGTTGTAATGATATCAAGTTAAACATTGACAGCAAAGCTGGTAACCAAGAATTTTATTACTTAAGATTCAAAAACATGAGAGTGAAACATAAAAGAATAAATCTTTTTTTTTTTTTTTTGTAATGATTCCACCATCATAAACTAAAGGCGATGACAACTGATATCAAATTAGCTTTCATAGCCTTATTTTATCCTCTGGTTAACAACGAGCAACACGTCACATGACAGTGCTTCAGTGTTCATACCAAACTCTCTTCAAGTACTTTACAATTATGCAAAGTCAATAACTCATTGCTGCACATGGAAAGAAAAACCCAAGGCTGTCTGACTATATTTACAATGTACAAAAATACAATGTACAACTGAAAAGATGCATCCCTTGAAGAATTTGTTTTCAGTAGCAAAAGCAGTAGGTCTACAACAGGACTGTAACAGTACTCAAACTTTATAGATATAGATGAATCTCTGCTCCGGAGCCATGCTTCAGTACTCTTTTTGGGGTAAAAAAAAAAAAAAAAAAAAAGAAATAAAGAAACAAAAGAAAATCCTGAACAGGATGGCTATAGAAAATGAATAAATGGATGAAAACCTTACAAAGTTCATATTGTTCTACAACCAGATTTCCATGATGCTTTTGTAACTGTGGAGGCACTTTTATGCAAGAATTATGCCAATAAGAAAAGACTCTGAGCCATTGTGTTCACTCGTTATAAAAAAAGAAATTAAGACATGTCCATTTTGGATGAGTGAAGCATAAATGCAATAAATAAGACATAAGTGTAGTATTGCTTTACTTTTTTAATAAATTGTCAGCTTTCAGTGCTAATCCTGCTAGCATGAAATGGCGGATGAACAGATGGTGCATTTCCAAAAGATTTAGAGAAAAACTCATGCTTTTCTTCCACAAAGTTGAAGTGTGAAGAGGTGGACAGGCTTCTTTCAGGAATTGCTTGGCTCAAAGTCTGTACCAAAGAAAGGAAATTCCATACCACCCTCCAGGTTACCTACTCTCACTTATTTAGGATGACTCCACTTACGTTTACAACCCCAGTATACTTCCCTGTTGGCTCGTAAAAAAGACCCCGCTGCAGTAAAATCTGCCTCTAACCATCCAGCACTTACCTTGTCCCTTACCATTTGCATAATAAAACACTTGGAACCAATAATGTGTGAAACATTTGTCAAAAAAAAAATGCCCAAATCCAAAATCTAAAATTAAACTATTCTTCCAAGAACTGTGATATTGATGAAAAATACATTCCATCAAAAATCGTGATGCTTACAAAGCTGTCAAACATTCAACTCTAACCTCATAAATAAATGAATATTTTAAGGTTCTTGATAATTAAATTAACAAATCAAATATACATTGATTATTGAAAAAAACAACAACATATGTACACTTCTATACAGAAACATTCTACATGGACAATTCTTCATACTGCCAGCAGCTGCTGACAGACTGATGAGCCCACACTTTTTTTGTCATCCGCTACAGTATAAGGCTTGATACTGTAACACCGAAAATGGACATAAGGCTTCCTGGAATGATTCAGCGTGATGTGAACGATCAAAGCATCCACAGACTGGAAAATCCAGCCAACTGAAGAGGAACATTGAGACCAGTGTCACTCATAGCATAAATTAAACAGTAAGATTAAAAAAAAAACACACAAAACAAATAAAACCCGTTGGAAATCAACTCTGTACAAATAGAAACAAAAAATAAAAACTAAAAAATAAATCAACAGGCTATCAAAATGTCTTGAATGGATTGTAAAAGTCTTCAGATCTCCATTTCAAGACCCATTAGCTATACAATATACTCCACCCTGTTGATGCTCTGCGACTGTAGTTTCCTGTTGTCCTGCTTACTAGTCCAGCTGGGGGGTTTACTCGTCACATGGTGGGAAGATAGTTCCTCCCAGTCTACCAGCGAATATGCTGGTGGTGCTAGAGGGAACCTGGCCTTATGCATCCTCTTTTCCGCCTCCTCCTCGTCCGACTGGCTCCCAGAGTCTGATTTTCTGATCATGGCATTGACAGAGTTCTTGTCCTCATATAGGTGCTGATGGAGGAGGTGATGGTGTTGTTGTTGGCTTTGTGGGTTTTTCTCAATGGGATTCTTGATGTGGTTAAGTTGCTCGCGGGCCATGCTGATGCTGTTGTGGAGAGCGTTGTTGTCCTCGGCCACAGGCGCCAGCGGTGAAGACGCCTGGGTGCTGACCCCTGTGTGGGTGCTGTGCTTCCTTCGCCTCCTAAAGCACCACAGTAACATCAAGCTGGCCGCCAAACCCCAGATGATGAGCCCCACGGAAACCAGCAGGGGCACAAGGTGATCTGGCGAAAGGAGAGAGGAGGACAGGGATATTGGTTTATGTGAACCGTGGAGAGTTCTTACAATGCAAACTGATCAGTTTCCATGTTCCAATGATTTGTAAATACGAGGATGAAGACATGTGGTAAACAGTGTTTCGCATATTTTTGAGTCTACTGATTACTTGTCAGAGAATTCACACAACAAGAGCGAGTAGTTTGATGAACTCGCAACATGCTATGAAAAAAAAAAAAACTGTGATTAATACTTAGGTAACTGATAGTATTCACACGATGTCACAGCAAGCCTTACGCCATGATGTGTGTCTAGCAGGTAATTTAGAAATGCTGTAAGAAGCAGTGTGTAGTGAGAGTGTTACTTAGGGCCAATTCCAATTCCTCCCTTAACCGTAAATCACAACCCTCACCCTTAACCCTCAATCTTTGGCCCTCCAAAGTAAGTGTAAGTAATCTTTTGTGACTTAGAAATGGGACACCCCTTGAGTACACCAACTACGAAAATATTTACATTCGTAGCTAGCTTTTTACGTCACCATCTTTTTAAAGATGTCTTGGCGAAAATATGTTATGCCTTCTGGGTAGCTCCCAAGGGTGGTGCCGAAAAATCTCAATAGTGAGGGTGATACAGCAGTTAAACTTGTCTCTCAACTTTACGTTCTAAGAATCGGGACAGCACTTGCAATTAGCGGGAGCATACATTTTTGAGATTGAGGGTTGAGATTGAGGGTTAAGGGAGGAATTGGAATTCACCCTTAGTCTGCACTAAATTGAGCCTTTTGATGCTGGAATCACCATTAAAGTTGCTAAAGTGCCACATATATGCGTCATTCATGGTTGCAAGAGCAGATCGGCCCCTAAAACTGGCTTACGTGAAGAATTAAAGACTAAAGAACTCAGCAGTGAGATATGTGAAACACAGAAACTTCGCTCCTATGGATTATGTTCTCAACATTTCATCTAAGCTAAGACTCATAATTTCTGTGCCTACAATCTTAGCCTAGCCTACTTAATCTATTTAATACAGTAAACATTCAGAACTGATCAAAGTCGTCTTTAAATTAAGTGAGGAGACCAACATTTGAAAGTAAAACGATCCCACTCCAAAACCTGAACATAGAGATTGGTAATATTATTATGACAACCATAGATGGACATCACTCGTTTTTCCTGATATTATGGATCATAGTGACTCCAGATTTGATGAAATATAAAAGTCTTGGTAAAGTGTCTTCAGGAAACATTTTTTGGGGAATTTAAAAACCATCGTCATGCTCAGATCTGGAAACGAATTTCAGCAAACCTTTCCTGCTGAGTCACTGCAACCACTGAAAATAACTAAACAATTTTAAATATAATAACGGGTATCTAGATTTTCTAAAGATGTCATTCACATTTCATTATCTCTGGGAATATTGGCTGTGATTCAAAAAAAGATGCGGTCATATATGGGGAAGACAGTCCCCGCTGTCAAAAGATGACGTTGAGTTAGGACTATGTCAGAGCAGAAGTTCCGAGGCCACAAATAAACTTATCCACAAATACAGGAGACAAAAATAGTCACCGATATTCTGTTTCTTATGACCTGCTGTGGCTCACCATTGGGGGTTTGGCTCTGTCGTCTCTGTATGCGAACCTCCACAATGGCACTGATGACGCTGCTGTTGGCACTCCTTTTGCTGACCACATCCATGATCCTGTCTGTGATTTCCTTGATGAAAGTCAGACCTCTTCTTTGGTCATCTGTTGACTGACACGTTCCACAGGGAGACAGAACAAAACAAAACAACCATATTATAATTGATTCCTCCTCACTTGTGGCCTTGACGGTGTGACGTGAGGGAAGCTTAAGGAAAACTCTAATTAGATCCACTGGTTTTTCATGATATATGACACTTACAATGGCTACATGAATCTCGCTGCTGGCCCTGAGCGATGGATTGCAGGTCATTGAGACAAAGGACTCAGAAGACAGGTTCTGGACGACGTAGAGGCTTCTGAGCTCGCGACAAACCTGCTCCACTGTCAAACCCTGGAATGGCAAAAGTGAAAGAACATCAGCAACTACAATGTCTAATATTTTGTGTTCGGAACTGTAACAAACACAGCTGAGGTTTCACAAACATTTGCTCAGCATGATTGTGGATCTTGAGAAGCAATGCATTTGTACCACTATTGAATCACTATAGACAGAAAGAGAACACACAACCAAGAGATGGAAAAACCACAAGTAAAATGACCTTTGTCATGACATCCTTATTGAAGGTGAAGGTGATGTTGACACAGCTGCTGTCGGGGTGACACCTGGATGAGGCTCTGGCCTGGTGGGTGGGACCCCAGCACTCCCCCTGGCTGGAGCAGGGTTTGACGAAACACTGCTCATCTTGAATAGCAACACAGGTTTGACCCGCCAGACACTCTGCACTGGGATTCTTACTGTGGAGGCTACAAGGTTTTGGTCCACACCAAAGCTGTCAAAAAAAAAGATTTTCCAGTGTTAATCTTTAAAATTTTCACTGTATTTAGTTTATATGCAGTTCCAGAGTGATGGCATTTCTTTATATCCGATTTCTAATTTCATTTAGTTCTTTAGTACTTGGACAGCTATAAGCTAGCTTTTGTAACATTTCACAGAAAAACTTTAATCAGCTTTTTAGTTTCATACTAGGTTTTATTGTTAAAGAAAAAAAATGGCTAAAACTAGTAAAAAAAAAAAGTCTTTGGAGGCCCATCTGCAAAATGAGGACCTCAGTTTCATTTCAGTTCTGCTGCACTGTACGTAGCTGTTAACTGAACAAGACAAATAGTAATTTTCCCTCATAAATGACAGACATGTACTATATAATTCATTGGTTCAATCAGTTTTGTATATAAAACAAAAATGTGTAGAAGTTAAGCAAACAACAAAGCATCTTCAGGTAACATCCGAATCGCTGGTCATCCATGCAAAAGCCTGTCAATCATTATATAAACACCTGGATATATTAAAATGGTAGATCATCTGTCGTCTCCTTTTTACATCTTCAATCATTTACAACAGACTTTATAAAAGAGCTGCATTAAGCAGAACAGTGGTATAGTTTATCAGTATTCCCATGCTGTTTTTTTTCCCCCCATTGTTTGGAGATTTGTCTGTTGCACTTTTAATATTTTCTTGTTGTTGTGTTCATTTGTGTTGTGGTTTATTAGCACTTAAGTCAATCTGTTATACCCATATCATCTTAACTTTAAGGGAAAATGTCTTTACTGTAACCATATTCTTTGCAGGCATTAGCCAGATTAAATCTTATTTGTACCTTTGTGCAGGTGACTTTCCCGTTGTGACAGTGGCAGCTGTTACAGTCATCGTCCCATCTGCTCCCATCCACAGCCACCACCCTTCCATTCACACAGGGCCTCCCCACCACTGAAACACAGCAACCATGACAGCACAGTCAGCTCTGAACTGACAAAAGTCTGTTTAGTGTCAGGCGATGATGTTTTACATAAGGATAATTCATTCTGCATCCAAGTTTGCACAAGTCTCTAGCAAAGGTCTGCACATGTAACTAAAAAACTCCCATACAATATATGGAAAACAAAACCAACAGCAGCAGGAGGACAAAATAGAGGGTTGTTTTTAGGCCAGACTGGGAGGAGATTTTCCACTTTTCACACTTAAATTTTCTTACTGAATGAATTCAAGAACTGTAGATAAAATAACATAGATGGTTGGAAACCTTCAGCCTAGTGAATCAAAATGTTGCTTTGAAAAGATCTGCATGGCAATTCATCAAAGTCCCAAAGAGTTCATGACAAAGATGAAAATGAGGTATCCATGGACTGGGCTCACAGTAACTTGATTACAAGATAATCATATTTCTACTATTTATCTCTGGAAAACATTTAAAAACCATCTGACTTTTGGGGGTCTGCGTGTTCATCGTTTCACTCAGGAGTTTGATGGTGGAACGACATTAATTTCAACCCGTTTGATCTGAAAGATTCTTTGGAGAACTGCAACAACTTACTACGAGTGATTTCCAACAAATTTATAATTTGTTGGAGCTGACCTTGTTTCTAAATGTACTGAATACTTAAGATGTGAAATGTGGATATGGTGTTGAATAGTTTGTCAAATTGGCCGTTACTTGCTCTACACCGTCACTGTGTGAACAGTCCTTAAAAGTTAATTTCATCGTGATTACAACTGAGCTCTCTTTCTTGCTCCTAGATTTTATTTATTACCTCTGCGTTTGTTTTGGAAGCTACAAGCCAGAGCTGTCGGGTGTAGAAATAAATACACTTCTGAACAAAGGGACTACAACCTTCTCTATTGTGTGAAATGAATTCAGGTACAGTAAAACGTGCAGATTACAGCGATCGCTGCAGAGAGGGCGTATTACCGTCTTGGCAGTGGAGGCCGGTTCTTCCCGGAGGACACATGCAGCGGTAACTGTTGATTTCATCAACGCAAGTTGAGCCGAGAGCACATGGTGAAGACTGACACTCGTTAATGTCTGAAACAAGATGGGTAACGGTAATTATTATTTATCAACTGTCCCTCTGTGCCTTTAAAATATGGCAGAAACTGGGAAGTCCTTCTTGTTAGCTGAACTTCAATAGAGAAAAAAATTTAAACTGAAAATCCAAAGAAACTAGTGAATAATTGAAATGAAATGAGAATTTTGACACAGTGAGCCAACAGCCTTCTTCCGTTTCCGTGTTTTTTTGTGCCGAGTTATATTGAAAGATGTCTTCAAGTCATGTCTGTACCGAGTCCTGCACAGAAACCACCCGAGACATCAGACTGGGTAAAACACAGGGGGCAAGAAAGTTTCACCAAACTCCATCCAAGTTTCCTGGTTCAGTGGAGATATATAAACCCAGATCAGAGCAGAGCTTTCCAGCCTTCCCATCTTTATCTCTCCCCGAACTTCACATTGTGCTGCATTTGCTGAACTTCAGAAGAACATCACAGAACTTCAGCAACTTCAAAGTGGTACGCCTGCATCTGCTGTGAACTGCACTTCAAGGAAGTGGCTTAAAAGGGAGCTCATGTGCCATATTCCTGTTGTATTTTAAGCACATCATGTTGCAGAAATGTAATCAATACCTCAGGAAGTTGTGTCAACTTCTGAAAAGAGTACAATGGGCATTACGTAAAGCTGAAACTGATACTTGGACGTTCTGGGCCTCATACAGGGCAGATGTGACGGCGAGGATGAGACTCACTGATTCTGCAGTCTGGGCCAGCGAATCCTGGAGCACATTCACATCGATACCAGTTGTTCCCATCAACACAGGTGCCACTGTTGTAACTGCAGGAAGACAGAGCTGATTACTGAAATATGTGGTGCACATTTAATCCACATGCAACAAGAAAATAAATAAAAGAACAAATTTAACAACCAACCTTTCTCTGGTTTCAGACTGTAGTGAGAAGCAAAACTTCCCACAGGATTAAAAAAAAAAAAAATAACAAAAAAGCAAAGACAAAGCTCAGCTATAAATCACAAGCCTGACATCACCGAGCTAGAATCCACGTGCCAAATATCTATCTTTAACACATTTTATCCTGATCTGTGTTTTTCAAAGATATGGGCTCCTTCTTGTTCTGTGGCTTCAGGGGAATAGTGGGACCTACAAGCAGATAAAAAGTGAAACTGGCACAAACTGTGTTGTTTTGTTCTTCTTTTTTGTTCCAGATTTGATTTGGTGGAAGGGCAAAATAAGAAGAAAACGTGGATATGATAGTTTATCTCTGTAAACATTCATCACCGAGTGTGTCTTAATAAAAGTGTATGTCATCCAGATGAAAAGAGCGATTCTAATTTTATTTATCTATGTTTTATAAGAGGTACATAGCATGGACATTACTGGGCCTGGTGCCAGGACATCCACACCACAGATAAAATGACGGGATAATTCAGTTCAACTCACCAGGGATGAGGACTGCAGTCGTTGGTATCTGGAAAAATAAATCAAATGCTGATTAAGACAAGTCTTATTGTGTCTCTTTGGCTCAACGATCGCTTCTGTCAGTGAACGCTATCTCCACAGTGACTCCACGGGCAGAAAATTCCTGCTCACTGCAAGAGCCAACTTGATTACTTGTAAATGAGCTCGGAGCCATAGTGTCAGAGGGTTTCTCCAAAACTTAAGGCTCCTGACTGACGGCGATCAAAGACGGCTGTTAAAAGCATAATCGCATGAAGTTTTAGAGTCATTTTGGCACGCTGAACAAGTAGCGTGTTTGTGCAGTAAAGCATTATTGCACCTTTCAAGACTAATGCACAGAATTCAAGAACAGTGTGTTCAGAAATCAATCCACATCCGTCTGAGGCTCCTCATTGTGTCATAGATAGATAGAGAGATAGATAGATAGAGAGATAGATAGAGAGAGATAGATAGAAGAGAGTATTCCTATTTACAATATAATTATTTACAATATAATTATAAGACACAAAAAAAACACACAAGAGCAATATAAAAGTGTAACATACAACAAATAGTGCAGTGAGCTGCAAGGTGCAGTGAACTGAAGTGTGCATTGAACTAAGGTGCAAATATGTGTTATGAATAACAGAAAAACATCAGGCACGAGTCTTATTGTACAGTGCAATGGCATGTGGCAGGAAAGATTTCCTGTATCTGTCCCTACGACAGCGAAGCTGTAACAGTCTGTTAGAGAAGGTGCTCCGCTGTCTGTCCAGTGTGAGGTGGAGATGGGTGCTCCTCATTGTCCACGATGGAAAGCAGTTTATTGAGTGTCCTCCTCTCCACCATGGTCTCAAAAGACTTTTTGATGTTTTGTCAGAATTCTTATCAGAATCTGAAGACTCCAGTTCAGAGTGAGAAGTGGCGGCGTCAAAAGACAGCTGACACTTTGAGTTTTCTGATGATGTGATTTCTCTCAGATTGTAAATATGGAGGTGTTTCACTGACAGGGAAGGCTATAATTGTTGCTTGCTGAGATACTTTATGGATTTTATCCATTTTTTTTAAAGCCACCGTATAACTTTGTGTGTGTGTGAATGAAACTGCTGTAAAGCGCCCCAGTTGGCCAGAGACTCACTGTGGCTGCAGGTGATGCCTTCCCAGCCCTCCTTACAGATGCAGCTGAAGGAATCTCCGTCCACCACGCAGGTTCCTCCATTCTCGCAGGGATTTGGCAGGCAGCTGCTGTTCTTTGCTGAAAATCCATATACACTGGTGAGCTGCGCAACTGACAAGAAAACTCAAGCGGCAAAGAGCACAGCGCCCCACTCACCGATGCTGCAGGTCGCGCCCTCCCAGCCTGCCGTGCAGAGACACTTGAAGGAATCTCCTTCATCATAGCAGGTTCCACCGTTGTTACAGGTTGCATCATCACACTGACTCTCCCCTGGATGGAGAAAGTCTTCAGTGAGCCAAAACCATTGCTGAGATTTTTATTTATTTATTTATTTTTAAAATCAACTGAAAGACCCGGAAGGCCCGACAAAGTAAAATCAGCTCATCACAGACTACATCTTGGTCATTTTGTTTTGCTTAAAGTTACCCTCCTACAGATATTTTAAATCCTTTATCAGATCCTTTATTTCATATTTATTAGATACTTGGAAAGAAATTTATTCAACTACTCAAAAAGTGAACAAAGCATCCTTTAAGCATGCATGTGCACACACACCCACACGACTCACTTGAGTTACAGGTCTTTCCTTTCCAGCCATTGTTACATTCACAGTAGAAGTCATTTAAGAGATCTCTGCAGACGCCTCGATTCCAGCAGGGAGCTGAGCTACAGTCATCAATGTCTGGATGGAAAAAAAAATAAAAAAATTGTTAAATAAATTCAGCGCATGTCCTGTGTGTAAAGCGTCTCCTGGAACACCTGAGAATATTGAGGAGGGGAAAGGAGGACTAACTTTTTCGGCAGGTGGGTCCCTCCCAGCCTTCAGCACAGATACACCGATACTGATTGACCTCATCTAAACAGGTTCCTCCATTCAGACAGGGGGCGCTCTCACAGTCATTTATATCTTGAAGGAAGAAGGTAAGAAAAGGTTCAGAAATAAATGATCCAATAGCTTTTTTCGTGAAAGCAAAGTTCAGCATGGAGGAAGAGAGAGCACTGAATACTTGTTTAAAGAAGATAAAGGCCACAAAAGATCAAAAGGAGCACAGAAGTAAAGCTGGATAACCAAACACAAAAGTGTTGTGAACTCACTCTCGTGGCAGTAGGTCCCGGTGTAGCCCTCCTCACACACGCAGCTAAACTGTCCACCAGCGTGACTCCGACACTGTCCGTGGGGGCCACACACACTGGATGAGATCAGACGCACCCCAGCTTGGTGTGCTATTGGACACAACTGCAACCGTGCAGCTGTCAATCACTGAGGAAGAGGATGGAAGTTCAAAATAGGAGATGTTTCCAGAATTTTATTACTTTAACTAACTAACTAACACTGGAATGTGAGAGCCAACAATTGGTGGAAAGTGGCAGTAGCTTTTCTTCTAATTTCAGGGACTTCAACATTTCAAAATTATTCAAGGAATAAGTCAGCTTTTAAAATCAAGTACAAACAACTATACTCTGTTTTTCTGGTTTATGCACAACAGAACTTTATACAGGCCTAATATAACATGCAAAAATCTCAGTAAATGGACATAAGAGCAGTTCAATTGTTTTATCAATTTAACAGACATTAAAGAGTTGCATTGTGACTGAACATGGACTAAGTAGGAACCTTTGCAGGGCGTTGTGCGGCAGTGGTCCTTCAGATATGAGCAGTTCTTGCCCTCATAGTCTTCAGGACATTTACAGATGTAGTCTGCCTCCAAGTTGAAACACTGACCCCCATTTTGACATGGACTGTTGAGGCAGTAATCGATATCCAACTAGAGAAAAAAAAAAAAAAAGTCAAATAACTTCAGCTCCAATAGTCTGTTGCAAGGTTATTATAGTTTTGAAATTTTCTTTAGTTTTTATTTTTATTTAGTTTTCCAGTTTGCTTTTTTATTTCAGTTTAGTTTTAGTTAGTTCAACAAGTAATATAGTAGTTTTAGTTTAGTTTTTATTTTGAGGAATTGACTAGTTTCAGTTTAGTTTTTATTTAGTTTTAGTCTTAGTTTTAGTTTTTCTTCTTCTTGCAGTATGCAGCAGTTTATACACCTTTTCGACTTGAAAATTGTGGACATGCGCCCCCTAGTGGCCCCGCCATAACTGGAGGGTGCGGTGCTCCATCAAGTAACCCAAACACAGCAGCGTGGAGGATCTGTTACGGATAACGCAGACATGTCTTGGATTGATGATGTTAGGCAGTGGCCTCCAGTTACAGATGAAGGTAGTTTATCGCTGTTTTTAATGATTGGTTATGGAAATAGCATGATCTATTCCCATAATCAAACACTAAAAACTGTGGAACGCTGGCTATAACTAACGTCAACAAGCCATAAAGATTATGCTGCTGTAATGTTAACGCGAGCGGTAAATTAGGCTATGTGTTAATGTTATATTTAATTTATTTTATCATTCTCCTAAGTCATTCATTCATTCATTCATTCATTGATTTATAGGCTTGTGCTAGTACCGAGGGCTACAGTAGCCTCATACTGCTGTTCTTTTGGCCAGAATCGTCCGGGACTCTCAGCGAGACTATGAGTAGTACGAGATGAATGTTAACGAAAACTCACCCGGCTGTATTCATTTGGAACAAAGTCCTTTCTGTTGATATTTTTCACCCACGTCTTCCTAACTTCTTGTTCTTCAAACAAGGCAGTCTTCGTGCATACTTTCTTCTTCCATTGTCGAATTTTCACGCCATTGTTGGCACAGTTTATGACGGAACATTATTCCCACTCGACCGACTCGACATTATAAAAATATATATTTGTAGAAAGAGAAAAACACTGGTTAATCTGCGAGCCGGTGAAAGTGTCGCTCTGTAGCACACTCCAGCAATGGCGGACGGGGTACTTCCGGGGGGCTGGCCCGAAAAGGTCTATATCCGCTATGCTGCCCCCTCTCTGGAGGGAGGGTAGCATAGCGGCTGCTGCAGGACAGGCAGTAATCTCTATGGCAGTAATCGAGGGAGAAAACGAAACAACAACGAAAACGAAGCTGAATTTATCTACAATTCAGTTTAGTTTTAGTTAGTTTTACATCCTTCATTGTAGTTTTTATTTAGTTTTCGTTTTTTTTTTTTATTGTAGTTTTTATTTTTATTTCAGTTAACTGAAATATTTTTTCATTGCTAGTTTTAGTTTTAGTCTTAGTTTTCGTTAACTATAATAACCCTGGTCTGTTGTAACCATAAAAACAGATATTTATCAGTCTTTGACTTTAAATGATTTCATTTGTTTGTGATTTGTACAGAAAAAGTGTAGTATGTGTTGAATATTTCAAGCATGCTGCTTGAAATCCATCAGATTTTTCCACATAATTGTGTATGTTGGTCACTTTACATGCTGGTCTGATCAGAAGTGCTGACAGATTCAGGTTGAACTTTCAGCTGCTAAGAGCCAGACAAAGACACGGTGTAAAGTTACAGCAATTATTCTTGAAAATAATGTGAGGATGACAACCGACTGAACAAAAGTAATAGGAGCCTCATAGCGGAGGAACAGGAGCAAGAACAGAAGAGTTCAACATAAATACGGTTTACCGCCAGGAGTTTTATATTAAATCATGATTCTGTGCATTTCCTCATGTTGACTTTCAGATATGACAGGATATTGCTGATATATATATTTTTTTAGTTTAGTAGAGTTTACATTTTTCATTTGCAAAATCATAATTATGCGTATGTAAATGCTGCCACTTCCCATTTCTCTGCCATTTACTGTATTCTTTTTATTTTCCTCTTATTTCTTTTTGAATCTATTTTGGTTATTTTGGTTGGAGGCAGATAATACAGATCTCCTGCTCTCCTGAAGGGGTAAAACCGAAAGAAAAAGAAGATGTTTTCAATTATTTTGGTTAAATTCCACTGTAACTTACAATCAACTCACAACTAAGAAAAACTCCTCTGCTTCCAGGGCAGTTTTCTTTCTTTCTAATTTTATTTTTCCTTCTTCACAGTCGTATCATAAATTTTAGTTTTCATTAGATTATTTTGGTATTTTCCCCAACAAAGATGAAAAATAATTCAGGGAGGTTTCCTGGCAAGTCATTAAAGCTTAGAAACTTTATTTGTTCCTTTCAAATGCTAGCGATGCATAATTGCTGACTGGATTTAATATTAATAACGTGATCAGTTTTAGTGGGTCGAGTCCTTGCTGCATCTTTTCAAAGATGGTAGTTGGCTGAAAGATCTTGTTTCTGCTCCTGTTTTTATCTATCAGATTACAGAAGTGACAGTATCTTAGTGATGGTTCACCTGACAGCGTCTTCCAGAGAAACCAAGAGGACACAAGCACTGGAATCCATTAACTTCGTCACGGCAACTGCCGCCATTAAGGCACGGCCCGCTGACACACTCGTCCAAGTCTCTCTCACAATGTCTCCCACCGAAACCCGGAGCACAGATGCACTTGTATCCATTGACCAGGTCCTGAATGTGAGATATGATAAACACAATGAGCCTGTTCATTATGTTCAAAACTGAATTTTATTATTGCTGTTATATGTCTTGTTTTTTTTTTTTTCCCCTTATGCCATGCTTCCATTGATTTTAGATCAATGAAACTATTAAAAGGAACATTCCAGAGTTAAACATCCCCAGGTGTAAATATTAAACAGAGGGAGAATTTTTGTTATGGATAAAAACAACATAAATAGAAGCAGTTCAGAGTAAGAGCATATATTTTCACAGAAAAAGGGCAATTAATGTTAGCATGAGGGGTATGGCCCTACATCAAACTAAGTTACTATTTTAAGCCTTTTACAAGACTCATAAATGTAGTTACACTGAGGTGATAGTGTGGATAGGGTACAGACCAAAGTAATTTTAACTTTGTAAAACTGTTTCTATATGTATGTCCATCTGGCATCTTGGTTGTAAGTCTATACAAGTGAACTACCAATGTTTGGCAAACTACCATCTAACAGATGCAGAAAGAGGAGAGCTTGTGGCCTAAAACAGTATTCATTTTGATGCTGATCTATTGCCCCCAAGTCATAATATTAAATACCACTTTTAAATACCACACATCATATCTTTAAATGCTATATCTAATAATAGACATTTTAACTCCGGAAAGTTCCTTTAAAGCATAAAATCATAAAATTCCATCTATATTTAAAATAGTAACATTATCTGTCTAATATAAGCTAACGGAGGACTAGTGCTGCTATAAAGGTTTGTCCTGTAAAGTTTCTAAACATGACTCAGCCGTTTACAGTCACTCCTGTGAACAGCTAATGACTATGAAATTTCATTGACTAGCTACATTGTTCATTTTAGTCTTCAAAATTCATGGCAAATGTTTGACAACAGAAAACTATAATGTATGCTGGACATGCAACGAAATGAGCAAAAAGTGTGTGTAATGAAGAATCTGTGTTCATGCTACGCTAATTAGCAAGATTCGAGTTGCAGACACCAAGCTAAAATATTACATATTATTTAAAAATATCACACAATATCTTCATTTAAAATAGAAATATCAAACACCTTGAAACAATTTTTCATTTAAATATCAAAAAAAAACTTTTTTGAATGAACTACACAGAACTGCTGTTCCAGTGTGTACTCCAGTTAAAATCAACTGCTTTGAGAAGTCTGCACTTAATTTACTCAATAATGCTGTCAAACTGAGCATTTAAAGTGAACATACACTCATAATTCTAATGTAACATAATCTGGTTTGCATCAGTAAAGAAGAAACCATTGTAAGAAGAATAATGGTGAGGAAAAAAAAAAAAGAAAACAGCACTCAGCATTTGAAACAAGTGAGGATAGACTGTTTACATCATGTTAGGAAATGTGAAAGTCTGAAGAAATCAGATCCCCTGTTGCCATGGACCCACACTCCTACATGCGTGGCTCAGCATTTGTTGTTTACAGCTTTAGGTGCTGAAGAAAAATTATGCAAGCAGCAGAATGGAAACACCTGAAAACATACTCTCATCGAACCAAGTACTGAAGCTCACCTTGCATGTAGCTCCGTTCTGACACTGGCCATAGCAGTCATTGATATCTGTTGAAGCAAATGATAAATTAGGTCATTTGAAAAGCTTTCAGCTGAAACCTTAGAGAAGCCGCTGGTAAACATCATGTGAATGCTCTGAGGTTTTTCCTGTATTTTTTTGTCACTCTGCTTTAATCTACTGCTGTTCATCAGGCTATCCAGTCTTCTCAGAGATAATGAATGAGCTTTGTGGATCTAGTGAGACTTATACATGAAATCTTTGTAAACCTGAGTCAATTTGCACATAAATCACATCCGTAATAAAAGCCTGATTATGAGCGTTGCGTAAAACTCGTAAGACCACGTGTAGGAGGATGAATACCAATCACCTACAAGCTGCAGCACGATCACGTAGATCATTAGTTCACTTAAATCCCCACCATATAAGGAGGTGGAAATGTGCAGACCACTGCAGGATTCTCACACGATGTTGAATGCTTTGCTTAAAATGTAATCTCAAGAATCCAGCCAAGGTGGCAGCGCTGGCAAGTGCTTCACTTTTAAAATCATTCAACAAGTTGCTGCCGTAAGTAGCTTCATCAGGGGCATCAAGAACTGGTTCTCCAGGAGCTCAGGTGCATTAGGGACCTCAGGCTTCTTCTCATGGCCATGTTGATCAGGACACAACAAGCCAATACTATTTTGGACACCTTTTTAGTGTTTTAAAGCAGGATGCTGCTGCTTACTTCACAGCTTCATGACATCTTTAGTATGCTATATAACACCCAAGAGTCTATCAGCATATCAAGTCCATTTAATCAACCCACTGGATCTGGAAGAAGCACAATCTTAAACCTAAATATACCAAATGCCAATCAAATAGATAAATGTGCTATATTCCTAATTTATTCTTGTGTTTTAAAAGGTATCTGCATATTGTGAAAACAACAATCCATATAAAATATTATCCATGTAACATCTGACAATATTTACACATTTACACAAGCTTGTGTAAACAAGTTCAGAGCTACTAACATTTTCGTAAATGCTCAAACACACATTCATTCTTTTCTACTCACAGTTTGACCCACAAATCCTTTCTGCTCACGTTTCATGAACGAGGCTCAGGATATTTAATACCCACAGGTCAGCTTTAAAATGGCAGAGAAACATAACGTCTTCTTGCTCAACAAGCTCAGATTTAAGATTGTATAAATGAATTACCATTTAAAGAATGTGCAGTGTTCCCAGTGCATTTGAATGTATAGAAAAAAGAAAAAAAAATCTATAATAAGGATTTTGAGCTTTACTCATTTTAAAAACACTGCTATAATTTTGAGCACAACTGTCTATCTGCAACTCTTCAAGCTTTTCTGTCTTGAGGTCAAAACTGAAGGCTATTAATCTTTATAGATGATAATGGTTATTGTTACTGGCTGATGCTCTGGTCCCAACAGCGATACCGTCCTATCCCCTCCTTCTTCTACAGATTGTGTCGTTCCAGTGTTTGACTCACTGATGGCACATTTCTGGCCCGTCCAACCTGGCAGGCACTCGCAAAAGTATCCTCCAATCAGATTTCGACAGGAGTTGGCGTTGACACAAGGGTTATCGTCACACTCATTGGCATCTATAACAAAGTCAGAAAATTAACAGATCAGGACGAGAGCACGACTGAATTCGAGAGACTGCTATCTGTTGGTCCTGCAGTCAGTGTCCCGTCTTGTTTTATCAGCATGTTCAGACTTAAATCAACAACTCACAAATTATGAGTAACTGGTTTAAAAACCATTTATTCAAATCTGTATGCTATTATTATTTTCATAGTAAATAAATATTGCTACATTAGCTTTGACAAATAAAAAATTACCAATGATACAAAAGTCAGGAGTAACTCCCAACTATGGAATGAATACCTTTCCTGAGCCACTCAAAGACTTCTGAAGAGTAAAATCCACCAGTTCTATTTTGATCTTGGTTTTTACATTTGGCTTGTAAAAATACATGCAAACAGTAAGTGTTTTAAAATCATAAATCCAGGGTTTGCAAACTAAACTAAACCATTTGCAGTTAGAAGCTTAGGAACATGTGGTTGTTGTAGTATGATGTTGGATTAGCGGCATGAAGATGAAGTCTGGGCGGCTTAACCCTCAAACCGCAACCATTCATGCAGAGACTCGTAACCTATCAAAGATGGTTTATATTGTTCTTATCGGTTACTCCAAGCCGGCAACAACTCATGCTCCTGGTGCTGAATAATGTGAGGACTGACCTATGAGGCAGGTCTTTCCGGTCCACTGAGTGGGGCAGATACACCTGAAACCATTAACCAGGTCCTGGCAGGTTCCTCCATGACTGCAGGGGTTCACCAGGCACTCGTCTACATCTGAGACACAAAAATAAAGTCTGTGTTTTTGAATCGTCACCAAAAGGTTCAACAAGGATTAGATCAAAGTAAAAGTGTTTAAAAGGGCATACTGATGGAGCAGTATGGTCCGGTCCATCCTGGAGCACACTGACACTCAAAACCCTGACTGTTTTCTGCACAACTTCCTCCATTCAAACAGGGGCTAGACAGACAGGCGTGGTCCGCTGCATAGACAAATGCAGATGCTTTAGCTCAGATCAGTTAATACCTTGAACTTTTTTACTCTTCTCTCATTTTCCTTTCCCTTGATTAAAGGAGTATCCAAGAGTTAAATTTATCCTAGGTCGATTACTAGAGCTGATAAGTGTACTTTCGTTAGGGAGCAAAACAATGTGAATTGAAACAGTTTTAAATTTTAAGGTTTGCAGCATAATGGCTATTAACTTAAGCCTAGAGGGCAACCAGCCAAGTTCAGAATAAATGTCTATTTCAAGCCTGTGAAGTGTCATTCCAGTCAAGTGACAGCATGGACATGAAGATGCACGGAGAAATGAGGAAGAGATTTAATGGTCTCTGCTTGCGTAGAACTGTGACGTTAATCTAGTTCTCTGGAAACAGCGGCAACAAACTCTTCCCTTCATTTTGAGTCTATTGACTGTGTGCATGTCCAAAACTCAGCAGTAAACTAATATGGTTCTAAGATGGTACCAACCTGAAGGTCTTCTTGTTCTTTCGCCTGTTTCCTTCATTGAATCGCCACAGTGAATCATCTGCATCTTCTTCTCTCACACGTCCATTAGTACAAACCCTTAATACCCTTTTATGGGTCATTCTTCAACTACGGTAGAATTTGGGTGAATTCCAATTCCTCCCTTAACCCTCAATCTCAAAAATGCACGCTCCCGCTAAGTGCAAGTGCTGTCCCGATTCTAAGAACGTCAAATTGAGGGACACGTTTGAGGGCTGCATCGCCCTCAAAATTGAGATTCTCCGGCACCATCCTTGGAAGTAAGGGCTATCCAGAAGGCACTGGGTAATTTAGTCAAGATATCTTTGAAAAGGATGGCGACAAAAAAGCTAACTACAAATGTAAGTATCTTCGTGGTTCTTAAATATATAAATGTTACGAAACTATCTTATTGTCTTTGTTTGAGACTTTTTTCATGGATTAACATCGTTGTTGCGTAACATTATTTTTTTACTTTACGATGGTTGCTGCCGGACCAGCGGTCCCGGCTGGCTTCACGTTACTTGTATACCTTGTTGTGTAGTGACGGAGGACTGAATAATGTATCCTCTATTGTGTTATTTCCTAATATTATTTAGAGAATATACGGCGCTCTTTTCAATGTTATCCCTGTGTCATTTCAGGGAATACAGAGCCAACATGGGCTCTGATACATTTCAGTCTGAAAACGTAACTGCACTTGAGGGGTGTCCCATTTCTAAGTCACAAGATAGCCCTTACACTTACTTTCAAAGTTTAAGATTGAGGGCCAAAAATTGAGGGTTAAGGGCGAGGGTTGAGATTGAGGGTTAAGGGAGGAATTGGCCCATTGTGTCATTTGCAGGAATAATAGATGCAACACACATTACTTGATTTTTTGTTTTTGGCCTAGTTACTTTACACCAAGAGGAACATACAAAAATGAATTTAAAGGTCAAGTGTTATTTTTACTACATAAACCATGGTTTTATATGTATGGATTGTGCTATTGTGCGATTGTTCCTCGATCAGATTTTTGACCTTCAATCCCTTTTACTATTGAATTACATTTTGATTTAAAAAGTAACTTTACAGACAAATTGTACATAAACACCTATTTTAATGAAACATACCATGTGTTGTAAGATACAGTAGTATTAAATGTCTTTTTTTTATAAGAAAGAACACCTGTCCCTTGGGGTCACTGTCATTTCCATCACACACTACAAAATGTAACTTTAGGAAGTTTTTTTTCTGAGGGTTTGAACACCTGCAACCATGGTAGCAGTCAGTCACAGAAGCACATGGCAGGAGAGCAGAGCTAGCTCCCTGGAAGAATATGAAAGCTGAAAAAAAACAAGGTAAATATTTCCCAAACAAAGAATATGTTTATTGGTCGTCATTTCCAAACAGCTCATATTTTCTTTAATTATTAAAATAACATTTCATGTTGTGTATTTTGTGTATATTTAATGCTAGCTTTAAAACAGAGATTAGCATGCTAATACAAGATGAGATTTTTGAAAAAATGTGACAACATTGTCATTTCCACAACAGTCATTTCCATCACGTTTTTCATTGTGATGGAAATGACGTGTTGTGATGGAAATGACAATGCTGGTGTTATGAATGCTTTTTATTTGGCTTATATCAAGTTTATAAATTATTAATTAATAATTACAATTTTAAGATAATTAAGTTTTAATAATAAAAGTGAAATTTGTTCAGCAATGTTGGTTGTCACATGTCATTTCCAACACATGCTGTCTTTTCCATCACGCAATGTCATTTCCATCACATCACACATTTGTAAAAACATTTCATAAAAATAACAGTCACATTAATTATATTTTGTATTTTTGAAAATTATGCACCTATGGCTTCAATTCATATCTGGGATTGGAAAACTCATGTTTGTGTCATGAAAGAACTTCATTGAAAGACTTGAAAGGGTTTAAAAGTATTGTCCTTACAATTCTGAAAATAAATATATATTTATATATTTAGGATAATTTATGTGTGAAATTTTATGAAATGTTCTGAAAACATGAGTTCTGTAAATAATTATGTTTGTAAAACACATTGTGGTGTGATGGAAATAATGCTTTCCTCTGAATGTTCGACTAAAATAAGAAAAAATAAAATAAAATATATAATTATCTATATAATTACATCACAACAGCTACCAGAATGTATTTCTACACATAATGGTAACATATTATGTGTAGAACATATCATAATATTACCTAAAATATGTGTTTGATTTTCTAAAATTTTTGAGACCAAATTTGACCATAATTGAAGAATGACCCTTATACAATTTAATTGGTTCATCTATAGGAACTCGAGCCACACCATCACTTCAGTTGAAAGACATTTTAGAGTCTTGCAAAAGGCTTAAAATAGCATTTTAAACTGACGTTGGCTACTTGTCCTCTGGGTTAATGTTAATGGCCATTATGCTTGCAAACATATACTGTTTTAACTAAAAAAATGCTTTGATTCACGTTGTTTCGCTCCATAATGAAGTTTATAGCACTTAGACTCTATCAGTGATCTTATTTTCAGGTTTAAACTGGGTTGCTAAAAAATTTCTTACATTTGTGTAATAGTCATGCAATATCATATTTTCTGTAGAAGAATGTGTTTTGTATAACTTAATAACTTTATCAACTTTGTACCCATGTTTACTGTTATTTCAATGACTTTGGATCATTAAGAGTAATCCCCCACTCCCCTGATAATAAACCGGATCATACCATGAATGCATTATGCTAAAAAAGTTTAACATTTTTGTTAAGTATTTGTACTTTCACAGCACAAGTGCTGTTTTTTTTTTTGTTTGTGCTTAAACACCTTCCTCCCTCACTAACTATTGCAATACTTTGACAAAAACAAATGAAAAGCACCTCATGATCCTTTTAAAGATCTTCTTTTGCTTTCCCCATCATTAGATGCAACACCACCTCCATTTGGCTTAGCAACACATCAAAAATCACTCAAAACATATTTTTATAAGTCTTCTAACATTCTACCTTTTTCTTCTCTATACAGACATCTTAAAAGTAGCTTCGGTGGAGCCTCACAGTAGGATTTAAGGCTTTTCAGTTAATTGAACCCAAGATCTTTTTCTTCTTACTGATCTGACAGCTGACCCCGGAGAAGCCTTCAGGACAAGAGCAGTGATATTTGTCTGGTCCTGTGTTGCTGCAGGTTCCTCCGTTCAAACACGGTTGCTGCGTTCCACATGTGTTCAGGTCTGCAGAAGGAAGAGACTTCACAGTCAGCTGGTTATTAAAGATTGACTTTCCTGTCAATTCAAGAGTTAAATTAATGCAATTTGTCAAATCTGGCAACACCTCATCAAAAAAATTGAGTGGAATCCTGCTTGTAGTTTTGATCTCTGCTATTCACAATCTTATTTATTTGTTAAATGTTTAAAGATTAAAAATAACACCAAGTGACATATTGCAAGCTATCAGAAGGACTTCAGATTTCTAAACTCTCTTGACCTAAAGAGGCCTGCCCGAGTACCTCGCACTCATCCAGGCCTTAACAGATCTGTGCCTTTCCAGTCTTTCTCCGCGTGCTGATCTTTTCCATGTAGGAATCATGGGAACATTGCCTGGAATTTCTTGTGAGGTTCAGAACACCAATGTTCTTCCTCGGCTTGTCCTTCGTCTCACACAGAATCAGTGCCTCAAATCTTTACTGTGCAGAGAGATCTTTCAGTCTCTCCATGTCAAATAAGCCATGAAGGGATGGATGTGTAGCGTCTTTGTTTTGGATCTATGTGATTTACAACTCTGCAATAGTACACCACACATTTGAAGGTAGAAAATGACATAATGGGAATGATCTGTATCGCTTGTTTTGCCTTGTTGCTTTCTTTACTGGAAGTGGTCGTGTCTGCAAAAAGCTCCAAATGCAACGCGTGACTGACACCGAAAAAAAATAGCACCATGTCACGGTACACGGGTCGCCTCTATTGAAAGTGTGTTTATTACATCATCCAGAACGTTTTTCTTTCAGTTGTTTTAAAAGTTTTCCTCGCTCTCATATGGAGTTTACTTGGTTATTTTGAACTCAGGCTTTAAAATATAAACTCAACAGGTCTGGAGCCAACAGGAGTTGACATTTCAACCATGACATTTCAGGACTTCCTCGAGGAAATGAGCGCAAGTCAGTGTCCAGTGAAGTGAAGAGGACAGGACTGTGACAGAACATGTACCTTTGTCGCACAGCTGTCCTCCATAGTTGGTGTCGCAGAGACACTGCCAGGGCTCCACACAGCTGCCGTGAACACACCCAGGATGAGGGATACACTGGTCGCAGTACTCTCCCTGCCAGCCATACAAACATCTGAGGCGCAAACACACAGCAGTAAAACATGACTTCTGGCAGCTCAGAGGTTCAAGCTGGAAATGATTGCTAAATGTGATTATTCAGAAATGAAGATAGTTCATTTGTTTTCCATCACTCCATTTAGCGACTGAGTAATTGCTGTAGTAAGTATTTCACTATTTAATTATTTGTAAAAGCAGAGCAGGAAAAAAAAAGAAAAAAGAACTGCTAAATATACAGAAATCTAGAACGGCTCTACTTGAAATTTTAGAAAAAAGTTATCACACATAACCATCAAATAAATATCAACAGATGCTAAGATCTGCTGCTCAACCAGCTCAGGATGCCGCTGTGCAAACAATTTATCATCCTATTGTTTAAAAAAAACAAACAAACATTGCTACGTGTGTGTTCTCACTTGCACTCTCCAGGGACTTTGCAGGATCCGTGTTCTGTACTGCAGCCTTGTCTGCAGAGTGCTACAGAGGGATACGTGGAGAGAGAAAAACACCAGGTAACAGGGACAAAATTAAAGGAATTTGAATTTCTTATATTTCTTTGTTCAGTCATGTATGTCTTGATTTCCCGCGAGCGTTGAAATGCACCATCTACCTCATTGTGCAACACTGACTGATTAACATGAAAATCTGTGGAGAAAGCTACAAGTTTCTAATGACATCATTTGTTCTTTATGGAAAAGTGGCAGTTCTAGTATGAGGTCTCTAAAAAAAAAAAAAAAACACAATAGCCAACATGATAAAATAATACCACTGAAAAATCTGTTTAATAATTTTTTCTTAGGTCTTTAATGAAAAGAAAAACTTTGGTCACAAATGTAAAAAGCCCAATGGCTCACCAGCATTGCAGTCAGGCCCAGACCAGCCCTCCAGACACGTCTTGTTGCCATTATGGTCACACTCGTAGTGGCCGAAGAAGTCGTCCCGTGGCCGGCAGAATTTGTTGCAGCCGAAGCCGTAGTAGTGCTCATCGCACATGAGGCGGACCTGGAACTGGAACTGAGCCACGGGGCCGTTGTGCTCCAGGCTCTGCCACTGTCGGCCTGGGTTGATCATCCCAGAGTGGAGGGCCTTCTCTATCACTGCCCCACCCACACCTGTTAATACAAAGGTTTAAATCAGTCGGGCATCTAAGCAGACGCAGCAGGCTCTAATGCTTTAACAACAATAATGCCACGTCACATTAATCTCTCTAAAAACAGAAAACAGAGTTGAAATAGCAGACATATAGGGTGGATGTTGTAACCCCTGACAGCCTTTGAAAATGCAGAGCTTCTCTGTGGTATTTCACCGGTGGGGTGGAAAGTGTGGTCGGGCTGAGGTGACATTGTCCACATAACCGAAAGGCAGCTGAATGGAGCGAGCTGAGCAGAAACTCAGTATGGAACCAGAATCCCTCCAAGTGGGTAACACCCCAGCTCTGGAAGCAAACTGTTACACTTCACATCGTGATGTCAAATAAAAAAAATACGTGCCAAAAATTGCACCATGGTAGCAGATGAGGAAAAAATAGCTCACCTCAAAAAGAGAAAAAGAAAATGTTCCATATGGGATATTTGAGCAAATATGCAAACCTGGCACTTCATTGATGAATCCAGTGAAACTGAGGAAAAACACATCTGTCCTCTTGATGCTCTCCTGTTGCTGCAGGAATAATCTAAATCCAGCAGTTTAGTTTTAATTCTTCGTCCCATCTTTGCAAAACTTGAATGCAAATACAAGATTCCAGCTCCAGAAACACATTCAATCAAATGTCGGAAAAACTTTATTATCCGTTTGATGATCCGGGCTTGGTGCAGTAGATGGTGCTCTCAAATTTCACTTCAAGTGGTAACTGCCTGACCACCTTAAAAATAATCAAAACTAACAGATGAAAAAATAAATAAATAAAAAAAGAAGAAACAAACTGGATAAATCTTGAGATGGACGGAAACAGACAAGGTGGCATGTAGGAGTTCAGCTTTGACATTTGTTAGATTTAAGTGTTTACTGTGAATAGACTTAGAGAACTACTATACAACAAATCTGTTCATACAATTAATTGTAAAAGGGAATCACTGTTCAGCAGGTGTGGCCTTCAATATTTTAGGTGACCCCATATGACAAACCAACAAACCACAACGATCAACATTAACTGCATGACCTCAAGATTAACTCAGAAAACAGTGTGTTAAGCAACACAGCTGCATCTATAAATATAATCTTAAACAATGGTATTATGCAAGAAAGAAGCCAAATATCAACTATGAGCAAAAATGTTCTCATTTCCCAAATGAATGAAAGGATGTCAAAAAAAAATGCCAATTCCTTTTGAGTTTGTTGCAGGAATTAAATATTAGATTAGTTCATCTTTTTTTTAAATGATGAAACTGGTCAGTGATGACACGATCATTCCCTTAGCGCTTCCATCCAGACATCCATCCAGACAAGACCACCCAGCACACACGCACATATTGCCCTTTTACTGCGTCACTGCAGCTTCACAATTTTGGCAATGAGAAGCAGCTGTTCCTGCTTACACGGTGTGGATACTATCTGCAGCGAAGGCAAAGCAGACATGAGTCAACCTATACCATCTAATGGAAAAATGACTTAACAGAACAACACAGGTGGCCACGAGCTAGGGGTACTTAGCTTGTTGATGCTAAACTGACAGTCAATATTTGCTTTGTTCTCATTTGGTTCATCAGCAATCTTTCAAGCTCTGTTTGCATGCAGGATGGTTCTTGAACAAACTCCAAATCTCACATAAAGTCTCAGCAGCACAACTGAAGTTGGCAGACAAACACATTTTTTGGTTTCATGTTCGGGCTAAACCTTGAATCAAATGGACTCCCCACCCCTCTTCCCCCTTTACGTCGGCACTGAAGCCACCTGGGCTGAGGTCAGCTGACCTCACACTGGGCCTATAATGGTTCCCCGAGGGACGACAAATACAGCACCGAGCCAACAGTCTCTTTCTGTCCGCCTCGCTGACCGCTGGGTGTTAAACAGAAGCTCAAACAGAAGTTAGGGGCTCCACTCTATGCGCACGCACGGTTGACACTCAGGCTCATTCAGAAAAAGGACTGTAAACACGTTCTCAAGTTGGTGCAACAGGCTTTGTTCTGTCACTGCTAAAACATTAGAGGGATATGATCATTGTATATTCAGCAGATTGCACATGATTGTTAAACAAGATTTCTGCTTTACATTCTGCTTCTGCTTCAATCCTGTCTTTTTTTTTTTTTTTGGGGGGGGGGGGGGGGGGCAAAAAAAAAATACTCCAGGATTATTTACCTTTTGGTCTGACATCACATCAACATTAGTCCATCTCAATTTGATGATCACGATACTCACTGCCAGAGGAAGAGTCATTGTTGAAGTCCAAGGCTTCCAATATCAATGTGTACGATCTCTGCATACAAAAAGAAAGAGAAAGAAATTATTTTAAAGATCTCCTTTGCGTAAAGTTCCATGCCACTGAATTTTCCAGCTTCTTCCTCTGTCCCTTTGCGAAGCTGTGCAGTGATTTTTGTGCATCTACTGTTAGGTTGGAATTTTCTAAACTTTTCAGGTCCAGAATTAGTGCAGCTAGTGGTTCTCATTTAGTACAGATATACATTAGTTACATATTGGTATCAATAGTGTTATCAATAGCATTATAATATTGTGGTGTTGGAAGCATAAATGACATTATCTCTTAGTTTATATCACACTGTTTTATTGTCTTCCACCAGATCTCCTTAAGCCGCAATTTAGGGATAGCAGGTAGCGGGAGGGGCGTTCTCCCGCAAAGAATGCAATCTTCCACCTTCTTAAACCCTTCCTATCCCACCTGCGCTACCCGCTACATTATGCATAGGAGTGTCTAAGGCGTTCCACCTGTTAAACCAATCAGTGTGTCAGTAGCCATTGCCTTTAAGAGCAGGTTGCGCTACCCGCAAGCCGCTACTCACAAACCGCTATGGAGCATCTTTTCATCCAGATCTCATGGGCAACTCATCTGAGACTCTGCTGTAGAGCTTCCTCCTCTTCCTTCCTCCTCCTCTGCACTGATATATACTAGGGCTGGGCAACAATTAAAATTTTAAAAATCACGATTATTCGCATTATTTTCCTGATTAATCACGATTAATCGCATTGTGTACGCAAAATCAAATAATGAATTCAAAAGTAGTATAAAATGCACTTTTATTGAAATGTTTTGCTGCTATATGAACTAAAGTGTCATAACATTTGTTGTTAAAACACTTTTAACATCAGCACTTGTCAGTAACAAGTATTTAGTTGTAAATCTCATCTTAAAAAATGTAAAATAAAAAAAAGCTTATTGCCACTGCCAGAGCATTAAAGGTGGGGTAGGTGTTCTTTTTTTGCAGCACTTTTTACAATATTGCCCTGAAAACCTTTTCACATTCCCATTGCACCCACTGAAATAAAATGTTTGCAAAAAAAACCAAACGTTTTGGTCCAGTCTAGAGGGTATAATCAGAGAAAAACTCTGACCAATCAAAATAGTGATCATCATTACTTTCATTGGCTGCCTAATACATCCATCAAATATCAATGCACTCCCACCCACCCCTCCTTCCCTCCCTGCGGTTCATGTAGTCGTGAATCGTGTGAAGGCGTGGTTTCGAGGGGTGAGCTGAAGAGAAGGAGGCGGAGCCTTTGGGAGGAGGGAGGGAGTGTATATTTTCAAAATCTCACTTGAGTTGGATTGCTGGAACCGTTTTTTCAAAGAACACCTACCCCACCTTTAATGTCATCCTGTTTTTATTTAAAAAAAAAAAAGAGTCAACAAAAGAGTCAAACAAAATCCAACAAAATTATTGTGGCTCAGCACAATCATAACATTAAAACTGGTCATTTCTGAGGTAACAGCAGAAACTTTTAACAGGGAGTTCAACTTGTTAGTGATTACAAATAACCTTGTTTCTGTCAAATCCTCTGTCTGGGAGAACTTTAAAAATAAAAATATCCATGTAAAAGTTCTGTACCTTTACCAATCCGTGTATCATTCATTCTTTCCATTTTCAATTGTCAATCAAACCTGCAATTTGCAGGTAGCGGTTACTGGGTAGCGAACTAGTGGGAAGTGTACAATCGGGGCCTTAGTGTTTGCCCTCTCTCATTGTGGCTCCACTTTGAAACTCTTTGTCTCTCTTAAGACCAGTACCATACTGTTATCAAATAACTGATGGACCAGAGGCAGTGTGTGTGTCTATGCGTTTGTGGTTAATGGGACACCTGCACACCCGCTTATCAGTGCATTCATTCATCAGCCACTCATGTGATAAGTGCGATGCATAAACTCAGGATCGTGTGTATCAGGCAAGTTTATGTCATTAGTTCTGAATCTCCCTTTGGGATTTTCCAGTGACAGGCTCAACTTTAGAGTTTAGAGAAAACAGACTAGTTGGAACGCAAAGAAAGGTTCTGGTAACAAAATAATCACTCTTCACAGCAACCTAACCTTAAAGCAGATGGACTACAGCAGTGGAAGACCATGACGTGGTCAGATAAGCACAAAAAACATCTGCAGGGAACACAGGCTTGTCAGGAGTGAACAGAAGAAAAAAAAAGGCCATGGTGTTGGTGATGACAGGATCACATATAGTTGTCTTGAATGTCAGAGGAACACATCAGGTCATGTTGACACTGTCGACAACCAGTTTTTGTCAGACAAGAAGTCACACTGGACAAGTTTAGCAATCAAATCTGTGGTAATCAGAGGGCAAGGTTTACAGTCACCTCTGACAGCAGGAGGTGGGGGGAGTCAGCAAAGTGAATCAAAATAACTTTTTCATACATCATAATGACTTGCCTGCTTCCTTGTACACAATGTGTTTATCTGATGTTCACCAGTCATGTCACAAGCTCATTGTGTGATCACTGAGCAGCATGATGAGAGCAAGATGCAGACAGCTTGCAAGCAACTGATCACATGGATTCTCAAAGAAAATCTGGAACATGTGAGAAAACCCTCCCTGATCAAGAATCCACAAGCAAAAGAAAAAAAAGCAACTTGGAGCTAACTATTTCGCCAAAAAAAACAGCAGCTGCAGTGCATCATCAATATCATGATTATCAATTATCACTGCAAGACAGTAGTTGAAAAAGGTCCCTCAGATCTCATGATGACCTCTTTTGATTGGTTACAGATGAAAGAAAACACAAAGACAATCAATCATTAATGCCGTAACAACTGACGAGGCAACAATGTGCAAGCTCTCCGGAAATCATTTTAAATATGCATTTTATAAAGCTCTAAAACTGTCAAATAAGGTTTATAATTAAAAATGAGACATTTATGACTTAAAAAGTTGGGAGGAAAAGCAGTTAGACATAACAATACTTCTAAATTTCACCAAAAATCTTCTAAATTCTGCTCAGGAAAAAAAAATGGTTGTGTGTGTTCTCATATCAGATGGACAACTGAGGGTCAGATGGAAAAGCAGAGGAAGAACCACCTCGATGTGCTGGGCTGTCCTTGGGCAAGACACTGAACATTAAGTTGCCCCTGATCATTTGTTGGTGTGCAGGGTTGCAAAATTCAGCGAATTTTCAAAGTTGGCAATTTTCCATTGGAATTCATGAAAATAAACTGGAAATGTGCAAACTGCAGGTTAGCCTATAATAGGGACCATAAATGAAGATGGAAAAAAATAAATATAAATCACTTAGTAAAAATTCATTTAGAATATAAAAATATATAAAATATGAATACAATTTCAGATTAATTGCTACTGCATGCATTACTCAATCACATGTACAGATAATTTCTGCACACTACACCATGACTGGAGCCACCTATCTGCTCGAGATGCACCGATCAATTTGTGCCTGATCGGCTCAGATCTGTATCAACCAATGTTACTTGCTGAAATCGGCCTAAACTCAGTACATGCATCATATAAGTAGCCTCGAAAAAATGTATTTCTTGTATTTATGTATTATGTATGACTGGGTGTGGGTGAGTCACTATTAGCTTAGAAGATATTTACGCGTATTCTCCCATTCCTACTTTCAGACACGCCCAACTGTGTCAGTCCAGAATGGAGGCGGTCTTAACAAAGAGGGATGATTCATTTTAAAAAGGGAAGCAGACCCAACCGTGATGTCATCTGTGGTGGTTTGTTCCAAATCACAGAACAGTTTGTTTAACACCTGTGAATGCCAATGAAACCCGTGAGAAATATAAACCACACCTTAAATTTGAACAGGCTGCCTTAATAGAGAGCATGATTTAATCCTGTAGCCTGTCAAAAGATTTTTTTTAAAAAAAATTGCATGTGAGTTATGATTTGCCAGTCCATCCTAAAATCACAAACGTGTGCCTACTGTGCAACCTGAAACCAATTAGTAATTTGGCCAGTCACCAATTATGACACAAGGCCAAGATGCCCATTAAAGTGATTGAAATATTGGAAATTTTATACCATTGGCCAATGTATAATTCAGATTCAATTATAAAACACCCACAGAAAGTGGAAGTGAAGACAACAGAGCTATCGAGGGCGAAGAGAAACCCTAACGATTAAGATTTCAACGATTAAGAGTTGGATGTGAACTTGAGCCACGCTCAGACTCAGAATCCAAACTTGGACTACCACCAGATCCCCTGCCAGGACCACCACGTGACCACGATGCTGACGACCTGGGTGAGGGGGACCAGCGGCTGGTCTGGATTAAGGAAGGAAGAATGACTGAGGAGGGAGCCGAGGGAGAGCAACAGGAGCAGTTCCAGGGGTTTGTGACTGAGACCTTGACCATCGTGGACAACTTTGTGAGGTCAGTCAGTGACACTGGCCGAGTTGGTTGAGCTGATGCGTACCGGCGCTCAACTCTCCAACATGGCGCACGCCGAACTCTCAGAACAAGGGGTGGACATTGCAAGCAAAACGTAATTCATTTGGTGCACTCTTGGTGCCCTCTCCCCAGGTATTTGGCCTTGAAACACTGACTGATCATCCTGCTGGTCAAGGTCGATTTCCTGCTCCACAGATAGACACCTCTCTGCACCTCTTTGCAGGACTACATTGGTGTAAATTGTAACTGCATCTGAACTTCAAGTGGAATATCATATTTGACCTTCAGATGGTGCTGGACTTACTACAGCCTCAGAGGCACGTAAGTGAAAGGGCGCTTAAGTTAGTGGGAGAATCCGGGTAGAGGTGAAATCAACAGGGAGTGCTTACATTTTGAGATCGCTCCACTTACCGCTAGTATCTCGAGTGAAGGCACATAGAGGGTAGTATAGTATAGTATTTTACTATTACTTTTTTTTTTTTAAATAGTTGTCTGTCAAGCTAATAGTTTGCTAGCACATACTACCTCTTTGCATACTACATACATGACAACCGCTGCAGTATATACACTGTGTATTACTTTGTATGAGCAATATGCAGTTTTGAAAACAGCCCAAGATCCACCTAACATGATGCTCTGGAGGTTTCATTGGATAGCAAGAAAAGAAGAGATGCTTCACAGGGAACATAGTGAACACAGTCCATTTTAGGCCAACCCATAGCAAGTCATGGCAGTGGGGTTTTATTCAAAGCTTAAAGGCCAACGCAGGGATAAGATAGCTAAAATGATGACAGCTAGCCACTGGCTATGGCTAGCTGAAACTGTTGCACCAGGATGTAAATTTCTTTATTTCTTCTGCAAAGGTGGGCAGGCTAACACGGGGATGTACCCTGTTTGAGTCGCCACCTAGTGGTCAGTTGAGGAGTTGCAACAAAGCCTATTTTCTGGTCAACCTTAACCCAGAAGTGAGGGTGTTGGCACCAAGTGAGATCCAGTGTATCTGCTATGGGTCAGACATCGTGGAAGCACAACATTAATGAAGGGAGTGGGAGATTAAATTCTTTTTGAACAGACGGTAACTTCACTGCAGCAAAGGAAAAGATAAACATCAGCAGTTTTCCTGTGCAGGTTCATCCAAAACACTAACAGAATTACTGCAACAGCACGTGACTAAGACTATACAGAAGAAACAAGTTAAGAGGTTGTTTTGCACATGAGCAGTTCATTTTGAAAGATGCATTGTTAAAAGACAAATGAGCTACAAATCTTCCAGTTATTACTATTATTATTGCAGTACTGGTTGGCGAAAACCCACTGGAAGTTTTCACTCCAGTGTATTTAAATTAGTGATATCAGACCGTCAAGCTAATACATTGTTAGCCTGCATACTACTTTGTGTCTGCAGCTTTCCAGCACACATTGAGTGTCTCTTTGAAATTCACAAAGTTTTTTCAAAACATGTCGGAGGTCACAAGGATTCCTGTAGGACATAAGGACAGCTGCCTGACTCATACAAGAGCTCGCAGGTAGGATGGCACGATAATTATCGACCCGATAACTATCGGGCCGACAGCATGAAATTATTATGACGTCATCCCAATAAGTCCAATATCATGACAAATAGCCCCGATAACATATATATTTTTGTCAACACGACAGTGCCTCGCTCCCTCTGACCCTTGAATGTTACCGGCAGTGAATGTTATGTTCAAGTGACGTCGGCATAATCAGAAAAAACGATTTCTCAGTAAGGAAAATCAAGAATACCCCCTCATGTCAGAAAACAACTTGCTAACTCGGTCATAATTTAGGTATTTGCTGACTTTAATTGATTTTTGCTGTATTTTCCCACATGTTACACATACAAAATAGAAAAAATAGACGAGGCCGAAAGAACGACTAGCAAATGAGGGAACGGAGGAATTTACGTTACACCTTGAATGCAGCATTGCGCGCACAGTACACTGTTAAAAAAAAAAAAAAAAAAAAAAAATCAAACATGGCGGCAATTGTATGGAACTTCAAAGTTTCAGAAAAAGATAATTGGCTGATTATTTGTGACAAATGCTCCAAGCGAAGGAGGGAAAAATAGCACAAGCTTTAATACGTCAAACGCGATCAGCCACCTGAAACATAATCCGCGCTTCTATTGAGTTTTGAAATTGCGCTAACATGAGCAAGCTAGCAGCAAGCTTCCCTCCCCTCCCCTCTCCACTCCATCATCTGTCTCATCTAATATTTCCATGAGATTAAAAAAAAAACAAAAAAACAAAAAAAACTACCGAACCTCATTTACTTTAAATAAAGGCATTCATTTGAATGGAATCACAAGCCAAAATCCTTTAAACATATATTTTGTTACTATGGGGTGCATTTTTTCAGTTTATTTACGCAGACAAGTCTAACTTGTGTCAGTATATTATGCACTGTGCATATTTTTTTATTGAGGAATGCACTTTTTCAGTTAGTAATTCTGATGCATGTATTTCCATCAGTTCAAGGAGCCTTTTTTTTTTATATCAGTAAGTAATGCACCTTATTTAAGTTGATGTGAGATATCAAATAGGTTTGTTTGATAGCTTTACGAAAATGTTTGAGAGGCTTGCCAATAGTTTTTCATTGGAAAAAATAAATATCTGTTCATTTAAAGTCAAAATTGCTTTTGGTTTGTTCATAGTATTGATGTAATGATCTTAGGTATATGTGTGTGTTATCGGTATCGGCCTTTAGGAGCTGAAAGTTATCGGTTATCGGTTTTAAAAAACAGTTAACATGCATCGCTACTCGCAGGTAGTATTTGTTTATTTGTTATGGATTTCATTTTAAAGCATCAAAACAAGAGCACTGTAGAAAAATTTGGCAAGCAACACGAATAACAATGGAAATGAGAAATATAAGGTTTCCCCTTAAAAACAAATACTGTTATTTAAAACTGCTTCAGATAAAGGCCTGGTACCTTAACATTTGAAGTCAATAAGAGCTTTTGCATTTATTTGAGGAAATAAGGTATCAGAAAAAACACATTCTCTACAAGACTGTTGGGAAACCGGTCATCCATTCAGCTGGCCAATCCTGCATGGACGACCGATTTGTGTTTGTCAGCATGCCTGTATTTTGTGTGTGTGAGCATGGGTGTCTTTGGGGGTGGTCTGGTTGAGACAACATCATTTATTCCAACACAAACCTCAGCGGTAACCACTGATCCATATAAAAACCTCACAAATGTCCTTTGACTGCTGCAATTTTCTGCCCTCATCATTCACCGGTTTCTCCATTTTCTAAACCTAAACACAATACAGTTTGTGTCTTTGTGCACAGAAGGTCTCTGAGCAAGTTTATCAAGTTATCATTTTATGTATGAACATATCATAGCATGTCAAAAAATTAAATTATGAAATAAACAACATTTTGCTTGCAATTCCTCTCAGTCATTTGTTATGATAGAAAGTTAACATCAAGTAAAAACCAGCCACCCACTACACTGACCACCTCATGTGATCCTTCACAGGGCAACAGCACTTTATTTTACTCTTTAGCAAAAATGTCTATAGGACACACCAACGACAAAATAACCAGGCAGTTTCACAGGACCGTAAGACTTAGAGATGTTACACCAAATTTCCTTAACATAGAACCAATATTGAGAACTCCGTGACAGAAAGTGGACTCTAAAGATGTAGTGTCCACATTAAGCTTTTTTCTGGTTGTATAAATGGTTTTTAAGTTATAATGGCCTCTCTACTAGGGATTGTGCTCTGCAACACTTCAGGCACAGACTTCACTTGACCACAGATGAGTTGTTCCTACCTCCTTCATAAGAAAGTTGTTTTTTTTAAGCAATACAGAGGTCACGCTGACATTTCTGGCCAAACATGTTCAACAGATTATTTAATCAGCTCTATGAGCTTTTACCATTTTGGCCTGAAACAGGGTTTTAGTCAGGATTTTGGAGCAAGCTGTGCATCAAAAAAATAAAAAAAAATACAAAAATAAAATCAGAAACAAACAAAGTTTTGGTCGAAAAAAAGTCTTTCATATTAATTTTTCATTTCACAACTCAGTCTACAAACAACTATCTTTGCATCTTCAGGAAAAATGTCAGTTTCTGCTAGACTTTAGATCACGTGTCAAACTCAAGGCCGGCGGGCCAAATCCAGCCCACTACTTACTTTCATCTGGCCTGTGAATGCCTCCCAAAAAAAAAAAAAAATCACATACTTTTAATCAGAACATGTATTTAGAATTACAGCGTGAAAAACTGGAATAACTGAGGTGAAGGGAGAAGCTAGATTATCATGAAAATTAGTAATTTAATGTCCGAAAGTTGTAATTCTACAAGAAAAAATTGGTAAATTTTGGTCAACAATTTGGCAAAAAAAAAAACAAAACAAAAACACAGGTACGTTTTTTACAGGCAAAAAAAAGTTAGCAAAATCCAATTTTTACAACAAAGATTAATGATTTAGGACAGTTTAAAAAAATTGGGACTTTTAAAATAAAGTCATAATTTTCTATCAAAAAGTTGCAATTTTGTAAAAGGTAATATTTTATGACAGAAATATAGTAATTTCAAGTTGTAAAGGTGGAAGTTTGTAGGACAACAAGTCATAATTGTATGACATGTCCTGTTGTTATCTTGCAAAATTAAAGTCTGTAGTGGTCTAGGAGAGGAAATAACAGACAGAATACACTGAATTCAACAGAGACAGGACTGATCCTGTGTTGGTATTGGATGAATAGAATTTGCTGATCAGACTTTAAAATGACAACATGATTAAAAAAAATTAATATAAATTCAAACCTCTAAGTTGTCACCGTTGAAACAGCTCTACTGGGTTTATCCTGTCCAGGTGAAGCACTGTTGTTGTTAACTTATTTGAAAGGTTGAATGGTGTATTTACCATTTAGCTTTTGCATGTTTACAGCAAACATTCAAAAAAGAACAAACAACCACAACCCCCCTTTGATATTAGAATCAGCATCGATCATCGGGGGTATAGATCAGAAATCGATCAAAACTGTGGATGAGTGCATGTCGACAATTCAGTTGGCTTGATGATGTCAGGTTACTAACTTTGCCCTGGTTGCTGTTATGTGTTGTGCTTCCACTATGTCTGACTCATAGCGGATACACTGGATCTCAATCCCATCCCAAATCCAAGCCCTTCACCCTCCAGCATTGTCCTATAAACCCCGGCTGCTGTTCAGCCAGGGCCCTGGCTATTGTTACTGTAGAAGCCTGCTTGTATAAACCATCAGTAGCATTCAGAGGTGGAACTGGTAGATGAAAGGGCAAGAAAAAAATCCAAGAGAAATGCAAGAGAAAAAAAAGGACAAGATGGGCTAAAATGCAAGACACTGGGGGAGTTGATGTTAATGAAAGACAAGTGAAATGAATGAGTCAGATGAAAATGTTGTGGGTTTGGCATGTCATTACGCATCCTGAGCTGCCATCATAGCTACAATAAACACAATTGATGCACAGAGAGGCTGTTTAGATCAGTTCTGCTACTTTAGACAAAAGAAAGCGAACAACAACAGAAACCTTATCCTGTCTTTTGACTAAGATGGCTTCATTTAATATGCCAGTTACCAGGGTCAACAGCAGGAATGTCCTTCAGCCAGCAGGGCAGCACCACCAACAACGCTCCTTTATCCCCAACACGTTGGAAGGTCAAGGGAGGAAACTATGACAAAAAAAATGCGAAAAGACAAAAAAAAAAAAGAAAAAAGAAGAAGAAGCAGAAACACTGACAGCAGGGGCTTGATGGGAGCACTTTGTAGATTAGGGGAACGACCACTTAAAGAACTCATGAAGCTTCAGTCTACTTCTCAGAGATCAGTGCTCAAATCAGGCAAACCCTGAGATTAGGTTGAGCAAGAAACCAACCACCTCACTCAATACAAAATTAAAAAAAAAAAAAAAAACACGAACTCTGAGAAGCTCATAATATCAATCCAAGCCAGCAGATTTATGACTGTGGTCAGTAAATATTTTGGCTAGAAACCAATGTCTACTACCAATAACGGAGACTAACAGCTTACAGAGTCTGTATAATGACATTAAAAACTATAGGAATGACAATAAAACTGGGTTCAGGCCTTATTCTTTCAATGCCACATAAAAGAAGAATATTCCAAATTACAAATAATTGCAGTGCAATATGAGGGTAGGACCAATTTACTATATATCCACAGGAAATGTCACCTGTCCAGCTTTGTGTGCACGGACTTTTGTCGAAATCATGAAATTCCTCAGGAGCAAACCGGAGCTTAATTTAATGGGTGAAAGCGAAACCAATTCCACCCACACAGGTAATCCCTCAGTGGGAGCAAAGCTGACCAGGGTGGGCAACTGCTTACAGTATCCAAAGGGGGCCCCCAAAGCCCCAGCTTTACTGCATGTCACACTTGTTTGGGTAATACTTCATAAAAACCTTGAGTTAAAGAGCCAGCTGTTTTAGTTTGACAAAATGGTTCCAACTTGAGGTCAATTTGCAATCTAAGCCGAGCCTCGACCATCATTACAGTCTTCAATCTCCATGACAGCTGAAGCGACTCCATCTGCAGATGATCTGTTGTAGGGCTGGGCACCCTAAAATACCGTAACCTTATCAAAATGCACTCAAACTCCATCCTCTACTTTCAAGAGAAAGAAACTGACTAAATACCAGAAACAACAAGTGAAAGTTGCAGTATTTTAGCACCTGATCCATTTTTTTCGTGCAAGATTTGGATATTTGATAATAGAAACAGAAGAAACAAACATCTAAAAACTCAAGACAACCATTTTTAGACACACAAAAAAAGAAAGAAGATGCCATTAACTTTTGGACTCACCGGCCACGCAAAGCTGAATGGCAACACAATCTTGGCTTTGCTGTTCTTGGAATTTCTTGAAGAAAAGCTATTCCCACCAAGAACGGGTGTGGAGGCAGTGCCAAAGCTGCAGGGCCCGACCGGGGAAACCTTTATCTGGTACTCCTTCAGACAGACCCGGAAATAGGTGTCACACTGGTCTGCAGTGCACCGGCCGTCCACCGCACTGCGAGATCCGTCGCAGCAGGTGCCGCTCTGCAGCTGCCCGTTTACATTCTGCATCGACAGAATCTGAAGCTCAAAGTGTCCTGAAGCTGAAGAAACCTGCAGAAAGGGTGAACAGGTAAATAAAAACCAGCCAAGAACACATTTTACAAACAGGTAACACATTTTAGAAGTCTCAATATGTTATCTTTGTTCACAGTACACAAGACCCAGCTTTGGACCACTAAAATCAGACTAATTAGGCCCCTCTTGGTATAGTCTATGCATCAAAGCATCTCAGCAACAGGTGTAAATTTCTTCTTCAAGCTCCACAGTTCCCACCCCAGGCTCTGATCCAGAAGCATTAGAAGAAGCCGATACAGAGATGAAAAATAAAAGATATGAAATCTCTAGAGCTACAAGTCTGTCCAATTCACCAACTTGCTGCCCCCGACTAAACCAAATAATTTTCTGCTCTTTTGGTGTCTGGTGTAACAGGTCAACCGGAAAAGCCCGATGTTAACAGGGTGAAAGCGGGCACTTTTGCCACCTGTCATGGCAGAGTGTGACATACTGCCGCCGGTAAATCGATTCACTACTCATGGAAGTGTTTTGGGACAAAGAAAGGAGTCTAGTTAAAACAACCAAGTCGAGGTACGGCGATAGCTTTATTAAACCGTGCATGTAAACGAACTGAGGGAGGCAGCAGAGACTTGAGCGTCCTAAATTTCACTGCCTAGTACAAGTCAAAGTAAACAGACACCAGATTCCAATTTTGTGATCATGTGACAAAGGGGCTCAAACTCTTTTGCCTGATTTTCCTTTCAGCTTTCTCGTCTTTCAGACTGCAAGCAGTTTATAGTTTAGTTCGGAGAGGAAAAGTTTTACATGTCAGCACTTTAATTGTCTGGAATCCTATCCAGCATATCCAGGACTCTGATTATTCAAAAACAGTAAAAACATGAAGTGTACGAAAACTAAAAAACTTTTAACTGGCTTCATTTGTTAATTAAAAAAAAAAAAAAAACCTAAGCAAAGTACAACTAAAATACTTGAGAAAAATTCCTGGAAAACTCATCCATGTACATTTTTGAGCTTTGGAAATGATGGATTTCCCCAATCACTTTAAATTCAGCTGAAAAGTTTAAAAAGTTTGGACAAATCGTCTTGTATCTGCAAGGAAAGTGGGCATGATTATGTGCAGCTGAAACCTTTACCTGAATTATAATTAATGAACCATGAAAAGTCAGTTAATTGAATTCACACACACCAGCCTGTAAAATATAATCAAAGCACTGCATTTCCTCCCTTTCAAAGCATTTAATTTTAAATGCTTTTGGGGCAAATGTTATCCATGACATGATAGCGTGTGAAAATGGGTGCAGCTGCTGGATCAGACCCACAGCAGGAATTCACCTGAATCTCCTGTGTTCTGGATGCATGTTCTCCCTCAAAGCCCACAAAGAAAAGTGATCAGTACTAAGCAAAACAATATTCCCATTTCAAACCAGAGCCATACTGGAGCTCCAAACCCAGTCCATGAAAGTCATGTGCATCAGGAGGCTCAACGATTGATTCAGTTCTCCAGATAAAGACTCCGCTCAGAGTAAAAAAAAACAACCTCAATCGTGTCACCAACACAAACAGCCTACTTTAAGAAATTGCATCAGTTCAATGTTTCCAAAAAACTTATCTAGGTGTGCAGATAAGCAGAGCAGAGTCTGCTTCAGGAAGTGTCACCCAGCAGAACCAACACACTTGACAACATGAGGAACGGCTCGCGCCGCGTTTCCTCCCGCTAACCGCTGCTGAAACCAGCCGACAGAGCACCGAGACACAAGCAGGAACCTGGTGTACCTGGAGGCGGGCAGACAGCAGCAGCAGCAGCAGCTGCAGGCTCCAGGCGGCTCTGGGGAGGACGCAGCTCCGTGTGGGGCTCATGCCGGCGACGGCGTGCTTACTGGCGGCTCCCGGTGCTGAGTGATGGTCGGCGCGAGCCTCCGCTCACGGTTTAAAATCTATATCTCTGCTTGGGACATGCACGAACGGAGACGGGGAGGACCGTAGTTTTTCGTGCAAAAAAAAAGAAACCTCCGAAAGGTCCCGACAGTGAAGAACCGGCCCGGCTCCTTCCTGCACGGGAGGGCTTTTGTCTGCTATTGTCCTGCTTTTCTTTTATCACGCGTCTCACTGAAGCCTGGCCGTATCCCTGCTGACCGCAGCTGGAGGATCCCGGCTAGCACTTTGAGTTGTCCTGGAGGAGGCTGGGTAATATCCTCCACCGGGGGCGGGGCCTGCCCCCAAACCTCCCCCACTGCTTAATATTAATAACGGTTTGTTTACAGTGAAATCACACAGAGGTGGAGAAGTGCTTTCACACTCAGGAGCCAAAAACTCCCAAAACTGGCATGAAAGGAGTTTAATATGACAGTGAGAAATATACAAGCTGAAGCAAAAGTAAACCTCAAGCCAGTGTGTAATGTCGAAATAAGTATTAAAAAGTTATGGTGGTCAAGACAAATAACGGGCACAACATTCAAGATGCACTGAGTTCCTCAATTCCCAAAGCAGAATATATATATTTTTTAAATGTATATATTCTTCAATCAGTTTAAAATTAATAAATGGCATGTTTATTTATATTCATTTATTGGCTGTATTGATTCTGATAGGCTGCAGGATATATAATAAATCTATGCTACACATATGCATAGATAGATATCCCCAGTTGTTTCTGAATTGACAAAACCCTCCATATAAGAGGCCTCCACAGATCCCTTCAGTCTCTAAGTAACATTGTGATGTAGTCATACTGTCACCCCCACTGTGCCGCTACCAGGGCAGATATTAACTCATCATATGAATTTTCAGTATTCTCAACATTGTTTTCTCCTAGAGCCAAGTAATATTTTGATATGAAGAGTGAAAAAAAAATAAGTTAAAGAGATGACATTATTGGGCTCTCCTGGACAGAGAGCTCCAGTGCTGCTGTCAGAGCCGCTCTCCCAGTGTGGGGGTCACAGCCTTAAGTGCTTCAGTTACCACTGGCACCGCTGTTGCTTTCACGTTCCACACCTCTACTCTCTACTCTCTCTTTCAAACCTTTGTATATATCCAGCTTCTAGTGTTCCTTCTTCTTGATATTGCTGGTACACCCTCCACCACTGCTTCCTTCTCTAGTTATTCAACCACCACAATGTCCAGTTGGTTATGGATTTGGAAATTCCTTTAGATTTTTGCTCCTTTACTCCCTACCACCCTTGCAAGTCTCCCATCTCAACTCTAGGACTTCTAATCCATACATGTACACTATTGCAGCTATTTTGCTTTGGTGTTCCATGTACACTGTACCTTTTATCAATTCACCTTTATTTGTATAGAACCAGTTTGCAAAAGAAGTCATCTCAAGGCATTTTACACAGAAAATAAGTCCAATACAGTCCAAACAAAGACAAACCACCTCAGTTCAATTATATTTCACGTAATTCAATTACGTGATTCAATTAATCTAATTCATTTGAGCAGAGTTCAGACTGAAAGTTCTTTAATCCAAATTTATAAATACAACTCGGCCACCCAATAGATCTCATTAAATCTTCATTTTGGTGCAAATGCTCATCCTGAGCAAGCATGCGGTAATAGTGGATAAGCAAAAGCCCAATAAATGGGGGTAAAAGGTAGAAAAAAATGCAGGAGAACCAAATTCCAGCCATCTGCCTTGATGGGCTGGGGGTCTGAGATGAAAGGAAAGGAGGAGAAGGAGATATCTGCCTAAGAGACACAAAAGAGAACAATTGTAATTGCAATAATAATGACATACATTCAAGAAAAATAAAGAAAACAGACCGGGAGGATCCCGGTGTATCATGAAAGGTCCCCCAGGGATGTCAGGCCGACAGCAGCACAACTAAGGGGATAGTTCAGGTCACCTGAGCCAGACTTAACTATAATAGAAGTCAGCTGAGTTAAAAACAGCTAACTGGTGAGCATGTCCCAGTTGGCTTCTCAGCGCTGCTCGTCTCGCCTCTTTGTAACATGGCGCCGTGCAGTTTGCAAAAGAACGGGCAACAAATGCTCTTTGTACAAACCTATGGGTCACATGACCGGACAGATCATCCATTTATATATCTAGTCGATGGTTCCAAACACCAACTGACAGTTGGTGTTCGGAGGAGGAGACTGATGACTGAAGGCTCTGTCTCCCATCAACTTTTAGAAACATTTTTAGAAACCACAAGTAAGCCTGGATTTTATGCCCTGCTGTTATCCACCAGATTGAATTGGCGCCATCTTTGCTTGGGGTCTACACTTGGGGTCTTGTCTGGTGTGGTAGACCATGGTCCTATTGATCTTGTGGTCGGGGCCTGTTCTTGTGCTCAGTGGTTAGTGCCTTTGTGCTAATTTTCAGACCAGCTTTTCCTTGCCACTAGTAGGACTTCTCAATATCAGGATTCTTCAGTCTTCTTTAATTAATCTGGTGGTAAATGCTGTGAGACGTCTTCTCCTTCTACTGTCATTCCTCCAATTTGTCCCTCTGAGACACTGGCCATTTTGGAAACCTCATACTACATACTGCACTTACAGTGTGGTATAAAATATAGTGCATACTGGCCTGGCTCTCAGTGCTAGTACATAGCACACCACCGTTACATTATGGAATATAGTATACAAGATTAACTGGACAGTTGCATACTGGAAATTTTTCCAGAAGTAGAAAACGGTTTGGATTCTTCTTAGTTTACTACAGATTGTGCAATTGTCATGCCGTATAATGTGAACTACATTTTGGCAGATCTAGTATACACTGGTACTATACTAAACAGTTTTGAAAATGGCCACTCACAGAGTAGAGAAACAGAAAAAAAATGCTTAAGGGGATGATGAGCAGTGATGGAGAAAATTTAAAATAAAATACTCTACACTGTAATCCCAACACCAGTGAAAATATTCATTCTGACAAATGAATTTATATCTGAATTTGCCAAGCCTGAGCAGTGGAGGAATGAAAGAAGGTGGTGGAGAGGGCTGGTGGGAGGAGGGGAGTTGATGGGAGGAAGGGGGAGGTGGCTGAGGTGGCTGATGTTTCTTCATGAAATAGAGCCTGAGCGACAGAACAAAGGTGGCCTCCTTTTTATTCTCAAATTAGAGCAGCTGGGATCTTTTCCCTTGAGGAGCCCAATGAATAGATTATTGGACTGCTGTCACTGAAAGAGAGACAAAACACTCCCAAACACAAACCCCGCCTCCCTCCTCACCCCTCATCCTAACCACTTAAAGTACCCAACCCCCTCTACTGCTGAGATAACGACAGTCTCTGGACCCCAGGAAATCTCATCCACTCCTGCAGATGCAGGATCTAGATGTTCCCCATTTTACAACTGAGATGACATTATTAACCTTAGTCAACAATGGATAATTCATATTAAATTTGAAATCATTTCAATTAAGCATTATTGTGCTTTGTGACAACGTGACACAATTTCAACTGAATGTGTCTTTTGTGGCTCATTGACTGACATTAACTTTGCATGTTCAGCTCCTGTTACAGAAATTCAGGAAAATAAGCAACACGTGGATGGAAAAAATCAGGTCATTTAATGCAAAGTCCTCCCAGTTTTAAGGTGCTTTGAGCTTGACTGAAAGAATAAATAGCAGAGCAAATGTGATCCATACCTGCCATTATAATGGAATATTTTCCATGTGAAAACATGCCAAAGTTACTCAGATCTGCAACAACTGAAATTATCATCTTGAAGCAAAATTACAAGAATAGGTATACCACAACGTTGAAGAATAGGTAGAAATGTCCATCTGAATATCTAGAGATGAATCAACTGACTCAGCATTGCATTTGAAAAAACGAATGCAGTCTAAGTTAGATTTATTAGTGTTGGTGTACACATGCACACAGAGAATGAAAAAAAAAATACCTCAGAGAGAATTGCAAATTTGCACAAATCTTTGCTGATGATTCAGCTACTTGTGAACTTGCAGGGACAAAGTTAAAAGCTATTTGTTTGTACCAGTTCAGTTCAATTCAATAATATTTCATTTATCCATTAAGGGAAATTATCGGTTGCAGTAGCCTTTGTTATTTAAGTTTTTTCAAAGAATCACTGTAGATTGTTAAAGCTGCAGGCAGGGAGGACCTCCTGTGTTGTAGCAGATCTAAAAAGCCTCTGACTGAAGATATTCTTGTTGAATCTCAGTGTTGTGAAGACGATGTTCAGGGTATGTTTTTCATTTTATCAAGTGTTCTTCCAAGAACAGTCCCCAGAATGGTGTTAAATGCACTGGAGAACTGGAAGAACATGATCATAATGGTGCTGCCTGCTTTGTCCAGATTACAGCAAGTTCATTGAAGCAGGGGTATGATGGCATCTTCAACTCTGACCCCGTGACAATAAGCAAACTGCAGTGGGTCCTGGAAGGGGCTTGTTTGCTTATTCAGGTGAAGCAATAAAAGTCTGTCCAATACTTTCATGATGTGGGATGTTGGGGCAACAGATTTATAGTTATAAAGAGCAGATTTTTTTTCTGGTACTGGAACAAGGCCAGATGAACTCCAGAGAACTGGAACCTTCCAGATGTCACCCTCAACCTGAGCCTGGGCTGAGATTAAGGAGGTGCTGTAGAATCCAGTGGCGCTGGTCCACACAGGTCTTCGGGACTCTGGGGATGACATCAGCTGGACCAGCAGCCTTGTTGCTATTCAGTCTCTCCAGCTGTCTCTTCACCTGACTGTAACAGACAGGTGGGAGGGGGGAGAGGGCTCAAGCTTCTCCTGATGTGGTTGGAGACAACGATGGAACAGCAGCAAAATCCATGACTGAGGTGGAAGATGAGACAGCTGAGATGTGACAGGGAAGCTGTGGGTAAAGAGAGGGTGGGGGGTCTGTTTGGCTGGAGGCTGGAGGAGGATGCTGAGTTTGTCTAAGAACTGAACCTGTTGAAGAATCTGTTCAATTCTGTGGCTCAGTCCAGACTTTCATCTATCTGATCCCCGTTCTGCTTGAAGCCTGCTATCTTTTTCATCCCTGACCACACATCTCTTATGTTGTTGTGCTGGACTTTGTTCTCCAGCTTTCTCCTGTACACCACCTTGTTGTCTTTGATCTTGACTTTAATTTATTTTTGTACTGACCTCAATAATTCCATGTCTCCCCTTGCTGAAGGCTCTTTTCTTTCTTGTTGAACAGTTGACAATGTGAAAAAAAAAAAAAACTATTTGGAAGTCACACTATGTATTTATAACACTGGCACCCTCATAACAGTAACAATAGATTAAAAAAAAGATATTTATTTGCTAATTTGTAAGCATTGTGTAACCAAAAGATAAAAGTTTTAGTATGAGGTATCTTTTATTTTCACTCCATCCTGTCACAGCATTTCAGAATCATGTCAAGCCTGCTTTCATTAGTTTACAAAAATTCGTGTAAAAATATAATTTACATGCCTTTATTAAGTATTAAGTGACTGTTTTGAATCAGGATTTATTATTATTAAAAAAAAAAACATGGAGAGGAAAGTATTTTAGTGACTCATGCATAGAGATTTACTAAATGTTGGGTTTGCATTTCAGTGCCAATTGCGCCACTACTTGTGGTAGAGGATGTGGCTGTGGTGGTGTAGTAGACCTCCTCCAATTTGAAGATTGGAGAAATGCTCACAACCCCTCCATGTGTCCTTAGCCAGACACTCAACCCTTCTTTAGCAATCAGATTCATGGCTATATGGCGCACGTTGATGATAATTCACAGGCTCATAATTATCAGCAGATCTGCTTGTTTTCACAAAACTACATTGTAGACTGCTGCCATCATTATTAGAGCGAGTGGACTGTGCCTGGTTCAGCACAGCTTACAAACCTCCACCCAAAGAAAACTGGACACTTCCATTACTGCTGTTTCTGATTTGCATTTTCCAAGTCAGGTCACATAATTATTTTTCTATCACTTTCTTATCACAAAGCTCACCACATCATTAGTGTGGCAAGTTCTTTTCAGAAATTTGTTCCAAATTTGGAAACATAGTTTGCTAGGATTCCAGTTCATCTCAGTTCAATAACACTTTACTCACACCTGAAGGTAAATTACATTTTACATTAGTAAGTCAGTTAGTCACTAATGTAGTCACTTTTCAAAGTTGCTGTGGAGTGTTGGCAGGAATGACCTTCTGTCTGTACAGTAATCGCTCACACTTGGCAGTCTCAGCAATCATGGTCTCAGTACATCACAGAGGTTTCAAAAACATTAATCGGAAAAAAATATTCGAAAAAAATTTGAAAAAAATTCAAACAAAGCGCACGAGGCTGAAACAAACACATCACATCAAGAATGAGTCTCGGGAAGCAACAAGAGCCTACACAGGATGCCCCATGAATGAAAATCGAGGCCTGTGATCGGCTGCTGTGCCGTTGGTTGTCTGTACGCTGATTGGCTGACAAGTGTCCCCGCATCTCACATACATGTACAGTACATGTACATCCACATCGCGGTTTTCATCATTTGCGGGGGGGGGGGGGGGGGGGGGGCGTCACAGCCCCCATTAACCGCGAAGTGTGAGGGATAACTGTATTGCAGTACTAGTGATGAGTACTACGCATAAAGACACTCTGTTCTTAAACCAGTGTGTTAAAATAAATGTTAATTGTGTTTTTCCTTTTGCTAAGCATCAGTCCACCTCCCTATCTTTGTCAGTTCAGTTTCTTTAAGTCGCTGGCTCTGATGATGATGCCCACATTGATAACTGTATATAAAACTGAGCTCTCCACCACAGAAACACTTCAGGATCAAAGCTTCTTCAAGAGATACAGTTTGCTCTGTGTCTTCATGTTGACAGACGTGGTGGTGCATCTCCAGCCCGCTCTTGTTGTCCAGCTGAACGCCTAGATACCTGTACTCCTCCACAACCTCTACCTCCTCTCTCAGGACTTCTGGAAATGACAGGAATCTGAGATGCACTGAAAGTGTGAGGTGTTTGGAGTAAAGCGAAATGGTGAGAGCATAATCTCTCATGATGCTACTGACCCTCTCAGATACACAACCCTTCAGTCTTACAAACTGGCGTGTGCTTGTCTGGTTGTCTGTAATCCAGGCAATTGTGGAGGTATCCACCTGTTTTTTTGAATCTTACATATCTGTCCAGGCTGAATTCTGACAGGAAAGACAGGGAACAACAAAGGAAACAGTTCAACAGTGGCTGAGAGGCAAGAGGTGCAGAGGTGATGGGAACTGAGGGCACTGGGGCTGGAGCCGGAGCTGAGGCGCTCAGACAGGCTCTGAAGAGCTGGGGGTGGAGTTAGACCTCTTCAGAACCACCAGACACTATATACACACTCATAGGGGCTGACGAGACCCAGGTGAAAACACCAGGGGAATTGGGCCCAAAGGAAGTTAAACCGAACTCAACACATCCAGAAACAGACAATACAGAAAGGAAACACCACAAGGAATATAAGGTTGTGTATACAATGAGTCAGGCAACAAATTAGGAAAGATAAACCAATTTAAACCATTTAAAACCAATCACTCACAATCATTTTCAGGTCAGATGTCACCCTCTTTGTTTCCTGCTCTTGTTGTTTTCAGAAAAATAAGGCAGCAGTTAAAAATGTCCTTTTAAACTTTCCTTTTTCAGCAGAAGCCGGTTCTGGAGCCAGGAGTCACATGTAGTCTTGAAACATTGATGAAGCACAATCCTGGTTTGGCTTTAAAACCAACGTTGAAGTAAATAAATACAACCTCATAACAATAAACACAACAAGATCTATCAAATCATGGATGGGGGCGGGACTGTATCAAAGCACGTGGCTTAATTGTGTCACAGGTAAGAAGAAATATGATTGGTTGATTTTGATATAACGAAGAGACGTCAGAAGCACCCCACTAGAGGGTTGACCCAGCGCTGGTGTACGAGTCCACTTTTATGGTGTACAATTTCATCGGCTTGTCCTAGCTGTGTATCTGCAGTTTCATTGACTGACACTTTTGTTGAAGCATGAAAAGTTAAAAATTCCCCAACTTTTGACTGAAGCAATGCTGTTACTGCGATGCACAGAGCCCGCAATTCAGTGCAGCAACGCTTGATGTCATCTCTCAAGGTCTATGGAGACTGAAGCTGTGGGTACTTTAAGCACATATGTACAACCAGGAGTTTAAAAATGCAAATGTTGCTCCCTATCAATCCATGAAGTGTTGTAAGGCCATTTCTAAACAATTCAAAAGTCCACGAGTCCATCATTCAACAGTGAAGGTTTTGTTCTACGTGCTTCTGTTAACAAGTTAAACATTAAAGTTCAAGACATTGTAACTGGAAAAAATCATTTAAAAAAGTTTGGCTTGCTTTGAAGGGTTGCTGGACGAAAACCTCTTCTCTCTCAAAAGAACATGGCAGCACAGATTAGGTTTGCGAAGTTTCATTTGAACCATCCACAACACTCCTGAATCATGTTTTTTGAACAGATGAAACCAAAGTGGAGATGTTTGGTCAGTGCATACCAAACACAGTGCATCAGTGCAAACCTTTCATCGTAATTTGTGCTTGTTTTAAAGCCACATGATTATGAATGCTGTGGTTCTCTGTGTTACTTTCACAGCGACGTCTGAATGAAGCCACGAGAGACATTAAAGCCAAAATGATCATTGTCTGAATGACTGCCATCACTAACAATCTGATGGAGCTGTTAATATAAGATATATGTATTTAAAATCAAAACAAAACAAAAAAAAACTTTTAAGGAAATTATACACAAAGTATGAAAAGACAAAAACCTTTGTTCATTTTCAAAACAACTTAAAGGTGAGGAATCCATGCTGGACAATGTGTCATTCAGCATGTTGCCCAAGGACACTGCAACGTGTAAACTATGGAAACTGGGGCTCAGACCAACAACTTTCCAAGTAAAAGATGAATAGCATACATCCTGAGCAAAGGCCACCTTTCTTCAATTCAACAAAACATTGTGGAGGGGTTCAATGTTTCTTAAAACTTGGTCATCCTGATATCAAGCAATGTCAAACAAAAACCTCTTCTATGAAGCAGACTAAAGCATCTCTCCTTCTGGCCATTATTTACCAACAGATGCCTTACTGTCTTGAATTTGTTTGCGGGACATGTAATTGGATGAAGTTGCTCTTTGCTCTGTGAAATGAAACTGCTCCATAAACAGTAGGCGCCTTTGCTTGATTTAGTGATGTTAATGCAAGGAGAGTTCAAACCCAGGCTGAAACATCAAATTAAATAGTTTTCATCGAGCCTCAGGGTTGAGAGAAGGCTTAACAGAGCATCAGACAGCTTCACTTTTATGAATCAAGAGCCCAAATGTTGGAATCAAAGCTTCTGTGATTGGTCTGATTTGTATATAGGCTATTTTGTACTAATCTAAAGTTTCTTTTAAAAGTATTTAATCATATATTTAAAGTGATGAATTTATCATCAGTGAAAACCTTATTTCTGATTTAAAAAAACATATTTTTTCTGTAGAGGAACTTTTACTTTGTTGATCAATCTATGAATCCATCCATCCATTAGGTTCCGCTTGGTCCGGAGTCGGGTCGCGGGGGCAGCAGCTTCAGCAGAGAGGCCCAGACCTCCCTCCCCACCAGCTCCTCTGGGAGAACCCTGAGGCGCTCCCAGGCCAACTTAGAGACGTAATGTCTCCAGTGGGTCCTGGGCCTGCTACGTAGTCTTCTCCCAGTTGGACATGCCCAAAGCACCTCTCCAGGGATGGGTCCAGGGGACATTCTAACCAGATGCCCGAACCACCTCAACTGGTTCCTCTTGATGTGAAGGAGCAGTGGCTCTACTCTGAGTCTCTCAGAATGACTGAGCTTCTCACCTTATCTTGAAGGTCCAGCCACCCTATGGAAAAAACTAATTTCCGTTGCTTCGGTCACTACCCACAGTTCATGTCCATAGGTGAGGGTTGGAACAAAGAACAACCGGTGAGCAGAGAGTCTTGCCTTTTGGCTCAGCTCTGTCTTTACCACAACGGACCGGTACAGAGTCCTCACCACTGTAGATGCTGCACCATCCGTCTGTTGATCCTTTCTCCCATCACTCGTGAACAAGACCCAGAGATACTTAAACACCCAACCTGAGAAGGCATTCTACCCTTTTTGGAGGTGGTGATTCTCATCCCTGGCGCTTCACACTCGGCTGCGAACCGCTCCAGCGAGAGCTGAAGATCCCCACTCGATGGCGCCAACAGGACCACGTCATCTGCACAAGATCCCGACACCACCTAACCGGAACCCCTCCGCTCCTTGGCTGCACCTAGAAATTCTTTCCATAACTATTATGAACAGGGTCAGTGACAAAGGGCCGCCCTGGCGGAGTCCAACTCCCACTGAAAACAAATCCAACTTACAACTGGCAATGCGGACCAAACTCCCACTCCATTTGTACAGGGACTGGACAGCCTGTAACAATGGGCCCAGCACCCCATACTCCTGGAGTACCCCACACAGGACCCCCCGAGGAACACGGTCAAAAGCCTTCTTCAAGTTCACAAAACACATGTGGACTTGTTGGGCATATCCCCATGTTCCTCAAGGATCCTCGTGAAGGTATAGAGCTAGTCCAATGTTCCACGACCAGGACGGAACCCACATTGTTCCTCCCAAATCTGGGATTCGACAATCGCTCGAACTCTCTTCTACAGCACCCCTGCATAGACCTTACCAGGGAGGCTGAGGAGTGTGATTCCCCTGTATTTGGAACACACCCTCCGGTCCCCCTTCTTAAAAAGGGGAACCACCACCCTGGTCTGCCAATCTAGAGGTACTGCCCCCGATTTCCACGCGATGTTGCAAAGACGTGTCAACCAAGACAGCCCTGCAACATCCAGAGCCTTAAGGAACTCAGGGCGGACCTCGTCCACCCCTGGAACCCGACCACTGTGCAGCTTCTTAACTTATGCATATATGCACTTTGATCAAAAGCTTCTGCATTTTACGTTGACAGCACTTCTATGGGGAAGTTTTACAGTAATCCCCCACACTTGGCGGTTAATAGGGGCTGTGACCCCCCCCCCCCCCCCCCCCCCCGCGATAGGTGAAAACCGCGATGTGGATGTACATGTACATGTACATGTATATGTACATACAGTAAACATGTACGCGCGTACGCAAAATCTACGGAAGGTGCGGCGTAGCTGACGAGAGCAAGAGATGTGAGATGCGGGGACGCGTGTCAGCCAATCAGCGTACAGACAATCGACGGCACAGTAATGCCCATCATAGCAGCCAATCACAGGTCTCAATATTCGTTCATGGGGACTCCCCTGTCGGCTCTTGTTGCTTCCCGAAACTCGTCATTCTCGTCATCTTCTTTTGTATGATCTTGTGCTGCTGCCATCTGGTCACATATTGTGCCGAAAGGCAGAACAAACAGACTTAAGAAATAATTTGTTCCCGCAGCCATTAGCTTTTTAAAGGACTCATTATGATGTGTAGTTTCTAACCTGTTATTATGCGTTGTTGTAATGTGGCTTGCTTGTGTCTCTGCTGGCTGTACACCAAATTGCCCCTTGGAGATAATAAAGATTGTAGACTTGAAAGACTGGCTTTTATAAGCTGGCCTATAATGAGGCCCACACAAGAAGTCGGGCCACTGTGGAGTGCACCAAGGGTGTCCTGAAGGCAAAGTGGTTGAGCTTGGACACAAGAGGCAAGGGGCTCTGTAAACCCAAGAATGTGTGCAAAATAATACTGACTTGTGTCCTGTCGTGTGGCCTGCACAACATGGCTATGGAAGAGGACCTTCCTCTGCCCTACTGCCCTACCTGAGCTTCTGGCTCCAGAACTAGTTTGTGACCACCCAAATTCAGCTACTTGGACACTATTCTACAGTAAGCCATTGATTTGACCAGCACCGATAGTCTAGGAAAACAATAGAATTTGTAAAAATGAAAGTGCAAACTTTGTAAGCCAACAAATCTTAAGCTACAACTTAAGAAATTAATGCACCATTGATTTTCTTCATTTTTTCTCTGTGTTAAAAGCAATGCATTCCCTGACTGTCACAATGCATTGCTCTGTAATGCATTTAAGTACAAACTTACCTATGGTGTTTGCTGTTGGCGTCTGTGGTGCTATTTCATTGTCTCCATCAGGTATGATTCCCGAAAAGGAGGCCCCTGCAATTATAGAGGCAAAGAGTTTATTCTGGAAATGTCCCTTCTTTGGGTTCAGTAAGGATTTTTTGTTTTTGTTTTTTGCATCCAACTTCATATCAAAACATTTTTGCTTCACCTAGTGAATGCTTCCCTGAGCAGATGACATGGCATTACCTACATTATTTACCTCTTTCCAGGCCCTTGCCCTGCCAGTTCCTCTCACTATTGCACTGACAGAGCAAAATAGTACTTTTAAAAGTACTTTTTATTTTCTATTTCCACACTCTCTCTATTTTTCCTCTCTCCTTTTTAATCTGCATGTCCACAAGTAGATATGCAGGATGAGGATGTGGCTTTAAATATGCATTATGTGGAAATCTTTGGGCAGGGTTTTATGCTAATTAACAATCAGTGGGACTGCACTGCCAATTTACAACTGATTGACATTTATGAACATACATCATTCTTACAATTAAATTAGCTTTTGTGGCTTTCATGAAACTTAGATTCTCCATCTTCAACCTTTCCATCAGACATAGCTCTGTTCCCTCTTGCTTTAAGACCTCGACCATTGTCCCCCTTCCCATGAAGAGCCCACAGAAATGATCCATAACCAATCATAAAGTGTATTGAGAGAGTGGTGCTTGCCTACATCACGAGCAGCATACTGGACCCTCCTGCAGTACCACAAGGACAATATAATCCTAAAGTTCGTGGATGACACTGGAAGTGATGAGATAGCCCTTTTGAAGGGAGGTGGCCAGTCCGATGTCATGGTGGCAGGACAGGAACCTCACCCAAAACACGGACAAAGAGAAGGAGATGATAGTAGACATGCGGAAGGAGAGGAGACCTCATTGACCACTGCACATCCGGGAGCTTGAAGTGGAGGGAGTGAACAGCTTTGAATACCCAGGCGACCACATCAGTGGACCTTATTTGGACACTTAATACCTCTGGTTAAGAACGCCCAACAGCAGTTATACTTTTTAAAGAGGCTGAGGAAGTTAAACATATCATCTAAGATATGCAGCAACTTTAGCTGGACTGTTCAGAACATCTAGACCAGCTGCATCACCACGCGGTGCCACTGCTGTACTCCAATAGACAACAAATGTCTTATCATTCGTTATGGATGGCGTTTCAGTAGTGACAATTGAAATGAGGGTGTTCTGACAAAATGGACAAAAAAAAAAGAATATAAAGTAATATTAATAATCATTCTAGGTTAGAAGAGGCTGCGCCAGCCAAGTTAAAACAGCTAACTGGTGGATGTGTTCCAGCTGACTTTCCAGCACTGCTGGTACCCAAAGGTCCTAAACCTGTGGGACATGTGACCAGACAGTTTGTCAGTTTACAGTCAGTGGTATGGAGTTCAATCTTTTTTATTTATTTATTTTATTTTTTTTACTTTTAGTTCTCCTCTTGTCATCTGTGTGTTTGTCAGACTGAGTTCATGGCCTTTCATTGATGTCCTGGCCCTTTGTGTACCTGCCTGTGTTCCTACCCCTGTCTGTTTTGAATTCTTTTGGATTGTGAATTATCTTTCTGTAGCGGTACCTTTAATTATTCCCTCAGCTAATCTTTTTGATCTTCCTGCCTCGTATTCCTTAATTTGAGTCTTACACCAGCACTACCTTCTAAGAGATGCAGCTTGAGTTTGTTGTAAGTCACAGTGTTTATCGTGACATCAGTCTCCAGCAGCCCACTTTCCAGTATTGCATTTTACTGTAAAAGGAAAGAAGGACATCAGTGTGAGAAGATGGAAATTATTGAGGGACTTCCATGTCAGTTTTGTAAGAGCCTAACAAAACTTGGGTTCATTCATAAAAAAAAAAACAAAAACAAAAAAACATAACATATATATACATTTCTTACTGAATCTGTCAATCTCTCAACAATAAACAAAAATAAATAAATGCCCAAATCTGTCCAAACATATATGCACTATATTGCCAAAGTGTTTGCTCACCCATCCAAATGATCAGAATCAGGTGTTCCAATCACTTCCGTGGCCACAGGTGTATAAAATTAAGCACCTAGGCATGGAGACTGTTTCTACAGACATTTGGGAAAGAATCGGTCGCTCTCAGGAGCTCAGTGAATTCTAGCGTGGAACTGTGATAGGATGACACCTGTGCAACAAATCCAGTCGTGAAATTTCCTCACTCCTAAATATTCCACAATCAACTGTATTATAAAGAAATAGAAGTGTTTGGGAACGACAGCAACTCAGCCACGAAGTGGTATGACACGTAAACTGACAGAGCGGGGTCAGTGGATGTTGAAGCGCATAGTATGAAGAGATCGCCAACTTTCTGCAGAGTCAATCACTACAGACCTCCAAACTTTATGTAGCCTTCAGATTAGCTCAACAACAGAGCAGAGAGCTTCATAAATGGGTTTCCATGGTGGAGCAGCTGCATCCAGTCATACATCACCAAGTACAATGCAAAGCGTCAGATGCAGTGGTGTAAAGCAGCCACCACTGGAGTCTAGAGCAGTGGAGGAACGTTTTCTGGAGTGAAGAATCACGCTTCTCCATCTGGCAACCTGATGGAAGAGTCTGGGTTTGGTGGTTGCCAGGAGAACGGTACTTGTCTGACTGCATTGATCCAAGTGTAAAGTTTGGTGGAGGGGGAATTATGGTGTGGGGTTGTTTTTCAGGAGCTGGGCTTGGCCCCTCAGTTCCAGTGAAAGGAACTTTGAATGTTTCAGCAGACCAAGGCACTTTGGACAATTCCATGTTCCCAACTTTGTGGGAACAGTTTGGAGCTGGCCCCTTCCTCTTCCAACATGACTGTGCACCAGTGCACAAAGCAAGGTCCATAAAGACATGGATGGAAGAGTCTGGTGTGGATGAACTTGACTGGCTTGCAGAGTTCTGACCTAAACCTTTGGATGAATAATAGTGGATACTGAGAGCCAGACCTTCTGGTCCAACATCAGTGTTTGACCTCACAAATGCACTTCTGGAAGAATGGTCAAAAATCCCCATAAACACACTCCTAAACCTTGTGGACAGCCTTCCCAGAAGAGTTGAAGCTGTTCTAGCTGCAAAGGGTGGTCATATTGATCAGGAATGGGATGTCACTAAAGCTCATATGTGAGTTGAGCAAATACTTTTGGCAAGATAGTGTAATTAGAATACTGCAAATTCTGCTCTGTTCTGGTTTCCCTCTTTGCTTGGTTTTGCCAAGAACTTAATTTTTTATTATGCAATCTCATTGGGACAACAAGCCTAAGAATCCCTGAGGTGCTGTGAGGTGTTGTTCTAACCAAGGGCTGACTCTGCCAGGGGTGAATCTGGACAATTATCTTGAATATTGCAATTCTGGATGCTTTCCAAACTGATACCAAATGTGGACTCACATCCTTAATCATCCTTGACAGGCATAAATGGAATGAACAATAATGTCCTGAAGGAGTTTCAGGTGTGAACAAAAGTAACAAGAGAAAATGATTCACCCTAAATAACCCAAGCTCTTTTTCTTTTTTACTTTTTTTTGAAGGTATGTGGTTATATGCTGTCATGATTTCAATGCAAATATTGAGATCATGCAAATTGAGATATTGCAAATTTAGCCTGTTTAACAACAGGCCAAGGACAACAGATGACCATTATTCTTGTCAAATAAACAAGAATAGGAAATCCAATAAATAAATGAAAGGAATGTTTCCATTCCAAGAGCTCACAGATGCTGGAGACACATTTACCAATTTACAGTCAGCTGCTTCCTGCATTCCTTTTTCGTCCTGAATCAGATCTATCGCAATCTTTGTGGTTCCCACAGGCAGCCCACACTTGCACGCACACCTTCCTTACTTCTCCAGTATGCTTAAGATGAGTGGAAGGATTAAAATGTTAACTTAATAAAATGAGAGAATCGACCTTCTGTCCAGCCTAAGGATGTGTATCCTACCCAGAATCCACTGCGGCTGAAGACACAAGCCCTCTGTCTGTGTCAGCATTCCCACCATCTCTAATCACATGATGGATGACTGCGTGGGAACTGAGAGCTGCAGATACACAAATGTAGAAATAACCTGAATGCAACACAGTCAAAGTTTATATTTTTAAAGCAGAACCAACATGGCAGCGTCAAGTCTGACACTCCTCAGTGTGATTCTTTTTGACAATAGTGTGATTTGGTCAGACCTAAAACTATGACTTACTGATCACTTTCAACCAAGTCAGAAGTGCAGCAGCTACATGGACAGACGCTCACAGCAGTTGTGGGTTCAACAGGCATATGATGACCTTTTAATTGGAATCCGACATGGGTTTTAAACAGGACATCAGATGATTTTTTTTTTTTTTTTTTGCAAAACATATATTTGAGTGACTGAAGCGAACACTAAAAGACAACAACTAACAGCGCCATAAATCTGCCATTTAGATTTATGGGGGTGACATTCAGTGGACTGTTCAGATTTACTAGGTTCTGTGACCTCACAGACCCAGATCAGTGTAAAACCATAAAGCTTTCCTATCTTCTTGTCCACCTGAGTACACATCCTGCTGCATTACTTGTTCGTCAGAAGTCGGTCTCACAAAGCTGAAACACCAATTTCAAAAGATGCAGTACCTCCAAGATGACTGGTGATTCCCACTCCCTAAAACCTGCTGCTATGAACAGAGCTGTAAAAACATGTTTAGAAGAGAACTGTTGTACTGTACGTTTGTGGTATTTTGACCAAAGCATATCACAGATATAATATTGAGACCTTGGGAAATTGTGTCAGCTTTTGAAAAAAGTGCAGAAGACCTTTTAAACAAATGAAAAACAGCGTTGTCTAAACTTTACTACAGTTGGTGCTGCTGCTTTCGTGTTTGCTGGAACATCAATCATTTTTTTTAACCGCAGCTGAATCAAAGGAAAGCCTTTAGGGCTACAGTTCCAGCTTCTGCTCTCTTTCTGACATGTCACTATGTCCAGTCACAGCTGTTTTGTTCAACGCAATGCAGTTTTCTTGTTAGCCTGATTTTTTTTTTTTTTTTCTGGCAAAACAACATTTTGTTTTGAGAAAATGTAACTGTGAGGACTCGCATTGTGTTGTTTCAAGGTGTGGTTTCTCATTCAGCAGTGACAGTGGAGTTGCTGTCTTGAGGTGAAGCAAAAGAATGTGTTTAAAGCACAGGTGTCAAACTGATCCGTGAAAGGGCCGTGTGGCTGCAGGTTTTTGTTCCAACCATGAAGCGGCACAGCTGACTTGTTGTAGTCAATCAACTAGTTGTCTTCACTAAAGGTCTTAACCAGTTCAGTTGATTGAATGAAACAAGTCAGCTGTGTTTCTGCATGGTTGGAACAAAAACCAAGGCCCCCTTACGGATCAGTTTGACACCCGTGGTTTAAAGAATAGTTTTGCAGACATGCACTTTGTAACACCCATGTAACATCACCGTTCCTGTTTTACAGTATACTGGTTCCAAGTATAATATGTGAATGGTTCCCCAAGTTTCCTTTTGCAGATTAAACCTTTATATTTCCAGCCTCCAGAATCACCTTCAGGCTGATTCAGTGTCACAGAAATATTATTGGGTGAATGCATATGAAAAGCTTTGGATTTTCAAAAGACAAGTTAATGCACGCAGACTGACTAATTCTGCCACTTCAGATTATTCTCCCATTCAGCTCTGTGTTCCTGCTGGAGACTTCTGCACCTTTTAAATGCCTTGTTCACTCATGTGTGTTCATATGCAGGTAAACTGGATGTCCTTTCATCCTGACAAGGATTACTGTAAACTCTGCCTTTGTGTTCCTTTGTTGCAGAATTTTACTGTAGTAAAAAAACAATTTACAACCCCAAGTCCTTTTGACTTTTATGGCAGCTAGACATCTCAAAAAAAGTTGGAACAGGGTGATGTTTACCATTGTGTAGCATCCCCCCTTCTTTTAAAAAATGTCTGTTAATGTCTGGGAAGTGAGGCAGTTGCTGGAGTTTCAGGAGAGGAATGTTGTCCCATTCTTGTCTGATGCAGGATTCTGGCTACTCAACAGTCCTGGGCCAGATTTTTTCTTGGTGAGAGGTCTGGACTGCAGACAGGCCAGTTAAACACCTGGACTCTTCTCCTGTGAATGCTGCTGGTGGATGCAGTATGTGGTTTAGCATTGTCTTGTTGAAATATGCAAGGACTTCTCCTGATAAAGACACCTTGATGGGAGCATATTTTGCTCTAAAACCTCTATGTACTCTTCAGCATTGATGATGCCTTTCCAGATGTATCAGCTGCCCACAACATAGACACTAATTCAACCTCATACAATCAGATCGAGGCTGCTGGTAAAAAATAAAAAGATGGTCCCTCTCATCTTTAGTCAGCAAGACATGGCATCCATGGTTTCCAAAAAGAGTTTCAGATTTTGATTAATCTGACCACTGAACAGTTTTTTCATTTCACCTCAGACCAGTTTAGAAGAGCTTTGGTCCAGAGATGACGGCGGTGCTTCTGGAACATATATGGCATCTTCTTAGCATGAATACAGCTTTAACTTTCATTTGTGGATTATTCAGTAGAGCATCATGTCTATTTATAATGCAGTGCTGCATGAGGGGTCGAAGATCACACTATCCAGACACTCCTGATGATTCTCTGAATCTTGATCTTATTATGTACTGTAGATGGTAGGATCTTTAAAGTCTTTACTATTTTACCTTGAACATTTTTCTAAAATTGTTCCACACTTTTTAGATGTAGTTTGTTGCAGACTGGTGAACCTCAGTTCATCTTTACATCTGAAAGGCTCTGCGTCTGTGAAATGCTCCTGTTTAATCCAGTCATGCTCCTGACCTGTTGCTCCATTTGTTCTTGATTTGCACCAGTTACTTTTCCAGCCTTTTATTCTTCCCGTTCCAACTATTTTGAGATCTGTTGCTGCCATCAAAGTCAAAATGAGCAAATATTTTCCATGAAATGGTAAACCGTCTAAGTTTCAGCATCTGATATCTTCTTTATGTTCGACTGGGGATAAAATGTGAAATTTGCAAATCATTGCATCCTGTTTTTATTTATATTTTACATAGTGTCTCAACTATTTTGGAATTGGGGTTGTAACTTTTGGACCACATTTTGGAGAGACAGCAAAGACAGTTGGAAGAAAAGATTGGTCATATGCAGTTGGTGTTTCAAAAGATTGATGGCTAGTGGGTGTGGATTTTATACTGGAAAGAATATGCAACTCCAAAATTCAAAGCTGGGATGTGATGGGAAATGGAGAAGAAAGGTTATTTTGACTTTTATTTATTTGGAAACAGCATGGATCCAAAATATTTGGATTTGGATCATTTCATTTGTTAAAATACATAAATCTTAACATTACAAGCCTTTAACACATTCTGTAATGTTGGTATTGGGGCAGTTTCGAGCTGGTAAGAAGGTCAAAGGAAAGAGTAATGATATTATTTCAAATAAGTGATGTCAATTGATTATTTGGTCCAAAAGCAGTATCTGTCAATGAATTTTTGAGAAGAAGAAACGGGCAGAGACTCTCCATTTTGTCAAAAAAAAAAAAAAAAAAAAAAAAAAAACATAAGAAAATGATTGTTGATTAAAAAAAGTTTGAAAGAATCAAGCAATCTGGAGGATTTTCACTGTGAAAAGGGCAGTGCTTGCTTTATCAAGAATTGCCATTCCTCAGTTGATGTTATCACCAAAAGGACAAGACATTACTTTGGAGACGTTAACTTTGTCAAGTACTAAGATATGTAGCTATATTCACAAATGCAATGTACAACTTTACTGTGTAAAAGTGAAAATCTTTGTTAACCTTGTCCAGTGGTAGCATCAACATCTCTGTGCTCAGAAGCATCTATAGATACATGTGTTGTGGTCGGACAAATCAGCATCCCAGATGTTTTTGAAAGAAACTAAAAGGACCACTCAAACTGTTATCAGCATCAAGTCAAAATGTTAGGTTCTATGATGGTATGGGGTTGTATAAGAGCCATATGATGCCTTTAAGTTGACAGGTTAAGTTTTCCAGAGTCCCCAGCAAAAAAAAAAAGAAAGAAAGAAGAATGTGTGAAAATTTTTGAAACGTGAACTGTGATAATAGTGATGGTGTATTGTTATACACCTTAATACTTAAATAAATAACAAGTGAACTGTAAATTATTACCTGGTATTGTCAGTGCCAGAATGCCCTGTAAGGACACGCCTTGTTGAGAGAAGAAATAGCAGCATTACAAACCGCTAAAATGTTTTCCGTGTTGCAATGCCATTAGGAATGTCTATAAATAATATTAGCAAATGAAATAAAGGCAACACAGAAATACATGAAATATGTGGGTCCATCATTTTTTTTCTTCTGATTTTTATCTATATTACCCCATCTCTTTCCGATTTAAGCTTTATTATGGTTAAATTATTAAGTTTGCATGTGCAAGAAACTACTGACTGTGTATAAAAAAACAAGAAAAAAAAACCTGTAAGTTATATCTAAGGACCTTTGTCAGTGATCTGTTTGTGACTGCATACAAACATTTAACTCAAAAACTCCACTGTTCTGGGGAAAAGAATAAGAATACACAACAATAATAACAATAATAAATAGAAATGGTAAACACATACAAGAAAACTATCGAGAACATCAGATTGGTTGCCGCCTCCCTGTTGTCCAGGTGAGAGAGCACCATTTTTGTTGAAATGACATATGCAAATGTTGGAGGTATGTATGCGGCCATTCAGCACATTTTCCGCTCCGGGCCTCTATCATTGAAGGGTTCAGATGGGTCCAGATGTTTGAAGCCACATTTCTTGTAAGATCTGCAAGATCACAATCACAAGAGCCATCTTGTCAGGCTGCAAGCCATGAATCTGAATCCAAAACACAAACATTTGAACCAGGCAGCGACCTGCAGCACATTCAGAGCCATGTGTGTGGTAAACCAAACCCTTTTCCAACATTTCTGAAACATGGAAAATGATAAATGTGAAAAATGGACTTAAATAGCTCGGACTGAAATAGGGAAAAGGGCTTTTGGGTATTCCACACCCTCAGCCTGGAATTTGTTGCAGAATTATTTAAAACTGAAGGAGCTTGTGTCGCTAAATGTTTTTAAATCTAAGATGAAGGACTTTGAAGCAGTTTCGATCTCGCTGTTTTTAGCTTGATGTTTGTATGAATTACTCCCAGAAACTCTCATCTTGTTTTATAGATAGTTTTACTTCATGCAAATTTTAGTGCTTGTAAATTGTACTTTGTTTCCTTGTATGTCTTTGTCTGCAACTTTGTGTTTTGCTGCTGCTGCCCGTCTTGGCCAGGTCTCCCTTGAAAAAAAGATTCTTAATCTCAACGGGACTAACCTGGCTAAATAAAGTTAAATAAAATAAAAATAAAAAAAAAACAATAGAATATGTCAGTGTCTACTAACATATCACCTATGCTTTGTCATAAATTCAATATCCACTTTAAATGATAGGTAAGCTACACTGTTTCATATTTTCTTACATTTAATAAAGTTTAATAACTTTTTTGGGCTGTGCCTCTTAATAACTATTATAGTTTATGCAGCTGATTTCAGGGTTCATGGACAAGAAGTATGTTACTAGAAGAAATTTACTTCTTAGAGAAGTAAATTTTGCATTATGTTCAATTACAGAAGTAAGTTTTGAACGTTCAGCCGCCCTGTGATACATGTGAGCTATTTATCCGTGGAGCTCAGTAAGTCTAGTCCAGCTGTCCCTGCTGTCAGAGAAAACCCGTCCTCGTTGTCTTACGCAACAACTCAGTTCACGGCACAAAGCAAAGATGAAACCACCTCACAGAGCTACAGCGGGCATCTCGACACAGTCGACGATGGAGATAAAAAGATGATGTCGGAAGAGAAGATGAAGGAGTGATTGAGCAAGTGACCAAGCTAGAGTAAACCTTGGACAGCATCATTAAAGTGAGTCTGAGATAAAACCCAATTAAAGAAGAAACTTTTGTGTCCTCTTTCACATTCACAGTGTCTTGAACTGACACACTTGTAGATCCAGCTGTCTTGCTGATCAAGCATCAGAACTTACCAAGTAGGTGGCTCAGAGTCCAGAGGCCGATATCGGCCCATGCAGTCCACACCTGTCGGGGAAGCTCATGGGAGCTCGAGTTTCATTTAGTTTGGCAGGGTGTGCCTGGTCCCCCTCCTGCTCTGGCAGTTTTCTAACTCAGCCTTTCAAATGCTGGAATAATCACAATCATTTATCTGATGTAGGGAAATAACCAACGTGTCCTACGTAAGAAGCTGACAACATAATGAGCCTTGGGAGAAGATCAAAAGGTTTTCCAGCGATGCAGCGTTGCCACAGTATAAACAATAAAACATTCGCTAGAAAGCATACCTCACGTGGGATGGACAGTTCAGGTATGGAGCTAAACTGTGTGTGTTATTTTATCTTATGCCAACACCCTGAAAGCACAGCTGCTTTCTGGATGAGTGGAGCGCTAAGTAAAACGCTCCAGCTCAGACAAGGCTTAAATATTCAAACGTGAGAGAAAAGGAAGAAATAAAACGATGGCTTGTTGTCCTGAAAACCCAACAGCCAAAGCAAGTCAACGAGCAAAATACTGCATCATTCTTCACTTAAAGAGATGGAAAAAGTGCATTGATTCAGTCTCCCGTCAGGTCTCAATATCAGCAAAGATCTGTTATGAAGAACAACGAGACAAACGGGGGACTTTCTACAAAACGAGTGGGAAGAAAATCACCAACATGTGAAAGAATCGCAGAATCATTATCTTTAAACAGTTCAAATCCCATAAAAAAAGTCTTGTTTTTCAAGTTTCATACAAAACCTTTAAAGGACAATTCTGACTCACACAGTCCAGGTTATTTTCACCGTCATTCATGACACCAGACCGTACAACATAAACCTTCTTTTTAAATTTTTTTGTCACTTACGTAAACTAAACACATGACACAGGTTGTCCCCGACGTCTTAGTTGTACGAGACTGCTGCGGAGCTTTGTGACAGCAGCAGTCCTAAATGATAGAAATGTACTGCAGGAGGGAGACAGGACCCCGGAATGAAGCCAGATGTTTTGGGTGTGGTGGTGGTGTCGGGAAGGGGTGCTGGCAGTGGTCCCAGCAAAACCATTCTCGCTCATTTTAACACGTCATATCTTCTTAAAGAAGGGTTCCAGTCATTCCCACGCAGAGCTACAGTATTGTGACATTACAGTTTGACATGAGTGACAGATGAGTACTAATCTTCAGTGACTTTAAAAACATACTTTTAAAGTCATCTCACACAGATTTTTTTTTTTTTTTTTTGAGTGTCACGGGATACAGACAATATTTCAGTCATCACTTAAGCTTTTATTTTGTGGGAGGAAAAAGTGACCACAATATTACAACTAAGCTGTTTTTCCACAACAGCAAACAGAGCAGTGGCAGAGGCTAAAGCAGACTGTGGTATCATAACACTGATCCCCAGAGAGGAGAATAGAGCTGTTATTGTCTGAGGAAGCTTTACATTATTCATCAGGCTGATCCATGTCACTACAAAGAACGCCTCCACTTTCCCAAGTGTCTCATTGCAGTCTGTGTTTCCGTTTCTTTCGCAATATGCTGGTGGACATGAAGGAGTTTACTGACCCTCTGGTTTATTGACTCTCTGCTTAGCTGGTGTGAAAATTCATCATATATCTGGTTATAACAATTATAGAAATGCAAAATATATGCATAACATTTGTCAACATGTGTGAATGAAGGCAACGCTATTCTATTTTATTCTACATTACATGGTAATTACTTGTGTTAAGATAAAATCAATGGTAAAGTGACATTTTATTTTGTTTTTCATTTTTTTAATCTAACACAAAAAATCGAAAAAATGCTTGTTTTTTTTATATTTCAATTTCAGACTTGGATCAAAAATACAAAATGAAAAAACAGGCCACGGGACTGAATTTGTTTTAATATTTAATTGTCCGGTTACGTGACCCGGAAATGGCTTTGTGCGGCAGTTCCCGTAGCGCTGGAATCACATACTATAATATTTGCAATATTGTGGAAATCTTAATGAAAACTCAGCTCAAATATAGATGAACAAAAGCCCTCTCCATCTCTGCGTCTGACATAAGTCTTTTTCTCCTCAGATCCTGACGAGCACAGAATCTTCTGACACTCATTTCCAGCATTGTAGGACACCCATCTGCTGTTGAATGATCATTGATCAAACTACTGTATTGGCCCAAATATAGGACGATATTTTAATCTAGAAGTCGTATTCTCAAAACTGGGGGTCGTTTTATAATCGAGGACTAGACTTTCTGTTGTCATTACACATCTGTGCCACTAGATGAAGCCGCACTGAAGTAAACAGCTACAGAATAGCACGACAGTGAACACCTGGAGCAGATCTGATGTAAAATGGAGGAATGACGAGATCGTCTTGAACAAAGGGGTTTGAAAGTTTTTTTTTTTTCAGACAGAATTGTTAATATTGCTACCTGAGTAGCTACCTGAACGGTAAAGTACACTGATTTTTACTGCTCTCCATGTCTGCATGTTTACCTGCCAATTCTCATCCGGCTCCAGCAGCAGCCAGTAACAGACTTTTGAAAACAAAAGCTCGTAAACAATATGCACTAACGCGCGATAAAATAATTAATGAGTTAACACGATAATAACGCGTTAACTTGCCCAGTCCTAGTTTTTTTGTTTAAATAAAGATTTTGTGGCTCAAGTGGCCTTTATTGAAAGTAGATTGACTGCAAAATGCGGCAAAGCAAAGGGTTAAATGTCTGCTTGAGACCCAAAGCCTCTACCTGTTATATTCCAGCCCTGACATTTAGACTCCTCACAGCTGATTTGCAGACGGTTGCATTTCAGAAATGTCATGAACCCATGGGGACCTTCTTGTCCGAGGACAGGAAGCCTGGTGAGTTTACTCAGGGGAATTTGTCGATAACAATAGTTTGGTTCAGGAGAATAGCAGGTTCTAGCTCACAAAAGAGGAATATCTGTTAATCACTGTGTTTATTTTCAATAGGAATCCAATTCTTCTCTTTTCTTTTTATTCTTTATTGGTTTCGTTATTCTCAAGACAGTTCAGAAAGAGGGTTTTTCTATGCCAATAAAAGGAAATCAATAAATAGAAAAAGAAGTCAACCTTTCTTATTGGAATTTATTTTAAAGTATTTGAGAGAAAGGCATATGTCCTTAATATGTAGATTATCATATTGTTGTTTGCCCATGAGGAAATCAGATGAGTCATACACAGTAAGTCAGACACCGTTTGATCTTCGGTCTGTATATCCACTCTAAACAGAACATTGAAATAAAAAGACAAAGCATAACACACATGGTGCTGTGAACCACCGAAGAAAACCGGGTGCCTCATGACAAATGAGCTCAAACTTTTGAGCTGATCAACCTGACTTCCCTGCTTTGGCTAAGTTTCAGTTATCTAAATAAGCAGTTGGTGGTTGGAAAAACAGACAAAAACACATTGAAAGACAATCCTTGCAAGTACAGCAGGCCTGAGACTGTAAAGGCTAATTCATAATTATCAATGTTCTCTCAGAAGTCAAGCGACTGTGCAGAAAAATATAAGAGTCAAAGTAATATTTTAGAGTTAATCAAACCTAGAGCTCTTGCAAGATGAAAAAAAAATGAAATGAAAATGCAAACGTTCGTTAGAGAGCAAAACAACGTGAATCAAAGCAGATGGAAATAATGTGAGGAAACTCTCCAAGTGACTCTCCAATATGGATGTAAAGTCACGGCTAACCAGTGTGATGAAACAGTGTTTCCAAGCAGCATGTCCTGGATTACACCATCTGTTGTTGACAAGAACCGCACTTCCACTGGCCTTGCCTTTGCCGCTGCTCTTCAAACCTCTGTCTGCCCGTTTCTTCTGAAATCCAGGCCGAGAGACGTTGGAGATGGGAATGTGGTCCTGCAGGCACGTTGGAAACACATAAAGCTGCATAGCCGAAACTCCAGATTTGTTCTGTCTGCTGTCCAAGCTCGTCCATCTTATTTGGGAGAGCTCACGTTCCCAGTTCTGACCAAGCAAAGAGGTGGTTTAAACTTCCTCTTTGTCTCATGTCAACTCATCTGGGATTTGGGGTCTCATTCTGGGTATAAATTAGCATCTTGAAATCTCCATCAATTGCTCTCGCTTGCAAACAAGTCTGTCATTGCTATGGTTAATCATCAAAACAAAATCAAATGCACAAAGCTTGCAAAACGATATGTAGTGACATAAACACATGCATGCATATATATGTATACATATATTAGTCGGTTCTTGTTCTATTAACACAGTACTGTTGACAGCTGCTGGAAGAGACGTCAACAGCTGTTATCCCATATTAAACTAACCAATGATGTCATCCTTTTGATATTTTAATTTATTAATTACTTGCAAATTGCTTCTGTTAATACCTCTTTTGCAGATGATTCAACCAATTTGATGAAAGGTGACTGTGTGTCACTGATCTGCAGAGAAACATCTTCTTGGGCATGAACAGACCGCAGTTCCTTGATTTCTGTCTTTCTTGTGTTCAGTCATCTCTTTTTACAGACGTATTGTTCTGCATCCTGACAAAAAAACTAACCCTCACTGTGCTGTCTGTCATTAAGTAGGATTTGATACATTTGAGGCATTTCATTTCTGACAAAGAAGATGTACCTGAAATATTTAATACCTAAATATTGTATATTACATTACATATTAACGATTACAACAAAGTTGAAAAAATAAAAGCTTTTGATCATGAAAAATACTACAAAACTCATTCTGGTGAATAAGTAGAAAATAAAAAAAGTTGTGGTTCACATTTTGGGATCGCATGATGCACTTAAGAAAATAATTTTTATTCAAGCCAGTTATTTTTAACTCATACCATCTGCCTCCTGCCTGGATGACTGTGCCATTTCAGAACAAAAACCCACAACACTGTACAGCAGAATTTTACAGTCCTGTCCTGGTGCCCTGGAGGTTACAGTAAGGATCATAAAGGAAAATGGGCATCAAAGAGCCGTCAGGACAAACAGCCAGGTAATTACAAAGCTCTGCTGCTGTTAAAACCTTTTTGATCACTACATGTACCTTGTGGCAAAAGGGATGGAAAGTCAATGGATCAGACTGCTGGTTAGGCTGTTTTTTGTGTGAGAGAAAAATACAAACACTTCCCCTTCTATACTGATTATCTTCAGGAGTTTCTAATAAAACACAGTAAAAGCTGATGAGAATGTTGTGTGTTAAGTTAGTACTTGATAATCAATTAATTATCCTCTGATGATACGGCCTCTGTGGCTGAATCATCAGTGACAGTGGCTGATATTTGGACATTGTGGTATCGCCAGAAAGGCAGCACGGTGGCTTGGTGGTTAGCACTGATGCTTCACTGTGGAGTTTGCATGTTCTCCTCGTGCTTACGTGGGTTTCCTCCAGGTACTCTGGCTTCCTCCCACAGTCCAAAGATGTGCAGGTTAGGTTAATCGGTGGTTCTAAATTGCTCGTAGGAGTGATTGTAAGTGTGCATAATTGTTTGTCTACATGTGGTCCTGCGATGGACCTGGCCAGGATGGACCCCTGCCTTTCACCCAAAGAGAGCTGAGATAGGCTCTAGCAGATCCCTGTGACCCTGCAGAGGATCAAACGGTCATTGATAATGGATGGATGGTATCACCAATCGATCCAGATTTAATAGATAATGGAAATCTGGACCAAGACAAGACACCCCCATTCACCTCCCCCCTCCCCATCCTCACTCTCACCACCCAACCGCACGCCACTTCAACTTAATAGTAGCACCATAGGAAAACCATAGGAAATGGAGGAGGTTATTTGGGGATGTATAGAGAAAGTGGGGTGGGGTGAGGCATGTGATAAATGTGTAGGAGTTATGGGGGGTGGGGTCCAGGTGTCATAGAGGAGGATGATTTAAGGATTGACTGGATGGAGGAAAGGTAGAGGGGAAAGGATGTTGAAATGTTAACTTCCTGGTGCTGCCAGATTTTCCTGGAGCATCCAGCTCCAGAAAGCATCCTCTTCTCCTCTTTTTCCTTTTCCTTCTGTTTCTTCTCTAGCTTCATCTTCTTCCTCCTTTTTCACTTCAGTCTTTTTTCTTTTCTCTTTTTTCTTTTTACCATCATTTTCTGCCTGTGGTTGTCCCATTCTTAACCTTCTTGAAAACAGAGAAGAGTCTTTTTCTTTTTGTGCAGAGTTCATGCAACTCTGCACTTTTGTCCTCCAGGATTTGTCTCTCCATCTGTTGAGTATTCTTCTCGTTCTCTTTTTTCTCCCTCTTGCAGTTTGTTTTTAAACTTGTTTCTTTTGTTTTCTTCGTCTTGCGGTGGTTGATTCCACTTTTTTTTTAAATCCCCCCCTGTAATTTGGTTTTATCCTATTCACATTGTTTCATGTTCTCATCAAAAACATTCTTTTATTCCTGGAGTTCTTGGTTCTTTTTAACTCTTTTTAATCTCGTCCTCCAAACACCTTTACTCTTCTCCGATAAATGTTGTGTTCCTCCTCCTCCTATCATTATTATTACTGTTATTGTAGTTGTTATTATTATTTTCCTCCTAATTTTATTTATTTATTGATTTATTTTTGTCCTTATAACTCTTCAGTTGGCTCACTGTGGGAACTTTGCAGTTACGAGGCTGGTTATAACTAATCTTTTCAGCCAGAAGTTCTTTGTTGTGCAAAATGAGATTGCAATAAATTAAAATGTTGCAACCAGCAGGACTCCATCTATGGTCTAATAAATCAGAAATGCATTCAACGACATCGTTTTTTAAGAAAGCAGTTACAAATGGACATCTGGCTCATAAAGGAGTTGATGCTCAAACTTAAAAAGAGCACGCAGACCAAGAAATTTAAAATGCATCCATCCACCACCGAGACCAGTGTTGTAATTTTGCAGTTTTCATGAAAATGGTCCAGATCTGCAACTAAATGTTTTGAGTTTTTTTCTGCTGGTGGGTGTTAACTCACCACTCTTTTTAATAAAATCTTGTTCCATAATTTTAGTGTGGTCTTTTTAACTGACATACATAAAATCAAACAAACAGCAACAATCAAATACACCCACCGCAGATTTGCCTTAAAGCAATCCAGAACAACTTTTCAGTTTTGTGATTTTTAGCACCCCCTACTGGCATGCTGGGTGACGTAGTTTTTATTGCGGTCGCCATTCTGCAGGTGAATGTTTATAAGCCGGTAAATGGGTCAGAAAGCTCAATTATGATTCCAAAAAAATAATCACATTCTCCATTACAAGACAACTGAAACTGATATTTCATGATGATATAGTTATTTTGTTCTGCTTTAGTACAACCTATATTCAAGGACACTGGAACACAAAATCTGACAGCAAACCCGTTGCGATAATTTATTCTATTAATTGTCCTTCACCACACATTTCCATTTTGTCCTGTTCTTTGTAAACAGTGTGGTTTTGCATGAACTAGAGGGAGCCAGTGATACTTTGATTTCTTTACGCTGGCTAAACTGTCCATGATATTAGACATGGATTGGTCTGAACAGATGGCCTCACTTGATCTTGATGAAAAGACTCGGTGTTACCCCCTGAGTAGCCATCAGAGCATCAGAGTAAAGCAGCAGACAAGCCATTTATTGATTAAGGTTAAACGTGTCATCTGTAGTGTGATGAAATCTATGAGATACCACAATGAATTATTAATAAACCAACCAATCTGTAACTTAATCTGTTCTTTATATTTGCCTGGAGATACTCCAGACAAATATAAAGAACTGATTAAGTTACAGATTGGTAAATTGCTAGAGTTTTCTTTTAATTTTCATAAATCCTTACTCTATTATGTGCAACATCTTTGTCGAAAAGATTAAAACTGCTGAAGAAAAGTCAGCTTGGAAGGTTAACAATTTAGCATTTTTGCTTTTTTCCTCTTCATGAAGTTATAGTCTTTGCTTTCAAATGCTCATTGCTTTTGTGAAGCTCCTGTTTAGCTGCCGTAAAGATGATACCACAGATGCAGGATACACGGAGGATGGATGGAACTGAAGTAAATATGGAAATAAATTAGTTTCATAATCATTACTTATCATAAATGTTTATTGCATAATTTACAAATGTGTATAACACTTGGGCTCTTGTAAATATATGTTAAAGACCAAGCTATTTTATTCTACAACGTTACCAGTACCATCTCATGAACATGAAAGATCTACATACTCATTTTTATCCTTGACTTCACAGATGTGATTGTTTTAAACTCAAGCTTCCTTTGCATAAAATCTGTTGAACTTTTATGGTTGTGTGGCCTGAAGCCCACAGACCCACCTACATTAGAGGACGTATCAGCTTTTTGTGGAATTCTGGAACTATTTTTCAAACTTTCAGCTCCTCACAGATCCATATAAAAAGTGAAAAAGAGGGCTGCTTTAAAAAAAAAATGTGTATGCAAAAATATAAATCAATATATATGTTTATTTCATTGTCTTTGAATATGAAAAAAAAATAATAATGAGAATATCGAGACTAATTTGTTGCCATAAAATAAACAACCACATACAAGCGTGCGCGCGCGCACACACACACACACATGCTGTCCATTAGCATGGCGCCTGGTGAACTGAGGTTATCGCTGAAGATACAGAGGTGTGACCAACTCACAAATGGATGTAAATGGCAGCTGGAAGACAAGCTGTCAACATGTCTCAACACCACCAACAACCAGACTTGTTTCAACAGATTTCAGCTGGAGATGCACCAGACTGACGGCTTTACTTAAATTTTAAAAAGACAGCAATAAATAAAAATGAAATAAAGAACAACAACAAACTCTTATACATAGCAGGACCCAGTATAACAAGAATGCAGCTGATTTTCTAAATGATCTGCGACATGTGCAAGGCAGTAAGCTTAACATGTTTCCTGTATGAGCTGCATGCAGATTATTGCAATTGTGATTCTGTTTACAAGCTCTAAACATATTAGCAATGTTACTTATTTTTCCTTCAGTTGCCCTGTCCAGCACTGACTCCAGTGGAAATGACTGCATGTGTTATAGAGCTTTTTTTTTCTTTTTGCCAAAAGAGTTGAAGAAAGTCCAGTAGGACATAATTTTGCAGTTAAGATGTATTTGTGGTTAGACTGCAACGGAGAAAGTTATACTCTACAGAGTGTTTTTGGATTCTTGCTTGACCAGGAAATGCAGAATATTTGAAAGTAAGGCCTAATCAGGTTGACATTCAACACACACCCACACACAAATTATAGATATGGACCAAATTGGTGGATATCCAGTTGGGTGAGTCTGAACATCTCCAGGAAATTACTGTTTTTTTAAAGCTTTTTAATTTTAAAATCGGCATTTTAGAAGACCTCTTTGTCTGGTGCAATAATTAACTTCAAAACCAAACACCTTTGAATGTCATTAAGGCTGTTGTTGAGATCTGTGAGGAGCTGCTTGGTCATGACACCAGTCAGCCTTTGAATGCATTGCTTGGGGTCCCTGTCTTGTAAATTGGTAATATGTAATTTTTTTGTTCCATAGCTGCAGGAACTCATCTTTTATAGAGTGTTAATTATCTCCATCTGAGATTAAACAATGTGAGTTTATGTGGCAGCATGAAGCTAAGATGCTTACAAAATAAGCATGTTCAATGTTTATTTCATCACAACATCTCTCTCTGTGTTTCCTTTCTCTTCAAAGCCAGTAAGGGTTTGTCACTTTTCTCTCACTTTCTTTTGTTTTGATCTCAGCATGTGAACTTGACAGAGTACAGGTACAAATGCTCAGTGGAAAACAGCAGTTGCCGGCTATATCAGAAACGTTGGTGTTAAGTTTTTCAAAGCTGCTCTGACTCACTCGCACCTCGACTCAGGCGCCTGCAGATAAGAGGAAGAAGAGGGCTGCTTTTTTTAAAGCCTGACATGGGAAAACACTGATTGACTCAGGAGAATAAAAACCTTCTCCTGGACTTATAAATGCCCTGAAATGAACGTGTAGACCACACTTCCTGCTTCTCTGTCACATCAGTCCAGCCTTTTAAGCCATGTCAGTTTGTTTGTAACTGTATCTATCCAGGGCAACCTATTTTTAACTCAAATACTTTGAGTCAGCCACAACTGTGGACATTTGCCCCAGTGTTTGTATCTGGTATTTCATCACAAAACTTTATAACTCTGTCAAAGAATCCAACTTTGATCCCCCCTGACTTATCACTGTACAATTAGGTCACAGATGGTACCCTTCATGAAGTTGGAGCTAAAAAAAAAAAAAAGAAAAGATATCCTGTAGAAGCAGTTGCGTAAACTACAGTCAAGCGTAGTTCCTCGAGGGAAACGTCTGCCAAAGTTCTATGAAATAATTCCTGTTTTCTGAAAGCGTCTCAAGTTTTCCATTCACTGCTGTTAAATCATTCTGAACATGAAGCAAAACAAAAGCCAATTCATTTACTAATGTTGCAAATGGAAAATGGAAAAGACATGAATGGAGAAAAGATGTGATGGAAAATAGGATTTTTTTTTCTTTCTTTTGAATCAATCTTTTGGTGAACAGAGAAAGTGACAATTGGACGTTTTTATGATATTTCAGATGCTCTTCAGAAAAAGAAATATAAACTAAGAGCAAAAAGCAACACAATTTGTTGGGTAAATTATCTCTTTGTTGCAACAATTCTTTTTGGCAATAAATTTGAGACCACTGGAAAGACCACTGGTTTATTTCCCTTTTAAACAGTGTCCGTATTTGTAAGGAACATGCACCTATGGGATGAGGAGCAGAACTGAATATGTGCTTGTGTCCATGAAAGATTTGCCAAATCTTTGCCAACAGCTTCTTTTTTTTTTTTTTGCTGTTGACTATTGTTTGGTCGATTGCCCGATTGAAGTCTGAAGAAACAAGGTATATTGGCAATTTAGCTATTTGAATTTATTCATTGAACAAACGGGAGCCTCAGTAGCGTGAAGAAGAACCATACACAGCTACAACAGCCCGGCACCTCCTCCTCATGCTGGTCACCAGCCTGGTCACACTGCCGTGGGATAGCATCCCATTCTTCAACTTCCACTTGTTGCAAGTCAGCCAACATGGTTGTGTTGGTCTCTCTGGCATGAACAGCACAACCAGACTAATCCCACAAGTGTTCAGGGGGCTGAGGTCAGGAGTGCTGGCAGGCCATTTAAATCACTCCCAAATTCTGGTGGTCGTCTCTAATAAACACTGCTCTGTGGGGGTGAGTGTTGTCATTTTGGAGGATATAATTTGGTCTCAGACTATCAATCTAAAACAATCTGAATGGTAAATGCAGCTGTGTGGTTCTTCATCCCTGTTTGGTTGTCCACCAGACCTTGAGCTTCCATCCCACTTTCTGGCTGGGACCTGAGGATACTATTGGTGTGGCTTCCTTCCATCTCACCAATCAAATTTTGATGAACCAGATTTCAAAGACAATAAAAACAATCCTGCTTCTCAGTGAAAGTAATATTGGTCAAAGTAATATTTTAGCCATCTAAAGCATATGTAACTAGAAAAGCATACCTCCGCCAAGCGCAACAATTCCCCCATATAGCCATTTACAATAAAATCCACCTTCTGGATCAGATCCAGATAAGCCTTTGAAATTTATTAGAGGTTTCCATTTTCAATCCCTGAGTCAAATTTCATGAGTTTTGGGCAATAATTAACGGAGATATTGAGAAACAAAATTTTTGGCCCCATTGACCGCGATGTTATTGAAAATTTGAAAGTGATCCAGAATCCAGGATTTCTTCTGGATCATGCCCAAAATGAAATCAGCTCTTCCTTTTCACATTTCTGACATCTCCTAAAAAATTTAATAAAAATCCATCCATAACTTTTTGAGTTATCTTGAACACAGACAGACAGATAAACGCTGGAAAAAACATTATCTCCTTGGCGGAGGTAATAATAATTATTAATTTTCAAACTGCAACTGGTCATTTGTTACTTTAGCCAACTCAAAAAATATAAATTATTCCAAGATCTTAATATAATACATTTATCCCATTGAAACCTGTTATTTTAGTGAATACATTTACTGAAATTGAAAAAAAATACTGAATATAGTCCCATTTTTAATATGGCTAATATTTGATTGAATATAATTACATTTTGGTGTTAACTGTGAAAGGAATAGTGTATGATTTTAAATACATTTAATTAACCAAAACCATCTGGTTTATTTTGCATCTCCTTTCCCCAGCGAGCTGGAGTCCTAACATCATATGTGAAATATGGGCAATCTTGGATTGTGCTGTTTAATTCAATTGTATTTTATTAATCCCCTGAGGGAAGTTATGTGTTGCAGTATCTGTCATTATGTAAGTTTCCCAATGAGTCATTGGAGATGGTTATACAGTAAATGTAGACAGGATCTCCTGTGCATTGCCAGCGGTCTCTGTTGCAGTAGATCTGAACAGCCTCTAACACTGTTAAAGAACCCTGTGGAAAGAGGATGTTCAGGGTTGTCCATTATGGCTTTTATTTTACGAAGCCTCCTTCTTTGTACAATCAGCTCTCATTCAGTCGGTAAGAGAATTTATCACGGTGGACACAGAAAATTCTCTCAGTTCATGATAGAAACACAGATGCTTAGTTGGGAAAGTATAAACAAATTCCACCGAGGAACAGGACCTGAAGAATAGTAGAGCAGAACACATCCCAACGCATGCTGTTCCATTTCTCTGTTCTTTATTGTTTTTTAAGCATCTGTTCAGGCAACTGTAGGTTTGACTGAAGCACTAAAAATGCTTGGTTAGGAGTCAGGAGAATATCTAGTTTGGGCAGCTGGAAGTCATGCTAAAACTAACGACAGACTTGCGTTCTCATCTGAATGATGCAATACAGTATCTGCTCCTCTATCTGAAGCGGCATCTCTGTTATGACTGCCCTGGCCAGAAATGATCACCCTGGCAACAAAGTAGACTGGTGAGACTGTCAGTTATGAAATGAGCAAAACTTTATTCAATGAAGGAAGTCAGTGAATGAAGGTTTATGCTTTATGGGATAGTGGTATGCAATGTCATGACTTCATTAAAAAAAGCAGAAATAATGCAGTAGACCAGAAACTTCCAGGCAGATGCCAAATATATCTGCAATATTTCTTCAATGAGCAGCTAATGAAGCTTGTAGCTGTTTGCCCTCAGGACTGTTCTCAGACTGCCTTTTTGAAAGTTTTAACAGCCAATCTCCTGTGAAGCAGGAAGTATTTCAAAATTGGCCAGTAATTCTTCATGTCAGGATGTATCATGTCTGTTTGTCATGATGGAAATGAGCCCCTATTTTTGTTCATGTTTACCAGGTTTTCTTGTGGTTAGCATCAACTGTCAACAGTCTTTTTATGTTATAGCATCAAACAGGCCTAATTATAGGGCTATATTATTTCTGAAAGTTCACTAAAGTACTGTTTTTGTGAACCACTAAGCATGCAAATGTTCATTTGTTTAGATAAAAAATATAAACCTACAATGTCCCCCTTTAAAAGACACAATTTTATTACTGAAATATGCATCATGCATTACTTTTAGCCAGGCTACAGTGTCTCCAGAGCTCAGATTCAATTAATTGTATTTCTAATTACGATTATAAATCCACATTTGCTGTTGTAATTTTTACCATTATTTATTGATTTGGTCTCATATGTCAACACATGCATTCATAATTTGTCCAACCTTGCAAATATAATTTAAACACACAGATGCACTACTGAACACAGACACACAAAAAAAGCTGTGTGCATGAGGTGTTTATGTGCAAAGATACAGTTGAATGTGTGCAGTATACAGGGGTTGGACAATAAAACCGAAACATCTGGTTTTAGAGCACAATCATATTTTAGTATGGTGTAGGGCCTCCTTTTGCAGCCAATACAGCGTCAACTCATCTTGGGAATGATATATACAAGTCAGGACAGGACAGTGGTCACGTCACTACGTGATGCTGGTGGAGGAAAACTTTTCCTGACTTGCTCCTCCAAAACGCCCCAAAGAAGCTCAATAATATTCAGATCTGGTGACTGCAGGCCAAGGGAGATGTTCAACTTTCATGTTCATCAAACCAATTTTTCACCAGTCTTGCTGGGTGTATTGGTGCATTGTCATCCTGATACACGGAACCACCTTCAGGACACAATGTTTGAACCATTGGATGCACATGGTCCTCCAGAATGGTTCGGTAGTCCTTGGCAGTGAAGCACCCATCTAGCACAAGTATTGGGCCAAGGGAATGCCATGATATGGCAGCCCAAACCATCACTGATCCACCCCCATGCTGCACTCTGGGCATGCATCAGTCTGGGTGGTCCACTTTGGGGTTTCTCCTCAACATAACTCTCCCAGATGTGGGGAAAACAGTAAAGCTGGACTCATCAGAGAACAATACATGTTTCACATTGTCCACAGCCCAAGATTTTTGCTCCTTGCACCATTGAAACCGACGTTTGGCACTTGGCACGAGTGACCAAAGATTTGGCTATAGCAGCCTGGCCGTATATACTGACCCTGTGGAGCTCCTGAGACAGTTCTGGTGGAAACAGGAGAGTTGAGGTGCACATTTATTCTGCCGTGATTTAGGCAGCTGTAGTTTAATGTTTTTTGGATACAATCCAGGTTAGCACCTGAACATCCCTTTCAGACAGCTCTTGGGTCCACAGTTAATCCTGTTGGATGTGGTTCATCCTTCTTGATGGTATGCTGACATTACCCTGGATACTGTGGCTCTTGATACATCACAAAGACTTGCTGTCTTCATCACAGATGCACCAGCAAGACGTGCACCTAGAATTTGTCCTCTTTTTAACTCTGAAATGTCACCCATGATCAGAGCCGGCCCAAGGCATAAGCGAACTAAGCACCTGCTTAGGGCCCCGCGGCCAGTAGGGGGCCCCAAAGAGTAATCAACAAAAAAATATTTTTATTTTTTATTATTTGCATGTATGAGTGATGCTTTCTGTATGATCAAAGATATATTATTGTAAAAATGAAATAAAACAAAATAAAAACATTTTTTAGTGTTGCTGCTGATGTAGGCCTAGTGATTGTTACTGCCGTTCTATGTCAAAGCTCCGCTATACCGGTAATGTGTACCTCCTGCAATGCACACTGAGTGTCCAAAGCGCAGGTAGTTGAGGGGCAAAAAATGTCACAAAAAAGGACATATCCTTCAGGAGCAGAGAAAAGAAAGAGGAAGAAAGAGGAAGAAGAGAAAAAATGCCAAGATAAAGGTATGTTTGCATGTCATGGAATGTTAATCAAAGAGATTTGTGTAGCAGTTAATAACATAGGCTATTAGCTAGCTAGTTTAAAACGAGAGAGATTTATCTTCCATCTGGCCTATTTTGTATTTGTGTCTGAGCTTTAACTTCAAGTTGATTCTCAGGGTTGGCCCTATATATTTCTCCCTTTTTTTTCTTTTTGGCTTCAAAACAAAGTTATTGCTAATATTTGATGGTCATCTGTTTGCTAGCAAGCGCAGTGCTAGCAATATGTTTTTGGATCAGGCTGATATGTTGCTCAAATTGTTTGCTGCAGAGCTTGGTTATTTATGTGAGCAAAATAAACATATTATTTTTTTGTTGTTGTTTTTTACATCAACTCATAATGTGAAACTTCCCCAGGAGCACTGTTTAAGTACTTTGGAGCCCAGTGTCAGTCCACATCCTCAGGCTCAACTGTTGGAAATGCATCAGGTCAGGGAAAGACTGGCACTACACAGTACATTTCATTTTGAAGTATAAGAATTACACCTGGAGGGAATTTAGATTTAGTGTATCTCATTAATATGTGTGTATATTAATGTATTTCAGGTGCATCTTCATCTTCTACAGAGCCTTGTCTCGCACCTCCATCCTCAGTGCCCACCTTCCCATCAGGCTCTGTGTCTGATTTACCTGGTAATTTAACTGCAAAACTCCTTTCATGTAATTGTCAAATTATCTCAATAAGATTTAATTTAAGATATTATCATATGATGAGGGACTTTTCAGACAAACACATATTATTTCCAAATTACTGAAGTAAATTTCAGTTGTTTCACGGGCAGAGTTTTTCTTATTACAAGCAAAAACACACTGATAAAAGAGAGTTTAAGCTTTTAGGTTTTTTTTTAAGAAAAAAGTAAGCAACATGAATACGTGTAATATGACATCTAACATGGCTAACTTTTGTTGTTGTTGTTGTGTTTTTCATCTTAGGTCCATCTCCATCCTCTATAGAGCCTTGTCTCGCACCCCCATCCTCTGTTCCCACTGTCCCATCTGGGTCTGCAACGACAGCTGATTTACCTGGTAAGTTAACAGCAAAACACCTTTTATAATTAATCATTGTATTGCAGAACATTCAGAAATTAATAATTATGTCCAAAACTGTAATTTCATGTCCTTATCAGTCTTTATTTTTTAATCATTGTCTTTCTTTGGTCACTTCTTCAGCAACTTCCACCACAACATCCCCTTCGCACCATGGATCATCATCAGCTCTGCCAGTTGATCCAGCTGAGTGGCCTTCTTTCCTCTCAGATTCAGACAGAACTGAGCAGGTAATCAGAGGGCCACTGCCTATTCACTAATTGTAAGCATACATTTTACATTATTCAACTTTATATTTGTTCTTTTTAAAACCATTTTTGTTACCTGGTTTCAGGTACCTGTTCATTTACATGATTATGGAAATATCTGCCTGAAATGTTTGCACATTGCTGTTGTAGTTTTTCTATGTTGTGAAAATCAACCCCAGGCTGCTCTTGAAGCTGAATGTGAGATTAAAAACCATATGTGGCACCCTGAACATCATTCATCATTATTATTTGTATTGTTGCATTGGTATTATTTATGTTATTACCTAGGCCACCCCCTTAAATGTGTAAAGACATGTCAGGCGTAATAAGTTTATACTGTAGTAGGTGTGTGAATGATCAACAATCAATATTATTGTCATAAATAGTGGGCCCCACAATCAAATTTTGCTTAGGGCCCCACTGAGGCTTGGGCCGGCTCTGCCCATGATGTTGTGTGCATTGCAATATTTTAAGCAAAACTGTGCTCTTACCCTGATAACTGAACCTTCACACTCTGCTCTTACTGGTGCTGTGTGGAATTAATGAAGACTGGCCACCAGGCTGGTCCAATCTAGCCATTAAAACCCCCCACACTAAAATGACAAGTGTTTCAGTTTCATTGTCCAACCCCTGTACATAGAGTGTAAATGCAAATGGTGCTACAAGGAACCTACTGATTCAATTGTCAAATGGCTAAAACAGTTTCTGAGTCTGGTAGTCCGTGCACAGATGCTCTGGTAATGTCTGGTGTAAGAGAACAACATCTGTCTTCACTACCCGCAGATTTGGCGTCTGCGACAGAGCAGCTGCTGTACCAGGAAGTGGTGGATCCAGCCACTTCTCACTCAACGCAGACTGTACAGAGGGTTGTGGTGCTAAATCCAAACTTCCTGAGTTTCTTCAGGAAGAGCAGTCTTTTGTGAGCATTATTGATGTGCACACCCAGTAGTTTAAATGAGGCGTTTTCAGGATATGAACATCCTCTTCCGCCAGCGGTATCATTGTCATTGTTGAGATGAGACCCAGAAAGCTGGTGTTATGTGCAAACTTTACGATGGTGTTTCAATTGTGCTAAGCCACGCAGTCGTATGCCTCCACGGCATCATGAGGAGGGCTGAGAACACGGCCCAGAGGGACACCAGTGCACAGTTCTGATGGTTCTGTTAGGTGTTACTTGACATCAAGAGGAGCTTGAAAATCAGTCATTGTAAGAGGGCAGGATTATGTTAAATTTTTATTTTACAAGGGAAAAAAAATACTGCAAAGGACAACTATTTGTGAACATTAAGCATTTTCTGTCTTTTTTTACTTTGCTGTTTTTTACATTGTGCTGTATTCCCTTTTTCAAGTCAAATTTCTCCAAAAGGAGGACTTTGAAGTCAGCTGTCAGGAAAATGTTATCAACTTTATAGCTTGGCAAAGAGCTTCAAGTTTCCAGCTGCATGTTAATAGCCTAATTTATGAGAACTGGAGATTTCTCCTGGGATCCCAGGATTTTAAATGTCCGGCAATGCTGGACATTTAAAATTAAAGCTGCCAAAACAGAGCGCTTGCTTCACGTGTAATAACGACGCACTTGGTTTCCACTCAGGGCTGCAGACTTGCATGAACTGAGGTTCTGGAGAAGAGTTGATGCAGAGAAGAAAACAAAAAGAGGATTTCTCTCTCTTATATTTTGTCCTTACATGGTCTGTAGGGAACAATAACATAAAAGCTGCCTTTTAGTAGTTAGTGTGGCGCTAACATAGCTTTGGGTCACAAGGTTCAGTCCCACTGGAACCAATCACAGCAGTATAAGAAAAGTTATAGGAAGCCCTATATCAAAATAGTCCATGTTTGGGCCAGTTTGTTACTGCATATGAAGGTTTTACAATGTGTTTAATGAACTGGGGAAGAGAAGAGTATACTCTAAACCCACAGCTTAGAGGTTTCCCCTTTTATTTTCATGCCACCATAAAACAGCCACCATAACAAACATGTGAGTGTCTCACTTTTTGATGTCGCCTTATTAACCCATAAGGCTATTTTCATGTTCAGCGGGGAAAGTCATGAGTGGAGATTCTTGTGCTGAACACAGAAGAAGCCAAAAGTTTTAAAAGAAAAGAAGAAGAAAAAAAAGTAAACTTCTATCAACCATCCCCTCAGATCCATGTCCACATCCGTTTGGCATTTGCCTCTGGAACAGGTACCGGTAGTTATAAATATCAGGCACTTATGAAGCACAGTTATATTCACATCTGAATTCCATCGGCAGCTCTCTATCCGTATCTCTTACAGCCATTTATCAGGAACATTATGTAGTGGTTTTGTGAGTGAAAAAAGTGTTATCCAAAAATAGCCCTTTTCTGTATCTACCTACAGAAGCAGAAGCTGTAGCTGTAACCAGTCCATAAAATAACCTTCAGTATACTACTGCAGTCAGTGTGGTGGTTAGTGCCGTTGCTTTACCACTAAAAGTTCTCTGTTCAGGCTTGAGGACTTGCTCTGTGGAGTTTCAATGTTCTCCCTGTTCTTGTGTACTTTTCTCTTGGTACTTTGCCTCTTTGAGACCTATTGAAGGACTGGCGACCTGTCAAAGGTGTACCCTGTGTCTCGCCCAGGGACAGCTGGAACAGTCTCCAGCAGATTCCCCTGAATATAAATTTAGTTTTTACTTAAAAGTCCAAATGAAAAAAAGTTTTAACTATATTAGAAATGCAAGGTTTTTTTTAAATGCAGTGATTCCTGCATTTGCTTTGACTTGGATTAACTCAAAATATGTCACGTTTTTAAATCATCACCCTCATATCGGTTGTTAATGTCCAATTTTTTTTTGCATTTCAGACCAAAAACACATAGCAAAAAAATCCGAAGGTGAAAGAAAACACAAGATTATTTGACGCAGATGATCCCAACAGATGACTTGATAAAATTTTGAAACAAAAGCAGCATCCATAAAAGGTTGAATTTTGTTAGGATCTCCACATTTTCTACAAATGCATGAAAAAAAATAACTTACATTTTTAAGACCTGCAGTCTCTGATCCCTCAGAGGGCAGTGCATTAAGAAGCAGCACTCATTAATAGCTGATAATAGTAAATGGGCCAGTGAAAGCCTTTGTGCTGGTGTGGAGTTGTATCTGTGCTCTTGGCAAAGGCCATTTAAACTTCTGTGATGGCAGCATTAATTCAAAAGACTACACTTTTAACCTTTGTGTCGTGTTCGTTTCTCCCTCCTTACTTTAGTGCTCCCGGTCAAATTTGACCGGCCTGTTTTAACTGCTCCTACATTAACAGAAAAACCACTGATCATCACCAAATTTTATTTAACTCCCCGTTAAGCTGTAAACAATGTCTCAAACTAGTGGTTTATATGAATAATTGCAGTGAATATACAAAAATACAAGGGGGGGGGGGGCATGTGTCTTCACACACAGGAGTGGCATTTTGCAATCATATCGTAGTGTGCCTTGCAAAGGCATCACATTTGAAACATAAGACTTGTTTTATTGTCCCTAGGGGCACAGAGGTAATATATCTCTTCTATTTCTGCCCCTGTTTTGGGGGGAGAGTAGCCAGGGCAGAGGCTGGGGCTGCAGACTCTTCACCAGACTGGCAGAGGCTGGTGCATGGTAGAGGTCTTCACGGGTCCAAAATTCGACCCGAAACCGACCCGACCCGAGCTATTATCATAAGTTCAGAAGTCCAAACCGGAATGGACCCGCAATATTTGGACCCGGACTGACCCGACCTGAGTCTTTAGTTCCGACCACGAACCGAACCGAGTAACCCAAATAGAACCGAGACGATCCAGCCCATAATTGCTCATGTTAAAGTTGTCTGTCATTGAATAAAACTAGATTTTCTTCCCTAAAGTTGTCTTCTTCTACCGGTTCAGTTGCTACATAGGCTACGTGATGAAAACAACAATAAATCCATGTCGTTATTTTCTTTGTGGATGCAGATGCTATTGGTAGCAACTGCTAACGCTAATAGCCTACACCGGTCAGGACGTGTCGTGAATATGTTCTATCATCCAGCGTTGTCTTGTTGGCGATCCGTTGTTCTTTACAGCTGCTGGGCAAACCGCTAATAACACGCTACGGCAACACGATTGTTTCATGCCAAACACGCCACGTTAATGAATAATTAATTAAACTGCCCCGAGTCCTGACATTAGCTGCCACCGCCAATATCTTTACCTCTCTGGAGTAAACGCAGACCCAGCCTGTCAGAGAGCACCAACTGGACCCGAGACTAACTACCGATTCAGACCAGAACCCGGAGTCACGTCTTTTGAATGGACCCGAGACCTGATTCGGGTCGAGTCGGAACCTCGGGTTTTCGGGTTGTTCTGAAGACCTCTAGTGAACGGGGGAAGGTGCTGGCACCGCTGAATCAGAGGAGTCACTAAAGCTTTCCCAAGCTCTGCCAGAAAGAGTCTCCTCTTGAAACATGATGTTCCCATAACAAACATCTAATTGTTGACTTTGAAATGTGGAACAAGTGTTATACATTTAGTTTGGAAGGTGTAGTTCATGTGGGGGGGATAGGCACATGAGTTGGGAAGAGGAGACGCCTATTTGTTCAGTCTGAAAGGGTTTATGTGAGGTGGTGTGTGTGTGTGTGTGTGTGGTAGTGTATTTGTGGTTGTGTACTATCTGATGGATGAACACAATCTAGGGTCACCCATTAATTTCCTATGGCGGTCATTTTTGACCGGGAACACCACAGGTGTTACAAAGTTGAATAAACTACTCAAAATTAAATGAAAGTGGTGATCAGCAATTATAGATGTTCAAATGGCTAGTGTGGAGGATATCATAAGGCCCTGAGACAATCAAATGTAAAACAAAATATTTATGATTGATGAAAGTAGGAAATCGGTCAGATTTGACCCGAACACGACAGAAAGGTTAAAGTATCATATGTTGCCTCCTGTGGGAAGATTTTTCTATAAATCTCCATGTATTTTTCAACAAGACAAAGCAGATTTTGCACGCATTGCAAAGGTATGACTGAGGAAGACATGGATGTGGATGCCAGACTGGCCTGGCTGCTGTCCTGGTCTGTCCCCAGTAGAGGAATGGGAATGCAACAGCAAAAACTCTGCACTGTGGCACACCTTAAGACACGTTTGCAGGGAACAAGATGAAATAACAGTTGAAATGTTTCATAGCCTAAAAGAAGGAATGGTAGCATAACAAAGTGGTAAAAACTTTACTATTTCATTTTGATTTGGAAAACGTTAAAATGCAAAATGGATGTATATTAAGTGAAATTGTATTTCTTTGCACTGTGTTGACCTTTTCTGTTTTGAGGTTGTATGTCGGTCCTTCAAAGGCTTTTGTACTCTGAACCTGAATGTTTTATGACTGTAAAGACTAAAACTGTTGAATTTTTCTCGAAGGCACTTGTTTTTTGGTAGGATTAATGTTCCTGATTGGTATGATGTGATTACTTGGTCTGCCATGTATTTAGCCCTGTTTTATTGGAAAAACAATTAAAAGAGCGTCTGAGTCAAAACAGATTATATTTATTGATAGGGAGAGTTTTTCTGAGAAATATTAATTTGGAGTATGTCTGCATAATGCAAAGATATTCTTTGTAGATGGACAGATCTGTGTATTACGATCAACAGGTGACTTGTGGGGGGAAAGTACATAATCACCATGATGATGAAAGCTGAGAAAACCTCTCCCCTACAGCTACATGTGTTTTTCATTTCAACACTTTTGTTAGTGAAGTCTTTCTAACAGATTCTCGCCTTGTTTTACATGTTGTGTTGCGACATTTGGTGCTCTAATGAACCGTCTTGCCTGTTTGTCTTTCATTTATGGAGTCATGAACAATTATGGCTACAAGAGGCGATCCATAAAAGCTATTATAGTGCTTTAATACAGTGTGTTAAAGTCTTTTCCCAGGGCGCTTCGTGTATGTGTGTGTGTATTGAGCCTTTTGTTGATTCAACACTTTAAGAAAATAGATTATTTTTCACACTCTCATTGGACAACAGAGGATGACATCATTTCGTCATGACCTAAGATGCCTTTTTAGTCTCTTTCCTTCATTTTCTTCAGCTTCAAACGTTTTATGCATGGGTTTTGTACATAAACCGATGAACATATCCATATCCTTTGCCCACCTATGATGAAAGTAGACTTTACAGTGAGTGAAGTTAAACCAGTGGCAAAGACAATATTTTTCTCTAAAGTCCCTTTGGGCCCTTCGTTCTTGAGATTAGAAAGCAACTGGCTCAATGTAAGTGTCCAGACCTGTGGTAGATGTTTGCTTTTGAAGGTCCTTGGCTGGTGGAGTTTACCCAGATCTACTTTCCAGTGAGACCAAAGCCAAATAAAACAACTGATCAACCTATAAAATTACACTTCAACTGTGGAGAAATTTATTTTGGACGCAGGATGATATAAAAAAGCCGAAACCATTTATAAAGTTACATCCATTCTGCATTTGTTTTGAATTTAAGAATTATTTCATGATAGGTGAAATACATAACTACATACAGCCTTCTGTGATCGAAGATTTGGGTTTAGTGTTTTTTAAATGGCCCATAAATGTTCAGCCGGGTAGATGTCAGGTGGAAGAAAGTCCATGACACAAGTCGATGGTCTTCTTTGGCTTTGAAGTAGTTAATTACAGCTTCAAGGCATGTTGGGGTTCATAATGCTGCTGTGGTATAAGTCTTTCTTCACAAAGACTCAGTACAGATGGAACAGTGTATCACTGAAGAGTTAGTGCTGCTTCTTCTTGGTCAGGGAATTAACAAAATCAGTTCCAGATCTGTATATTCTCCCCCAGTTTCACTGTGTTTGACGTGACGCACTGTGGATTCAGTCCCTCTGCTTGTTTTTGCTTGACATCCACTTCTCCAGTACAGCTACATCTCTAACTAGGAATCTCTTGTGAACAAGACTTTCCAGAGTCATTCAGTTCCATGATATTCAGTATCAGATGTTTAAACTGGTTAATAAAATATCTGAAGGATTAAAAGTGCCACTAATCAACTCAAGTTTTATGGTGAAGTACTGTGGAATCATATCTTTTAGTTTCCATCACAGAAACATTTTCAACTCAGTTTCATATCTGAAGGTGTAACGACCAACAAAAACAATGTCTACATGCATTTTTTGATGAATCTTTTTTTTATTTCTTTGCGAGTCCAGAGACTCGGTGAATGTCTCACGAGGAGAATACATCAATGTTACACATGTCGTTACATGATGAGGTGTGCATTCAGTATCTCATGGCATTCTCGCTGTCTAACAGCATTCACGTTCAGTCTCACCAAGTTCTTGCTGCATGACATTTACACGTGATGTCTAGATGTGTCTATGTGTCACTTTATAAGAGTCCTTTCACTTTTCTTCTTTCGCTTTGCATCAGAAATGGTTTGGATTGGGAGCTAAAACTCATGGCTAAGGTTCAAACTGGTACACATCAGTAGGGCTTACATGTTTTACTTTTCATGGACCAAAGCTTTAGTGATGTCATGTGGATGCTGCTCTTCACAAGACAAAGTTGTTCCCACTTCACTTTTTTTTTCTTTTTTTTTTATCCATACACTTTGACACCTATGTTTGTCCAAATGTGGACAACTGCATTGTCCTTATTACATGGTTTCTTATGAAAATAGGCTTAATGTATTTCTAAAAACTTCTCTGAGTCATTTTCATTGGCCGGTGAACTGTTTCCCTGTTGTTGTGACCATGCTGGGCCTGACATTAAACTTTTGTCTTCACATCCCTGCAGGCTCACGCAGAACTAATTGGAGCTGAACTTTTTCATCAGCAGCGACACCACTGGCATTCAGTCCGTTTCCACAGTTCCTGCCCATACAGACCTCCTCCAGCCTGCATGCGCCTGGCTGACTGCCTGTTGATTCACCCTCCTCTCATTAATCGTGACACCCAAGTGAAAAAGCAGCTCATTATCTGTAGAACAATGGCTGACAAATAGACCATGGAGCTCGTGCTCACTGCCAGCTGCAGTGGCACTCAGCTTTTCAACCATCAGATCTTCTTATGAAGTGTTGAAGGACTCTGTCTGCCATCAATCTCCATTGTTTCCCCTCCCTCTTCCCAAAGAAAACAGTCACTAAAGTCTCATTTGTTGCCACTTCTCCATGGCAGGCATGATGCTCGATAAAGCCCTTGTGTGTGTCGATAAAAGGATTATGAGAGCTTAATTGAGTGTGGCAATTGATGGCACAGTGAATGGGACTGCATGGAGCTGAGGGGCAGATGTGGTGTGAAACCCCTGGCCCCTTCTAAAGAATACAAATCAGCAGTAGAGGGATCTATTCTTTGCTCTCTATAACACTCAATTATCCTTTTCACATAGAAAGCAGGGGAGCAAGTGAACAGATGGTCTCCACGTTGAGAGCTGTATGGAGGCCATCACTGCAACTCCAAGCACCTTTTCTTCAACTCAGATTCACCATGGAGCAATAGGCTTTTTATTGGCTATTCATGACGCATGGAGTCTCAGGGAGAACAATGGTAAACTGAAGCGGCCATGAATCGGAATGAGAGTGGAGATTTGGATTCGATATTGACAAGACATCCGTTATAACTGAAGAGAAAGGGGAATAAAAACTGTGGAGGGCGTGTTCACCTGGGGAGGAGCAGAACGAGGCAAAGATTTGGAGTACCGTCTGTTGATGGCCTTTTTCAAGTCAAGAACAATGATATCCTTCATTCCAAACACTATCCATTCCCTGGTGTAGGGGGCTCACGGTTGGACTAAAGACAAAGAAAATCAGAGTAAAGTTTGTCTCTTGAACTCATCACTTTAACAACACTACATAATTCACTCCAGCTGACTTGTCAGCAAAGAATAACATTTCTAGTTGAAAACAGGGATGGATGGATGGATGGATGGAAGGATGGAAGTATGGATGGGTCAGGCTTAGTGATTGCTAACATTTCTTTAAACATGTACCTTACATATCTGTTGATTTATATTTCCATGATTGTCACTATAACAGCAAAGCTCCGTAGAGAAAACTTCATAAGAAGAAGTTCAAATTTAGATACAGGCTCAGAAGGGCAGAATAGCCAGAAAAAAGAACTTCCTAACTGGATTTTTCTCCAGAGACAAACTACAGGGAAGTCTGCAGGAGTTGGCTTTAAGTTAAGTTAAGTTTTATGATGTAACTTTTTGTAAAATTCAATTGTATTCAGAAACTAATTTACTCATTAAAGAGACAAAATTATGCTCATTTTCAGTCATCTACCATAATTTTAATTTCCAGTACATGTTGAGCAACTCTGCACCCAGAATAACTCAGAAAACCTGTAGGAGCTACAGAACGACAAAGACCAAGAGTTACAAAGAGGAACCCTTTCTGAAACTGAGCAGCTTTTGCTCAAGTGTTTCGATTGGTCAAAGTCCAGAAAGCATCCCAGTGGGCAGAGCTGATGGCTCAAGAATGCTCACAACACCAGACAAATGCGTGTTTTCAAAATAGCATCATGTTATCAAAGCCATTTGTTCAATGTTTCCCGTAAATTACCTCATCACCTCAAATACTTCCTTATTCTGGGACTCATAAGCATTTGGACAAATTAATTGTAAATGTAACCATTGTTTTCAATGCCAGAAAATTCTTTAGAGTCAATGACTGCCTGAAGTTTGGAGCCCATGCTCACCAAGATCATCATCAAATGCAAACTATCACAAGGGAGTTTCCTCTTTTGAGAGGGTTTGCAAGGTTTGTCTTAAGTAACTGTTGGTTTGAGGTGTTTTTGTAGTATGTTTGGGGTCATGATCAGTCTGCACTGTGAAGTTCTGTCCAATCAGTTGTGACTGAATGTGAGTTCAAGTATGGCCCTACACACCTGAGAATTCCTCCTCCTTCTATCAGCAGTCATATCATCAATAAATACCAATGAATTCATTGCATGGCAGCCATGCATGCCCATACCACAACAGTGGCTCCACCAAGTTTAACTCATGAGATGCTGTACCTTTCCTTCTCCACACTTTTCTCCCTCTATCATCCTGATACAAGTTTATCTTGGCTCCATCTGTCCACAGAATCTGATTCGAGAACACGGGAGGCTGTTTTAGATGTTTTCTGGTAAAGTCTAACCTGGCTTTCCTGTTCTTGAATGTTACCAGTATTTCACACCTTGCTGGCCTATGACTTTGTTGTGCTGACCAGCACTCTCTTTCTTTTTAAGAATGTACCTGGAAAAGAAAAAGAATGCACCTCTCTGATGATTTGGGCACATCTAAGGTTTTTTCTGTCTCACCTATAGATTTATGCTGTTTTTTTTTTTTTTTTTACTCTAATGACTACCTCCTTTATTTGCACTGGGTGCTCCTTGGACTTCATATTCTTGTGTCAACTGGATACCTGATATAAACTCTAGGCCTTTTTATATGGTTCATTTCTCTTAAGTAATGAGAGAATGGGTCATACTTTTTTCAGTCAATTGTCCAATTACTTTTGAAGTCCCTGAAAAAAGGAGGTAATGACTTTAAATGGTTGGACTATATACATGGAAAATGCCATATTTTTGTGAAACTCTTGAATTAAAGTGAAAAGTCTGCACTTTGATCACATCTTGACAGTTTTTTTCCAAATACATTGTGGTGGCGAATGAAAGCAACTTCATAAAAAAGTTGTGTAAATACTTCAGGATCTTACTGTATGCTGTCTTTCAGACACACATCCACATACTTGATATGCTTTTCTGTATATGATCATGTTTATTAGTGTAGATGTGGGAAATGCCGTAAAGTCCACCCGGAGGCAACAAACAGAAAAACGAATGCTGCAACTATTGCCAGACTGCTTTTGCATGAGATGCATTTATTTATTTGCTACTGTAAAAGAGTACAAAAGTTTGCAACCATAACCGTTGCATCTTCTTGTAACCTTTTAACTAACTTACTGCTGGTTTTATATGAGATTCTGTTGTTTCACTTTAACTAATGAAAATGAAAATTTTAAACTGATGAGAAAAAAGTTTCTTTATGCCTCCTGTTACCACCAAAAGAAGTGAGTTGAACACACACACACGCACACAAACACACACAGTCTTTTCAGACTTTTACAACGACGACACAAAAGAAAAGTTAGAGGGTGATGGAAGGTTTGGGGAGTGGTGGGTATTTTTCAGGGTTGTATAGGGCGTATTAGCTCATGAATATAAGGCCTGTGTTATTGCACAACCCCCCCACAGCACACAGCCCTCATTATTTGTGGGCCCCCACCTTGTCCTGTATTGTTATGCTGTGGGGGCTCTGGGGTGAGCTGCACCCTGATGGGATGAATGCCACCTGTCAGGGAGCAGCAAGAACAGGATTCAGCCAGCGTGGAGAAAAGCATTTAGCTTTGTGTTCTTCTGGACACTGCTAATTGACTTTTAGGGACCTCGGGGGCTTCAAGAGAGAGCGAGAGAGAAAGAGAGCAAAGAAACAGGGAAGAATAAGAGGTTCAGTGGATGCTTTGTGCTTCCATCTCCTAACCACAGCCCTAATGAAAGTTGTAGCAATCTGTTTAGATTTTCTCTACTCTACCTAGATTGTTTTTTCTTTCGTTAAAGAAAAAAAAATCTTTAAAACAGAAAAAAATCTATCACTTTTTGGCATATTTTTCTTCATTTACTAAAGTAAACAGGAGCAGTGGCATAAATGACAAGGACTCAAAATAGTACCTCTTGACGCTGGGCAGTGTCGCCCGTTGGAGCTCAGCCCTGGAGATCATGTGGTCACCTCTGAGCAGATTTAGTTGACCACCTGGGACGCTTTACATCCTTGTCTCCTCTGTGATTATTAATGCATTTAAAAAAAAAAAGAAAAAATAACTTTCTAAAATTGTATTGATATTTAGTTATTGATGGATGGATGGATGGATGGATGGATGGGTGGGTGGATGGATGGATGGATGGATGGGAAATCTGGTTGATTTAATGGCTCCAATATAAAGTGGTTTCCTAAGAAAAACTTGAAATTCTTCCAGTAAATCTATAAGTCCATTTATTTCACTCATATTTACATCATATGTGTTGAAGTTTTCATGTCGTTTTTGTCAAATAAATCCCTACATATATATCAGCCTTGTCTTTATTCTATACCTCAGTCTTTACCCAAAATCCGTATATGTTGCTAGTGGCATCAGTGGAAAAGAAAAGACTTGTACTGTTGACTCCAGAGTAGTTTTTACACAGTTGCTCTGTTCTACCTCAACAACAGCACTAATTTGGCTGTAGGTGTCTCCTTACCACCAAACACCAAACTTGTTCTTGTAGGACATGTGGCAGCTATGTCTATGTGTTACGTCATTAAGCACGTCGGTCAAATTGTTCCTGTGGAGTTCTAATTTTATTTTATTTTTCAGTTATTTATTTAATTCATTTGCTTCATTTACTGTGATGGACTAGCGACCTGTCCAGGTTGTACCCCTGCCTTTTGCCTGAAGAGAGCTGGGATAGGCAGCAGACCCCTGTGACCCTGCAGAGGATTAAGCGGGTATAGATAATGGATGGATGATTGACTAGTTGGGTCATTGTATAATTGGGTGAATGAGAAACACATTGGAGAGCATTTGCAGGACTTAGACAAGGTTAAAAAGTGCTATGTGAGTGCAGATCATGTAAATAAAGAGGTGAGTTGGTCTGATTTAGGTCTGATTATATGGAGCTTAGGTTAGTCAGCTAAATCAGCAGCTAAATCTGCCTCACCACTTCACTCCAGTCTGCGATGGACTGGTGACCTGTCCAGGGTGTACCCCTGCCTTTCACCTGAAGAGAGCTGGGATAGACTCCAGCAGATCCCTGTGACCCTGCGGGCATAGATAATGAATGGATGGATGGCATAGGTTAGGGTTAGGGTTAGTTTGTTTGGCTAAACAGTTTGTTTAACTGTTTGGCTTAAAGGTTTTTTCCTCCCTCTGTGGGAGTTTTTTTACTTGCCATTATCATTGATTGGATTTAGTAATATAATTTTAGTAGGGCTGAGCAACGATTAAAATTTTTAATCGCAATTAATCGCATGATTTCTCTGATTAATCACATTGTATACGGAAAATCAAATAATGATTTCAAAAGTAGTGCAAAGGTCACTTTTATTTAAATGTTCTGCTGCCATATGAACTAAAGTGTCATAATATTTGTTGTTCAAACACGTTTAACATCAGCACTTGCCAGTAACACATATTTAGTGTATATCTCATTTTAAAAAAATGTAAAATAAAATAAAGCTTATTGCCACTGCTAGGGGATTAATGTCATCCTGCTTTGTTATGAAAAAAAAAAAAGTCTACCAACAAAATCCTAACAATCTAGAGGCTACAATCATGACATTAAAACAGGTAATTTCTGAGGTAACAGCAGAAACTTTTAATGGGGAGTTCAATTTGTCAGTGATTACAAATAACCTTGTTTCTGTCGAATCCTCCCCTGGGAGAACTTTAAAATGAAAATGTTCATGTAAAAGTTATGTAAGTTTATCAATCCGTAATTATCTGTGAATCATTTGTTTTTTACCATTTTCAATTGTCAATCAGATATTTTGTTTTGTTTTTTTGTGTTATAAAACGGAAAAAAGTCACTTTTCAGTTTTTTTTATTTTTGTTTTTTTTATATTTCAATTTTAGCAAACAGGCCACGGGACTGAATTTGTTTTTAATATTTTATTGTCTGGTTTACGTGACCCAGAATAGACTTTCTGTTGTCATTACACATCTGTACCACTAGATGGAGCCGCACTGAAGTAACCAGCTAGAGAACAGCAGGACAGTAAACACATGGAGCAGATCTGATGTAAAATGGAGTAATGATGCGTTCGTCTTGAACAAAGGGGTTTAAAAGTTTTTTTTTCTGACAGAATTGTTAATATTGCTACCTGAGTTGCTACCCGAACTGTGAAGTACACTGATTTTTACCGCTCTCCATATCTGTTTTAGCTTTGCCGCATGTTTACCAGCCAATAATTTTCCTGTTCAGCAGCAGTTAGAAACAGACTTTTCAAAACAAAAGCACGTGAGCAACATGCATTAACGCGATAAAATAAATGTCGGCATTAATAAATTAATGCGTTAATGCAATAATAACGCGTTAACCTTGCCCAGCCCAAAATTTTAGTTAATGATATTTGCTTGGGGGTCATGCTCTGGGTCTCTGTAAAGAGCCTAGAGACAATTGACATTGTAACAGACGCTATACAAATAAAATTGAATTGAATTGATTTCACTTCAGTCAAGTTCTGCTGTCACTATTTTTGATTCCTTTCCTTTCTGTTACACTGAAACCTTGCTGTATTTGTGTTGGCACGTCTTGGTAGTGAATCTTTCTTTATGCCCATAAGGCCTCTCTGATTGCACTTTGAATTCAGGACTTTATAGAATCGAACTGTTATTATGTTTGTACTGCTCAGATTCTTTGCCCACCAATAATTTGCACAATTGTGCATTCGTACTGTTATTTTACTTGCGCGCAATCTTATAAAAATGTGAAACGATAAATAGTTTACAAATTAAATATTGTAAGTGGAAATAATTCTACTGCTTTTCTATTAAAGATCCTTGGTTCAGCATAAGTCCAAGTCAGAGACCAGAATCATGCAGAACAGAGCACTCACTCAGTCCAAATGAATCACACTTTAAGGGTCAGCCGTGCTTGGACGCTACACAGATTGCTTTATGAGCTCCTTCTCTGAATGAGAGGCGACCCTTGACGCCAGAAATGCATACAGATGTGTTACGTTGATGTTCAGTGGACAGCAGGCTTGGAACTGCGGTACACAGTAACGACATCAGGCACATGATCAGTCAGGCAGTTTAAATGACTAGTCTCTCCACTGCCCTATTTAAAGTGAAGAAAAGGTGATAGCACTGACATCTTAAATCCAAGGGTGTGAATCATGCTTTATCGAGGGTGGTGATGCTTAATTCATAGCAGCCACATAGCATGTGTGACATAAACCTTAACATCTCCACCACTCAGCGAGGGTGTATAGGGTATTTATGGCATGTTAAAAAGGCCTAAACTGACCACTCTTCAAACTGTGGGGGGGACCAAAACATTTTAAAATCCTACTTTCTCCCTTTATAGAACCTAAAAAGGCAAAACAAACAAAAAAAGAAGCGTGACAATGCATGAACCTGAATTAATCTCCCACGGAATAATCGAAACTGAAAAATGTAGTCTGTAGATCAATAACATACGTACCGATGAACAGAAAGCTTTGCACAGTTGATCCAAAATATAGGATGAACAGGATCGTGTATCCCTGGGGAGCCCTAACTGGTTTGCACATGTGGATCTGGCTACCATGAACTCACTTAATACCTCTGAACAAGCTCTGTGGTGCGTGAAAGCAGGACAAAGATCATTTGATTCCAGCGAGTTACAAGTTGGAGCTGCAGCAGATCTGACTTGTCCCAGCACATCCTACACTGTATCAGCACATGCAGTTTGCTGCTTTCACTTTTATTTCAATTATAAAAAGATGATTGTGAGAAATGGATCCTCCAGCTACAATTTTTCTTGTCAGAATAAAAAGCAAAACTTCTACTTGGCTCTTATTTGATTTTAGCGATAGTGCTTCAGATTTTTTTTTTTTATTTCACTGACCAAACAGTTATGTCTATCTGGAAAAAAAAAAAAAAAGTCAGCTGAATATTCCTGATCTGATGAGCTGCTCTTTAATGACATTTTTGTTTGGGCAAGAAAAAAAATATGGAAAATATACTGCAACTGAGGCTGTAATCTTCTCATTTCATCACAGAAGGCTGCATGAAACATGTCAAATGTTTCGGATTTTGTGTAAAAAGCATGTCTTCATTTCCAAGTGGCTATCTTGGTTACTCTTGATGAATAACATGGACACGATGAACTGGAAAAATCAAAAAGCCCAGTCAGTGTAACACTGGAAACAGTCTAGCTGTCAACAAAAAACTCTTATATACATCTTTGTTACTTTAATACATTTCAGATGAAAACACACATGCATTGGAAAAAAAAAAAAAAGTTTATTAAGAAATAATTTACTTTGAATAAATTTGGAAGGCCTGCATGGTTTTACATGTGGCTCTGTCAATAGTAGTTAGTTTTCCATTAAATATAAACTGTTGAGATAATCCATCACAGCAGTTTATATTCAAATACATCACCTTCAAATGATCATCCTTTTCAAAATAGAGACAGACATCTAATTTCCAACTTCTCAGATTACTTTAATTCCTAGCTTTAGGTAAAAAAAAAAAAAAAAAAACTTTTTTACATTTGTGTACAGAATCCTGGTTTGGTTTGGGTCTGCACCCAGGTTGTCTTGCGGAAAAAAGACTTATAGTCATAATGACAACTGGACTGTCTCTATGACAACCACACCCTCGATGCTGTCACACTATGGACTGGATTTCAAAGATAAATACAAGGATGTTCATGAACATGTTATCCTAACCCTGAATATTCAGATGTCCAAACATCAACCAAAGAGATTTATCAGTAGAAAATACTGTCATCCCAGCAGTGCAATAAGGTCCAACAGCTCCACCAGCTGGTTGAAATGCTTCATTACAGGCAGACTGTCAACATCTGACAGAGGGATGAAGAGTTCTCTTCTTTCTCATCCGTTTCCCAGCAGGTTCCTCTTCGGTTGTTAACAGTGACCAGGTGCTTCAGGCATCCTTCTTGCTCTGCAGCTGTTTGGGCAGCTTCCTGCGGTCCTTCGTAGCATTCCTCTTTCTCTTCTTGCTGAGGAAGTTCTCCAGTTTGCCACTCTTTTTCAGCTCCTGGTATTTTTCAGCAAGCTGGAGCTTCTTCTTCTCCGCTGAATAAAAACAGGAAAATATAAAATAAAATACTGCAAATTTCACCATATTTTTAATGTCTTCTTTAAAACATCTTTCAATCTCGATGAAAATATAGTTAATTAAGGTTCAAACAAAAACATTTGTAAAGTTTTATACTGAGTTTCATGAGTTCTGATTCACCCAATTGCACTCTTTATACTATTTTATACTTTGCTTCACTTCTAATGGTTCTTTATTTGTATGAAATTGTCCAAACTAATTCAAAATTAAATCTACTCACTCTTAAGACCTCAAAAAATGAACACCTGAGTATTTTCTGGAGAGTACAAACACACACCAGGCGTGTCATGAAACTTGCTCTTACATTTCTTGAGGAAGAATGGACGAGCACCCTGATTGGCGCCCTCTCTCTGCTGCCTCTTGAACTGCAGCTCTCTCTCTCTCTGCTGCTCTCGGATCTGTCTTGATCGCTCCTGGTTCTCCTGTAGAGAGTCACAGTGGACATATTTAAGACAGACTCCTCCTCCCCCAGGTACATTCATGCATTTGATTTAATGTTACCAGCACACATGGAACCCACAGAACCTATTATTCCAGCATTTTCCAGAGTTAATGCTTGCAAACCGGCTGTGTTATCTCTGGAAATTTGGGAAAATATGTCCGAAATCTGTGTTCTTGCATTCAGCTCCTCGGGAACATGTCCATGGAATTTCAAGGCTGCAGCACATGTGTGACTATTTTACAAAGTGATCAAGTTTCCTCCAACTAATGATAGTAAAAGTTGTTCAAAAGGTAAGAAAATAAAGGGTGTAAATGATGGAACCCTTAGGAAATAATTTGTCACGTTAAAAAAACAAAAACAAAAAAAAAACTCCAACTAAAATAATTGTAGGTGCCAAAGTTAAAGCAGAAACTCACCAATCTCTTTAACAGGAACTGCAGCTTCTCCTTTCTTTCGTTGTTTTTCTTCGTCTTCTTCAGCTTCTTCTGGATCATCTGCACACCAATTACATATTAAGAGTTTCACTCATTTTCATCCACCTCTGCATGGCTTTCAACGCCTCCAGTTGCTTCTAAACTCTGCCACTAAACTCTGAAGGGAAACTGAAGTATTCTCAGGACAGTGAAGAGATATCATTTTTCCAGTGTGTCCTGGGTTTCCACTGGGTCTTCATCCAGTTAGACATGCCCAAAACCTCTCTTCAGGAATGGTGTCTAGAAAGCATTCAAACAGGATGCCTAAACCACCACAGCTGGTTCCTCTCAATGTGGAGGGACCCACTGTGACATGGTTTGTGACCATAGGTGAGAGTAGGAACATAGACTGACCAATAAACAGAGTTTTGTCATTTGGCTCAGCTCACTTTTCACCACAAGAGGCCAGTATAAAGTCTGCATCGCACCAGTAACCACAATGACCTGCCTGTCAATCTCCCGCTCCATACTTCCCCCACTTGTGAACACCACTCAGACCTTTAAATTCCTCCATTTGTAGCAGCAATACCTCACTCCCAACATAGAGTCCCTTCCTGTCTGACTGAAAGCCATTATCTCAGATTCTCATCCCAGCCGTTTCACACTGGGCTGCAAACCAATCCAGTGAGAGCTGGGGATTGTGACTCAATGACAATGACTGGACCATGTCATCTTCAAAGGGCAGAGATGGATTCCTGTAGGCCACCACACTGGACCCGTCTCTCCACTTGGGTATGCCAAGAAACTTTGTTCATAAATGTTATGAAGAAAAGCAGTGACAAAGGGCAGTCCTGGTGGAGTCCAACTCCCACGTGGAACAAATCTGACTTACTGTTGACAAATACTATGAGGCAGTGATTCCCAAAGTGTGGGCCGCGGCCCCCTGGTGGGCCGTTGCGGTACTGCAGGTGGGCCGTGAGAGGTCATTAAAATTACACAAATATGTTTTAGATCATCAATCTTTTTTAAATAGGCTTTTGAACTACTGTAAATATTAACAACATGATTTAAAAACATTAAGAAGTAACAAAACAAACCAGTTAAGTGTTATTCTACTGTCATCTTAACTTAAGCGTCACCTTATTTGTTGACCCCTTACATTAATGTCAGAACATAGCTGCCGCGGAGATTTTTCACATTTCAAACTGGGCCTTGGTATTCTGAAGTTTGGGAATGGCTGCTATGAGGGATACAGCCTGATGTCTTCTTTACATATACAAAACACATATTGACTGGAAGGACAACTCCTATGACCCCTACAGAACAGTGAGGGTACAGAGCCGGTCCAGCAATCCACAACTTTTAAGGTTTTGCTTTTAAATTCAGCCAGCCAGCTTCCATTCCAGTACTCTCACCTCTTTCTCTCTCTTTTTGATGTCATTGATGAACTTGTACGTATTCTCAAAAATTTCAGATTTGTATTCTCCGGACAGGTCGTCAAAGCGAGGATCTCTCAACGTCTGCAGCACAAAACAAAAACAAAGCACTTGTAATTCCATGAAACTGGAGGCTATGTTGAAAACAACTCCGTACACCAGGTTCTCTTCACTCACTTGTTTCTTCACAGGGACCACCTGACGTAGGAAGGGTGCTGGCTTCTTAGCTGAGATCTCCATTGGTCTGAAATCACAAACACACACTCAAATCACCTAAAACAAGTAGACTGTGATAGCAGCTGTCTGTACAGGCTAAACCGATACTTCTAAAGTGGCCCCAGAAAAAGGTCTTTTGGATTGTAAAGCACTTATGATGCCCGTGAGGTCGATGATGGTGATCCCACTGACACACTCACCTGTTTTTGTTCAGTCGTTTCTTCTTGCTGGTCTCCTGAGTCTTGTTGCTACCGTAGGCGACCTCGTTGTAAACTTTGGTTCCTACCTTGTTCTGCAGTTTCATGATGTCCTCAAAGGACATGCTGGACAGTTCTAGGAAGGTAAGAGAAAAAATACCCACTGTATGTTATCATCAGCAGTCAGTGAGGCTCCTGCCTGAGAGGACAATTACTACCCCATCGTAACGCCATGTAAGAGAAGCTGAAGAAAGCTGTCCTGAACAAGTGACACAAAGCCCCAACCCCCACTGAGGAAAAAGCAGCAAACAGTGATCAGTACTTGCCAGGCAACAGTCCATTGTTATATGTGAACTACTCAAAGATGCATTCAAGACTATGGTCACATAAGCTGTAGTTCTGAATGTAATTCTGAGTGTTAAATAAAGAAGTCTAAATGTAGAATATTTAATGAGTCCATGCTATACAACTGAGAGGGCAGCATGGTCAGCTTGGTGGTTAATAATCTGCATCAAATTTTTGCAGCTGATACGACTCATCTGATTTTGACAGAAAGCTGACGGTTAGACAAAAGTCAATTACAGTTTTCAGAGGGAAATTGCTTAACTTTGGTATGTGGTCTTTGACTGAAAATACACTCATCCAGCCACTTTATTAGGTACCTTGCTAGTACCAGGTTAGAACCTTTTTGCCTTTAGAACTGCCTTAATCCTTTGTGGCATAGATTCAACAAGGTACTGGAAACATTCCTCAGAGAGTTTGGTCCACATAGACATGACAGCATCATGCAGTTGCTGCAGATTTGTCGGCTGCACATCCATGATGTGAATCTCCCGTTCCACCACATCCCAAAGGTGCTCTGTTGGATTGAGATCTGGTGACTGTGGAGGCCATTTGAGTCCAGTGAACTCATTGTCATGTTCAAGAAAACCAATCTGAGATGATTGGCGCTTTAAGAAATGGCACGTTATCCTGCTGGAAGTATCCATCAGAAGATTGGTCCCACTGTGGTCATAAAGGGATGGACATGGTCAGCAACAATACTCAGGTAGGCTGCGGGGTTGACACGATGCTAAATTGGTACTTAATGGGACCAAAGTGTGCCAGGAAAATATCCCCCACACCATTACACCACCACCAGCACCAGTCTTGAACCGTTGATACAAGGCAGGATGGATCCATGCTTTCATGTTGTTGACACCAAGTTCTGACCATCCGAATGTTGCAGCAGAAATCGAGACTCATCAGACCAGGCAATGTTTTTCCAATCTTCTATTGTCCAGTTTTGGTGAGTCTGTGTGAATTGTAGCCTCAGTTTTCCTGTTCTTAGCTGACAGGAGTGGCACCCGGTGTGGTCTTCTGCTGCTATAGTCCATCTGCATCAAAGTTGGAGATGTTGTGCGTTCACAGATGCTCTTCTGCATATCTCGGTTGTAATGAGTGGTTATTTGAGTTACAGTTGTCTTTCTATCAGCTCGAAACCAGTCTGGCCATTCTCCTCTGACCTCAACAAGGCATTCACATCCACAGAACTGCCGCTCACTGGACATTTTCTCTTTTTCCGGACCATTCTCTGTAAACCCTAGAGATGGTTGTGGTGAAAATCCCAGTAGATCAGCAGTTTCTGAACTACTCAGACCAGCCCGTCTGGCACCAACAACCATGCCACGTTCAAAGTCACTTAAATCACCATTCTGATGGCTGCCATGTGATGGGCTGATTAGAGATTTGCGTTAACGAGCAGTTGGACAGCTGCACCTAATAAAGAGGCTGGTGAGTGTATATCCGATATGCAGCCATGCACAGAATTCATGAAGCTTTTTGCTTATGCACATGCTGAGCGTTGCGTGTCATCAGCCTGCACCAGGAGCACAGCAGAAATCAGTCTTCTTGTCCTTGACTGTTTATACTTATAGCTGGGTATACCTTTCCCCTCCCCTGGAGCTAAATGCCACCAATAACAGCTGCAATCACTTCCACTCTGAACAGTTTACGTTCTGCCTCAATTAAATCTCCCACTTTAATATGGTCTTCTTGTTGTTCATACAAATTACACATGCCTTACAAGGTATGTGGTGCAGATGTATGCTCTTTCAAAGGCATACAATGTCACAACAAATCTGAACTGTCTCATCAGATCTATCCATGTCAGAACTAGACATGTGTCTGGTTTTGTGAATCTTGTCAAAGAGGTTCAGTAAGCATGCTAAATACAAGGAGTTGGTGGGAGCGCCACATGTGAGCTACAGCAACAGGCTTGAGAAAACAAGGCATGGAGTGAAACAACCCATGAAGCACAGGGAAGATGCTGCAACAAAGAGACGACAAAGAAGAAGAACCGACATGACAGCAAGAAAAGTTTGGGCACAGCAAGCATACAGCCTGCACCACTCTTTTCTTCCCAATGTAGATTTTTAAATAAACAAGTCCTGTTTCAGTTACATAGTGTAAAAACCACAAGGACTTCAAGACTCCTGATTACAAGACAGCGAGTTGTAAAAAGCACAGCAATGTACCAATGCTGTAAGCCGTGTAGTTTGCAGTCACCCTGAATCAGATATATATAAGGAGCAAAAAATAATACATTTGTGATGCACAGAGCTCAGCCGTCAGCCAACATCAAATCACAGCTGCAGTTTTCATTCTGAATGAGTCTGAAGAAAACCTTAAAAGCATGCCCACATCAAACAGCAACTTTACTGCCTGCAGTATTACATATTCATACGTAGTATCAATATTGCTATTGTATCAATATGTATGCATGTGCTCACATTGTAATAAAAATGCGTGACCATTAGTATCCCTAACGGCTCTTGAATTTGTTCTGAGTCATTGGATGTGAAAGTGTCCTACAGGTGTTCACACCTGAATTTAGTGTACACTAGTGACTTGATCACTCTGGGTGCAGGTGTATACCATGTAAAACTGTATATTTTGTGTCATTTTACTCTGTTAGAAAACTTCTTAGACTAACAAACCACAAATATTAATATCCAACTATCCATTTGAGCTTCAGAATGTGACACACTTTTTGGATTTTCATACAACCATAACCCCTGTTTATCCTGCTATAATAACATTTAAGAAAAGTAGTTTTCAGCACAAAAAGACTTAATAATTGGATATTTGATTCAGCTGTGGACATCCTCACCCTTTCTGATGTCTTCTTTGGTCTGGATCTCACTCCCACCAGCATCGTCTGGATTTTCAGCATCATCTTCCATGTCCTCCTCAGAGGCTACGCTACTTTCACCATCTTCATCTCCCTCTTCCTCACCATCATGAGAATCCTCCTGTTCACCAACATCTGATCCCTCGTTGTGCTCCTCTTTACCCTCACCATCATCAGACTCCTCATCCGTACCATCTGATCCATCCTCAACTTCCTCTTCTTCGTCGCTACCTTCAAACTCTTCAGACTCCTCAGTCCATCCACTTGCTCCTCCTCTCTTGGTGATCAAGGCAAAGTTCTTTTCCACGTCAGAGTCTCCATCATCGCTGCTACTGGCCATAAGTTCATTCTTCTCCTTCTTCTTTTTTTTCTTTTCTAAGACCATCAGGGTCCTGCTTCTGCTTCTGCTTCCTCTCCATCTTCAATTGTGTAGTTCTGGGGGATGCAGAAAGCAGTAGACAACAAAGAATTTCATTCTAATCAAGAACATAGATTGTGAAGGGAAAAAAAGTCTGAAGCATAAACTGATGTTATAAAGCAACCAGTCTCTACCAGCAGCTTGGTTATCAGTGCTAGATTATCTATGAAACTTCATATCCACGATTTAAGACAAAAACACACCCCTTTCTCTTTTACAGAGCTATTATTGCAGGTAATTTATCCCGGATGTTAAAACGAGCGTGCTACTGTAGTAGTGATGCATGAAGGAAGCTTAACAACCAAACTCCATATTTATATATATATATATATATATATATATATATATATATATATATATATATATATATATATATATATATATATATATATAAAGCTATAGCTATAAAAAAAAAAAAAACTGTTGTAAAACATTAAGGGACATACCTCCTTTCGGTCTATATTGCGTGATGAAGAAGGTTGGAACAATAAAAACTTTAGCATCTAAGATAGCCGTTTCACGTACATTGTTTACAACAGCACGCGGAGACAACTCGTGGAAGAAGATAGTTTATGCAGTGCATTATGGTTCCCTCACAACAGGTTGGCAATTAACATCATGCCGAAGACACTAATATGTCTTACTGAACTCTCAAAGCTCATAATATGTTTTTCATTCGCAGAGTCTCTTCAGTAAAAATGGAAAAGAAAAATTGCCAAATCGAAATATTGTCAAATGATTTGACGTGACGTTCTCTGAACCAGAAAAGCCAACATATGTTGCACATAGATTCGCAGTTCTCACTCTCCCGTAGCAGAAATAAGTTACTCTACCTGGATATAGATATACAGTCGATACTAAAGTCGTAGTTTGCTGAGCTTCATTATCCACGTGTGTTCCTGGTGTCAGCGGGGATAACAGGAAGTTAAATAAAACAGTTCCGGTTTAAAAAATAAAGGTCTGGCTGTATTGTTTTGACACTTTCAATCGAAAAAAAAAACCGACTTGTTAACAAAAAGAATTTATTGTATTCACATATATTGTATTTTCTTTAGAACATCAATTAGAACATTCGGTTTATAAGTGTATATTGTGTATTTCGTTAATACTGACATTAATGTAATTATTGTAGATTAGTACAATTTGATATAATTTATTGAAAAAGATGCCTAGCTGTTTCTCCAGGACTGCAGATTAGTTGAAATGGGTTTAATGTTCAAAATCCAAAGAAAGAAAGATCCAACCTAACAATTTCTGGTTCCCAGAATGTTACTTTTTAGTTGCGGGAATGTTCCCTGAAGGTTTATTTGAGGCTGTTGCAAAGTTACTATGAAAGGTTAGCTTTTGGTTTCATGTTTGATTCCCTAAACGTTCCCTTTACATTACTTATAGACAACCTTCAGGAAACCTTTGCAGAACGATCCCCATTTTGTTGGAATAACATTCTCCTATTACCACTTAAAAACTTTGAAACACCTCATGACTTTATCATATTTGTACCATTACTAATATTTGTATTACATCTGCAGATGAGTGTTTCTTTTATCAGTCATTAATGAATGAACAGGCAAATTTAGATGTCATATAAAGTTTTATTCAAAGGCCAGTAGGGAAAGAAACAGCTGAAAACATTATTATTAATAATAGTAATAATAATAATTATAATAATAATTCTCTACTTGACTGTCAGCTCAGGTCTGAAAAGTTTCAAAAAGGAAGATATGTCAATATACTGTTATCAAGAGCATCATCTAGGTCAACAAAGAGCAAACAAAGTGCATTTCTTTGTAACAAAAAAGAATAAAAAAAGATTTCTTGGCTTTCCTTTGGGAACCAGTGGGAATTGTTAGTTGTCCATCATTTTAACAAAATAACTTGTGAAAGGAAAAAGAAATCTGTCATGGTCAGTTGTTACAACGTCATTTTATTCTAATGACATCCATCCATCCATCATCTATACCCACTTAATCCTCTGCAGGGTCACGGGGATCTGCTGGAGTCCTATCCCAGCTCTCTGGGTGAAAGGCAGGGGTCCACCTGGACAGGTCACCAGTCCATCACAGGGCCACATGTAGACAAACAACCACACACACTCACAATCACTCCTACGGGCAATTTAGAACCACCATTTAACTTGATATCCATGTGTTTGGACTGTGGGAGGAAGCTGGAGTACCCGGAGGAAACCTACACAAGCACTGGGAGAACATGCAAACTCCACACAGAAAAGTCCCTGCCGCGGTTCCAACCAGGAACCTTCTAGCTGTGAGGCAACAGTGCTGACCACTAAGCCACCATGCTGCCCTATTCTAATGACAAGAATTTGAAATATATTTAGCATACATTAATTTGCCTATTAAGTGAGACTATTGAACTAACAGGATGAAGCTGTTTATAGAGATTTGTTTACTGGAGCACCAGCATGTCTCTTGCTTTTAATCAGCTCAAGTACTTTTGTTCTGTTTCATTCCCTCCTGACTGACAGTGGCAGTAAACAAATTAGATATGTCTTCTAGCACTCTGATACATAAATTCTCGACCTGCCCAAAGTCACACATGTGACTCCTTGGTTACTGTTGCGACTCTAGTATAAATACGCCGTTGTAGATGAGGTTCAACGTCTTTGATCTTCCTGAGCAGTGGCGTTTACCACGGGTCACATACCGTATTGGCCCGAATATAGGACGACTCTGTTTATAAGACAACCCCTATTTCTCAAATATCATTTTGGGAAAATAAAAATATGATGATGACAATAATATTATTCATAAAAAACTTTTTATTGTACAATTATTATAGAAAAAAAATCACACAGAGATAACATTCTGCTGTATTGTTAAATATTTTAATGATTTCATCTTTTTTAGGAAGTATGGTTGCATACTTAAAGTGAGGTACATGTCAGGTTTCCATGTTATTTAAGATCAAGAAATAGTACTATTTAATAAACTTTATTCTCTTAAAATCTGAGGGTATGACTCAGTGAATAAGCAACAACCATGTAGTTCAAAAACTGTATTAATGATGTCAATAACTGCATGACCATCAAAGTCGAGTTATATTCGGTTTCAAAAACATTTTCAACAATTCATTCTGTAAAAAACTAAATTCTAGACTGCAACATAACTTTCGAGCCGCTTTATTCGGCACGGTCGTGTGGTTCCTCCATTTTACATCAGATCCTGCAGGCATGCGTTCACCGTGAAGCTCCATTTGCATGCTGATTACTTCAGTGTGGCTCCATCTAGAGGCGCAGATGTGTAATGACAATAGACCTCGATTATAAGACGACCCCCATTTATGAGAATAAGATTTCCAGCAAAAAATATCGTCCTATATTCGGGCCACTGCAGTGCTTTGTAGAGCTGTGCTTTGAATCTACACTTCCAGGTCAAGAGGCTGGGCGTTTGTCATCCTGCCTGTGACCGAAGGGTTGGAGTGCAGTTACTGCCCTCTAAGGCTGTGGCTGACAGGCGTTCCTACCCTATTCCTATTTTTCAGCCTAATTCCAGCCAGGAGCCACAGCTGCTTGCTTTACTCAGTTGGTCTACCGCCGCAGCCCTGATTGCGTTTGTGTGTCAGCTGCGCGGGCGGTGCAGACGCTCCTGGAAGAGGAGGTAGGTCGCCTATCTCAGCTCTCTTCTGGCAAAAAGCAGGGGAACACCCTGGACGGGTCGCCAGTCCATCGCAGGGCCACATGTAGACAAACAACCAAGCACACTCACAATCACTCCTACGGGCAATTTAGAACCACCAATTAACTTGACATCCATGTCTTTGGACTGTGGGAGGAAGCTGGAGTACCTGGAGGAAACCCACACAAGCACTGGGAGAACATGCAAACTCCACACAGAAAGGCCCCTGTGGTGATGATGCTCCTTCAAGCTGGTTGCTCAGCTGTCAGTCAACCTGTCGGTGGTTCAGTCCCCCCCCCCTCCTCTAGAAAGCTCATTGTTGGAAGCTTCTACTTCCTGTTTGCCAGTCTGGAGTTTTACCTGCACAGGTGTGGAAGGATGGAGCTCATTCAGCAAACATTTGGGTAACTGCTCTTCCATTTCAGTCAGTGACAGTGACTCTGAATGTGAACTTTAACAGACTGTGGATGTGGAGTTCAGACGAGCTGATTGGTTGATTCATGGAGAACGTGAAGGTGACATCACACTGTGTTGGACTTTGGATCATCTCCATTTGTTCAGACGGCTGATTGAAGCTTGTGTTTCCAGGTAGAAGCTGTCAGAGAAGCTTCTAGAAACACTGGTACAATGAAAGAAGCAGCTGTGACCAACGTCCAACACAGAGAGACGGACCTCCTCATTCTAGATGTTCTGGTCCACAGAGCTGGAAGAGACCTGCATGGAGGTCTATGACTGGGTTTATCAGGAGACTCTTGGTGGAAACTGATGTGTTCCTGCTCAGAAGTCTGACTGCTCTCCTTCTAAACTGGCCTCAAGTCTCTGCTTGTGTGGAAACACAGTTGAAAGCAGAAGTTTCCATTCAGTTCAGAAAAAGAGCCAAACGTTTCCCTCCAAGTCTGACAGGAACGTTGAGGAAATATTAAAAAGACGAGGTCATTTAGGGTGCCAGTTCTTTTTATTTATTTTGTAAAATTTTCTTAATGACAGATTTTTTTTTTATTACTTTATTCTAAGTCTTACATTTAGTTAGTATTTGGAAGAATTTCCTTTGAACTGTTTAACTTGGCTCTAGAGAAGAATTAAACTTAAAAAAAACCCAAACACATAGATTATCTATTAAAGAAACCTAGAAATTAAACTCACAGTGTAGCCACAAATACATGAAATAAAAAGGCATTTATATCCTGATATCTGAACACACTGGGGCTCTAAATATCTGTCGTAAAGCTGGTTGTCTGCGCTTCTTTTAGCTGACATGGAATCAGAGGAGTCAGTCTCAAACAGCCTCATAACGCAGTTTCACAGACGTATTTCCAACCTTGTAAACGGTACTGCAGCTCCAGATGGTTAATTACGCTGTAAAATCCAACAATTGAAGCAACGGACCAGAACTGTTCATCTCAGATTGATGAGTAGATTTATGGATGTGGAGAAAGAGGACATGAAGTTAGTTGGAGTGAGAGAAGATGATGCAGAGCATGGAGTTAGATGGAGATGGATGATTCACTGAAGGGAAAAACCTAAACGATAATAAGAAGACGTTTGACAGACTGAGCCCATTAACTAACTGAAAGAGTAAACCACTGGAAGTTGAATTTTATTATTATTATTATTATTATTATTATTATTATTATTATTATTATTATTATTATTATCATTATTATTATGAAACCTGATTATCAATAAGAGTATTTCTGTAGTGATGATCTTCTTGATGTTTACAATTCTGATTGTTTAATGACAAGAAAGAAAGGTCCAATTTCAGTATTTGTACTTCACATTTTATTTTAAAAAACACAATTACAATTAGAGGATAGAATTAGATGGAGGTGGATGATTCACTGAAGGGAAAAGCCTAAAGGATAATAAGAAGTTTGACAGATTGAGCCCATTAACTATCTGAAAGAGTAAACTACTGGAAGTTGAATTAAAGTCAACCAGTCTTTGACAAAATGGAGCATTAGCAATATTTTCTCATTTGTTCTGATGGACCATCATTAGTCCTGTACTTGGACCATAACAGTAATAATAATTTAATATAGAAGTTTTGAATCAAAACAATCCCTTTTTTCCCCCGTTATATGTAATTGGACTCTGTAATGAAATGAACAACTAATCGGTGATAATGTCGTTCAATAAAATCAAGTTTAATAAAAGTAGTTGCGTGCTGTAACCACAGGGCAGTCTGCACAGCATTTTATATTCAGTAATGTCTGTCATCTGCCATCTAGTGGCCATAAGTGGTAACAACAAATATTGTAAAGTTGATAGAATTATATACAGAAAATACTTCCTTTAATACTTTTCAAAATAAATGTCCTATGAGCTTTCTTCGTATTTAACAAAGACAACACAACGTGTATTTGTCTGATTTGACTGCAAATTGGCATTAAATAATAATAGATTGATTGAACACATTATCAACCAAGTAGTCAAATTAGAGTCCACCAATTTTTTGGTGCGACTACTAAAATCACGACAAATGTTTAATTAGCATTAGCTTGCTGTTCATTACTTCTGATGCACCATCGTCAGACTTGAACAATAATAATAAATACATTTAAATGAGTCTAGAAGATTTAAACAAATTACCTTTGCCCTAGTATATATGTAAGCACAGTCTGAAATATACTAAAGAAACGATACAATAAAGTACGTAATAAACGATAAGACGTGAAATAAAATCAACAGAAACTAATGTAGTTTCGTGCTGTGACCACAAGAGGGCAGTCTGTCCTCATAATCAAACTCACCAGACATCAAACTACTAGTTCAACCACATATAACATAGAAACTTTGTTCAAGTACAATTGGTATTTCTGGATTTTTTTTTTTTTTTATTAAACAAAAGACACAAAATGTGGATTTGTGATGGAAAAATGTGAGACAATTAAACAGCTTGGACTGTCTATCCTCATATTCAAACTCACCAGACATCAAACTACTAGTTCAGACTATGTTTAACATAGATACTTTGTTCAAGTACAATTGGTATTTCTGTTGTGTTTTTTTTTCTCTTTCTCTTAAAAACCTGATTATCAATAAGACTATTTCTGTAGTGATGATCTTCTTGACGTTTCCAATTCTGATTGTCTAATGACAAGAAATAAAGGTCTAGTTTAAGTAATTGTACTCCACATTTAAATTTAAACCACAAAAAAGATGATTACAGAATTAAATGTAGGTGGATAATTCACTATACCACCAATAGTCCTCTAGATAGATAAGAACAGTACTAATAATATAATCCTGAAGTTTTAATACAAAACAAACTCTCTCTGCCCCCTCAGAATGTAAATACACTCGGTAATAAATGAATAAAATGAAATACTCAAAGGCGATAATGCCGTTCAATAAAATCAAAAGTTTAATGAAAGTAGTTTTGTGCTGTGACCACAAGAGGGCAGTGCACAGCTTGGGATATTCAGTCATGTCTGTTTTCTGCCATCTAGTGGCTATAAATGGTAAGTACACAAATTGTAAAGTTGGTAGAATGATATACAGAAAATACTTCCTCTGACTCTTTTCAAAATAAATGTCGTATGAGCTTTCTTCGTATTTAACAAAGACAACACAACGTGTATTTGTCTGATTTGATTGCAAATTGGCATTAAATAATAATAGATTGATTGAACACATTATCAACCAAGTAGTCAAATTAGAGTCCACCAATTTTTTGGTGCGACTACTAAAATCACGACAAATGTTTAATTAGCATTAGCTCGCTGTTCATTTACTTCTGATGCACCATCGTCAGACTTGAACAATAATAATAAATACATTTAAATGAGTCTAGAAGATTTAAACAAATTACCTTTGCCCTAGTATATATGTAAGCACAGTCTGAAATATACTAAAGAAACGATACAATAAAGTACGTAATAAACGATAAGACGTGAAATAAAATCAACAGAAACTAATGTAATTTCGTGCTGTGACCACAAGAGGGCAGTGTGTCCTCATAATCAAACTCACCAGACATCAAACTACTAGTTCAACCACATATAACATAGAAACTTTGTTCAAGTACAATTGGTATTTCTGGATTTTTTTTTTTTTTTTATTAAACAAAAGACACAAAATGTGGACTGTCTATCCTCATAATCAAACTCACCAGACATCAAACTACTAGTTCAGACTATGTTTAACATAGATACTTTGTTCAAGTACAAATGGTATTTCTGTTGTGTTTTTTTTCTCTTTCTCTTAAAAACCTGATTATCAATAAGACTATTTCTGTAGTGATGATCTTCTTGACGTTTCCAATTCTGATTGTCTAATGACAAGAAATAAAGGTCTAGTTTAAGTAATTGTATTCCACATTTAAATTTAAACCACAAAAAAGATGATTACAGAATTAAATGTAGGTGGATAATTCACTATACCACCAATAGTCCTCTAGATAGATAAGAACAGTACTAATAATATAATCCTGAAGTTTTAATACAAAACAAACTCTCTCTGCCCCCTCAGAATGTAAATACACTCGGTAATAAATGAATAAAATGAAATACTCAAAGGCGATAATGCCGTTCAATAAAATCAAAAGTTTAATGAAAGTAGTTTTGTGCTGTGACCACAAGAGGGCAGTGCACAGCTTGGGATATTCAGTCATGTCTGTTTTCTGCCATCTAGTGGCCATAAATGGTAAGTACACAAATTGTAAAGTTGGTAGAATGATATACAGAAAATACTTCCTCTGACTCTTTTCAAAATAAATGTCGTATGCGCTTTCTTTGTACTTAACAAAGACAACACAACGTGTATTTGTCTGATTTGATTGCAAATTGGCATCAAATAATAATAGATTAAACACGTTATCAACCAAGAAGTCAAATTAGAGTCTTCCAGTTTTTGGTGCGACTACTAAAATCACGACAAATGTTTAATTAGCATTAGCTCGCTGTTCATTACTTCTGATGCACCATCGTCAGACTTGAACAATAATAATAAATACATTTAAATGAGTCTAGAAGATGTAAACAATTTACCTTTGCCCTAGTATATATGCAAGCACAGTCTGAAATATACTAAAGAAACGATACAATAAAGTACGTAATAAACGATAAGACGTGAAATAAAATCAACAGAAACTATTGTAGTTTCGTGCTGTGACCACAAGAGGGCAGTCTGTCCCTAAGAGAAAAACACAAAGGTCAAAATCCAAAGAAAGAAAGAAAAAAAAACCTCACAGTTCTTTAAAAAAAGAGACTTGAACTCTAATCAATCCTAGTGTTTCTTTATTAAATGTGTGATTTTGACGAGTCAGTTTAATTGACTGAACTCAGCCTCATTGTAGCCCGATGAATACACCTGGACTCTGACATTTTTTGCCTCAGTGTGGTGCTTCTGTGGTGTTGGATGATGTTAGCAATAATGACATCTAACAATGTGACATATACATTTATGGATTTTTACACGTTTTTATGTTCAAAATCCAATACAGTCTTTTCTTTGGAAACTTTTTCTTTTTTTGGCTCCTTGATAGTATATTGATGACAGATAAACCAGAATCTAGTAAATCTAGTATATATATATATATATATATATATATATATATATATATATATATATATATATATATATATATATATATATATATATATATATATGCAGGGCTGGACTGGGACCAAAAAATGGCCCGGGCATTTTTGGTCCCTGGCGGCCCACCATACCCGGGGACATACTGCGTTCACATCAGCGCAGCACTGGAGCGGTTGTCTGATTAGCTGTCAGTGTCTCTTTCTTGACTTTGTTTATGTGTCCGTCGTCCCCCCGTCCCCCCCCCCCCCCCCCCCCCCCCCCTCGGAGATTTTTTATGAGCCGAGTACCGGTCCGTTACCGTCGCGGTCAATAAAAACTATATACTTTTTTTTTTTTTTTTTTTTTTTTTATTACAGACCTGGGACGGCCCACAGATCTGCGTCGGCCCACCGGGCATTGCCCGGTACGCCCGATGGCCAGTCCATGCCTGTATATATGTATGTATGTATGTATATATATATATATATATATATATATATATATATATATATATCTATATATATATATATATATATATATATATATATATATATATATATATATATATATATATATATATATATATATATATATATATATATATATATATATAGTACATGGTTAATCACGACCTGTTCATTATGTTTGTTATCTATTCAAAGGAAATTTCCTTTGAGCCCTAAAGAAAAATTGAAGTCCCCATACACACAGGCGCACACACCTTTTCACTAGCTGAGAAACAAGGAGGAGTTTATTCCCGTTGCCAGGAGATGGAGGTAAAAAGGCTCCATCAAGTTCAATACATTAAGCGGAAACACACACAAATGATCATTCAAAGTAAAAGCACAGAATAGACAAAAAAAAAAAAAAAAAAAAACATTAAAGTCCAATTTTTGAAATAAAAATGAATGCAATAGCTGGTCATGGCATGTTTTGCTTATTTGCCCAATGGAAAAAAAAAGAGCTTGTAAAATATCATTCAACAATCACACCAGCGTTTGTACCTGTAAACCTGTAAATGCTTTGTTACCCTGGTAAAATAAGTCTGCTTAAGAAATTCAAGTCTGAATTCATGTGTACAAAAATATTTTTTGAAAAAGGATTTTTGTTTGTTTGTTTGTTTTTTAAAGATCATGAGGTTACACCACACAGTGCTTTTGTAAACATCTGTTCACAGATACAAAGCAGAAAGCGCAAGTAAAGTTAAGTGCTCAGTTCCCCGCAGTGTGACTTGGAAGTGTGAATATTCACCCCGAAATTAAACCTGAAAATATTTGGATGGCAGCAGTTTGATCATAAATCAAACTGTTCTTTCACGCCCCCGATTCACAGGGCGTTTTAAAAGTTACCTTCTGATATTTCTAGTTAGATTGAACCAAATGTCATTGGACAAGTATAGGTTAACATGCTTTAATCAATGTGAGTAACAATGACTGGAATCTGGGGGAGCAAAGAGGAACAGTGAGCTTCTTTTTCAGCGTGAGGAGTTTATTTTGAAAGGGACGCACCGGAAGAGCGTTAATAGCGGCGATGCTCCGGCTCATCACCGGTCTTCTCCGCTGATTGAATTTTCCAAACACGCTCTCAGCCTGACTGGTCGTGGATGTTGAGCAGGATTTAGAGCTCAGCAGGGGAGCAGCTTCATCTCCGCCCTCCGCGCTTTGTTTTCTGCTCAGCTCGTCAAACCGCGACAGTGTTCTTCTAAAACACCGCCTTCACCAGTTTCAGTCAAGGCTTCTCCCAGAAATCAGCATATTTTTTATTTATTTCTTTCAAATGTATTTATTTTAATTTTCTCCCGAGGAGGGAGCCTACAGATAGAGAGGCCCGCTGCCTCCCTGCAACAGGTCGAAAAAGACGTGAAATATCTGAAATAATTCCAGAGTGATGCCGGAGAGGAGCGGGAGCAGACTGGTGTGAGGCTTTCAGCTTCAGTCTGGATGCGACAGAGCTGCCAACATGATGCCGGTGAGTGGAAAAACTGTTCTTGACTCATGCGGCTCTGCTGTCCGCAGCACCAGCAGCAAAAACTTACAGGTCCGATCATTTCAGCAGCTTTAAATCCCCAAACCTCACCTGTGGATGTCAAGCTGAAACAAAGAGTCAGTGTCTGGGAAGTTTAGGCTATGCTTTATTTATTTATTTCAAAAATACTTTGATAAAATGCATTTTATCAGGAACTTGGGCCGCAGAAAGGTATACTAATTCATGACTTTAAACAAAAAGAAAAGAAAAGAAAAAAAAAATACCCCGTGAGCATTTTTTAATTTTGCTTAGATATCTTAATACATTTTTATTCATTCATTACTTCCTAAACATTCAGCCAAAGACAACTTGGAAATATTTAAACGAGATTAAAATGGTAATAATAATAATGATGATGATAAAGCTCTTTGACGTGTCCCCATGTCTTAATGAAACGTCTCTGACAGATTTGGTGAGGGTTTCACAGGAATAAAGTCCAAAAGTTCCCTTCTAAACAATGTCCTAACACCTCTGTTTATAGCAGCTACTTTCATAGAGATCTGCTCTTTATTCTATTCTTTATTCTACCTCCATCTCCAGTTGTGCATTCACACCATGAGTTTATCCACGGGGCTGTCCAGACGTCTTTTGGACGGAACTAGGCATGATGTGTGTGTGTGTGTGTGTGTGTGTGTGTGTGTGTGTGTGTGTGTGTGTGTGGTATATGCTGCCCTCTCCCACCCTCTGATCTTGATCACCTAAAACAAATGAGCTCATACATCTTTTTACATCAGGACTGAAAAAATGAGAAGCAGAGTAATACTAAAGTAACTGCCCGTAGTCTTTAAAGATTTGAAGGTGGTTTACATTTTTCCTCATTCATTTGTTGAGTTTAATGTGTGTATCACACTTTCTGTGGTTCTTAAAATTGCTTGAATTATTGCTTAATGAATGAATGTTTTACAGAAGATGTCAGTGCATTTGTTTTTAGACTTTGCTGTGAAATGATGCTAATAGTTCATGAAATAACATAGTATGAAATAGTTTTTAAACCAAAACCTTTTGTGTGCCATGGCTTCTTATTGGTCTCGGAAGACAAACAGGACTTAACTTTAAATAAAAGACCCACATTATGTTTTTTTTTTTTTTTCCTTTTCATTTACTGGATGTGAGGCATGAACTAAATATAATTGTTACTCATGCTTCAAAATGTATTTACTGAAATACGGAGTCTCAGAACTCTGCAGAGTGGAGATAAATGGAAGCTTTGGTGGTTTTGTAGCGGGACCTAGAAAAGTAGAATAAATAGGAGTGGTCTCAGGACAAATCCCTGATGCCCGCTCTTTGACATTCAAAGGAAGTATGATTTTATTTTTTTTTAGCTACTTCTTTTTTTCCTCTTGTTGCACGATTAAAGGTTAACAAGAAATGGAACCGGATGAGCTCTTGTTGAGGAAACAATGAGCTGAACTTCTCTTCTTTTCTCACCATCACCATTTATAAACCTCACCATTGTTGATGAAAAACAAACGAATGAAAGAATAACCCGGACATTTTGTTTTTGGCACCAATATATCGTCTGCACACTTAGAGAAAGCAGTTATGAAAACTGCTATGTTGTCCTCAGCACAGAGAGAGTTTGTTTTCAGATATTTCAGTGTGAGTAACTCTTAAACTCCAACCCCGTTCAGGCTGATGCTTTAAAAGTTTCATGCTAGCTTCTATCTAAACACAATTCGAACTGTGATCATTGTACTACAGCCTCATCATCTTCCAGGCAGAGCTCAGTGGAGCTCACTATGCTGCTTGGTTACTGTTGCCACAGTGACCAGAAACACACACGTGCTCACACCACGCACACACACAAACGCAAGGCTCAAGGTCACACAGGAAGACTATTATTTTAGTATTCCTCAGACGATATGAGACTTATACACGCGTAACCTTCATGTTAATTTACACGGCCAGCCTGGCGTTGACATTTATTTCTGAAAGCTGATAATAAAAATCACAGACACTGTTCCACTTCGCTTCCTTTTAAATTGCACTACTTTCATGCTGGCAGCATTGCAAGGATGTGAGCGTTCACTGCATAGCAGAAAAACAGAGGGCGCTTCTCTGTTTTAGCTTGACCAGTCGGCCGGCTTCTCAGTGCCTCTGTACCACACCAGAGCTAAAAGGAGAGGAGTCTGTCATTCACTGGTTTGGTTTGGACAAGCTGAAGCAAACTGAAGATGTGAAAGAGACTCAGAATCAGCTTTTTAATCTGTTGTTGACCACTGAGGCTCATGAAACAGGAAGCATGTGTAACGTGCACGCTTCAAAGGGAGGAAGTGTCTCATGGAGTGACAGTTGTGCCCCATTAAAGCACAAGTTCCTTGGTATTTAATAACATCTAATGGTGTGGTCCATAACTGTCTTCTCAGTTTTCCCACCACATTTGAATCACACTTTCATACCCTCTTTTGATGCTATAAAATATACTAAAGCAAAGGAATTTAAGGGACCGGGCGTTGTCAGGCTGTATTGTGTGGACTGAGAGTGATCAGGACAGTCCGGCCACGATTAACCTCAGCACAGATATAAATCAAACTTTATGTCTTGGAAAGTAATCTTTATCTTTGCAGGTATTCAAAATGAAGGGGTAAAGGTTGTTGGATCTCCCTCTTCTCACTCTCAGTGGGAGGACGTACCTGCAGATCACCTCAATAAGCGATTCAAGTAGGCTGTGAGCTTAGTTGCTTTCTACCTTACGTTTTTTTTTCTCTTAACTTGAGGATCGTATAAAGTTTATCTCGGTTTCCACATCCTACATAAGACAGTTCACAGTGGAGAGAAAATCTAATGGGTTATGTTTATAGATTTTCACCACAACTATTTTAATCAGTGGGATATTTATTTCAATCTGTGCCATAGTGTTAGAAGCAAAGGTCCAGTTAAAATCTAATGATTTTTTTTTCTTCAGTAAAAGGTATTAACATGATATTAGGAAATCTGCTCGTGCACTTTACAGTTATTCTGCTTATCATTTTAGATCCATTTTAAAAGGATCCATTCACAAAAGGTAAAGAAGATGGCATATGAGCTTTAATTTAATTTACCTTTTAATCAATTGAACATTTTTTATTTATTATATACATATTTTTTACAAGAAAAAAAAATCTGAAAAGCTCAGTGTCATTACTGATCTTATAAGTAGTATATTAAATTCATCTAAACAATGTCTTCTTACCATTCTCATATTCTTACATCTTCTTTTTAAAAATATTTTATTCTAATCTATTAATAACAATATATTAAGATGAGTTGAAGGATTATTATGGGACACCAATGATGAGATTGTTCAGGTCTCCACATGGATTTTGAGCAGCTGATAGAGGGAAAGACAAAGGTGATCATGGATTTATTTATTTATTTTTAAATCACAAACTTTGATGATTTTACCGTTTCAGGCCTTTACCAGTTATGAGTCCAACCCTGAAGTTTAAATTGATTTCTTGTTTATGTAAAGGTAAACAACTCTTTAATAAAGCATTTAATTATCATACTGATGACGTGACATGAGCTTAGCTGTTATGCAGTGATATATCTATTATCTGAAAAGTGAATATTCCCCACAGAAATACACGTGGAATAATTAGTATGAGGATTTTAACAACATTAACACCCAAGAAAAACAAATTGTACCTGGCAATGTAAATACACAACTGTATGTGCCTGCTGATGGGGATTAGTCTTGTAGGTTTACACATATCTGATTGTAAACCAATAAACCAGGAGACGAGGCTGCAGGCCAGACTGTTTTATTCACTGTTTGGTAATTACGCTAACATTGCAGTAGGAAGCTAGACTTTGATAAAATCACTGAGTCAGACAGCGACTTCTGTTTCAGAATTTCCCCATTACAGTAGACAGTTTAAACAAATAGCTCAAGGCCAATGAGAGGATGTTCTTTAACAATGGAAGCGTGGAGGCATCCTGTTTTTCTGTTGTTGAGTGTGGTAGTTGTTCTGAACAGCAGGCAGGGTTTAGGACTGTGTGTGTGTGTGTGTATGTGGTTAATCCAATATTGCCACATCACGTGGTGCTATCGGCCATATGGCTCCAGCCGTCCACGCCGCCTACTAAACATTTGGGATGTGACCTGCAGTGTGCCAGCTGCCACCGCGTTTCCCTGAGCAGAAATGAAATAGAGACGAGGAGCAAATGAAAGCTGAAATCATTCGATGTTCTGAGAGAAAAGTTGATGTTTCCAGTAACTTCTTCTGTTCTAAAACAGTAGGATGTAAAGCTTTTTCGCTCTAAGATCAGCCCCCTTGCTTGTTTTTATGTGGTCTGGTGACGTTTGGATATGGTGTTGAAATCATTTAAATGCTCTCGTTTACAGACCGCATATCTAATTACTGATGTGCCCAGTTGGATCTATTGACTAATATTCAGTCTGTCATTGTACAGTGACTCAGTTCAGTAAAATTAAATTAATAAGGAAATTTAATCAAAGGTGAGAAATGTTAGCACATGTCAACACGTGTTTTTTTTTTCACAGATAAGATGGTAAAAGTCCTGAAATACTAAATAATTTTTTAACAGAACCAACTGCAAGCCAAAAATGTAAGACTTTTTTAAAAAAAAAAATTGGAACAATCTTGATTAGGTAAATACTGGAGAAATATCTCAAATCTGATCAGACATTAAATGTCAGTTTTAAGTTCTTGACCTCTTTGCACATTTGGTCCGTTTCAGATGTTTGAGTCAGCACCAGCAGAAGTGTTGAGGTGGCATTTCTAATTCTGACAGACAACTAAAGGGCCTGAAACATTTTCACTTGTCAACATGTGATAACACTTGCAGAATTCTTCACATATAATAAAATACTCTATAAAAAGAAGAATGATGAATATATTGAGTTGTTGCAGTGATCTTTTAAAGGAAATGCTTTTGTCCCTGGTGACGTACTGACCTCTCTGTGTCAACACGAGTTACTCATGTGATGTCTCTGTAATTGACTGGTCAGTAACAGGTTTAGGAAGACGGCTCTACGTTAATGAGTTCTCATGGTTTGAAAGACGCTATTGACTTCTTTCAGACAGTACCTGGATCAGTCATTTCCTGCTTCGTGGCAGTGGGAGGGGGTTGTGGGCTGCTTGGTGGTATTAGGCAGCGTGATGCGGTGCTAATTCCTGGCTGGATTAAGAACTACAGTCTAAGGGCTTAACGGAGCCACGGCCTGCTGACTGACCAACAGTCTGGTGCGTTGAGCTGCTCTCAGGTGCTCCGTGAGGTTCAGATCAATGACAGTTGGCACCTGTTCTGGGAATTCAGAGTTTCTGTTTGTATATTAATAAAGAGACTAAAAAACAAATGTCATTTAAACTGTGTATATATATGTATGTATATATATATATATATATATATATATATATATATATATATATATATATATATATATTAGGGATGCAACGGTACTCGGTAAAATACGGTACGGTTCGGTACGACCCACACGGGACACGGGACAACACAAGCTTTTATGTCCCGCGGTATTTATGTTCCAATAACTTTGCACTGGACTTCCACATGAGCGTGCATGGCTTTTAGGCAACAGGAGATCGCCACTGCATGTCAATGTCCACTCGCCTCCGCTCACTCACAGTGATCAGCCTATCACACTTTGGCTAGTTGGCTGCAGCTCATAGATGCAGAAAAAAAAAACAAACAAAAAAAAACAAGCAGGCATGACCAGCTGTAGCAGAGAAATTGGGAAAAACTTTTTAATCACCGGTGTGGGAGCATTTTGGTTTTGCTGTTGAATACACGGGCGAGGGAGTGAAAACAGTTAACAGAACGCAATCTTCCACCTCCTTAAACCTGCGATCTTACCTGCGTGAGATCCAGTTGTCACCAGTTGTGCGTCTTGGCGCAGCTGATGTGCTTTTTTAAAATACTGCAGAACGAATTGTTGGATGCGCATTTAAAGATCACGAACAATTAATGTTCCTGTCCCTCCTCGACCACCAACAGTTTCAGACATATTGGAAATAAATTCCTGCATCCAACCTTTTCCAGCTTGACACCAGACACAAAGATCTCCTTGGTTTCGTCCACAGCAGACATCTGAATGAGATCATGCCACAGCTGTACAGACTGACGTGTCTGGTCTTGACTATTCCCACATCCACCACAACTGCTGACCAGACATCCTCTGACCTCAAGAGAATAAAAACGTATGCAAGTAATACGGTGATGCGTAATCAAGAGGTAGAGCTGTTTGTGCACGTCCACATGTGACCAGGTGGACACACATTTATTCCATTTGGACGCGCTCTTTTACTCTTGACATGCGAGTTGGACTTTCTGCAAACTCGGTATCTTGTGATCACGGGTTTAAGGTAGCGGGTGGTCTGAAACTGTACTGAATCCGTACCGAAACCGTTGCTCCTCACACACTTTGTTTACAGATACAGAAATGGAGCAGCTGGAACTAGAGATATTTTCTTTACTTAATTTGGCATAAAGAAATACTTTGTTTTTAGCTCAGAGGGTCCCCCTATAGGCATGGAGGTTAAGTCACTTTTATGACTGTCCAAGATTTACACTTGTTCTTGTTTTCTAGTCCATAGTAGAGGCTCTTGCTCTGTGAGATAATTTCATCATTTTTGATGAGTGATATAGTGCTGTAAAGTGATATGCAGTTGATGACCGTGATCAGAGTCCAAATGTATATTTGTTTTTTTTTTTTTTTTTGGGGGGGGGGGGGTGTTGGTAGGGACAGGAGATCATAAGAGCTAGACAGCACTTCCTAATAGTAATCAAACATTCCCTCAAACTAAACTGAAAGTCATATTTTAACATGTAAAAAAGAAAACTCTAAAAAAGAAAAAAGTGTAGATAGTAACAAAACCAGTTCCTCATATACGTGAATGGTAATTTGTTATTTATGCTTTATTTAGAACTCCATACTGGGATACATTTAAAACACCACTTTTGCTCCATTTTTGTTAAGTTTTATCACAGATACCACAGTGGTCTTTCGACAGTCGACTTTGCCAAGTGTAAACATTTCTCTGTTACTGCAGACCCCCTGTAGTCTATATTCATTGAGGTGCTATAACCAGCCACACCAGTAAAAGGAGGTCCACCCCTCCCTGTTGCTGTCCTGAGCCACAGGCAGCCTCAACTCCCCAGTTTCTGATTGGCTCAAGCGTTCCCTGGTTGACCTTGGTGCGGTGATTGACGGCGTTGACCCACTTTGTCTGCATGAACCTGAAGGAAGACAACGCTGCTCCACTTTTCCCTCTGCTGTATGTGGGGCAAAACACCGGCTAGTTGCCTGCATCTCACAGAGGCTAATTTATCTTTGTCACTGAGTTTCACTTACAGCCTTTGTTTAGATGAATACTTTGAGATAAACTTAGAGATTTTACTGTTTTAGATTTTCAGCAACAAGGACATTGGTTGCTGACAGTAGCATGAATCATCTCCCATGAGTCGCGTCTGATGAACTAATGGACTCCATATGTTGCCATTTTGGATACGGCTCTTAATTTGCAGCTGAACAGCTTGAAGTCCACTGTGGCTGTCTGGTAACATTTTAATTTGACTGAACTAGGAAAGAGCTTACAAAACAAGTATTACATTAAAAGCAACTCCCAGAGTAATTAGGACTTAAAAAGGGAAACACATAATATTTAACCTGCAACAATCTCATTCGTAACCTCTTGGGTTTCTAAAAACCGGCAGGAGAGATTTGAGCTCGCACTTTTAAGCTCTCTGGCGGTGATTGTGTGTCCTTGTTTCAAAAGCTGCCACTATCTGTCAGATTTACTCTTTAACTTTTATCCCTATGTAAACTAAGTCCCCAAATAGGTGTTATTTTTTAAAATATAAGAAACAGTGGAACCAAAACATACAGGAACAAAGCAAAATTAAAATGTTGAATTGTACCTAAATGTCAGCTCAATCCTGCGTTAAGGACATTAATTTGTAAAAGGCCATAGTGATACACTGAGAGCAGTAACTGGTGTAAATGCACACAGACACTGGGAGAACATGCAAAGGCCTCAGCTAGGATCCAAACCAGAAATGTTCTAGCTTTGAGGTGAAATTTAACCACAAGACCACTGTGATGACTTGTCTTTGAGAGGAGATATTCAGGTTAATACTGCACTTCCAAAAGTGCAAGTTTTAATGGAGCTCAGATATTATTAATAAATAATCTGGGGAGCTTTTTTTTTAACTGCAGATCACATTTCAGTTCATTTTGTGTTTAGTGCAAATTCACAACAATCATCTATGGGCAGTTTACACCAACTAATGTAATGACTTTAGGCCTGGGAAACTTGCAATGAGAAAAAAGAAAAAAAAAAACTAATTCAATACAGAGTGAGTTCAAGCCATTAGAGCACTGGAAGAAAAGGTCCCCACTGCATCATGGGAGGACTCATGGGAGAACTTTATCAGAAAAGATAGTTTTGAGCCTCATCTTAAAGGTAGAGTGTCTCTGTTCTGAAAGCAGACTGGTAGCTGGTTCCAGTTTTTTCCACAATAGATGAGCTCAATAACTGCTCAGTTATTGAGCTCATCTATTGTGGAAAAAACTGGAACTCAATAACTGCTCAGTTGGGATGGCATGGAAGTGAGGTCATTAAGATAACCTGTAAGGAGTTTATAAAATCTGTTTATGAAATATCCTGGACTTAACGAGGAGTTAACTGAAAAGAAGTTAAAACTGAAGAAATATGATCTCCCCTCCTCATCAGAACTCTCCCTGCAGCATTTTGAATCCGTTGCAGGCTTTTTTTTGGACCGGCTATTGATAAGGATATTGACCATTTAACAGATTTTTATTTATCTGATTTTATTTAAATGATTGTTTAATCCTTTTCACCATGAAACTTCCTGGATACAGTTTCTTTTACTAAAAATCCAGTTCTATTTTTAGAGCATTGCAGATTGTGGTGCATTTAATGACTAGGAGCCCTGGTATCACTACCATGATTAAAAATGGATGTGCAATGTTTGGCAAACAAAGAAGACCAACTGCTGAGTTTTTTCTTTTTCAATGGACCCAACATTGGTCATTTTGGTTTTATAGTAATAGTGGTGAAGCTGAAAAACCTTTAATATGGCACTCCTTAAGATATCACACCTCTTTAGAGGTGATACTGGTTGTAGAGGAAAATGAGTTGTGCCAAGCCATACTGTGTATTATTAAGTCCTACGGTCTTTATTAGAGCCTGAAGTGATCATGTTCAGTCAAAACATTGAGCTGGGAACTGATGCTTACTAGATTGGATTAAAGTGTGTATCTTTGAGGTCTAACTAGTATTTAATGATGGGGATATTTTAGAAAAGGACTGCCAGAACACCGATCAAAGGGGAACATTAGTTCCTGACACCATAATGATTTATGGGGAAAAAAAAATGTACTGACACTTTTGAGTAGGAACTCTGTTAGAGCCAGAAATGCTTTGGAGCCAAACCCAAGCAGATGTCATGGAACTTCTAAGTTGATTTCATGGTCTACAGTATAAGGTTTATATTGAGATACGTGAAAAATAAAAGAGTTCTCCTTCAGGCCTTAATTGTAATTTGCCTTTGCTAATTTCCTCTGGAACAGATCACACTCACCGCCTACTTTATTAGGTACACCTTTCCAACTGCTCGTTAACGCAAATTTCTAATCAGCCAATCACATGGCAGCAACTCAATACATTTATTCATGTAGTCATGGTCAAGACCATCTGCTGCAGTTCAAACCAGCATCAGAATGGAGAAGAAAGGTGATTTAAGTGACTTTAAACTTTGCATGGTTGTTGGTAGAGATTGACCGATTATTGGTCGGGCCAATTATCGGTCGGGACGATTATCGGCGGCCGATATTTGACGTATATCGGCATCGGCCTTTTTTTAATCCGACCGGCCGATATGAAGAAATCAATTTAAAACTGGGTTATTTGGGCTCAGATGCAGCCGCGCCTCTCTCTCCTGCCTGCTGTCTCCTGCATTATTCACCCCATCCTCTGATTGGTTAAGCGGCAGAGGCGGAGCCTCTGAACAAGAAGCTGTCATCACACATACTGTAGAGTGAGAGGAAAAGTTTTCCTGAGTGAGAAGCTCCCGACAGAAAACACGTGTCAAAGGTAAATGCAGAAAGCGCTTCCTAAATTGTAATAAACATCCCAGTACTCTGCATCTCACAACTACTACTAACGTTACAGTGAGCAGCAGAATAACATAAGAGCAGAGTAAACCTTAGCGGCAGCTCTGCTAACTCGTATTACGTCCCAACATGTCTGTGAATTATTTAAAAGAAGACTGCTGATAATATCGACATGGAAACAGTCCATGATAGAGAAGCATGTGTGTGTGATTAAGAGAGAGTGCATAAAAAACTCAGTTCACTTGTTTTAGGGAGCGCTAAGGTGGAGGCTGCTTAGCTTTGACCATAAAATTATAGTCGATCTGGCTCTAAACGCTCTGCAGACTATGTATTAGCAATGAGGAAAATACACCGTACTTTCCCGACATTAAGCCGTTACTTTTTCTCACGTTTCGAACCCTACAGCTTATACAACGATGTGGCTAATGTATAGATTTCTACGGACCAGCTTCATGCCGTCAATACGTTTATCCTCGTCAGAATGAAATTACCGAACCGGTCACAGTGGACCAATGAAACTGTTCCAATTAAATCAAACGCCCTCACACTAAATTCTTCAGATCAGTCATTTTGCGCTTCATACACACACCCTCATCATGGAAAACACACGAAGGAATGCATATGATTTAGCTTTTAATTTAAAGGCAATCGATGTGTTGGTCAAAGAAGTAAACAGAGCTACTGCATGTATTTAATTTGAGATCCGAATATTCTGATCCGAATATTCAGGTGCGCTCAATAGGAAATCACCGTATGTAACGTGGAGAAGAGTATGTAGTTAAAGACACATGAAAAACTCTACAACTCACTACTAACGTTGCTATGAGCTTTCTGGTCCTATGATCTGAAAATGAATGAGAAGATGAGAGTAAAATTCAGAAATGATTTATCTGAACAAAGTGGTGGAACATTTTAAATACTGTGTGAGCTCATTAAAGGCCGAAAGGCTGTTTGTGTCCTGTCGGGATTTTAACTGCACTCATCGCAACTATTATACTTTTTTATGTAGCCATTGTCTTATTAATCATTAATAATGTAGCAACACAGTTTTGAATGACAGGAGTCTAGGAAATTCAGGCACTTCTGGAGCTATTATTTTCTATTTGTGTAATTCAATAAACATCCTTTTGGCATTTCAATGAAGTTCAGTGTTTGCATTATTAAATTTTTTTACGCCAATTTTTACACTTTTACTGCAAATGAATATTGGCTCCAAATATCGGTTATCGGCCTCCTCTAACTACTTATAATCAGTATCGTTATCGGCCCTGAAAAACCCATATCGGTCGATCTCTAGTTGTTGGTGCCAGATGGCCAGTTCTGAGTATTTCAGAACTGCTGATCTACTGGGATTAGGGTTAGTTAGGGTAAGTGAACTCAATTGGCCCATTAGTTCCAATTGAGCATCGTGTCAACACCACAGTCTACCTGAGTATTGTTGCTGACCATGTCCATCCCTTTATGACCACAATGTACCATCTTCTGATGGCTACTTCCAGCAGGATAAAGCAGCATGTCATAAAGTGCGAATCATCTCAGACTGGTTTCTTGAACCTGACAATGAGTTCACTGGACTCAAATGGCCTCCACAGTCACCTCATCTCAACCCAACAGAGCACCTTTGTGATGTGGTGGAACGTGAGATTCTCGTCATGGATGTGCAGCCGACAAATCTGCAGCAACTGGTGATGCTGTCATGTCTATGTGGACCAAACTCTCTGAGGAATGTTTCCAGGACCTTGTTGAATCTATGCCACGGAGGATTAAGGCAGTCCTGCAGGCAAAAGAGGGTCCAACCCGGTACCAGCAAGGTGGACCTAATAAAGTGTATGTTAAACATATATGTATAACAACAGCCCACATTGGACATGTTAGTATGTTGGCATCCCGCTCACAACATTCCTTTGCCTTTTCTGGGAAACTCAAGCCTCTTCCCCCACTGTTTTCCCTGTTATTTCGTTCACCCGTGCATTACAAATGTCACTTCTGATGTTTTTTTTTCTTCACTTGAACTTTATTTTATCAGCAGTAACTTCATCTACATATACATGATGCAGCAAAAAGGGCCTGCTCCCTGTTGTTGGAAAAATGCCACAGAAAGGTCAAAGATGCAGCTAATTTTTCAAAGTGAAGTGAAGATGAAGAAGAGAGGGAGTCTGGAAAAAAAACAAAAACTGAACAGAATGACAGAAACAAGCCTGTCAGGTTGAAGGTTCAAATCCTCAGCTCCGTATTGATCTGTAGAAGAAGCTCTGCAGCCTCCAGTGAGCCTGTGAGCAGAAAACCCTCTACTCGTTACCTGTTCCCTCTGTAAATAAAAGCTGAAAAATGCTGAACGCCGCCTCTATACAAGTTGTTGGCTTGTGGGAGGCAATCTGGCTCCGGGCCTATCAGCAGATACCCTGCTGGAGTAACAGATGGCCCAGTGCATCCTGGGAGTTAAGTCCACAAATATCTGTTATTGTTTTAAATGGCACAGAAACCTGAGTTGAGGGTGAAGAAGACAGATTTTGTTTTTAACTCGCCTGTGGGTTGAGCTCATAACATACTGGTTTACCTATGAATGCAGTCTTTTAACAGACTCTTTTTGCTTGCAGCGATTCAGCATCATTAATTAGAAACTTGGAAAGCAATGGTTTTTAAACCATATTACCGACTTATAATAAAAACACTCTAAACCAGAATATTTGGATCAGTCTGAGCCGATCCTGTGTCAAAAATAAAATGTATATAATATTTGTTCTTATTCAGTTTTACTGATTACTTATGTAGCTGCAGTTTTACTATGTTTTCTGCCCCATACTTGTAGATGTTCCTCACTGTGTACCTCAGCAACAATGACCAGCACTTCAGTGAGGTTCCCATCATGCCAGAGACTTTGTGCCGAGATGTGATGGAGCTCTGCAAGGAGCCTGGAGAGGCTGACTGCTACTTGGCTGAGATGTGGAGAGGTTCAGGTGAGCTCCAAGCGCTGAGGTTTTGTACAGAAGCTGTTAGAAGCTATTAACAGAACTCTGAAAGGCTATTATCTTGATTGTAGTATCTTATACTAAGCGAGTATCCAAATTTGCTACAGGAATTTTATCCCGTTTAACCACAGAGGACTTAAAAAGGCCTGACTCTGATGTTTAATGATGACAACTGAGTCAGGGTTTCCTTCAGAAGTAGGGAACACAGCAACACAAACAAGAAGTCACTATATACAGTCATGGAAAAAATTATTAGACCACCATTTTTTCTTCACTTTCTTGTTCATTTTAATACCTGGTACCACTAAATGTCATCATGTGACTAAAACAGACAGAAAAGAAAACACTGAATGCATAAAAGCAGTGTTTTTGGCAGTACAACGCCATAGCTATTGATGTAAAAACTTAAGTGATTTAGGTTATAATCAAGGAAACCATGGAAAATGGTAAGATATCAGCTCTTAAATAAAACTCTTATGAGCAATCTTTGTGGTTATCGATATGTTTGTCCAAACAAATGTACCTTTAGTTGTACCAGTCATTAAAATGAACAAGAAACTGAAGAAAACAAGGGTGGTCTAATAATTTTTTCCATGACTGTATAACTGAAAGTATGCAATTTATACAAGTTAAAGTAAATAAAGATAAAACAAAGAGAAAAAAGGCGAACAAAACTATTACATATATACATCATAAGAAGCCCAATGAGTCAGAGACTGGTTAGTCTAGGAAAGAGCGGGTCTATGTGAGTTAGTAAAACTAACAGTTGATATAAAGTGAGGCCGATGAGATGCTGACAGATCAAATATGACACCGACATGTTTAGCTGTTGCTCTGTGTTTTTCCAAACTTACATCATGGTGGAGTTATCTTATTCATGTGACAGAATATATTGTGTTTTCCAACCAATCAGAGCGTGTTGTTGGAGAAGGGGAGCGGATGATGGAGGTGTTGCAGCAATGGGGGCAGCAGAAGGGGGAGGTGCGTTACATCCTGCGACACCAACGAGCTCCTGGACGAGAGTCAGGTAGGAGGCTCATCATCACCACGGAGGCACTTCCTGCATCGGAGTTGTGTCTTCGTAACTGCAGTTGACGGCAGTTGCTGGTGGGAAGCCAGTTAGGGATCACAACTTTGTCTTTGCAATAATGACTTGTTGAGGATGCTGAATCTTTATTTTCAAATAATCAAGTTCAGACTTTAAAACATGAGTATTGGCACTGCTTTTATTCCTTTACATGCAGTCCAAGTATTTTATTTTACTGAAGTTGTAAAATAGCGAGATGGAGACCAATTTGGAAAGGGATCTCATAGACTCGTGTAGAAACAACAAACACTACTGAAAGTGTGTGATTTGCTATCCAGGAAGACAATAAAGCTACTCGATGTTAAAGTGAGACTGATGTGTTGCTCAGATCAATAAAAACACAGAGTAAATGTACCATCATTCAAACCATTGCCATGTTTTGATTCCTCTCACTTCAGTTATTTGTGCTGCATTACTGGCAGAACACGGAGCATATCGGCATCATGGTCTGCAGCTCAGAGCTTCTGTGTGTAAATACAGTTGATCACAGGCTGTAAGCAGCTTATGACTGAGGAGAATCAAGTGTGCAGTTGCATGACAGTGTTGTTGAGTGTTATTGTATTTTTTTTTTTTTTTAATGGATTGCAATTTGTTTTTTTTATTACTATCCTGACTCATTGGCTGCCATTACGTCAGCTTTTTATGTTATTTTGCCAGATAATTGGAACATTTTTACTGCTGTAGTTTCTCAGAGAATCGTAAAAGTCATTCAGATTCATCGTCTGGGTACCATGACAGTCTCCACCAGCATTCAAAGTGATTCATCCAGGTCCTATTGGAATATTTTGTACCAAATTGCTGAAACATAACATCTACAACAGCAGCCTCAAAGTGTCATTGGAAAAATTGTTAAATTAATCCTTAATACAGAGTGTATGTGTGTGCTTCAGATGGATCCAGAGCTGCAGATCAGAAGATGAGGAGGAACCAGGTGAAAGCTTCTGTGGAGAGATGTTTAGAGAATGGGGTAAGAGACTACTACACAAAGACAAAAGAAAAGATATTTCCACTAGCTGTAGACCCATGATTTATTTAAGTTAATATAAAAGTGGGGTAAGCCGCCAGTACTGCTGTAGTACCTTAGAGAGAAAATATAACCATATTAAAATCTCAGCACCTTTGACTTCAGGCCTAATGGTAGCTGCGGATCACAATTATCTGTTCTATTGTGAAGGCTGCACAGCGTAATGCATCTCTGAAGGTGTTGCGCTGTGTGAAGGTGAACTGTACCTCTGTGCTGTGTTGCAGCTCTCAGCTCCTCATCTGGACATGACGCTGAGCGAGCTGCAGGATCTGGCCAGCCGACAGCAGCAGCAGATCAACGCCCAGCAGCAGCTGCTGGCCACCAAGGTACAACATATCCAAACTTTATTTATTTATTTATTTTTACACGTAGAATTGATTCCATATCCACCAAAAAGGTCACACTCAATATTTAGATTTGGACATTCATTGAATCCTGTTGTCAGTTTTTGAAAGAAAGCTGGTGTGATGAGATGATTGAGATTTAGTTGAGACTTGTAACACTTAAAGATGCATCTCAACTTCATTTCCTGTTAGTGTGTGTAACTTAAGACTCTTAAGTTACACCCACTAAATCAGAATCAAATTTATCAGAATCAGAATCAAATTTATTGTCGCCACTGAGCCAGCGTTCCAACACAGCAGAATTTGACTTCCCAAAAGAGACATAAAAGAATCCTATCTATTATGAGATGATAAACTGTCACATGACATTGCAATTTAACAGAGAGGCTGAGATTTATAACCAGAAACAACATTAGTACCATCACCAGGTTAAATTAACATCACCAAAGATCAAAAACGATGTATGTGTACGTTTGCACATGCGGGTGTTTCTGCCATAGACTGTGTGGTTTACTCATCGTATAATGATCCTGGTTGAGAAATAATGCACCATAAATAGGTATTTATTTTCTGATGGTCTTTGATTTAGAAGCAACACTTTGCATGGGTCTAAATGAAGGTAGATGTTGGTAAAATTAGTGTGCAGGATGAGATGTGTGTCTTCATGTGAAAAAAAAAAAACAAACAAATTCTCTTTGCTAGAACTCATCTTCATTGTGTTTAGGCAAACACGCAGGAAAAGAGACCTCTGGTGGTTAATGTGACGTTGTTTTTTAAGCCACAGCAGCTGAGCTACCCTTCAGCCGCAGGTTTAACCAGAGGCGCTCAGTGCAGCGGGGTCTAAGAGGTCATGTGACTTTTGAATATCACATGGGGTTTTAACACAAAGGTTAAACTCTAAGCCTCAGCTAAGCTTGCAGCAGTGATATTAGTCCATAGTTTATTGACTAATCAAATGACATGCAGCTGAATCTTATTTTTCTTCTTTCTGCTAACACTTATATCAGGGGTCTCAAACTAATCCCTGAAAGGGCCGTGTGGCTGCAGGTTTTTGTTCCAACCATGCAGAAACACAGCTGACTTGTTCCATTCAATCAACTGAACTGGTTCAGACCTTCAGTGAAGACAACTAGTTGATTGATTAAAACAAGTCAGCTGTGCTGCTGCATGGTTGGAACAAAAACCTGCAGCCACATGGCCCTTTCAGGAATGAGTTTGAGAACCCTGTGCCAGAGCAACCATATGGCTGCTGTTATTTTTTAGTAATACCATAAGACCCCTCAATTAGCCCTCCCCCCATCCTGGGGAGGTGTACAAAAGTCTCCTTGGAGAAACCATCCAAGGAAAAACAAAGTTAAAGTTTTGGAAGCTGTTTACTCAGTTAGGCTGAGGCTGTAATGGCCTTGTCTTAGCTTCAGATAGACTTCTAGATTGCGTTACTGCACAAAGCTGTTATTGACTAGTTGTGATTGGTTTTTGTCCCATCACCTTATTCACAGTGCTGGAAGAGTTCTCTGAGAGTCTCTGCTGTGTGTTGCAGGAGCAGCGATTGTGGTACCTGAAGCTGCAGGATCAGCAGCAGCAGCAGCATCAAGAGGCGTCTGAACAGGAGCGACTTCGACAGCTCAGAGAGAACGCACACAACCAGGAGGCCAAACTGCGCCGGGTCCGGGCCCTCAGGGGCCAGGTGGAGCAGAAGCGCCTCAGCAACAGTAAACTAGGTTAGGGCACTGGACGTTTGGTTTTGCAAAAGGAAGAAAATATCAGAAGTGCATGATCAGAAGCAGGTTTTATTTCACCAAAGCCAAAGGTTTCTGAAGGAATCAATCAAGCTTGAAGTTATTGTTATTCAGTTAAAATGTTCTGCCAATAGTCCTGCATCTAAGCAAATGTTTTGGTTTGTCATGGCAGGAAAAGGACAAGTGAAGCAGACTTAGCCTCGACTTTGTTCAAATGGTCTACAAGCCATCAGTGCCAAGTTATAGTGATGGAAATGGTTCCTGTGGAATATTAAGTTTCATTTCCAACTGAATATCAAATCAAGAGCATCAACAGCTTCTGAGCATCAGAAGCTGTTGCTTTTCAAAAGGTTGATATTGATTCTCACAAGTCTTGTCATTTATGTTCAGTCCAAAAAAATAATATAAGCATCACCTTTGGTCTACTAATATTTTGCGTGGCTGACCACTTAAAGACATCACACCCTGATGTGCTGACAAGCTTGGCACATTAATTCACGTGAAGAATTTTGCTCTGAAAAATGTGATCTGGTATCGGTTACAGATGTGTAGTAGTGCATCAGCACCGTTGCGCAACATTGCAGATTAAACGCATTGCAGATTAATGCTTGTCGGCAAATGGCAGAAGCGGGAAGAAAATGGCTTTGTATTTAAAAGGTTGCACTTTCCTCTGCATCTCTGTTAAGTGAGATCCGTTTACTGATGTCATCTGAGCTTCTGGAGCATGAGCCTCGGAGTTGAAAGTTGTCACGTGCAGCTCCTGATCAAAGTGTAAAGTCACTGTCCTATAAGCAACAGCAGGATATATGAAGTGTATATCCACCCAGACAGCAGTAATCCTTCCACATCCATGTGTTTTGACAGAGCAGATGGACATCTAAGAATATGAGGAGGAATTAATGAGAGCCTTCTGTCAGTCAGCATGAACCACATCAGATAGCTCAGACCCTGAGTCAGACTCCTCGTCATAGAAATGACAGGATTTAAATTGAGCTGCAGGTCGTGTCAAGTAACACTGATCATTTCACGCTGTCAGGTTCCAAGCTCAGGTTCCATGGCTTTCATATGTAGATTCAGAATTTTTTGTCTTGCTTTCCTGTGTTATTATCACTAATGCATTTTTGGCTCTTTAATGTGAGATGGATATCATGGATATAATATGGATTTGTGGGGCAAAAAAAAAAAAATTCTCTAAATGAGTACTTATTGAATTCTCTGTCATACTGAGTTCCTGATGGTGACTGCTTGCCTTCATGTTTCCCAGTGGAAGAGATCGAACAGATGACCAGCCTGTTCCACCTGAAGCAGAGGGAGCTGCTGGTGGCTGCAGCGAGGGTGGAGGAGTTGAGTGAACAGCTAGACGTGCTGAGAAGTAATCGACTCGAGCCTAATCTTCCTCCACCTACTCCTCACCATCACAGCACCTCATCCTCAGCTGAGCTGGAGCGCCTCTATCGAGAGCTGCAGGTGAGATCTCCATTACAAATGCAAAATTGTGTTTCCTTCTTCCTGTTACTTATTTATGATGTACTTGTTATGCAGCCAGCTTTCCTGCAGCAAACACCCTGTTAGTGTTTCACACAGTTAGACCTCAAACTGATGTGAAAGTTATGAAAGCACATAAAGGGCAAAGATTTTGACAAACCACTGTCTGCACTGCCAGCTAAGCTGCATGGGAACTCCAAAAAAATTAACTATATATTTTTCAGATTTCTACTCTTTTTAAGCTTTTAAAGCCATTTTTCGCAACCATTTTGCTCCACAAACAACAACATGAATAATAAATCATACTTGACCACAATTTTCCATCAAACATTTTATTATTTGGGAACCACTGTTAACAATGTATAACTTGCACTTTGTGGTATTAGAAGCTCTTGAAAAAGTTTTAGTTCTGACTCGGTGAACCCTGCAGAGATACGGTTTTCGCTTTTTCCCCTGACCTCACACCCTCCTCCTGTCCAGCTGAGGAACAAGCTGAACCAGGATCAGACTGCCAGGCTGCTGCAACACCGAGACAGCCTGAATAAAAGGAACCTGGAAGTGGCTGCAATGGATCGGCGACTGGCCGAGCTTCGACTGCGGCTCTGGAAGAAGAAGGCTGCCCTGCAGCAGAAGGAGAACCTCCCGGTGAGAACCTCCTGGAACCTGTCACAAAAGCTTTTTTCAGGGATTTATTGATACAAATCAATCTGATTCAGATCTCTTGGTTTGATAATTCTTATTCTTTCATGGAATCTGATAAAAGTGATTAAATGCTTCCCTTCCTTCTAGGTGGCTTCTGACACCATGGTCCCTCAGCATGGTGTCAGCTCCAGAGTGGCAGCGGTTGGGCCCTATATCCAATCATCGTCGACATTAAGCTCCCAGGGGCCTCTGATGGCGGGCTCCCAGGACATGTTGGTGAAGCCCGCATATCCAGATGGCACTGCAACCTTACCCATGCCTGACCTATCCCTGAAGCCCCCACCAAGACCAGCCAAACCAGCCTCTGGTACTTAATTTGTTCCTTCTTCAGTTGACATCGGAAGAAAAAGAAGTGCATCTTTCTGTAATGAGTCACTTATGTGACCTGCATATGATTTGTACATCATCACTTGTGCTCACACTGTTTTAGTTAAACTATATGATTCTGTGGTCTTTCCAGGTTTCAGTACCTCAAAAATAAGTAAAATATCTGACTGGAGCAACTCATATTCTGAGTCCAGTGGGGGTCAAGGTCACGCTTCCACCCTCCCTCGTATGTTCAGCCTCAGCTGCCGCAGCTCAGGTGGGGTTTTTTCTTTTTTGTATCAGTCAGAACACTACACCATTTGCAAGTCTTTGAAGAGATGTTCTCCGCCTTATCCTTGCTTTCATTAAACAGGAATGTCATGACTGTCTGTCTGCTGGATTGTTAGACGGGTAGATTGTCAGTTTTGTTTAAAAATCTTCCACAAAGCAGACCATATTGGCATTATACTCTCTTTTCTAGGTGGTGAAACTCTCACAGACCAGAAGGTGCTCTCTGAGTCTGATAACCCACCCCCTGTCCCCTCACGTTCAAGTCACATGACTGAGAACCTGCTCAGGGACATTCAGGTACTAGTGGACTTTCACTTCATTCTCTAGAATATGCTCTTTTCCTGAAAGGTGAAATCGAAATAATTAAAATCGTTATATTTTGGGAATTTCTTTGTACAGCTCTGTATTAGGCATGTAACTGACTTGAGAGATGGAGGCATCATTAAGATGAAATTACATAAGGAATCTGGCTGATAAGTCAACACTTTCATTATAGCTTTCAGCTTTTAAAGATTAAAAACAAAAATATTTTCCAATTATGCTTAGTTTATACTTTTACAAAAAACACCTGAAGCTCAGAATTAAAGCAAAACAGTTACACACATCTAGTTTGTAATACATGGGGTCTCATTCAGACGTCACATGTCAGAAAATAGAAAATTAAAACAGCTTTGGTGCTAGACGGTATACAGTTTTGGAAAATAATTTGTAATTCAGTCATAAGAGACTGAAAAAGTCATAAAACTATCTAGTTTAACTAACTTAGAATCAATTTAGTGTTGTCTGCATGATTTCTGTTATGTGTTCTTGTTCATCTGAGGTTGTATTAGACTCATACTAAGAGCCACTGTGTCCATGTCTTCTCTGTGTTTTCACATACAGCTCTCAGGTAAAGGTTCGTCCAAGATGGCAGCACCACCTCCAGTTCCCAGTAAGCCTAAACCATTCTCCTCGTCTGGATTGGCGACCTTCTCCAAGGCCTCCTACAGCACCGGGACCTTCCCTGGTAAAGTGAAGCCAGTCGGGGGTCACCTCAGGGCTCCAGGAGTCCTCTCCAGCCACAGCAACACCCTCCCCCTGCCCAACAAACAGGAGAGTCCTCCGGCCGCAGCTGTGCGACCTTATACTCCTGACCTCACGGATGGGCCTCCTCCTGTGCTGCAGAAGCCTCAGACTCTGGCAGCTTCATCAATCTACTCCATGTACACTCAGCAGGCTACGCCAGGAAAGGGCTACCAACCCGGCGGACAGGGCACGCTGCCCCGCAGCCAGCCTCGAGGTGAGGCTGTGACTGCTGTCGTCACCACTGACTTGTGTGATGCCTCATGCTATTAACTGTCTTAATCATAAAATAATGTTGTCGTTTTTTGTTTTTTTTTCTTAATATAAGCGCCTCACAGAAAGGTCTTAGCTCCTCAGTAGGTGGAAAACCCAGAGCTTTATTGTTGTCAGTGGCTGTGTTAACCGCTGTACCACTATGAAGCTGATTTTGTCATGACTGTGAAATGCAATTGGAGCCACAAACATTATGGGAAGGAATTTTGTTATATCAACCCAGATGGTGTCTTACTTTGAACTGATTATAAAGCCTTATGAGAGCTGGTCGTTGTTGCTGCTGTTGTTGTTATTGCTAGATGTTGAGACTCTATTTCCTATCTCTTCCTCCTCAGTGTATGGAAAACCGGTCCTCCCAGCCAGCGGGGGGCAGCAGTCTGCCGGATCAAACAACGCTGCCTTGAATTCTGGCCTATATGGGTCTGACGGGAGTGAGACCGGCAACAGTGTCCCAAATATGGGCGAAGGTGTTGTAGGAGAAACAACAGAGCGCACCACCCCTCGACCACTCAGCCCAACCAAGCTCCTCCCCTTCCTGACCAACCCTCACAGGAACCCCAGTGACGCTGACCTGGAGGCGCTCCGCCGCCGGCTGCACAATGCTCCCCGTCCCCTAAAGAAACGCAGTTCTATCACAGAACCGGAGGGCCCTGGTGGACCCAACATTCAAAAGCTGCTCTACCAAAAGACCACTCTGGCTGCCATGGAAACCATTCCCATGGAGACAGTTAGCCCAGCAGAGACTCATGTTCAGCTCACAGATCCTGAGGATAGGTCAGGTGGTACAGATGTACCTTCCAGGTGTCAGGACAACATTGTCAGTAACTTCAGCCAGCAGTCTGCTGAAACTCCGGAGGAAAGCGTGACCCCACCTCCACTGCCTCCGCGTTTACCCATCCCTGACACCAGCTCCTCCCGTTCCTTGCCTCCCCCCCCGGAAGTTAAGGAGGACGAGGAGGAATTTTCCTCTACCACTCACCAAGACCGCTTCACAGACGAATTCCCGCCGTACCCGCCCCCACCTTACCCCAGCTATGGAGAGGCGGAGCAGGGAGACGACGCCCTCAACCTGCAGCCTCCAGAGGTCACAGGGCAGGTCCCAGTCCCGCCTGTGAGTGACAGTGCAGAGATTATGATTTTCACTCCAAAGTTCAGTTCACCTGAGATTAGCATTGGAAAAGAATTAAAAGCCCTCTTTCACCACAGTCCATCTGCTCTGTGTCTTAGGGTAAGAAGTCTATCCTCCGCAAAGGCAGCTCAGACCGGATCGAGCGTGGTATGCGGGTCAAGTTCAACCCGCTGGCCCTGCTGCTAGACTCGTCTTTGGAGGGCGAGTACGACCTCGTCCAGAGGGTCATCTACGAAGTGAGTTACAGCGTTTCCCGATCTTACTCTGTGGACTCAACAGGTTCACTGGCACACACACAAACCAACTTCAGTGAAGGGACTGTAAAGATTAAGTGGTGTTTGTAAAATCCTGCTGAAATTCAATAACAGCGGCTGAAGAAAAAGGGGGGTGGATATCATGAAAGTGCAGGTCTTTGGTTGGTTTAGTTTTGCTGCTCAAAAGTAGTTTTTTTTTCCCTATACTTTTATGTTCCTATGGATTTGTTGTGTAAGTGGTGTAATTGAGATTTACAATGGAGAACACTTGGAGCACTTTATAGCTGAAATTCCTTATTTAAAAAAAAGCTGAATATCAAGGTGAAAGTCTTTTCTCCAGTCTCTTTGACTGATTACATCTCTACCATCCAGGTGGAAGACCCCAGTATGCCAAACGATGAAGGCATCACAGCGCTCCACAATGCCGTCTGCGCTGGCCACACTGAGATTGTGAAGTTTTTGGTTCAGTTCGGCGTTAATGTTAACGCCGCTGACAGTGACGGCTGGTAAGTCTGAGCCAGAGCGTTCTAGTCCAGGACAGGCAGCATCATTTGCAACCGTAGATCGTCGTCAGACCAGTAAACGTAACAACCTTTATCATTACCCATCTTTAAAAAAACTTGACATGTATTATTTCTACCCACCTTCAGGACCCCTCTTCACTGTGCTGCCTCCTGCAACAACGTTCAGGTCTGTAAGTTCTTGGTGGAGTCGGGGGCAGCCGTGTTCGCCACCACGTACAGCGACATGCAGACTGCTGCTGACAAGTGTGAGGAGATGGAGGATGGCTATGCCCAGTGTTCCCAGTTCCTTTATGGTGAGTCATACTTAAACTCACAATGGTTCGCGGAGTAGGATATTCATTATACTTGAACATTTTGAATGAGAGCCTACAGTAACTTAAAAAAGTTATGGGGAGGTTCTTTAACCCTTTTAGGTTTTATATATATATATATATATATATATATATATATATATATATATATATATTTTATATATATTTTTTTTTTTTTTTTTTTTTTTTTTTTTTATTTTGTTGTAGGCTTCTGTGAGAGTTTTGAATGACTAAGACAGCTTTGAGTTGGTTCTAATGAGAATGTTTGAGTTTCCAAATAGTAGAGGACATTAAATGTGGTTCCTTCCTTCCTTCCTTCCTTCCCTCCTATGCCAGCCATCAGTACGTGACTGGCAGGATGTGAAAGCTTTTATTTTTAGCTTGAAATAGTTAAGCTTACATCAACAAATTGAATACTACTGTATTAATCCTCAAGGAAATCGTATCGGTTTGTGGTAACGGAAAATCTATTTTCAAAATTAAAAATTAAAAGTTACAATAAAAAGAGAAAACAATTCTAAAAATAAAATGGCAGATGAGAATATTTACTTTGGCTTCATAAGGTATTAATGGACTTAAATTCGAATTTTTATTTTTTTCTAAATTGTTTTTATTCAGTCTGCTTTTCTTAAAAGCATCTTTCGTCCCTTTGCCTGACTGCAGGTGTTCAGGAGAAGATGGGTGTGATGAACCGTGGCGTGGTGTACGCCTTGTGGGACTACGAGCCTCAGAACAATGATGAGCTGGGCTTCATTGAAGGTGACTGCATGACGGTGCTGAGGCGGGATGACGCGGTCGAGTCAGAGTGGTGGTGGGCACGATGTGGCGACCACGAGGGATACATACCCCGCAACCTCCTGGGGGTGAGTTGGCTGGATAGTTTTTCTTCCAACAAGTTTTCTTCTGGAGGTGTTTCACATGATCAGTCTATTAAAATGCCACCCAGTTTTCAAAAAGTGTGTAACTGTAAACATGATTTCATTATTATGTAGTTATTTCACATGAGCTTCAAAAGAAAATACAAACAGTATTATGTATTGCAAATTCTCTGTTTTGTTGTTCTTGTGAATAATAATGGATCATGTATAATTATCCATATAACTGCTTTAATCATAAGGTTTAAAAGGTGCTTCAGCAGTGTCCTATTGTCTGTTGAGCTGCTCAGGAAACTAAACCATCATCTATGCCAGTGTTAGTCTCCCGTCTCTTCCAGATTTCCCCACATCACATTTGTTTATGAGGCTTAAAACACTCTGAGAACTCTGTTACTCAACAGTCTTATGTAAGAACTTTCAGTATTTAAAGTTATCTAGATGACGTGTTAATGAGAAACATTTTCCTTTCACTCCCAGCTGTATCTGAAGATCAAGCCGCGGCAGAGGAGCCTGGCTTAACATCCCCTCTAAAGGACCAACGTGTTTCTGTACGGGATGAGCATCGCTGGAATAAATGCTTGGACTTCAGCGGCAGACGCAAAAATGTGCAGACTAGCTGATTTCAAAAAGGACTGTTCTGTTGGGTTTTCAACCTCAACGCAAAGAATGTATTAAAAAACGCTGCAAAACAAAGACAGAAGAAACAACAGTTCACCTGTTTCCTTTGTTGAAGGGAAAATATTTCAGTTCCCCATAATTGACATTATTGTCAGCAGATGCTTGAGTTGTACTACACTTCCTTCTGCAATTTGTTTGATTTTTTTTCGTAAAAAAAAAAAAATCTTATTTACATTTTTGTCTGATATGTTTTGTTGCGCACAGTTTTATTTTGAAGCTTTGAACAAATCCAGCTGAGGACACTGAGCTCTGTTTAATGAGCCGGCTGATGTCAACGTTCCCTCAAAGCAAGATGTGCTGTAATATTTAAGAAAAAGCACTTGCTCTGAAAGAGTATGATAGTTTTTTTTTTTGTTGTTGTTTCTGTGATTAAAGTCATTTAAGTCATTTTTTGTGTATTCACGTTTTGCTGTTTGTGGCATCGTACTAAAAGGATTAACAAGTGAAGTCAAAAACACCTTAGTATGCATTTAAAAAAAAGGAAAAAAAAACAGTGAATACCACATGGGTGTGTTTGCTGTTGACCTGGAAGTGTAGTTACACAGCCCTTTAATGGACATACATTTTCTTTGTTTATTCAAAATGAAGAGGTTGCTCTTGCTAAGTTAAAGCTGACTGTGCTAAATGTGGAGAAAATGAAAACGAAGAGCATTTTTCTAAAAAAATAATGCAGAGATTCATCCGCCTTTAATCTGAGTGAGAGAGGAAAATATCTCAGTCATGGTGAATATTTCACTTCGTTTATTTAAGAGCAAGATGGACGGTCAGGAAAAGCAAATTGGTAAATTCACTATAAACTTTCAGTGTTGCGCTGTAGCATCTGATCTTTTGTCCCTCGTCTTTGTACAGCAGAACCAGCGGTCACAGCTCTCCGACACACATGCAAACTCAGAATACAAAGTGCAAAGTTAACAGTGACAACATTTGATCAGCAACACACACAGGATAATGGAGAGTACATTCAATATTTAACTTTACAATTGCACAGAGCCTAAAAAAATGATTAGAACTGCATCAATACATCACCAGATACATGTGTTATATTTTAAATGAAAGGATAAGAGCTTTTGCCAGTCAAAGAGCATGCAGGTTATGTTTAGCTGCACAAAGCTGCCTAAGGCATCAAACCTACAATCTTCTTAAAACCTTTCTGAAAATGGAAATTTGAAATGAGCTGGTCAGTGAAATGAAAATATCTCAGTGAGAGTCATTTATAAACACAGGTACTGAATGTAGAGGCTTCAACAGTTACAGTTTAATGTCTAGAAACTGAATGTAAGGCTGTAAAGATGAGAAAACTACTGTTCTTAAAAAAAAAATCATCCTTTGGGCAACATAAAAAGGTATACAGTATTTATCTGAAAGCTGCCTCATGTACTACATGAACCCTAAATCAAACTGATTTATAATCTGTGTTCTTGTGCAGACACAGGAACAACGAGTAAAAGAGCTTAATTTGTACTTGTATGTGCTGTTCAGAGCCACCGTAACAGGAAGGAAGGGATTCACCATAAGGGTTTGAATAAAGTGCAAAGAAGCGAGGACGTTACAATACAGAGCTGGTGGTTTTGTCAGATTGGGATATAAAAATTATTATCACACAAATCCCTAAAAGGCAAATCGGTCTAAATACTTTTGGCATGTGTGGATACTAGTACAGTAGGTGACCAGAGAAATCTTACATCTCTCTTTTTTTTTTTAAATACACAAATTAATCCACCCATTTTCTGTAACTGCTTAATCCTGTTCAGGCTCACAGGGGCCACGAGTCTATCCCAGCTGTCATTAAATACGAGGCTTTCTACACCCGGGCCCGTCTATCACGGGGACACAACACGGTAAACAACCATGCACACGCATATACACACACACCACACTCTTACAGTCAGTTTTGCATCACAAATCAATGTAAGAATCACGGCTTTGCACTGATGGAAGAGGCCATGGTACCTGAAGGAAACCTGCGCAGGCAGCAGGACATGCGAACTCACGCAATAAGGCTGCGGCCAAAACGAACCTTCTTGCTGTGAGGCAGTGGTGTTAGATGGCGTTGTCCCCACAACCACATAAACCCCTCTGCTTGTTCAGCATGTTGTGCAGTTCATGTGGGTCTGCATTTTCTTTTAGTTTACTTTCACTCACTCAATCGCTCTGACACTCAACTCCGAAACTTAAAATACATAGTTTGTGGGCTTCCATTAACATGTGGAAAAAGGGATGCTCTGGGTCCCCTTTAAGAAGTGTGCTTGGAGGACAAAGAGGAAAAAATATTGGATTAATTCCCAAATTGAAACAAGGGAATGAAATTAGTATTTGTAGGCACGACAGTATCAAAAATGAGCCATCTGTTGTCAACCCTCTGATCAGAGTTAAAAACCATAACCTTTTCATTTGGTTCTCTGCTTCCAGGGCAAACTGCTGCCCATCTGAAAGCACAAAGTACTTTTTAACCCACAAAAAACTGTTAGAAAAATTACCTCAAATGTCCCTAACAGCTCATGGAAAATATTCAGTAATAATGTAAAATATTAATGATAAAATATTTCCTATTTGAATTGGATGGGTTTTAACACATCTACACACACAATAAAAAAAAAAAATCAATCATAATGATTCAAAATATTTAACAGACTCAAGGAAGAAAACCATGTCAGATTAATGAGAAGTTATTTTGAACTGTGCAGCATACAGCTTGCTTGCGCCTTCTGTCTTTATCAGCAGAAAAGTAAGCACAGTGCTGCTTTAAAGCCATTCCTTAAATCCAGTCAAAACAATCCTGCCATCTTCTCATGACAGCTGCACGGATAAAAAGAGGCCCCTTGAGTTAATCTGTGGCACAACATCAGATTAACTGTCCACCATTAAATCCACTGTGGTCATCCAGCTTTAACTCAAGACACAAATGCCTGCTGAGACAGATGATGATGATGATGATGATGCTGGACTTACTGAACACTGCAGGCGTGAATTAGGCGGAAAAAAAGAAGATCCAGGAATGCAGATTAATACGATGGCATGTGGCATGGCAATAAAGGTGATCAAAGGAGCATGGGCGACCACCGAGTCTTTAATACTCCTGCAGGTTCTGGTCATGGTTCTGATTCTGGGAGCGGGGCAGCAGGCGTGTGATGTGGCCGATTCCTTTGGTGACACCCTCCCTGAAGAGCAGCTTGGCGCCCAGTCGCAGGTACTCAGGGTGCTTGATGAAACGGAAGTGAACAACCGCCCTCTCACCTGTACGCAGTTCATCCTGCAGCATCAGACGAAAGATCAGACGAAAGATCAGACTTTGTGCTTACATGAAAAATGGGAAACCCAAATGGAGTGAAATCCATACACCAACCTTTCCGTGAAGACACTCTACGATAGCCGTCTGCCTGACGTTACCGACATGTACCGTGACCTGTGACCCCCGCCGGAAAGTCTTGGCGTGAAAGAGAAGGACGATGGCAGCTTCAAACTGACGGCAGATGGTTGGGTTCATCTTGGGGCTGACCATGACCATTCCCTGTGATGAGCAAAAACACCTTTACTGTCAACATTCATGAATTTTAATAATGTGAATGTCTTCAGAAGATAACACCACTCTGCACATATTCAAAGTAAGTTTATCAAGTCATCAGTCTTCCAAGTCAAACTATATGAACTTTTAGCTTCCCATTAACTCCCAGGACAGCTAATTATATAATAATACAAATAAAAAAAAAGGCAGTGATTCTTACGTTGACTTTTATTCTTTGGTGAGTGTAAACCTGAGATATTTACTGAGGATTTTTTTCCTTCTTTTTTTGTCATCAACTTCATTGGATTTGTTTGATATACATCCATAATTGCATCCAATGATTCAGAAGGAATTGCAGTCTGTAAAGGACAAAGAAGCAGGCCTAAGCTGGTCACCTGTGATCTCTGATCCCTCAGACGGTACTGCACCAAGAACCATCATTCAGAGCTGATATAACCACAACGAGGGATGACTTTGGAAACCTTTTTTCAAGCTCTACAGTATGAACCTACATCCACAAATGCCATGCAAAACTTTAGCAAACAAAGAGGAAATCTTGTGATACATGTCCTTCTTGGCCTGGTCACACTGTAAAATAGATAGCTGGCATTTCTGACCTGTCCCCAGAAAAGAAGCTGTGGAGAACTTTTCAAAATTCAATAATGAAAACAGCACACTGCTACACGTGTTAACGTGTTAGAAGAAGAAAAGAGCAAAACAATAACGCACAAACTTCATCACTTGGCTTTCCTCAATACAAGAACACCTTTTAAGTGCAAGATGACAAAAGCTTTACTATCACACCTTTTTTTTTGTTTCATGTTTGTAATCTAAAAATTGATGTATATTAACAAATTAAATAAAACTGATAAATATGAAATATCTCATATCCATACCATGTGTAAAGAGAAAGTTAATGTAATAATCACTGCGTTGTAGGAAGGTTCCAAAGAGCAGATATTATTGTGGTGTACACATGGACACTTAAAGGCAAACTTGATAAAAGTGAACCAATCCTTTAAGCCATCCAGGGGCAACTTCAGCTTTGAATCACCTCCTACATGCTTGCATGTCTTTATGTGACCTCTGACCTTGCGGAGCAGCGAGCGATCAAAGTTTCCCAGGGCCAGCGTGGCTGCTTGTCCGGCCCTCAGCACTCTGCAGGCTGAGCGATTCCTCTGGATGCTGCCCACCTTCAGACGCAGGAAAGAGCCCTCATCTGTTGGACCCACCACCAACCGCTCGCCCTCCCTGCACACTCCGCTGAAACAAACACCAACAAGTGGCTGCTTTAATCTTATCTGATCAGTACAAAGAACTGGCTTTTATGCAGAGAAGACAGAGAGGCAGATTTTTAAAACCTGCAGCCAAAGAAACAGCAGCCTAAGATTCACAAACAGCCATGCTATCAGGATAGGATGAGTTAAAGACTTTAAATAATATGATTCTTAGATTCACTGCACATCTGGGTTAGGGTAAGGGCTTTGATGATAGTTTGCACTATTGTTCAAAATGGCACAAACTAGTGCCCAGTGTTCGAGGCTTCTCTGGTTGGGATCCTGGAAGATGTGACCCAGGGAAATCTATTTTTTCTGAGCTGCATCTGTTAGATAGTCTGTGGTAGTTGCAGTACAAACCCTGAACTCTTGGTGGAACCTTGAAGACATCAGGCTTAAGAGAACACTGAGTAAGCGAAGTGTAACAGTGTTTGGGCAGTCGCAGAAGCAAAAACCCAGAGGGTTGACCTCAAATGGAAAAGCATAAGGTGCATAAGGAGCATAAGTGTTGCAAGCAGCTGTGGGAATTATTTCTCAAGTGTCTTGTCAACCAAACTCCCAATTCTCCTGTTACAAAACTGAGACTGGAATGTTTGTGGGGGTCAAGGGTTGATGTGGTAGATACTGTAAGCATCTCCATAGTGGCAGGGCACTGGGAATGGTGAAGATTTGCCACAAGTTCCTGAATGTTGCTAGGCTGCCTTGGTCAAAATGCCCGCGCAACATTTGATGGAGGTTGGGGACAGTACCTCTGGTCTGGCAGACTGGTAGGTTGGTCTACCTTCTGAAGGTGTTTTTTAAATACATTACAGGAAGATCAAACTTACCTTAAACTCACCATTAAATAAATAAATAAATAAAAATAATAAATAAAGAGAATATTTTGGTCTGATTTAAAATGCCCTCAGACAAGAATGACTAGACAACATGGTTTTCATTTCTGGAGCGCTTGAAGTATCGATGAATTCAGTCTCCCATTTCAAAAATGTTTTCTTACCTGTAAAGAGTTCCACCCACCACGGTCCCAACATCAGGAACTGAATAGATCTCATCCACCTGCAAACACACACAGACATGATGCACCATCAGCAATCAAATTTCACTTTCTTCTCAAACTTATAGTGACTATCAAAGTATACACAGTCTAAAGCCTATAGTTAGTCAAATTTGAAAGAACTGCAGCTTAAAAAAAAAAAAAAATCATAGGAGCACTCTCGCTTTTAATTAAATTATTTTGATGAGTTTCCAATCCAGTCCCATAATCATTTATAGCTGATTAAGGCTTGCTTCACTTACTTAAATTTTTATCCAAAACAGTAAGCAGAGCTGCTAAGTCTCATACATTCTCATATGCCGTCACATCATGTCACCGATACCTCACACTGAGAATCCCATCAACATTCATATGCATTTTCATGTATACCGCCATGGAAAACGATTCAATTCACTTCAGAGACTGAAAGCATGACCCCTGAGCAAATATTAAAAACAGAAACAGTGGCCAGTAAAAACTCCCCCAGTAGGAGAAAACCTTTAAGACAAAGAAACCACGTAAACCTATAGTCTAAGAGTGAAGAGCTCTATTAGGATTATAAACTGTTATCAGGTCTTGTAAATAACAAGAAGTTTGACTGTTAAGGGCCTTGTATGTGAGTAACACAATTTTGAAACATTTTACAGGAAGCCAATGGAGGGAGGCTAACACAGGAGAGACATGATCTCTCTTGCTGATTCCTGTCAACACTTGGGCAGCTGCATTTTGGATCAGTTGGAGGCTATTTGGTGAATTACTTGGACATCCAGCTAATAACACATTACAATAATCCAGTCTAGAAGTGACAAACATGTGGATCAGTTTTTCAGCATCACCCTGGGAAAGAATGCTCCTAATCTTGGCAATACTATGGAAGTGAAAAAAGGCTGTTTTACAGACCTGATTAATATGCTGTCTAAACGACATATCCTGATCGAAAATAGCTCAGAGGTGTCTCACAGTTGTACTGGAGGCCAATGTAAAATCAGCTAATCCGTTCGAAGATGGTTGGTCCCCAAAACAGCAGCTTCTGTTTTTATCAGAGTTTAAAAACCAAAAGGTTTATAGACATCCAGACCTGAAGTTTGGTTCTGTTTCATCTGGCTTCATGGATAAATACAGCTGTGTATCATCAGCATATCAATAAAAATTTATGCTGTGGCTCTGGATCATATTTTCCAGGGACGACATGTATTGAGAGAACAGGATCGGCCTTAGCACTGAACCCTGTGGCACGCCATAGCAGACCCTCATCTGCATGGAAGACACATCATTAACATGAACCAACTGTAATTTGTCAGATAGATGTGATTTAAACCAGCTGAGTGCTATCCCTTTAATCCCAATAATGTGCTCTAATTTGTGCAGTAAAATGCTCTGATCTATGGTGTCAAAAGCATTTTATTTTTTGCTGGTTTTGCAACATCTGCAATGACCATTTTGAATTTTGCTGGGTCACACAGATGAGTTTAGAGGCAAACATGCTCACACTCATTTTTCCAGTTCTTTATTCTTCAAATGCAGCTCTCACACAGCCCATCCAAGTTTTCACTGTTAAGAAGTTATTTTCACTGTTAATAAAACAACACTTTTCAACCATAAAAGAAAATGACTACTCAGTTTATGTCAGGGTAGGGTTTGAGTAAAGTCAATTACAGTAAGGAACTAGTTGTTACGATTGTGAAATTAAATAAATTCAGATGGAAAGTCACAGTGCGTGTGTGTTTGTGTGCGTGCGTATATATGTGTGTGTTTGGTACCTGGAATTCAGTAAGTTGCTGCATCAGCTCTTCTTGCTCCTTGCTGTTACTCAGTGGAGGGACAATGTTTAGGAAAATTTTTAGGAGGTCGAGACTCTCTCCAGACACACTGGACAAGGTGAAAATAGGCGTAATGCTGCAATACAAACAAAAATTATAATATACATAAATATGTATATTTTATTATATACGAGTATAAATAAGCAAATCTAAAAAGATCTACAATTAAGCCCTCATAAGGATAGGAAAATGTCCTCTTGAGTTGAAAATCTATCCTTGCATTAAATTCATGACATTCACATGTATTTGCTAAATTATCACTGTTGTTTTTACTGACCACGTGGACTGACTGAACTGCTGCGCAGCAGTCACAGCATCGTCAGGATTTGCCACCACCATTGGCACCTTGTTGCAGCCTGGCTGCTTCAGGACTCGCTCCAGCTGTCGGACCGTTCGCTCCACTGTGCCCCGGGAACAGAGGTCCACTTTACTGACCACGATGAAAATGGGAACTTTCAGAGCCATGGCCAGGCCTAAGTGCTCCCGCGTCGTACCAGCTGGTTGGAGAATAGGAGGAACATTGTGAGCGACCTAACAACATGCACACAGAGTTCAAACCAATTTTAAAAAATGGAGTTGAACAGGATTTAACTGAACATATTTACTTTTCACTGTAAGATGGATAGACAATACTTCAGATTTTCTTCTTCTGTGTACGTGTTAATTTTACTGTTTCTCATATATTACCATAATTTAAGAAATATTTTGCCAGTAATACAAAGGAATTATGAGCTTTTTGAAATTATGCTATGACAAAAAGAATAAGCACTGCCACAAATCATTTAAATAAAACAATTTAAGACAAAAAATACAAAAATAAAATAAAAAGCATAAGAAACTATTGCATAAAAGCAAAACTATTGTTGTCTCATCAATCACAGTATTTGAAGAAAAGTAATTAAACCTTCAACTTCAACAAAAAACCCTGTCTTTTATAAATCATTGCAGACAAAATCTGTCAAAAAAAAAACGGTTGACTTCTGCCATCTAGTGGTGACTTTATGGTGTTTATTCTATTTTATTTTGTCCTGCTCGGCAGAAAAAAAAAACAGAAACAGACTAAATGAGAACTGAGACAAAAGGCTAAATACACACACCAGATCCACCAAAGTCATTTCAGTCTTCACAGTAATCAAAAGACACAGTTATTTCACATGGGACACTGTGTTTTTCAGCTGTAAGGGGTCAAATTAAATATTTTTCCTGCATTCAGATTTTGGAAGTCATGGTCCCTCTTGTTCTTCAGAAATGGCCCAGGAGAGAGCCAAATGAACGCAGGTTTGTAATCTCCTAAGCATTTATGTAAATTTATATATTTTTTTTTCTTTTCCAGGAAGACTACCTGTGTTTTTAAAGCCACTACCCCACTTGTCTTGGGTCTTATATTAATATCCATTTATTTATTCATTTATTATCTGTCATGCTGGGGTCCAGTTTTCTGTTTACTTCGGATTGATGAAGGTGACACAAATAAACTCAACATCAGCACCATCTGGTAAGTCTTTATCTGTTAGTGTTAAACCCTCCAACAACATACAAAAAGCTGTCCTAAACTGAACCTGATGTATAGGTCTGGTAAAATCATGTTATCGTGACATAATAAATTCACTACTGTCTCACGGTTTTTTTTTTTTTTCATTAATGTGGCTCTGAAAAAGTGTTTATAAAAACATCTTACTGACAAAATATTGGACGGGAAAAATTACCATCCTAAGAATGATTCTCATTGTATTGGATTATTGTGTTAACATAATGAACCCAATTTATCTTTCTTATAAAAATGGTCCCTGATATCACCACATTGAATTACAAAACAGATTTCACAAATCATTCTCTATGTCAGCAGACACCGTCTCTTTTGGCGCAGTTGTATATGCTGTCTATTGACACTGTTGTTGGCTGTAGGTGAAGCATGTGGCTGGAGCTCACCAATGCCAGTGTTTGCACTCACTACCAGCATGGCAAAGTCGGGGCAGTAGCTCGTGAGGCCGAAGATGGTGGTCTTCAGGTACTTGTGGTGTCCCGCCAGGTCGATGAAAGTGATCATCTTGGACGAGCTCTCGCAGATCTCCTCAGCTGTCCGAGACTCACTGTAGTTCACCACCTACACAATACGACAGGACAATGACAGAGTCCTGATTTGGCTTCAGTATGAGACACTTAAAAACTAAAAGCATATACACAGCTTAGGGGCAATTTGCTTTTTTATTATTTCTGTATTGTTTTTTTTTATTGTTTCTTTTTTATGGTTTCTGTATTGTTTTATTGTTATTGTTTCTGATTTATATTTAAATCAGATAGATAGGAGGTAGGAGGTAGGAGATAGGAGACCGCAGGTTGTAGTCAAAAAAAAGTATAAACTAGACAGTACCTCTCCTTTGCTGTTGAAGCCCAGGATCTCGAAACTGATGCTGGAGGTGCGTCCAGTCTGGATCTCATGCAGATGTCTGAAGAGATTAAGGCGTGCTCGGCCTCGACCATTGTCCAGCTCGCCTTGCGTCAGGACACCCAGTAGAGTCGACTTCCCCGAGTCTACATTTCCCAGCACAGCCACCCGCAGGTCCAGGAACTGTTAGCAGGTTTAACGGAAGAGAGAGACTGCAGTTTTATCAGTTTAGGACTGATCAAAGAAGCTCTGGTCCTCAGCAATATTTTCTGCTATGTTTTATTACGGTGCATCCCTTGAGTTGTGGTGCTTTTAAATGCCTTTCATGTCAGATTTGCAGATGTTGTTTTCTTCTAAGCATATTTACTTGAAGACAGCAGCAATTGCACTTAGACCAAGTCAACTGCACAAAGACTGAATTCTAGAGCTTCCCTAAAGTCTGTGTAACCATTAACCTCATACTTCAGACCAAGGTTAGGAACTGCTGATTTAAAACTATCTCCAGTAGGACATGCTGTTGCATATACACGAAACTGCTGGAGGGACTCTCACTTGCTGGTCATCAGGAACTTTTCGAACAAGGACCTCTGCGATTTTTCGGGTGGTTCTGTCCAGATCGTAGTCCACCTCCCGCTCTCGGAGGAGAGTGATGTCAGCCCCAACCCTGAAGAATAACAACATTTCCTCCAGTAACTTTTCAGTCTCTGCTCGTTCATTTTCATATATTGTAGTGAAACAACCTCAACAAAATCAAGCTGAAGACAATGAATAAATGTCCCTTTGTGAATGCAGAAGCCTTTCAAAGCTCATTAGACAAATGAAAATACTATATGATAGAACCTACTTCTCTGCCATCCTCTTTAAGGTCTTGAGGGAGGCCTTCATGTCAGCCTCTGTCAGACCAACCAGCAGGCCATTGTCTTCCACTCCAATCTGGTAGACGGCCTCGCCACGGCCCTCCTGCAGACGCCACTTCAGCTGCGTGGCCAGATGCTCGAAGCGATACTGAGTAGGGTTGACCAGCTTCAACTACAGCATCACGAGAAACAAAACACAAAGGTGCACCAGGCTATTATCAGTAGAATACACTATATATTGCATAGACCAGAGGAATTTCAAGATTAATTACTCTAAATTTGATCCAGAATTTCATCTTCAACAGCTTGATTATTATAATGAAATGCATGAAGCTTATGTATATTTTAGTCAGATTATATATATATATATATAATATATATATATATATAGATATATATATATATATATATATATGTATATATATACATATATATATATATATATATATATACATATATATATTATATATACATATATATATATATATATATGTATATATATCTATATCTATATATATATATATATATAGATCTATATCTCTATATATCTCTATATATATATCTCTATATATCTATGTATATCTCTATATATATCTATATATATCTCTATAATATATATATATAACTCTCTGATATATATATCAGAGAGTTTATATGCTCATGCTAAATGGCTCTGTTTATTGCATACAGTGCTTTGAATAACAACACCTCCCAAACCAAACTTCAAGAATGGTTCTTATCAAAATAAATGGGCTCAGCCACGTCTTGTGTGTCAGCTGAGGGACAATGAAGTGACTGAAACCTGGTGTGATCAAGGGGCAAAAAGATAAACTAATTGGAATAAACAAGAGAGGCAAGAAGTACAGAGTAAAACAGGAAGGACAGCTGGCTAAGGTACATTAGAAAACTGATAAAACAAATAAAACATCAATAAAGCTAAAAAAAATATAGAACATTGAAATAAGGGAAATAATAATAATGCTAAACATAAAACAGGAACTTAATAACAGCACCAACCATAATGAAACCAGCTCTTACTTAACAAATCCAGAAGTTTAAGATGTACTTAATAGTCACAAACATCTGTAACAGTGTAAATGCAAAAAATAAAATAAACATTTTGTCTGAACATTGTTGATTGTGTGTTTTTTTTTTTATCTGAACTCAGACTAGAAGTGCCTTAAGATAAGAGGTCATAAACACAGCTTATGGAGGTACAAAGTCTAATGTCTATGACAGCACAGCATCATTGACCAAAACAACAACACCAGACGCATAATTCAAGCCTCGGGTTGGTGGTAGGATGAGAATAATCATTTAATAAATGTGTTTTAGATCTATCTAATTAAATGCTGTAAAGAAAACAGTAATGCAATTCCAAATCAGGAACAAGCTGGGTCAACATGGAAAATGCAATTAATAATTTTACTTTTATAAAAGTACAAATTTGTAATTTTAATATATTTTCCATTTCTTTGCAGAAAGAAGAAACTGGAGACATCTGGGTTCCTTCTTCGCCCCCAATGCCTTTATAATGTGTGTACAATGTGTGTTTGTGCTACACTGTTGAAAAATGCTTGGATCCAGGGAAGACAGCATATGTTGCTTTAAAATCTTAATGGACTTTTATGCTTTATTGGTGACATTGCAGAGGTGTAATAATATACAAACATTTTTGCATTTCAGGCCTGAAAAACAAAGCTTTTTAGCACTTGAGTATGTTGCTATTCCTTCTCACAACACTATAAAGATGTTCTGGCATTGAGAATGCCAAGCAATGAAGCATTGAAATTATTTTGTCCCATTCTTCCTGTCAGCACTTTGTAAGCTATGCAACAGTGTGGGATTGTTGCTCACACATTTTTTGTTTCAAAGTTCTCGACCCATTCTCTATAGAGGGCAGGTCAAGCCTGCTGGCAGGCCAGGACGTGTACCCTCCTTTTCCTCAGCGATACCTCTGTCGTCGATGCAGAATGGTTTTCCATTTTCATGTAGAAAACTGCATGGATGTCTCTGAAAAAGATGTGATCTTTCCAGAGAAGGCAGTACATGTAACTCAGCGTAAGTTTTGGCATTAATGCTGCCATCACAGAAGAGTAACTGACTTTTGCCAAGCCTGCTGATACGACCCCATACTATTACATGGCCTCACATTTTCCTCGCTGCTGATTACACTCTAGACCAGGGATTTTCAACCCTGGTCCTCGAGGCACACTATCCAGCAGGTTTTAGAGGTTTCCCTCCTTATTCACACCGTGATACAAGTGGCTGTGTCATCAACAGACTTGTTCAGACTTTGAGGACAACCTGATAATGACCATTAATAAAAATCAGGTGTGTTGAAGCTGGAAAACCTCTAAAACCTGCTGGATAGTGTGCCTTGAGGACCAGGGTTGAAAATCACTGGTCTAGACCAAAGGTGGGCAATTCCAGTCCTCGAGACCCGCTGTCCTGCATGTCTTAGATGTTTTCCTGCCACAACACACCTGACTCAAATGAATGGATCACCATCAGCTTGTCATGCAGGTCTGCACAAGACCATTAACACCCCATTCATTTGAATCAGGTGTGCTGAAGCAGGGAAACATCTTTGCAGGACAGCAGCCCTCGAGGACTGGAGTTGCCCACCCCTGGTCTAGACACTTCTTTGGTCTCTGGTCTGGACAACACGGAGCTCATATCTTATTTAAAAAAAAAAAAAAAAAAAACATAATTTTTAAGTGTCTCATACTGAAGCGAAATCAGGACTCTGTCATTGTCCTGTCGTATTGTGAAGGTGGTGAACTACAGTGAGTCTCGGACAGCTGAGGAGATCTGCGAGAGCTCGTCCAAGATGATCACTTTCATCGACCTGGCAGGACACCACAAGTACCTGAAGACCACCATCTTCGGCCTCACGAGCTACTGCCCTGACTTTGCCATGCTGGTAGTGAGCGCAAACACTGGCATTGAGCTTCAGCCACATGCTTCACCTTCAGCCAACAACAGTGTCAATAGACAGCATATACAACTGTGCCAAAAGAGACGGTGTCTCCTGACATAGAGAGTGATTTGTGAAATCTGTTTTGTAATTCAATGTGGTGATATCAGGGACCATTTTTATAAGAAAGATAAATTGGGTTCATTATGTTAACACAATAATCCAATACAATGAGAATCATTCTTAGGATGGTAATTTTTCCCGTCCAATATTTTGTCAGTAAGATACACATATCCACTGGTCCATTCCAGATGCCTCCAAGTCAAGAGATGTTAAAACTTCTTTTGGATAAGGTTAACATAAGGCCTTTGCACAGTAAACTTTCAAGTGGCATTTGTGAAAGTACTGCAGCTGTGCATTAGAGTATCTGACAAATAATCCCTGCCTATAAAGTTACATTAAATGAATGACAGTTTTTGATTCAGTGCTGTCAGAGCTTAGCCCTTTTGTTCTTTATGCATTGAAATTCCTCTAGATTCCTTACATTGTTTAATGATATTATGCACTGTAGAAGGAGAAATATGCAAATCCCCTCCAATATTTCTTCAGGGTACATGGTTTATTTATTGACATTGACTGTTTGAAATGATATAATTTCTTCTCACCTCCTTTCAAGCTAAATCCCTCATACAACCTACTTTGGAATGCAAAAATGGATGTATATTAACAGATGAAATGAAGGCAAAGTATTTTTTTTAAGATATTTTCCATATTGCTCCAACTTTTTCTAATTTGATGTTACATATACAGTATTTCATACAAATTATGACTTGTGGTTAGACTGACAGGCACCAACTCTCCTGCCTCAATAAATTAAACTTTCTAAATTGTCCACTGCAAGAGATACATGCAAAGCAAAATTAAGTATATAATTTTTTAAAAAACAACAACAACAAAGATACACCTCCATATTCTCTCAGTGCTCAGAGAGTAATACTGTCAGCGTGGTCTGCAGTTCAAACTGAAAACTCAAATTACACCAAATCAGAACAGAAATAAAGACTGAGTTACCTTATATTCAATGTTTCCTTCTTCAGCCTGGAAACGGATGCAAACAGCAGAGAGAAGAGGTGTGTTAACAGCACACTGATGTAAAATAGACCAAACTAACCACATTATACACAGCACAGCAGAATTATGTGGACAGTATCAAAATGACACAATCTGCTTCCAGCTTTGTGTTGAAGACCTACAGTAATGTTCACACAGCCCCGATAACAAGAGCATATTTCATCAACAAAAGCTTCAAAATTTGGCACCACAAATACTGACTCTGAGTGAACAGAAAGCTCATTTTACTGATTACTGGGTTTAAATATTCTGCAGTGACTTCCTACCTGAATCGAAATTCATTCTAAGGTTCTTTTTTTTTATTTGATCCTTCCCATTTATTAGATTTTCTTTCATCCTAGGAAAAAAATGCTCTTTAATTTTTTTTATCCAAAAAAGAACTAAAACCATAGCAAAGCTGTGAAACACCCCACATCTGTGTAACATAATTCCTAAATATCTCAGAACCTTCCTATTTGGCCTGGTTTGATTCTTAGAAATTTATATTTCTATTTATCCAACAGTTGTCACCTATTTTACTTGATAGTACATGAGTTTATATTTATATTACTTCTACTCTAGACCGTAAATGAATTTTATTTAAGTTATTTAATTCATTCTCATTCCATTGTTTGTTTTAACAACTCACATTCAGTTTATTTTATGTCTAATATTGGAACAATAAATTATATTCATTTTCAAAAGATTTTATTTTACTTATGTCTGTTACCTAACTGCTTTACTCAGTTCTTTTCAGGGGTCGTGGTCAAGAGGAACCATTTTTAATGCCATCATGTACTTTTTTTTATGTTTTAATCTTTTAGTTTAAAGAAACTGATCCTCTCTTCTTAAAATTCACATATGAAGGTTAATATGCACATATAACGGGTCAATTCGTTTTTTTTCAGATATACTGAAAAGATTTACAAAAATAATTTAATACTGCGTTTGTCAGTGTTGGTTTCTAAAATTAAAAACATGTAGCATGCTGCTGCTCACAGCATCCTACACAAAGCTGGAAGATAAAGGATTGTAAAAAAAGAAAAAAAATAATACCCTTATTGTTGGAAAGTAAGCCGAATTATTAATTAATCATTAATTAATATATATATAAAACCACTCATCTTGTTTGCTATTGTTTCTTATTCTTGTAGGGGAAATTATGTTTAACTCTTAGATACTAAAGTGGAGTTTGGCAAGACGCTTCTCCATAGAAGAGATTAGCAGATGATTCCGTTTGGAAACCTCATTTTGAAGTTTATCTCACAGTAGGAATATTTCCCGCTGTATTGTTTGTATTTATTGGTGGTGGTGACAACAAAATGTGTCTTTGGTGTTTGGTGAAGCACTAGCTGCTAGTCGGCTAGGTTAGCGGCTCGGATATTCTGTTAATCCCGAGCTAAAAGTGGGATAGCTACCTCGGGTGGCAAAAACGGCGGCGGTGTCCTGTTATTCCTGTTCTTTTTATTCCTTCTTCTTCTGCCTCGTTTGCCTCTTTTCGTCCGCGCCTTTTTCGACGTTTTCTTCCCGTTATTGCTTGAGCCGGAGCCCTGTCCATGTCTGCTGCGTCCAGGCGACACTACGACACCTTCGGTCAAATCCACCATTGCTGAGCTCAGGATGTCAGCGACAGCTGCAAGCCGGAGCGCTCAGACTACTGGAATAACATGTGGTGGTAAGAAGAAATGTTTCCCCCCGAACACAACATCTGCTGAAGCACACGGCCCGAGTCAGTGGAGACCTGCAGGGGGAGGATGCTCTCTCCTCAGCATCAACAACGATGTTAGGCTACTTCCAAGATCATCAAACTTCCGCCGGAGATTTTCACAATTTATTTTCACGAGAAGTGTTTTCTAACCAGGAAATAGGTGCAATTTTCAAAATAAGTGCAAATGAAACAAACATTTTTAAGCAAAGGTTTTCAGGACGTTATTGAAATAAATGGGTAAAATAACTGGAAGAAAAAATGGTTAGTTAGTTATATATTACTTTCTTTACTCAAGAATATCGATTTTCAAATCTACATGTTTTCTTGCCTCTTCTGAAAAACATTGTCTTCTTCACACTTTAAGGGGACATAAAAAAATGCAGTTGAGAGGATATATATTGGGAGTCGGAAGTGAATTAAAAAAAAAAAAAAAACAAGCCTAACAATTTTTAAACTTGTCTTGGTCTAAAAAAAACACATAATTCCATCATGTTCTTAAATCAAAGTATAATTAGACAGTCCTGACATCTTAATCCCCACCAAACTTTACATCATGCTCCATTCACTGCACCTCTAAAGTTGATAGCACAAGACTGATCTCAGAATAGGCACACTCTGTGAAGGAGGGGAGGAGCGCCAGACTCCCCCTCCTAAAATCAGCTGCTATGAACAGAATCCAGACATGGTTGAACAGGGAGTGTTTGTATTTTTGTGGTACTTTAATCAAATTCAATTTCTGAGACCATCATAATAACAAGGGAGGCAATAGCGCCTGCGGGTGCTATCTATTCTTGCATTTAAATGCTGCACTTATTATATAACATTATCCTTAATGTAAATTCAAATGCCAGATCAAATGGATAAAGGACATATAAAAACATACAACATTTAAGAATTCCTTTTTCTCTTTTGGAGTGTGAATGGCAGGTGTCCTGTTATACACCCTATTAACAAAACTCTGCTTGAGATGCAAATTCAATTGATGACTGAAATATTAATAGAAAGGTTTACTGGTACAACAATCCTCAGCGTATGTCTGCGCACTTAACACAAACTGATATCTGTTTGCTTTTACCACAAATCGCTGCTTGCTACACATCCACTTTAAATTACAATGTTGTTCACATGAGGTGTGAGATTAGAAAATGAAACAGAAAAAAAAACATTAACACATTTACAAAGATGTTAGGCATTACAGTGAATCGGTTTTGTCAAGTATCTATTTAGAAAAAACTGAAGATGACACATGATGAGAGCTAAAGGTTAAGTATGTTGAAATGTCATAATTTTCTTTAAAGTCTAATATTAGAACATTTAAAATAAACAAACAAAAAACAATAGGAAATGTTCAAAAAGCTGAAAAGAATGCAACATTTCCCCCCCACACACACACCTGTATGGTCAGTCAGGTAGTTTGATTGACAGGGCAGATAATCAGTGGTGCAGAATTTTTGCCACCATCATTCACACCAGGACAGAAGTACGGGTGGAGATTCTCTTTGAAGGAGCACTCACTGAAGGTGTAGAAAAGCGCTGCAGTCAAGACATCATAAAAGGAGACCAGTCCTTCCTCGTAATCCACAAACACCCCAACCTTCTCAGGACGAGACTTCAGAGAGAGACTGACCGAAGTGCTGGCGAGAGCTTTGTAATCATCCCCATTCCTCAAACAAATGATCCAGAAGCCATTTTGTGGTCTTGGTTTGATAAGTCCCTTTCTGTTGACAGACTTTCTGACTACTCCTAAATTCCATTTAGTTTTTCCTTTAACTTTAACCTCGAAGTAAAACCTGCCTGAAGAAAAGCTCTGTTTTCCTATGACAAAAGCATAATAGGAAAATCTCTCTGGATTGTCTGGAAGACTCTTCTTCACGTCGCAATGACTAACCTGCTTCCCATCATCTGACAGGTTGAGTTCAGGATTTGCTGTGTCAGGGTCCAGAGTAACATCCACTGCATACTGCTGGACCCTCTTCAGTTCAGCCTCAAACAACTTCTTCATCTCTTTACTGAACGTGTCCTCCAGCTGAGCCACAGCTCTCACCACTGTCCCCTCATAGGATGCTGGATGGATGCTGACCTCTGTCCAGTCCTCGGTTGCTGGGTCGGTTTTCAGGGATGAAAAGCTTTGGAGGAGGTGCAGAGGGTCTTCAGAGTGAGAGAGCTGCTCCAGCTCACAGCTTCTCCCGTTCAGCTCAGAAATTTCCTTTTGCAGGTCGTCGATGAGCCCGTCTGCTTCTCTGGAGATCAATATATGCTTTTCTTCAATTTCATTCATGAGCTCGTTTAAGCATTTTTCTGCAAGATCAGTGAGGGAAGTGATGATCTGAATGCCCTCCATTTTCTCCCTATCTGCAGCATCTTCACTGATCCACACTGACTTTGTTATCTCTTGTATTTTAAGTTGCCTCTCTTGGATCATGTACTGTATTTCAGCCATAGACTTCTTAAGCTCTGCCTTTTTTTCTTCACATTCTTCATCCATTGAAGCAACTTCATGTGTCTTGTGCTCCAAAACGGAGCAGAGCATGCAGACACATGTCTGGTCTGTCTTACAGAACAGCTCCAGAGGTTTGTCGTGCTTCATACACATCCTTCCTTCCAGGTTCTCCACGGGGTCCATCAGCTGATGTCTTTTCAGGCCTGGAACTGTCAGATGAGACTCCAAGTGCATCTCGCAGTAGGAGACCAAACACACCAGACAGGACTTCAGGGCCTTCAGCTTGGTTCCGCTGCAGATGTCACAGGGAACTTCTCCTGGTTTGGTGACTTGCAGCTCAGAGCTGCTGCCGGCTTTCTGTTGGGCTTCATTTCTGAACTGAACAACCATTTCACTGATGAAAGTGTTGACTCGCAAAAGAGGCCTTGTATAAAACACCTCATTGCATATGGGACACCGGCACCTATTATTAATATCCCAGTGTTCAGCGATACAGTTTTTGCAGAAATTGTGCCCGCACGGCGTGGTGACTGGGTCAGTGAACACATCCAGACAGATGGAGCACAGAAACTGATCTTCAGTTCGCAGATTGCAGGCAGCAGACATGTCTACACACTGAGAGTAAAAGCATTTTAAGATTATTCATTCATACACAAATTGATACTGATTATTTGCAGAAACTAAGTCAAAGTGTTTTCAACAAAACTAAAAATTAACTGAATCACCTCTTTAACTTCTCTGAATACAAAAAGAATTGTATTTTTGTTTTAATTGGAAACACGTCAAATAGAAGAAACTGCCTACCAGCTTTTGAGCACGATGTGGAGTTAAAAAGATGATTTCCTGCCTGCAGTGAAACCTCACGGTTTCGTTTCTGCCATGTGACGTCAGAGCTCTATCCTTATCTCAGCTGCTTCGCCTCCCACCAGGGTTTCTCTTGTTTCATTATGGCAGAATGAGGTGAAATTATTATGTTAGCGATTTGAGATATTTTTTGACACATTTTGAATGAAAAGACCAAAAAGAATAATTAATTAACTTTCCGAAATCTGTGTCTCTAAAGGTGGAACTCCACTGCAGTCCCTAACCCTAACCTCCGGTAGATTTACGGGCGGTCTGCTTGGTTCTGGCCATAGTTTATCAAAGACAAGAGGCACGCTGATCTTAAAGCGTGAGACCGGCTACGTAAACGGTGACGCTGCTTCAGAGCTCCGGATCCTGATTGGTGAGCGGCTCCTCCTGGAGCTCAGCTCCGCCTCCAGCAGGGAGCTCCCGCCTCCATGTGCGCTGCTTATTGGAGGAAAGTCCCTTGAACAAGTCCGCTCAGACTCAGAGCGGCCGCCCTCTGCTGCTCCGCTGGAAGTCTCTTCTCTGGTTGGTCTGGCAGGAACCGTCCCGCGCTCTCCCACATTTAACGGAGGCTCTGAGCTGCCGGAGACACATTTTCTTTGAGCTTTCACATCAGAGAAACAGATCATCAAGATGAGTGGCCGCGGAAAGACCGGTGGTAAAGCCAGAGCTAAGGCAAAGACTCGCTCCTCTCGTGCAGGACTCCAGTTTCCAGTGGGTCGCGTTCACAGGCTGCTGCGTAAAGGCAACTACGGGGAGCGCGTTGGTGCCGGCGCCCCCGTCTACCTGGCGGCTGTGCTGGAGTATCTGACCGCTGAGATCCTGGAGCTGGCTGGAAACGCCGCCCGCGACAACAAGAAGACCCGGATCATCCCCCGCCACCTGCAGCTGGCTGTCCGCAACGACGAGGAGCTCAACAAGCTGCTGGGGGGAGTCACCATCGCTCAGGGAGGTGTGCTGCCCAACATCCAGGCTGTCCTGCTGCCCAAGAAGACTGAGAAGGCCGCCAAGTCCAAGTAAACCTGCTTAGCTGCTGCCTGATCGGCAACACCCACAAAACGGCTCTTTTAAGAGCCACACACTCCTCTCAAAGAGCAACTTTTAGAAATATGAACTCAGAAATTACTCCAGATGAGTTTAGAGTAATGCATTTAATCTACAATCTCTTTCCAGTTTTTCTGAAAGAAGTCACTTTTACAAGACAACTGAACATGTCATAAAACTTGCTTACTTTGCAGTCACTTTCATTTTCTTAATCCACTGCCCTACGTACACACCATCTTTGCTGTTTGCATTTTCTGGGACTGGATTCAAATCCACACTTAACAGCTTTACTGGCTAAACTTTCAACATCCAAGGCCTAATATATACTCGAACGTCAGGTAGGTAACTGCGTAGGCGACGCACAGATGCCCCCCCCATCCTACGCAGAGACTACGCAGACACTCCGGTGCACCTCCCCAAAATTGTAGGTCGACGTAGACAGTGTCGCAGAGAGGAGAGAGAGGAGGCCTCTGATTGGTCAATTCTACATCCGCATAGAAAAGAGCGCGTCATTGAAGAAATGAGGAAGTACCCACATCTGTACGATTTTCGTTCTCCACACTACAAAGACAGCACATATTCTAGTAATTCATGGAAGGAGATTCCGATGAATGTGGGTCTGAATACGGCCGAGATGGTGAGGAAGTGAAAAACGCAAGAGATAAGTTTAGTAAGTTTAGCTAGTCCGTGATTGTCCCTCTTGCGTTGTGGCTTGGAATAACAGCGGAGACCGCGCAAGTATAAATCAAAAGTGACGGCGGCATCTCTGCGACAAGCTGACGGCGACACATTGTCGAGAGAGTATACACGGCCCTTATGGCAGTAAAATGCACTGATGGACATCAGGGCAGAGAGAGGCCCAGAAATTTTTTTTTTTTTTTTTTTTTTTTTTAAAGTGTGTGTGTATATTTGTAAAATGGAGCGTGGGAAAGCTTATTAAAACATAACAGTATTTAATGCTGTGGGTAACTATCCACTAGTCAAACACTTCCTAAATTTAACCTCATTTTGTGTGATGGCCTCCAATTATGGAAGAGGGGAAGAGCTCAGACTCAATCTGCACACTATTTTATTCAATACATTGCACAAGGTAGACCTCAGACTGTGAGACAACAATGGATTTTCTCTTGCTCGTGTAGACATGATTAAAATAAAGTTAATCATGAATCAAGTAAAATAAAGTTTTCCACCTCTTTCAAAATTTGTCTCCTCTCCTACTTGACATTCTCCTGCATATGATACCAAAACATTTGTGATGTAAACATTTGTATCTTTGTTTTATATCTAATAATCTTATTGTTTTGATTAACTTCTGCTTTTTTATGTCTCAGTGCTTAACTGGCAATTGCATGTATGCATTGTGTTCAATATAATCGTGTGTTTTAAAGAAGGGAGTAAAACTCTAAATTATAATAGCTTTTGTTTCAAAAAACACAAATGCATTGAGAGCACTTCGTATTCTACCCCAAATCAAACCATCCATCCATCCATCCATCCATCCCATCCTGAGCCACATAATCTCTTTCTTAAAGGGCAGTATAATTTTAGTTTATCAGTTTTCCATTGTGCTGACTAGTAGCTGGTAAAGAATCAGAATCAGAATCAGTTTTATTGGCCAAGTTTGTGCACACAAACAAGGAATTTGACTCCGGTTGCTAAGCTCTCTTTGTACAATTCGAATAAAAATAAATAAAAACATAACAAATTACTAGAACAATATATACAACAATGTACAGCAATATATACAAGCTAACAAGCTAACATGTTATTGTGCAATATTTGTGGTTCTTCTGACCCTCTGTGACTGTTAAGAGTTCATCAGAGCGACAGCCTGGGGAAAGAAACTGTCTCTGTGTCGGCTGGTTTTGGCGAACAGTGCTCTGTAACGCCTACTGGAGGGGAGGAGCTGGAACAGTCCGTGTTCGGGATGTGAGGGGTCTGCAGAGATGTTAGCTGCCCGTTTCCTGACCCTGGACTGGTACAAGTCCTGGATGGAGGGATGGTCAGCACCGATGGTCCTCTCTGCAGACCTGATAGTCCGTTGCAGTCTGGCCCTGTCCCTCTTAGTGGCTGATCCAAACCAGACAGTGATAGAGGAGCAGAGGACAGACTGGATGATGGCAGTGTAAAAGATGGTCAGCAGCTCCTGTGGCAGGTTAAACTTCCTGAGCTGTCGCAGAAAGTACAACCTCTGCTGGGCCTTCTTCTGGACAGTGTCTATGTGGAAAGTCCACTTCAGGTCCCGAGAGAGAGTGGATCCCAGAAACCTGAAGGTATCCACATTAGACACTGTGTTGTTGAGGATGGTGAGGGGGGGGGGGTGTCGGGGGGCTTCTCCTAAAGTCCACTGTCATCTCCACAGTCTTGAGCGGGTTAAGCTCCAGGTGGTTCTGACTACACCAGTGGACCAGCTGTTCCACCTCCCGTCTGTAAGCAGACTCATCATCGTCCCGGATCAGACCAATGACAGTGGTGTCGTCACAGAAGGGTCCCCTGAGGTGCAGACATTCGTGTAGAGGGAGAAGAGCAGCGGGGAGAGGACACACCCCTGGGGGGCGCCAGTGCTGATGGTCCGGATGCTCGACGTGATGCCCCCCAGCCTCACCTGCTGCTGCCTGTCAGTCAGGAAGCTGGTAATCCACTGACAGGTGGAGGCAGGCACTGTGAGCTGGACGAGCTTCCGGTGGAGGATTTCAGGGACGATGGTGTTGAAGGCCGAGCTGAAATCCACAAACAAGACCCTCGCGTACATCCCTGGGGAGTCGAGGTGGTGCAGGGTGTAGTGCAGTCCCATGTTGACTGCATCGTCCGCCGACCTGTTTGCCCTGTAGGCAAACTGCAGGGGGTCCAGCAGGGGTCCTGTGATGTCCTTCAGGTGGCTCAACACCAGTCTCTCAAAAGGATTTCAAGACCACAGATGTCAGAGCGACAGACTTGTAGTCATTTAATCCATGTGGAGGGCTTCTTGGGGACGGGGATGATGGTGGAGCGCTTGAAGCAGGAGGGCACTTCACACAGCTCCAGAGATCGGTTAAAGATCTGGGTGAAGATGGGTGCCAGCTGGTCAGCACAGACTCTCAGGCAGGAGGGGGACACACCATCAGGTCCTGGAGCCTTCCTGATCTTCTGTTTCTGGAAGAGCCGACACACATCCACCTCACAGATCCTTAGTGCAGGCGGTGGGTCTGGGTGGAGGGGGTGAGGAGAGAGTGTTGCAGGTAAATGAATTAAGCACAATACTGTAGTTTAATGATAAGAGTATCAAGGGAGAAGTATGGCTTTTCTTATACATTTCAGTCTCATAAATACAATATCTTTTATGTATTGAATCAACCTCACCTTTATCTTTGACAGATACAGGTAAGTTTAAAGTAGAGCTCAAGTGTTTGGTATCATTAAAGGGGAAATGTTCCTCTCTGTGGACACTAGTTTTGCTCTTTACCATCATTTAGGTTCATGCAGTCAGAAAATCTGTGAAATGAAAATATTGTTTTTTAATATATTTGCAGATTTATGCACCTTCAACCACAATAGGTTGAAAATCAGTTACTTTCTCTAAATTAAAGATCAGTAGAAACATACATACTTATAAAATGTAAAAAAAAAAAAAAAAAAAAAAAGAACAACTGATAAAATTGTATCCATAAAATAAATATTTGAGGACATTTCTCCAAGTCCAAATACAGTTAATGCACATTACCAAGTCAAAGTCAACAATATTTCTTAAAATAAGGGCTTGAGCTTTGTGGTAAAAGATTCAGGCTCAAGTCAGACTCAAATTTCAGTTCTGGACTCCACAAGCCCGCTACACTGTAGCAGCTACACTGTAGCCTAACTTGGGTGACCAACATCAGTAAGTAACGCTTAAGTAATTATAGTAGTGACGGGGTTCATATTAATTTCATGCCATTTTCCTTCTTTTTTATTTAATCTAGAAAAATGTTAGATTAATTAGGTCACCCCCATCAACTGACAGGCACTCATTAACCAACGACTGCTTAATAATTACCTAATCACTAGCTTATCATCGGATATTGTAATCTAAGATCTACTAACTCATCATTACAGAGGTGTCACCCTTGGTTAAGAATTATTTCACAGTGTTTATAAATTGGAAGAGGAAGGAGACATACTGAAGCTGATTATTATCAGAATTGGTAAGAGACTCCTGCTTGATCTATTGCATTCATTTCAATATGCCAACACTGAAGCTCAGTAGACCCGTGTTAACTTAGACTGGAAGACACAGAAACTCGAATGACAAGAAATTGTCATCTTCTCAATGTATTAGGCTTAGAGTGTTCATAAGGGTGAATATACAGTGAAAGATGTCCAAGAAAGAAATAAGGAAATGCAAACATAGCCAGGCAGCAGCAAATTATATAACCTGATCTTTTTTTTTTTTTTCAAAAATAAGTTAGGAAAGTTTTCTTAAGTTAACTAAGTAAATATTCTTGGCAACTGAAGCTACCTGGTCGTATCTACGATAGCAGGCTCAGCTATGGAGCTAAAAACCTGGAGACATTTCTCTTTACTTGGAAGGTACATCACTCGCTAACATCATTAAAGATAATATTTTGGTGTTTGTGTGATACAGAGCTTGATCTTTGGTTAAGTTTCCTTTGGGCATGATTTTACAAATTTTAGGGTAACTTTGAGCTGGAAAATAAACTTCTTAAGCAATATGACATGAGTCCTATTGTTGTAGTGGGCTTGTTATCAGCAGTCTTAAAGTGTTCATGTAATGTTAATATATTCCAATAATATTTTTTTTCAGTCTGTTCCATGTTTTGTTTTGTTTTTGTTTTTCTTTTTTTTTACAGATTATGGTTTAGTTTCTACTTAAGTTAGCTAAGAGGCTATGTTGTTATTAAGTTCTAGACTTGAGTGAAGTTAAGTACCATAACAATTTATATTGGCAAAGTAAATATATTTTATTATCAGTAACTATGTGTACATACTATATGAAACGTCCCCAGGAAGAGCTGTTGAAGTATTTTAGGGGAGGTCAGTTAACAGCTTGTGCCACTAACAGCCGTCTACGTCCTCAGGCTCAGACATCAGGTGACTACTTTTACATGTTTGATTTCAGTCAAATGACCTCATTGAGATTTATTGTAAGACATAATTATCCATCAAAGGACCAGTATTTATCAACAGGAGGTTTAGGCAATGTTGGGGAGGCATGAGTGAGATAGCTAAAAAGAGGTACTATAAAATATATCTTGATGTATTTGTACAAACAATTACAATATCAGCACACTGCCAGTGCTTTGACTTCTTGTAAACAACCACCGACTGTAGAATTACTGGATAAACCCATCTGACGTCGCCCATGGTTTTCTACAGTTATTTTTAAGCCTCTTATCTCATACTTCAAGACGCCATGTTGTAAAACGGTGGAATGAGAAGCACCAAAAAGCCGGCTGGACCAGGCCCAACAGTTTGTTATTTTAGCTTGGCTGTCTTAGCTTGTATTAACCCAGGATAATAATTATTAATGCTTTAAACTAATCTTTATCAAATCTGTCCAAAAATCCTAATTTCAAGTGTCTCTACCAAAACATGGTCTGCCAGGGCTGAAACAAGGACCAGCAGAGCCCTGCCAGGCGCCAGCTGTCAATCAGCCGCATATATACAGATAAAATGCTAAAATGATGATATCTAGTCATTGGCTATGTCGGTCAAATGCCATTGCTTTACATAGCTTTATATTATTTTACCTGATTTTACCTGATGTGGTATTTTAACCAAGCTGTAAGTATGTTTATTTCTACTCAAAATTGTCTGATTGGGGCCCATAAATAAAATTTGATTCAATGCCCCATGTGGGTTTGAGGCGGTCCTTGACTTTGACGTAATGCACAGTACTTTATCAGTAGGTGGCGCTAACACAAAACATCGTCGTGGTGAAGAAAACAGGTCCACCCTTGGCTTCAAACACGTCCTCCGTCAAGTCTTAAAGGATCCCGTCACCACAGCGGGCAGACCACAGAGTAAAACACTTCTGAAGACAACATGAGCGGAAGAGGCAAAGGAGGAAAAGGACTCGGTAAAGGAGGCGCTAAGCGTCACCGTAAAGTCCTCCGTGATAACATCCAGGGAATCACCAAACCCGCTATCCGCCGTCTGGCTCGTCGCGGTGGAGTCAAGCGGATCTCCGGTCTGATCTACGAGGAGACCCGCGGTGTGTTGAAGGTCTTCCTGGAAAACGTCATCCGTGACGCCGTCACCTACACGGAGCACGCCAAGAGGAAGACTGTGACCGCCATGGATGTGGTCTATGCTCTCAAGAGGCAGGGACGTACTCTGTACGGCTTCGGCGGTTAAATCATCATTTATTCCAATCAACCAAAGGCCCTTTTAAGGGCCACTCAATCACTCACCTTTAAAAGCTACTCCAAGCCTTATCACAGTCTTTTATACACTACATCTCTCAACTCCAGTAGTATATGGATGTGGAAAAGCACCATATCAGAACCACAAACACATATTTGCAAAATCAACTCATCTTGGAGAGAAAATTAATAATTTGCTTTTCATGTATTTTCATACAGCAACTAGTGATGGGCATTCTGGCTCTTCTGACTCGGCTCACTAAAAAGAGCCGGCTCTTTTGGCTCCCAAGTGGCTCCTCAGATTTTTTTCTTACTTAAATTAATTTATTTCCAAATTACATGTAAAATTAATAACTGTTAGAAAAAACATAAATATAACATATGTATAGTATTTATATGGCTTTATTAATGAACTTTAACAAATACATAAATAAATTCTAAATGAAAAAAGACCCATTTTAATTTGTGAAAAAATAAAATCAACTAAACATCACTCAACAAAATATAAATTAAAATGTGCAACTATTTACAGTGAAAAACCTTCAGTCCCTTGCTGGTCTTTTCTCCAACTCTGTTAATTGCACTGTTGGATGATTAGTTTGAATATGACTGTGCAGGTTGTTTGTGGAGCCTGCTCCATATGAAATTGTATTTTACAAAGTGTTCACTCTGCCTTTCCAGAGTCTAACACTTTAAAATGTGTCATTGTGATCTTAAAACATAAAAATGTCTTAAACCATTTGAGAAGGTGCAAATAAAATCACTCAACTGCTCATGGTTCATCATTCAAAAGTACATGCTCCAACTAAATACATATCCCTGTTACGTTCACAAAGCCACTCTTCATGTCAACTATGTTACTCTCATAAATATATGTACTTCTTTTAAAAAATGTTGACCAGCAGCAGAGACACAATCGTTTAGTAAATACAACTGATGTTTCAGACAACTTCAGAGTTTATACACACACATGATGTAGAGGAGGAAGAAGTGAAAGTATGTGTTTGTGACTTGTTCACAACTTTGTGCAAATAATCCCGCAATATTAACTTAAATTTGGTTTCATTTGACATAATCATCTGGGGAGCTGTGGATAAATGCACAATGGGGAGTAGAAACTTCCCTCCATGTTCAGACCGCCCAGCAACTTCAACTAAAGCCTGTTTCCGTTCAGCCAATCACAGATGGGGAACAGCACAGCTCATTTGCTTGCCGTGAGGATAAGAGGAGCCCCCCGACGTTTGTAAACCATTCACTCTAGAGACATTTTAGATCATCAACATGCCTGAACCCGCGAAATCTGCGCCCAAGAAGGGCTCCAAGAAAGCCGTGACTAAGACCGCTGGAAAAGGCGGCAAGAAGAGGAGAAAGACCAGGAGGGAGAGCTACGCCATCTACGTGTACAAGGTGCTGAAGCAGGTCCATCCTGACACCGGGATCTCCTCCAAGGCCATGAGCATCATGAACTCCTTCGTCAACGACATCTTCGAGCGCATCGCTTCTGAGGCGTCTCGTCTGGCTCACTACAACAAACGCTCCACCATCACCTCCAGGGAGATCCAGACCGCTGTGCGCCTCCTGCTGCCCGGTGAGCTGGCCAAGCACGCTGTGTCTGAGGGCACCAAGGCTGTCACCAAGTACACCAGCTCCAAGTAAACCTCTCACACAATCAAGACTAAACCCAACGGCTCTTTTAAGAGCCACCCACTTCATCTCAAGAGTTCAAACTCCTCTCAAATGCTCTCTCTGCTCTGTCATACTCAATGGTACTAATGGTCAAAAGAAAAATAAAAAATAAAAGTATCAATATGCCAGAGAGAAATGCTGCTACAGAAATGTAGTTAATGGCCTAGCTCACTTTGATTCATATTGATAGAGTACAATACTAAACCCTTGTTGAGAGTAAATAAGAACTTAACATGAATAAATATCACTGAGGCTGCTTATTCACTCCAGTGTTCACTGGAAGTTTTTTAACTTCATGTCTTACACATCAATGAAAAACACCATGAAATGCTTGGCTCCGCTGCTGCTCTGTTATATCTGTAGTGATGGGCATTCCGGCTCTTCGTGGAGAGCCAGCTCTTTTGGCTCGGCTCACTAAAAAGAGCCGGCTCTTTCGGCTCCCAAGTGGCTCCTCAGATTTTTTGTTAATTAATTTATTACCAAATTATGTGTAAAATGAATAACTAATCTTGAAAAAAAACATAAAATATTACATATGTATTGTATTTATATGTCTTTATTAATAAACTTAACATATAAATTAATAAATTCTAAATTAAAAAAAAGACCCATTTCAATTTGTGAAAAAACAAAATCAACTAAACATCACTCAACAAAATATAAATTAAAATGTGCAACTTTTTACCGTGAAAAACCTTCAGAGTCCCTTTCTGGTCTTTTCTCCAACTCTGTTAATTGCACTGTTGGATGATTAGTTTGAATATACCTGTGCAGGTTGTTTGTGGAGCCTGCTCCATATGAAATTTGTATTTTACAAAGTGTTCACTCTGCCTTTCTGGAGTCTAACACTTTAAAATGTGTCCAAATTTTACTCCTTTTCCTGTTGTCACTCATCTTTGGTGAACTGGTCAAATCCTCTTGCGCTCCTCTCGCTCTCGTCTCTCTGCCTCCTCTGTGTGTCTGTAACCCCCCCCCCCCAGCAGAGTGTTGTTGACTCTGCTCCCCCCCTCCCTCCTGCTCAGTGTAGTCGCACAGACGTTGCCACAGTCACACATGTTGACCAATGCGGCTTTAAAAGACATTATAAGATAATAATTAAAAAAAAAATCGCTCTGGCTCACGAGCCGACTCCCGTCAATCACGAGCCGGCTCCCGTCGTTCACTTCAAAGAGCCGGCTCTTTTCCGGCTTTCGTTCGCGACCGACCCATCACTATATATCTGACATGAGGCTGGGAAGATTGACTTGGAGCCTCAATGGACAGGAGGATGTCTTCATCTGTGAGTCAAGCAGTCTGTAATACATAAACTATAAACGCATCTTAGTAAAAGCCTGAAATGTTACATAGAAACAGGTGAATAATGGACAAGTTAAAAACAAATCAATACAACTTAACCAGCCACACACACTAAAACAGTCACCATCTCCATTCTACACCATCAATAACAGTGCAACAGTCCTGTCCTCAAACTAGCTCGTAAAACAACCATAATCTCATTACATATGATCACCACACATGTCCTAAATGCAATGCAGCAATCTACAAACAAAACAAGTAAAAGTACTGAAAGGTTCAGTGATGCATTATGGGGTGCCGTTTGTAAAGATGGTCATCCTGAAAATAACAGCAACAATGTCACATTTAGCTTCAAATCATGTTTTAAAAAGTGGTGTGAATTTTGGAAAGTCACTTTTTAGAACGTTTAACACAATACTTGTTAAATTTTGAAATTTATTAAATATTTAAATCTATGAACAAATCAACCAATTTATTCAATAAATACAAATGTTAAATCTAATTGTTTAATCTAAAAGATAAATCTAAATCTGAAAGTTAAATCTAAATGTTATGCCTAAATGTTAAATCTAAATCTAAATGTTAAATCTAAATGTTCTGGGTGAAACTAAATATTTAGCTAATATGCAAATTCCAGATGCCGGAAACCGGAAGTACCAAAATAAAAGCTTGAGGAGGTTAAAGTCTGTTTATAGTGTCAAATAAAGAATAAAGAGTGATCTTTTCTGGAGAAATTGACTCTAGGACATAAATTAAAATGATAACTACCAAAAATAACTATAAAACTAGATTTTACGAGTACCTTGAGGTTTTATTGTCATCTTTTTGCGGGACTTATAACCTCTACAGTCTACAGTCAGTCACTAGGGGGCGCACTTTGAATGAAATACTCTGTGCAGTCTGCTGTTGGTTATACATGCCGAGCTAACATGGCCAAGACGACGTTAGCCCAAAACATTGGGAGAGCCGTTTTTTTTTTTTTTTCTTTTGTAATAGTTATGCTTGTAATTTATAGGATAAAACAAAACACTGACAGGTATGAGAGAAAATGTATGTATATATGTAAATCAAAACTACTCAGTGAAGTTAAATCATACCTGATTTTGGCCAATTTGGCAACATGTTGACAATGCATTATTTTCACCATGCTGCCAAATTGATATGCTGGGAATGAATTAAAGCTGCAATACATTTGTCCAATGATTTGACAGTAAACCAACTAAACATTCAGGATAAACGTTGACCTCTCTTCTTCATGCTCCAGTTCACAGGTTAGGCTGGGCATACACTGTGCGATATTTTAAATCTTTTGAATCAGCCCTATCTCAAACTGCACGACTAGATCACTGAGTTCAAAAGTTCACAGCCCACGAGTAATGCTCTCACACTGTACGGTCCGATGCTCTGATGCGACGTGACTGCTTACACTATACGTTCATAACGCACCTAAGGGTGCGTTCGAAATGAGCCAGGCCTGCGCAGAATCGATCACCGGCGGGCGGCGCACAATGCAGATAAGAACACGTTTCATGCAACAGGAGGATCACTTTTATTTTTAACTTCAATCAGCGATCGAGGACACTTTATCTAAGAACGTGGTCTGTAAACTACATACAGGTGATCTAACAGGAAGTAAGTGTCTCCTCCTGTATGCTGGAAACTGTCCGACTTGACTGCAGTTTTTTGTCTCCACCTCCTGCTGCGGCCGCCTGATCTCGTCTACTCGCCAGGCGAGCCGCAGTTCATTTCAAACGCACCTACTGCTTCTACTGTGCGATACCTTCACGAGGAGCGACCAGGATTTCAAACAAGTTTGATTTTCTTGCGAGCACACGATTTGTGATCGGGAGCTCGTCGGGAGGTGTTGATCTCTCGTCGTTACCTCACGTATACTGCACGAAGCACGACCCACGATAGGGTCGAAATTCGGCCCGATCCAAAAAATAGTCGCACGACTGGAAAATCGGCTCAAAACGAGCCGACAGTCGCACAGTGTATGCCCGGCTTTAGGGAGAAATGATCAGGTGGCGACCTTTACCGCCTCACAGTTACAGCCATACAGACTACATGAATATAGTGGAAATAGTAACAGAAATGTTTAAGACAGAAATAAAGGTTCATCAGTCCAGTGGAGCCTTAAATACAATGATTGTTATATTTTGTCATCATGAACAATTCGACTTAAAGAATAAATAAACATGAATAAATAAATCTGGCTATATTACACAGCCTCAACCTCATCAGTGGGTTTGCTGCTGCCATAATAACTCAGCTTTACTATAAACTGATGACCAATACTTTGTCTTTGCTGTTACTTTGATCCCTCAAAAACATGTAAGTCGGCTGGAAAGATGTGTTTTTCAATGATTCAAAATGTGACCAAACTGGAAGCAGTGAGACATCTGACTGATCAGGTCACTGCAGAGCCTTTTTATTTCATTTCAGACGTTGGATCTAAACTCCTTTTTGGTCTGTGAAGACACATTGTTCTCTTACACAATATGACTGCAGTTACTACAGATAAGAGCTGTACGTTTTCCCATATTAAAGTCAAAACATTCAGAAAGGGCCGGTCTGATAGGACGTCTGGCTGCAACATGGACATCCTCGTCATCAGTGTGTTTGCTGCTGCGACATTATCTCCCCTTTATTACAAACTGATGATCAACTGATTGCTGTTACTTTGAATCTTTGAAGAAACATGTAGCTCAGGTGGGAAACTGCTTTTACTTGAGCTCTGCTGTATTTTGAAACATTTTAAGGCAGAAAGCAGCAGGAAAAGCAGCTGAGCAGCACCGAGCACCGCGGTGACTCGGTGACGTTTGAAGGTTTCACTAAAAGATGACGGAGAAGATCAGAGCTCTAAACGAGCTGAACACGAAGAGACACAGATCCGCTGGCGGCTCCTTCTTCTATCAGTCTGCAGCGATGCCCCAACATTCATTTAGAGTCGTTTATCCCCGAGGAGAAAACACAGGAAGAGACCTCTACCCTGCACGGAGGAGCCGCGCGCGCTGGATTGACTCTACACGGTTCTCATGGTGTGTTTAAGTGCAGTCTCGATCACTGAGCTTCATATTCGCAGCGCGACTCTCGCAGCACAGAGAAGGAAAGTAGAAATGGCAGAAGTAGCTCCAGCACCCGCCGCGGCTCCGGCCAAAGCAGCCAAGAAGAAGGTTTCCAAGCCGAAGAAGAGCGGACCCAGCGTCAGCGAGCTCATCGTTAAAACTGTGGCCGCTTCCAAGGAGCGCAGCGGCGTGTCTGCAGCCGCCCTCAAGAAGGCTCTGGCCGCCGGAGGATACGATGTGGACAAGAACAAAGCCCGCGTCAAGATCGCCATCAGGAGCCTGGTGACTAAGGGGACTCTGGTTCAGATCAAGGGGATCGGGGCCTCCGGATCCTTCAAGATGAGCAAGAGCGCCGACACCAAGACCAAGAAGCCCGCAAAGAAAGCCGCTCCTAAAGCCAAGAAGCCCGCCGCCAAGAAACCCGCAGCAGCAAAGAAACCCAAGAGCGCAGCAGCCAAGAAACCAGCAGCTGCTAAGAAGTCCCCCAAGAAGGTCAAGAAGCCCGCAGCGGCCAAGAAAGCAGCCAAGAGCCCCAAGAAGGCCCCCAAGAGCCCCAAGAAGGTGGTCAAGAAGGCCCCTGCAGCCAAGAAGTCTCCCGCTGCCAAGAAAGCCCCCGCAAAGAAGGCAGCCAAGCCCAAAGCCAAGAAGGCAGCACCCAAGAAGAAGTAAACTGTCAACCAGCGTCTTTTCTAGACACCAAAGGCTCTTTTAAGAGCCACCACCTCATCCTCTAAGAGATGCTTCCTCTCATTCTTTTTTAAACCAAAACATCTTTCAACAACTCACTTTGTCTTCATAACAGTTACATACAGTTACTCAACTCTTAATTATTACTACATCAACCACTTTTATTCACCTTTTACAAACACCTCTTGTGCTCTTCAGTCATTTTTCACTTAAAAACTCAGCAGCTACACTGCTTTCACTCACAATTCATTCAACTTTACCTTCACTTTGCACATTTTACACATTTCATACATGACCTTTTGCTTATATTCCTTTCATTCATTTCAACTCATCACTCTCATGTTTGGACATTTGGCTGGACAAAACCAAAATGCATATGACCAACTCTTCTCTCGGATTACAAGAGATCAATGCATCATTCACAGGTAATAAAAAGATATTCAGTGTAGTGCAAGTATTGTCCTGAACAATAAAGATGGTGTAGAAAAACAAACAAACAAAAAAAAAGACACTAAAAAATGAAAAAAAAAAAAAGTTATTTAAAGGATTGGAAAATTACAAAAATAATAACCTGGTGGTAGTATAAACTGCAAAAGATATATATCAGGCTTCACATTAACTGGTTCCATCCATTATCAATAATATTGACAGTTACAAACTTTGATCTATATATTATATATATATATATATATATATATATATATATATTTTTTTTTTTTTTTTTTTTTTGGGGGGGGGGACCCAAACTTTCAGCAACATGAACACATGAAAATATCAAATCCTAATTTATAATAACGTTAGTGCAAAGATTTACGAATTCAGTGAATGAATTTTCACTCCAAATATAGCTGGGGTTATAGAACTGTAACAGTTAATATCCAGTATGATGGATTTATACTGAGCTGAAAATAGAGAAACAGCCTCAGCTGTAAAACAATGAGCCTGAGTATCTTCAATTTATTAAGCGTAATGAGTGGGAGCTGCATGAGGATGTATTGGAATAAAGCAGCAATTACTACATATTGTCATGTTGTATCTTGTGAAGGAGTCATGTGTGTGGTTAATGTTAAGAAAAAGCCAAAAGGCAAGAATAAAGCTCTTATTTTGAGATTGAGGTGGCTCTTAAAAGAGCCGTTGTGGTTGTTAGTGATGAGACAGTCTAAGCTCTCTCTCCGCGGATGCGGCGGGCCAGCTGGATGTCTTTGGGCATGATGGTGACCCTCTTGGCGTGGATGGCGCACAGGTTGGTGTCCTCGAACAGCCCCACCAGGTAAGCCTCGCTGGCCTCCTGCAGAGCCATGACGGCCGAGCTCTGGAAGCGCAGGTCGGTCTTGAAGTCCTGAGCGATTTCTCTCACCAGCCGCTGGAAGGGCAGCTTACGGATGAGCAGCTCCGTGGATTTCTGGTACCGACGGATCTCTCTCAGAGCCACGGTACCGGGCCTGTAGCGGTGAGGCTTCTTCACGCCGCCGGTGGCCGGGGCGCTCTTACGGGCGGCCTTGGTGGCCAGCTGCTTCCTGGGAGCTTTACCTCCGGTAGATTTACGGGCGGTCTGCTTGGTTCTGGCCATCGTTTATTCTTTCTCTGAGCGTAAGAAAAGAATCGTGCAAAGACAAGAGGCACGCTGCTCTTAAAGCGTGGGAGCGGCTACGTAAACGGTGACGCTGCTTCAGAGCTCCGGATCCTGATTGGTGAGCGGCTCCTCCTGGAGCACAGCTCCGCCTCCAGCAGGAGCTCCCGCCTCCACGTGCGCTGCTTATTGGACAGAAAGTCCCTTGAAAAAGTCCGCTCAGACTGCAGAGCGGCCGCCCTCTGCTGCTCCGCTGGAAGTCTCTTCTCTGGTTGGTCTGTCAGGAAAGCCGTCCCGCGCTCTTCCCACATTTAAGGGAAGGCTTTCGAGCTGCCGGAGACACATTTTCTTTGAGATTTCACGTCAAGAGAAAACAGATTATCAAGATGAGCGGCCGCGGAAAGACCGGTGGTAAAGCCAGAGCTAAGGCAAAGACCCGCTCCTCTCGTGCAGGACTCCAGTTTCCAGTGGGTCGCGTTCACAGGCTGCTGCGTAAAGGCAACTATGGGGAGCGCGTTGGTGCCGGCGCCCCCGTCTATCTGGCGGCTGTGCTGGAGTATCTGACCGCTGAGATCCTGGAGCTGGCTGGAAACGCCGCCCGCGACAACAAGAAGACCCGGATCATCCCCCGCCACCTGCAGCTGGCTGTCCGCAACGACGAGGAGCTCAACAAGCTGCTGGGGGGAGTCACCATCGCTCAGGGAGGTGTGCTGCCCAACATCCAGGCTGTCCTGCTGCCCAAGAAGACCGAGAAGGCCGCCAAGTCCAAGTAAACCTGGACGACCATCTGTTACTGGACACCAGTACCCCAAAACGGCTCTTTTAAGAGCCACACACTTATTCTTCAAGAGCTCTGATTTTTTTTTTTTTTTTTTTTTATAATTTATGTTTACAATAAATGTGATAGTTATTCTACATGCTTAGAAGTTTGGCACCACAGACAAATAAAGCTAATATAAAGCAATATCATTACATGTGAGAGAATGTTTCATGATTAGAGCCAACTGTTCCCACCACACTGATTGAAAAAGGATAAATTATCTGAAACAATAAAGTAACTTTTTTTGCTCCTTGGGTAAACTTAGGTTTTTGCAGTAACTGGCCAGGAAGACTGTTTTTTGGTCTCTTGTCACTCATTTTCTGTTAAGTCTTTCATTTTTTGAGTCTGTAAGTCGCTGTCCACATCTTGTAGTTGTCACAGGAGGCAGAATATTTGGCTTAAAATAAAACTAAATTATATTTTAACATGAAAGGAAGTATTATGTGCAATTTAAATGTAAGTAAACAAACTATCTTCTGCTGTTACTTTTGATGTTTATGACTGAAATAAATGCCATAGTTACTCAAAATGCAAAATTTTGGTTTAACTTTTCAACCAAAACCTCTTAAGACAACTCACTTGAGATGTCACTTGTGAGCAATTTCAGTCAAAGGTCTTGTCTGCTTTCTTCTTATCTTGTTACAGTATAGTTGTCACATCTACTGGCCACATCCTGAGCGCCTGATTAAACTCCTCCATGCTCTGCAGTGTGGAAATATGCTTGTAGCATGTGCATCACTTTCTGCATTCAATCCCACGAAATAAAGTGCTACATATCCCAGATTATTCAATTCAATTCAATGTTATTTATATAGCATCTGTTACAATGACAATTGTCTCTAGGCGCTTTACAGAGACCCAGAGCATGACCCCCGAGCAAATATCATCAACTAAGATTATATAATTAAATCCAATCAATGATAATGGCAGGTAAAAAACTCCCACGTAGGGAGAAAAAAAACCTTTATACCAAACAGTGGCAAGGAAAAACTCCACTTTAAGAGGAAGAAACCTTGAGCAGGACCTGGCCCATATGGGGGGACCTTCCTGCCGAAGGCCAGCTGGGTAGAGAAAGAAAAGAGGGGAGACAGGACAGAGAGAGGATGGAGGACAGAAAGAGGATGTAGGACAGAAAAAGTAAAAAATAATAATAAAGAAGTAGTGGAATTGTTGTAGGGTGAATGCAAGCGGGCTATGGAGGGCCCTTGGGCGTGTGGTCAGCGTAATGAGCTATGATAGGCTCTTGAGTATCAGTAATGTGCGGGTGGGGTGTAGGTGAGGTGTGTGCGAGAAAAGGGGGAGGAGGGGGGAGGAGGAGGGGGTTTGGGTTTAAGAAAAGAGAAGGGTAGGATTTCAAACAAAAGGATGCAATATATAAATATAAACAGATGGAGGCAGCAGCACTGGGATGAGATGGCCAGAGGACCAGGTCGTCGATCACCACACCAGTCGGCACCCAAACACAAGTGGAGGAGAACCCCGGGATGGACAGAGGATGGAACTGCAAGTCAGCATGAAACCCAGGAAACTCTGGCCTGCAAATACACAAAGAGAAAAGGAGGCAGAAACAGCACAACAAACACAGGAAAGCAAAGAAAATGGAGCACAGTTTCAGTAACAGGGTGCTCCCAAATAATTATAAATGAGCTGGAGGAGGAGGAAGGGAGGAAGAAAGGGAAGAAAAAGGAGAAGAGCAGTGGAGACACCACTCAGCAGATCATGTTGGTGTCCCCCTGTAGCGTAGGCCTATAGCAGCATAACTATGACGAAGCTGTGATTAAGACGAGCTACTCTAGTCTTACTACTACAATTATAGTTATAACTATTAGCCCCTACACACTATAGATTAGACTAACTGTAGGCTTTACTGAACAGAAATGTTTTCAATTTAGTTTTAAAAATGGAGATAGTATCAGCCTCCTTAACCCAAACTGGTAGCTGGTTCCATAAAAAAGGTGCCTGGTAGCAGAAGGCCCGTCCTCCAAACCTACTTTTAGATATTCTAGGAACGACGAGTAATCCTGCACTCTGAGAGCGGAGAGCTCTATTAGGAGCATAACATGCTATCAAGTCTTGTAAATAGCGCGGAGCTAGGCCATTAAGGGCCTTATATGCGAGAAGCAGAATTTTAAACTCAATTCTAAATTTCACGGGAAGCCAATGGAGGGAGGCTAACACGGGAGAGATGTGGGAGAGATTATATGGAGAGTAGTGAATAAATGAACATGGAGGTTTATGTTTTTCTTTGCAGTCGTACTGCATTAACATACTGCATTACCAATGATGCAGTATGTTGCCTTAACATACTGCATCATGGATAATGCAGTATGTTAAGGCAACACATAACACAGCCATCAGTGTAGAACGAAGTGGAGATCACGTGGTAGTAGCAAATACACTGAAGAAGGTGGAACCTCGTGTCGCAGCTGTCAAAGATGCTCTGTTATCATATCTTCTGCTAAGGATTTTATTCATTTTAAAGTTCAGCGCTTTTGTCTGCAGTCACTCCAACTTGTATCAAGCCTTCTAACGTTTATAAATAAGTAAATTGAACAAGTGACTTTAAACAAAAAAATACTAGAGCCATTAACGAAACACATTTACCGTTTTTTCCTCAAAAACTTTACTAAATGGATACTTTTATTTTTGTATTGCTATTTATTGGTCCCCAAGCTGTCTGTGTCAGCTCTTGCTTATACAACACATGACACTAAAAAAGAAGATGATGATAGAACTGGTGTAAATCACACATGGCCCCTGGAGCAGCTCTGTCTTCAGGTTATTATTAATTTGTAAGGATCTGACTCAGGTGACTCCAAAGCATGGTTTATAACACATCTGTGGCTTTGGTGTTTCAAGAAGTAGCAAGACTTCCCATGAATATAGTTAATTCACTCCATCACATGTAAAGCATCCCATAAGAAAGCACAAAAGTGTCTACAGCATGCACAAACCCAAGTTACTTAAATCATATTGTCAAACCACCACAGCATCTGTTAAGATTACCTTTATAAACCTTGTGGGACATGTTTATCCATTAACCTTGTGTCCAGTAGTCACATTGAACATTTGTTCAATCAACTTATCAGGGTAACTCAATATCTTAATTATAGCCGAACATATTCCTCGTCTGGGTCGTTGTTCCACCTTACACCACAAAACATCTCACAAGATGGCCAGCAGAGATCACTGCTAGGTTTCAAATCATTTTGGATAATCGAAAAAGACCCCCAGCATCAATTGAGATACCTCTAGTGTTTAATAAATACTTGCTTTGCCCATCAGTTAGTGTTGTCAGGCTTGATTTTGATAACTAAAGCTCAAACGCAGGACAACGTAAGCAGCAAATCCACAAAATCATACGTCAAAACGAGGATAATCTTAGTCACTTAATTTAATCAACACTCTTCCAGTTTCATTGAAATATAGCAAATACTAACAGTCTGCTCTTATGGTTTTGTGGGGGGCCCTTAAAAGGACCGTTGTTTGATGAGAATATTGATGATTTATCCGCCGAAGCCGTACAGAGTACGTCCCTGTCTCTTGAGAGCATAGACCACATCCATGGCGGTCACAGTCTTCCTCTTGGCGTGCTCCGTGTAGGTGACGGCGTCACGGATGACGTTCTCCAGGAAGACCTTCAACACACCGCGGGTCTCCTCGTAGATCAGACCGGAGATCCGCTTGACTCCACCGCGACGAGCCAGACGGCGGATAGCGGGTTTGGTGATTCCCTGGATGTTATCACGGAGGACTTTACGGTGACGCTTAGCGCCTCCTTTACCGAGTCCTTTTCCTCCTTTGCCTCTTCCGCTCATGTTGGATTGTTATATATATCAGATTTGAGATGACCGCTTGGTTTACAGCATAACTTAAATAGTACCTGAGGACGTGAATGAAGTCACGGGCGGGTCTTTCTTCTTCTTCTCCCTTGTTTCACTGTTTTATCGCGATTTATGTTCAACATCGCCATCTGTCGCTCCAGAGTGTGGTCATGGTTAGACTTAAAACTTAAGCGTTCACAATCAACCTTCATTTAATTTTACTTTTTGTACTTAATTTGTCAATTTCCATGGTTGCTTTCCTGTAAAAGTAATGTGTCCAAGTTATTATCTTACCTAAAAACAAGGGCTTAAAACTTCACACACACATACAAATTGTTTTAAATATATACTATCAATTTATTATCTGACCCAAGTTCCTTGAACAAGCTGAGTTTAACAGAAGCAAGAAAGGTGGTTTATCCAGATGAAAACGACAATAATGTTAACTATAAGTTTAGTTTTCTGATTTTAATTGATGATAGCCTGTTTTATAGTGGAAATAATGTCAAAATGCAAATCATAACTGGCAGTAATGATGACAAATTCCAGACTGAAATGTAACAATGTAAACTGAATTTTTGGCACATGAGCTTTGCACAGATTTATGTCTGAATGTACTTTTGAAAAAAAAAAAAGTCTGTTATTTTTGTTTGTCCTTACTTTGACCATTTCTACAACTACTGAAATTGACAAAACCTTCTGGATGGAAGGTGAAACATTTTCAAGAGCAAAAAGAAAGAAATCCACTTACCTTGATTCAAAGCTTTCAGGGTGACTGGTAGAAAAGAGTGGCTTAGTGAATGTTGTGTTCACAAGCAGTTTCATGATCAGCAGGTTTTCTGTTCTATGCTCTATATTCATTCATCTAAAATCTTAGAGTAACACAAGTCACCAGAGATGGGCAGTAGCAGCAATCCCACTGCAGTTTTCTCAGGAGTTACTTCATCTTGTGCAGATTTTACTGTTGGATTCCTCCAGTTTGAGTATATAGTCATTTCCATCTAATAAATGTACAAGTGTACAAAGGTTTTTCTTCAGCCAGTCCTCTGTTAATCTCCTTTTATTCCACAAGATGTAAATGATCTTTTCTGCACCACCTAATCTCTTGGATTAAGTCAAGAAACAGCCGACTCCAGGGTCCAGATTAGCTCAGGGTGCCATTAGATCAAGAATGAATTATGAACTGTCAAATTGTGGCTACGTTAGAACACTAAATTATTATCTGGAGAAAGGATTTTTCATATTTAAAACAGTTTTATAAAAAATTATATACAGTCAATGCAAAAATAAATATTCATATAACGCAAAAATTATATAGTATTTAAAAAAAATCCACACAGCATTACCTCAAACTGCTATGAATTATATTAGATTTGATCTGTTTTTGATGGTGAAAATTCACCCCTATTTTGAGTAGTCGTCAACGTAGCTCCCCATCAGGATTCCTCCCTGATTCTCCAAACTCACAGCTCAGAGAAATAAAATGTCCTTAAATAAATGATGGACATTGGAAAAGAGGTTCAAATGCAAGGGAGAAACCTGAACTTTTATTTTATGTTTTCTAAGTTTTGTAGTAACACAGAGAAACACAAAGAAAAGAAAAGCACAGGTTACATGTTCATTTCTCTGCACATTTCACCCGTTTTTTTAGACTTTAATGACATGGACATGGATGAATATGTTAACCTGTGTAAGTTGATATGCTCAGTACCAGATGGATAAACTCTTCAGATAGAAGTCTTTAGTGCATCTTTATTTATTTTTGCATTACTGTTCAGTCAGACTGTAAACAAACATTGAAAAAAAACTGTCTTTTCTAAAATTTGTGTAAAACTGTATAATCTGTGGGAGGAAAAAAATATTTTCCACAATTTCAATTTATTTATTACATTTAACCCTTGTATGGTATTCGGATCAAACTGACCCTTTTCAAATTGAAAAATGGTACAAGTATGATTTTCTTTCTGCCTCAAACTTAATGGCCTTAGCTTATTTTCTGTGAAATTGTTGAGCACACATACTACCATACCCCATGCATTTACATCCTTCATATGGTCTTCGGGTCAGTTTGACCCACATACACAGAGACACACAGAAACATGCCAACACACACATACACAAACACAAACTGACATGCATGCATGCACACACATACAGACACAAACAAATAATATTACACTGTTATAATCAAAGCACAGGGTAGCTGTTTGATCTCACTTTCCTGCACTTTTTACCATCTTTCATGTGTACACCTGCACCAACTTTTTCCGCCTTGCACCTGCACATCAAGGGGGGGGACAAAAGAGATAAATACCTCAACATCACAGCACAGAATCTTACACTCTCAGCATGGCTAAAAGATTTAGCTGTCAGAGGGCTTTTGAGCTCATATTTGAAGAGACTCAAGCACACAGTGATATGGAAAAGGAAGCTATGTCCGAATATGAGAATAAATTAGAAATCAATTAATAGAATTCTGATTCTGGAAGTGAATTTGAAGATGGCCTTCACTTAGAATACACACCACGAGGAGCACTACAGGCGACCGCTGGAGAAGCCCAGCAGCCAGCCACTGGAAGAACCCCACAGACATATGTGTCTAAGAATGGACAGTCTAATGGCAAGCAACTCAGACTGGAACCAAAGAAAGCTTCAAAGAAGAGATTTCCTTGAGGAGCTAGGGAAGGCACCGGTGACACCGCACATCCAAAGGCGACAGCAGGTGCCCAAGACCCCAGCTTCTCTATCCACAGTGAAGAGAATGGCAGAGGCTCCAGCTGCCTCACCTGCACGCCTAACAAAACCTCAAGCTTCTGAAGTAAGTGTCCTGTTGCAGTTGCGTGTGTGATTTTAGAAATAAATAAAATAAATCCTGAACTAATGGTTTTTCCATTTCACTTTGTTACTTTTATAAGATACAATTGATTGATTGAAGTTAAAGTTGATGTATTGAGAATTTGCATTAAAAATAATAAATGTTAATGAAAACATTATCTCATTTCATTTCTTCCTAGAGAAGCATAATTTATGACACTCAAGTCTTGATTTTTAACATCAGTTATACCCTTATGACAAAAAATAAAAAATAAATAAATCACACTTCCAGTGTTAATTGTGTTCTAGTACAGACTGATTACGATCATTAAACATATGTTGTCTCTATTGGTTAAGATTGAAATAAATATAATATATGTTAATGGTTTGACAAGAAAAATGTTATTTCAGAATTGTTTTTAAAACCCAAAATGTGTTTTGGGTCAATCTGACCCGAGGAATACCAGAGGGTCCCAGAAGCGAAGACTGTACAAGGGTTAAAAAAAAAAGCCCAGTACAGATTTTCCATTTAAACCCAAAAGTTTTCTTTAATCTTGATCTGTGACTTAAAACAATGATCAGAACATATTTCACAGTTGCATATTGGTACAATAGCAATATACAAACTTTCTTAAATCCCTGAAAAGTAACACCTCCACGTTAATGACGAATGCATTTCTCAGGGTTTGTATTGTCCTTTTATGTTTCTGCAATGATAAACGCATTTTGGCAAAGGATCATGAGACAATTCTGCAAGGAAATATCTCTTGCTGAGCTTTAAATCACAGGATTCATTACAATACAATACACTTATTTTTTTTCCAAATAACACCAATGTGACTTCATACCACTTTAGAATAAAAAAATATATTAGTATACAATCAATGTAGTAAGTGTGTTTAATTTTTTCCTACTGTGACCAAGAATGCTGTGAAATGTGAATGTGTGGGAGACTAGAGTTCACTGAACTCATCAGTTGGGTGTGACAGGTGAGATGACCAGAGGGGCAGAGTTTTGACCTCTGTCATTAAGACTGGGGCAGAAGTACGGGCAGAGGTTCTCAGCAAAGAAGCAGTCAGTGAAAGCATAGATAAGCGCTGCAGTCACGACATCATAAAAGGATACTACACCCTCCTCATAATCTACAAACACACCCACCTTCTCTGGAAAAGATTTCAGAGAGAGACAGACTGGAGTATCAGCTAGAGCTTTGTACTCATTTCCGTTCCTCAACCATATAGTCCATTTACCGTCTTTTGGGGTCAGCGTGATCCTTCCCTTCCTATTAATAGATTCTCTGACTATTCCTAAATCCCATTTAGTCTTCCCTTTAACTTCAACTTCATAGTAAAATCTGCCTGAATAGAAACTTTGCTTTCCTAAGACACTAACAGAGTGAGAAAATCTCTCTGGGTTGTTTGGAAGATCCCATCTGAAATCACAATGACTAACCTGCTTCCCATCATCTGACAGGTTGAGTTCAGGATTTGCTGTGTCAGGGTCCAGAGTAACATCCACTGCATACTGCTGGACCCTCTTCAGTTCAGCCTCAAACAACTTCTTCATCTCTTTACTGAATGTGTCCTCCAGCTGAGCCACAGCTCTCACCACTGTCCCCTCATAGGATGCTGGATGGATGCTGACCTCTGTCCAGTCCTTGGTTGCTGGATCGGTTTTCAGGGATGAAAAGCTTTGGAGGAGGTGCAGATGGTCTTCAGAGCGTGAAAGCTGATTCAGCTCACAGCTCCTCTCCATCAGTTCAGAAATTTCCTTTTGCAGATCTTTGATGAGCCCTTCTGCTTCTCTGGTTACTTTTTTCTGCTTTTCTTCAATTCCTTTTGTGAGCTCATGTAAGCATTTCTCAACAAGCTCAATGAGTGAACTGAAGACCTTAATGCCCTCCTTTTTTTCTCTGTCTGCTGCAGCTTTGCTGACTGACACTGACTTTTCTATCTCCTGTATCTTAAGTTGCCTCCTTTGTATCATGTGTTGAATTTCAGCCTCTCTGCTCTTCAGCTCTGCCTTCTTTTCTTCATATTCTTCTCTCAAAGGAGAAACTTTATGTGTCTTGTGCTCCAAAATGGAGCAGAGCATGCAGACACATGTCTGGTCTGTCTTACAGAACAGCTCCAGAGGTTTGTCGTGCTTCATACACATCCTTCCTTCCAGGTTCTCCACTGGGGTCCATCAGCTGATGTCTTTTCAGGCCTGGAACTGTCAGATGAGACTCCAAGTGCATCTCGCAGTAGGAGACCAAACACACCAGACAGGACTTCAGGGCCTTCAGCTTGGTTCCGCTGCAGATGTCACAGGGAACTTCTCCTGGTTTGGCGACTTGCAGCTCAGAGCTGCTGCCGGCTTTCTGTTGGGCTCCATCTTTGAACTGAGCAGCCATCTCTCTGATTAAAGTGTTGACCTCTAGCTCAGGTCTTGTCTGGTACACCTTTTTACATATGGGACACCGGCACATGTTACTAATATCCCAGTGTTCAGTGATACAGTTTTTGCAGAAATTGTGCCCGCACGGCGTGCTGACTGGGTCAGTGAACACATCCAGGCAGATGGAGCACAGTAACCAATCTTCACCTGACACGCTGGTTGCAGCAGCCATGTCTACACGCTGAGGAGAAAACCTATAAAACATAATTTAGGTATGAATATAGTCATCACTATTGACTATTTAAATCATCAGTAGTTTAAAACCTTAATTACACAAACTCTGTTCTCATATGTTTACTTAATCCAATCCAACAAGTGTCACTGATGAATACAAAGTAAAATCGTTTTTGGATTAAAACTTTAAATTTCATATTCATGCTGCTTGAAGAAACATCTTAACTCACCAGCATTAGACTCACTTAAATATGAAAAGATGGACAGAGTTTACTTTTTCTTCTGTTTTTCTCCTCTGTAGCTGAGCTGTATGTGAGTCTGAGTTTCATTTCAGGAACGTGACGTCGAAGCTGTTTCCAGTGTTGCTCCACCTCCAACTGCAGCCCTATTTCCGTCTTCCTCCTGCAGACGTCATTACTTAAGGTTACACAATAAGAGTGCCCCGATAGAACATAACGTGGAGAGAAAAAAAAAAATATTTGTTTTTTTTTTTCAGTCCACTTTAGCTCTGCAGTAGTTTTACTGTCTGTCCAAAGTTCAGCTCACTGGTTATCCTCAAACATCTTTATATTATTGAGTTGTTATTGTCATTGTCTGGAGCTGTTACTTAAACAAAGTTGTTTAAACATGTCCACGCTCTCAACAAACTATTTTCTCCTGCTGTTTTCGGTGTTAGGATGACCTCTGCTGGATATAGATGGAACACATTAAAACTATGTTGCAGTTTCAAAATAAAATCCACTTCCAGGATGGATTTGAGATTTGCTGTAGCAGCAACTAGAAATTCACAGAGTTTGACAAACAGATCTACAATAATTGAGTCTATTAAAAAAGGTGAAATGTTAGCAAGCTGAGAAAAATAATAAATTATATGTTCTTGTTTTCAAACTGTAATTCTTTCATGTATTAATAGTCCAATAATTCAGAGCAGAACATGGTATAAATTCTGCTCATTGGGGTTTCAAAAAGAAAAAAAAAAGATAATGATAATATAAAAAATACTCCAGCATCATATTTAAGCTCATAGTTTTTACATTAGGGATAGCTATAGGGAACTTTAATACGAGAAAACAAACCAAAATGACCACAATTAAGCTAAATAACTAAGACAAAAATGGTTCAATAAATAAACATGATGATACTCAAAACTACTACAATGTAAACCGCGTGCTTTGATTTAGTGTTTTATTTTATTTTATTTAAGTTGTTGTTACATGGGGGTATCTGAAACTGAAGTCCACGCTCCTTATTTTGAAATGCTTAAACGGAAACAAAACACAACTCTCCTCAGTTAACTCTATACTGACATGCAGGTCGGTGGACAAAACTTAGGCTGACTTTTGCCATTTTCACCAGGTGTCTTCATGTTTGTCAGAGGAGATAAGATTCATGATGTCCATGTGACGGTTTTTCAGATCCCGTGCTGTGTTCTTCACCAATCCGCTCTCATTTCTAAACCTCTGTTAGCCTGCGGATGCTAATCGCGGCCACCCGGGAGCTATCGTAAGCTAGCTTACCAGATCGCCACATAGACAGACGGGGCAGAAATCCTGAGAGGTCGTGTTTGTTATTATTTTAGCAGTGCTGTACCGGTGCCTCGTTAGCACAGTAAGTGATGTGGAAAGTAACTCTACAAGCGCTCGGTGTTTTGCTGTCAGCCTGGTTCTTTGGGAACTTTGTTCTGGGCTGGTTTCAACACAACAACGAAAGACCTCAAACGCAGCACAACGAGCGTACGAGCAGAACTTCAGACAACCAGGACCAAAGCTGTTTCTGCCATGTAAGTAACCTCCACAAAGTATACTTCTGTTGCCTTGAGGTCACAGCAATTATATCTCGTTGTGTAATTTTTGTTGTACGGGAAATCTTCTAGCACTTTCCACACTGTCAATTTAATTTGACGTCACCATGTGAGTGTGATGCTAACCTGCAGCTCTTCTGTCATTCCTGTTTAATCAATTCTATGTATGTAAGTGTATATGTACTCTACTCGCAAATGACCCACGCATTTGCCATTCTTGGATACTCTCTGCAGCTTTAAAATAACAATCATTTTAAAGTGATGTACGAGTTTTCTGTTTTCTCTTGACTTGAATATTTTCACTACTTAATGCTTTACATAAAAAAAAAAAAAACATAGCAGAACGTAAAGAAGCGCAATTATTCGACACATGGTGATTGAGTTTGGTTTCTCAATGTGACTTTTCAGTCTAACTAATGTTTTTGTGGTTATGAAGTCGAAAAGCGTGGTATATTCTTATTGGCTGTAACTTAACTTCCACTTTGTGTCAGCTCATGGAAATTGTAGTTTAATGAGCCGCAGCTAGCAGGAACTGCATACGTCTCTGTAACCATAAAGGACTACAAACTGGGAGTCTCTGTTGAGAGGCGGAGCTTAGTTTGACAGCTGGCTGTTTGGAGGCGGAGCCGTGGGCGGGCAATGGAGTGGAGCTGTGTAATGACAGCTCAGCCCGTAGACAGAGCTGCGGCTGTGACATATGGAAACCGAGAGGTCTACCAAGAAAGAAGTTTGATTTAGGGGAAGAAAGTAATGCTAAAATGAAAAAAGCCAAAGTTGGGGCAAAGAACAGGATATTCACAGGGATTTGCTTCATTCTACCTTTCCTGTCATCCGTTGGACTGTTGCACTCAGAGGTCAGGTGTGGTTTAATTTTTGTGATGTCTTTTACTCTTTATTAAGGGCTACTGGTCTTTCTGAATGTCTGTGAGTAGTCTTACTCAAATCTAATTTATTACAATAATACCAAAAATGTTTTTTTTTTTGTGTGTGTGTCTGTGTTTTGTTTTGTTATAAAATGGTTTCAAAGACCCTATTGGAATGGCTCTTTTCCTTCTAACATATGTCCTCCTGTACCAACAGCTGGTTCCACATGTTTGGTCAAGTCTTGGTCTGATATGTTGATTTTTGGTTTGTTTCATCAAAAAGGCTTATTTAAGTTGTAAAAAAGAAGATAAGAAAGTAACTTGGCTCTTGTTTTATTTCCATGAAAGTGTGCTTTAGAATGTCAGTTGTGGTCAAGTGCTTTCTTAATCACATATGCAGATTTTTTATGTAGGTATATTTGTGTATTGACCTTCTGTTTTCACTGAACTATATTTTTGTGCTCAGTTGGCTTGCTGTTAATAGTCGGAAGTGTTTGTAAAAAAAAACAAACAGTAATAATGATACACAAAAGCGTGTTCATCAAATTTGTAGTTTAAATGACGAAACCAAGAGAGACCAGATTTTGAATATTGCACTGTAAAACACTGAATCAAGATCAAAAAATCCAAATTGTCTTTCTTCCTGCTCTAAATGATACACTGCAGGCATAGACTCGGTCATATGAAATTCCGGCCTCCTTTTTTGCCTTTAACATATGATGATATTGATGTGATCTAAGTAATATCATGGCTACACTGCTGTTTCTGACCCAAAATGTTTAAGGGGTTGTATGAGCAGATTTACAAGCAATGGCTACTTTGACCTGAAATAGGATTGGACAATAATTCAATAACATATATATATATATATATGTATGTATGTATGTATGTATGTATGTATGTATGTATGTATGTATGTGTTTTGATAATGATTATGACTTTTTAAACACATTTCAAATCTTTCGATCGATATTAACATTTTGATCGATATTATTACAGTGATAATACCAAGAAGCTTTTTTTTCCCGATGGTGATGTCATAGTTCTGAATTATGAACTTAAAAAAAGGTGAAGATTTATTATCATTATTATTATTAGTTGTTGTAGTTGTAGTAATAATAGATAATAATAAATAATTAACTGTGCGTACAGTTTTCCTTTCTGGATAGTCTTGGTAGTTCCTCTGTGGTTTTTTATATTATTCTTACTGATATTGGAATCATATTAACCAAAATGAAGAAATATAATTTGATGTAAACTTTGGAAATATCCTTCAGCCCTTGACTGAAATTAAATCTCTTGAAAAAAAAAAAAAATCTACCATGGAATTTTCAACATTTTTATGTCTGATGAATGCATCCTGCTTCAAATGTCAATGTAATTGCTTTAAATAATCATGATTTCAGTTTTGACTAAAACAATCATGCTCATGATTTTTCTTAATTTTGAAAAAAAAAAAACTATAAAGTGATCACAGTTTGTGGAAAAGTTTCAATAGATAAATCAAGTGTTTTGAACAGCTGCTTTCATTGTGTTGACTTAATAACAACATAATTATTTTTGTAACGGAAACAAATGTAACCTTGCTACTTTGAGGTCAGGAGGGTAGTATATTATGTTGACACTGAGAAAGGAGGCTCTGTAGACTTAGCTGCTGAGCTAAAGCTCTATTGAATCAGTAAATGTTCCGTCAATTTAGTCTCAGCCACATAACAATATGATCATTAGGTACCCATTGTTGAGAGCTAATGGGTGGACTCTGTTTCTCTGTACATTACACCAGTTGTTTGCAGAGTATTAAGACTACAGCTAATGGTTGGGTACCTGCAGCTGTAGCTGCTAGTGCAGAATTACTTGTTAAAACAACCAAAAGCCTCCTCACTCGTGCTGTCAAAGCCCCACCTTCAAAAGCATTTGTGCTGGTCAAACATGTCAGCAGCTAATAGTTGATCAGATGGCAGGTTGGATTTAGTCTGGGTTGTGTGGGTTCAAGTAACACAGTGTACATTTGTGTCCTCTCACAGCAGTGGTGTATGTATTATGCATGAAAGTCCAGGTAAGTGACAGCCTCCTGCTGACAAAGTGGGGAAGCTGATAAACAAAGAGCTGTGAACTAACACAATGCTAACACAGTTGAAATGTTTATATGATGACGGGGGAAGAAATATTATCTCAATTCAGGGGTTTTACAATACAAGTGAACATGTTAGTTCACGTGAAATAGTACTAAATCAGATTTCCCAAAGTCAAACTAGCATAACCAGGCAGTTTGGTTGGGGGCCAAACTACTTGTGCATGTTTATTGTCGGCCAGAGCCAAACTGGCGTAGATACTCTGCACATGCTCCACATTTTTGACCCCTGGCTTTTGACGTGGAAGTAATAAATCGAGATCTGCACAATTAATTTATTATTTTTAAGCAGAAAAGAAAAAGAAAAAATGTGGACTAAATTAATAGCAACGAGTAGACAAATGTCAGCTAGTTAGGTGGACATTAGAAGAAGAAGGCAGAATCAACAGATAATCATTAATCTCATTTGAGCAATAGTAAAGCTTACAGTGTGTATTAAAAGTACAAAGCTGTCCAAATCAGTGTTTGACATGGTCCCGAATTGCTGCTAGCTAAATTGTTTCAGTTACCTTGATATATGACAGTGGGTCATCCAGGAAAAATAATTAGATGCTGAAAGGGGCCATATAGCCACCTATGGTTGTGGAGTCTGACATACCTGAGTCAAATCAATATCCCTTTTGTGCCTGTATACTAGGATAAGGAGTACAGTCCTGTTAAATAGTTCAGTTGTGCTTCAGTTGTAACTCAGCTGTGCGTGTGAATGTAATTATGGTCTGTTGCAAATGAACAATAATGTGGCATGTTTATTATTAGTTATTATCATTATTAATTGTTAATAACTAATGGCATCTTTCTGCTCTCCTTCAGCTCACAGGAGTACTGGATGACTGCTTCTGTGACGTCGAAAGCATAGATGTCTTCAACAACTTCAAGATTTATCCTCGCATCAAGAAGCTGACTGAGAGAGACTACTTCAGATATTACAGGGTATGAGTAGTTACTTTACTCGAGTCACATCATGAATCAACTGCAGTTATGTCTAGCCTTTTTTATGGTTAGATCCAAGTGGCAACCACCCCACGTCTGGATTTAAGTTTATCCAGGAAGTACATTTTGTTGCAGTTCCTCCACTGACCACGAGGTGTTGACTCCAAAACAGAGTAAATACTCATTGACTCCCATGTCAAAAGGACCAACTTTGCAGGAGCATTAAACTTATTTACAGCTTGGTGCAAAAATCATTTTTCTGCGAAGGCCTGTGGCCAGGAAGATGACTGCAGGTCCCAGTATAAATCTGCTTGACAGTCTTCAGATTATTTTCTGTGAGGGCTTGGCCCGTTGCAGAGGCTACTGCTTTGCTAGCTAATCTGATACGCGGACTCTTGGCCGGCATTTGGATAAAGGGGCTGGAGAATAATATCAGAACTTGTCAAAGCAGACTTGGATTCGGTCATTGTGAACTCCCCATTCATGTGGGGTTCCGCCGTTGGGTCCTCCTATTCCACGGAGCTCCATGTTTGGCCTCAGCCTCAGTCTCTGCTTCTGCCTGCAGACTGCTCGTGAGCCTCCTGTAGGACATCCAGTTGTGCCGAGCTGAGCCATGCTGAAGCCCATTAGCACATCTTTCGTTCTGGTAGTGACACTTGAAATGAGGATCTTTGGGCAAAATAAGAATATGTGAATATAAAGTAATATTAATGATCATTAGCAGAAGCCAAGCCAGCTGAAACGGCTAACTGGTAGGCGTGTTCCAGCTGGCTCCTCAGTAATGCCGGTGATGTGCAGTTGGAGAAAAAAACTTCAAGGCTTCAAATGCTCTCAGTACAAACCTTGAATTTGTTCAAAACTCATTATGACCAAAGCCTTTATACAAAAAAGGCTTTGATCCCCCCCCCCCGAATATATTGGAAAAACTTCCTATATTTAGGGTCTCGACTTGTAAACATCTACATCAAGGGTGAGCAAATCCAGTCCTGGAGGGCCGCTGTCCTGCATGTCTTAGATGTTCCCCTCCTTCAGCACAGCTGATTAAAATGAATGGATCACCATCATCTTGTCATCAAGGTCTGTTGACGAGCCATTCATAGACTCATTCAAGACTTGCAGGACACCGGCCCTCCAGGACTGGATTTACCCACCCCTGATCTAGACACTTACATCCACCACAACTGGTGGAAGGTGCCAGCGACCTGAATGTGCTCGTCACCACTGGAGAGTTCTAGGGGTTTCAGAGACGCAATAAGGTGGTGATTTCCCAAACAAAGTGGGTCATAAGTAGGGTGAGTGACTAAACAGATTATCAGAAATTATGACACAAACTTGAAGAATATGCTGACAAATGCTGCAGAGTCATCAAAACACTGCCAAACGTAACATACACTCACCGGCCACTTTATTAGGTACACTTGTCCAACTGCTCGTTGGCAGCAACTCAATGCATTTAGGTATGTAGACATGGTCAAGACGATCTGCTGCAGTTTAAACCAGCATCAGAATGGAAAAGAAAGGTGATTTAAAAGACTTTGAACGCGGCATGGTTGTTGGTGCCAGACGGGCTGGTCTGAGTAGTTCAGAAACTGCTGATCTACTGGGATTTTCACCACAACCATCTCTAGGGTTTACAGAGAATGTAAATGCCTTGTTGATGCCAGAGGTCAGGGGAGAATGGCCAGACTGGTTCAAGCTGATAGAAAGACAACTGTAACTCAAATAACCATTCGTTACAACTGAGGTCTGCAGAAGAGCATCTCTAAACCCACACCATGTCAAACCTTGAGGTGGATGGGCTACAGCAGCAGAAGACCACACTGGATGCCACTCCTGTCAGCTAAGAACAGGAAACTGAGGCTACAATTTACACAGACTCACCAAAACTGGACAATAGAAGATTGGAAAAACGTTGCCTGATCTGATGAGTCTCGATTTCTGCTGCCACATTCAGATGGTAGGGTAAGAATTTGGTGTCAACAACATGAAAGCATGGATCCATCCTGCCTTATATCAACGGTTTAGGCTGGTGGTGGTGCTGTAATGGTGTGGGGGATATTTTCCTGGTACACTTTGGGCCCAATGGTACCAATTGATCATCCTGTCAACGCCACAGTCTACCTGAGTATTGTTGCTGACCATGTCCATCCCTTTATGACCACAGTGGACCAATCGTCTACTTCCAGCAGGACAACGCAGCATATCATAAAGCGTGAATCATCTCAGACTGGTTTCTTGAACATGACAATGAGTTCACTGGACTCAAATGGCCTCCACAGTCACCAGATCTCAATCCAACAGAGCACCTTTGGGATGTGGTGGAACGGGAGATTCACGTCATGAAGGTGCAGCTGACAAATCTGCAGCAACTGGTGATGCTGTCATGTCAATATGGACCAAACTCTCTGAGGAATGTTTCCAGTACCTTGTTGAATCAATGCCTCGGAGGATTAAGGCAGTTCTGAAGGAAAAAGGGCTCCAACCTGGTACTAGCAAGGTGAACCTAATAAAGTGGCCGCTGAGTGTATGCTGTCACACAATATAATGAATGGCGATGGTGAGCCTAAAAAAGACTACTTTATAAATGGCATCTGTGTTTAAAAAAAAAAAAAAAAGCACTTTTGTATGTTTCTGTATGTGGTATGTGTTTTTCAGAGGAAGGAAGTGCTCTTTTTCATTTTTATTTTTTTATTTTGAAAACCACATCGATCAGTCATCCCTCACAACAAGATAATTAAAAAAAAAAACCGAATATGTAGTTAGGTTATGTCGATCAGTGTTTAAATAATAAAGTGTTCCTTCAGTCCCATCTGCCAAAAACAGTTAAAGCTTATCAGGCTCTTCTGTGACATATTGTATCTGTTGATTTACACATCAGTCGAATTCAGTTTGCCTAACACAAACTAGAACATGTGAGTTACAGTGGCTCTGTTGGAAAGAAAACTCCCAGATGACATTCATGCTGATGTTATATAACTTTCCTGAATAAACGCTCTGGTTGGGCACATCATATCTAGCTACTTAGCTCAGAGAGAGCAGACGCAAAATGGCTTCAGTATGTAAGCTTTTAGTTGTTTCTTAAATATTTCCCTCTTTTTCATGTTATACAATGTTGTAACAGAACAGGAAGGATGAATGATGTAAAATATTGCGTAATACACTGACTGTTGCAAGTCGACTTCATCTGCTGTTTTCCTCCGATAGAAGTGCACTGACATTTCCAGAGGTCAGTGTTTAATACATAAATAACCTTCTTGAAATTAATTTGCTCATCTCTAATAATTATATTTGCTCTGGTTCTCTGAAAAGTGCACAGAGACCATTTGTATTGTAGTAGGCAATATATGAATAAGAATAAAGTTGAATCTGTTTTGCATACTTGCTGTTTCTCCTTTAGGGTTGTGGGGAAGGCTATAGGTTATCAGAAAATTTGCATAACATAATTTTCCCCCAATTTTAGTGTTCGTTGGCCAAGTGTTGCTGAATTTACTAACACAGAAGCCACTGTAATGATGCTCTGTCAGAAATGCCTGCTGACTTCCTGTGTGAATGTCTGTATGCATTAAGTGTTCTCCAGCATCTTGTGTTGCCTGCGTCTTTCTTACTGTTCAGTTCCATGCAACCAACAAAGGAGTTGCGATCAAGCGGTCGTCATCAGATTTTCAGATATCCAGGTGTGAAATACGTTTGTATGTGTTCCCCCATGAACCGTAGTACCAATAAAAACTCGTATAGCATGAATTTTAGTGGTAATTTGCTTGGGAAAGTTGTGATTGCAGCAGTAAAAATAACAGTTGCCGTCTTGATTTTAATCTAACTGCCAGCCTGCCACATTCAGGAGCAGGTATGTAAATTTACTGCTCCTGAGAGTTGAAATTCATTCTCTCAAAATGTAAGAAAAGCTGCCATTGAGGGTGCAGCCACACACATCCTAAAGGTGAGAGAGAGAGAGAGAGAGGGAGGGGAAAAAAAAAACAAACAAACAAAAAAAAAAAATGGTTTGATTAGCCCAAACCTTTGGTTCAGATATTGTTTGTCCTCTGCAGATATTTTGACTTTTACCCCCCAAAATATCCACGTATCCTGCTTCCTTGTATTGCTGGATCATCAGTCTACTGTGATCCACATATTAAATTACCTAACTTTACAGATGAAATCATCATATTTACAAGTATTTATGGTGCCCCCCCCGAAAAAAAAAAAAAAAATTAAAAAAGAAAGTTATTTTAATAGAGTCCATGGTTCTACTATCTGGGTCTACAAATGGAGATCAGCTCACAATCAAGACACTCCTCTGTTTTAGAGGTCTTTGGTGTTTTTTTTGCGTGTTTTTCAGTTTTTTATAGAGCTAGGCAATTAATCGAAAGATAGTAGAAAAGTACATTTTGTGCCTATAACTGATACAGTCTTAATTATGTCAATCATCAGTCATTTTAGTTTTATTTTTTATTGTTTCATATTTTCTTTGATACAGTCATTACTTTCCCCTCCCCACTACAACATCCATCATCCATCCATTCATTCATCCATCCATTATTTATGCCGGTTTAATCCTCTGCAGGGTCATGGTGATCTACTGGATTCTATCCCAGGTCTCTCTGAGCGAAAGGCAGGGGTTCACCCTGGACAGGTCACCAGTCCCACTAGAACATTAACCTTAAAACTAAAATGTGACATTTTTCATCATGTTTTAATTTTAGTTGACTGTGCTTGCTTTCAGTTCAAAATATTCAGTCAGTTACAATAAACGGTTCAAAATGTCTGTTTTTAATATTTACAGAAAAAAAAAAAACTTTGCCAGGGATCTTTGAAGGCACAAAATTAAAGTAAAACAAAGAAAACGGTCATTAATCAAGATACAATGTTCAGTTCATCACACTGATCATCTGGGGTTGCTTTACTTTACTATTTTATTTCTATTTTGATTTCATGTGATGATGAACGTGTGTTAGATTTGGAATTTAATTGCAATATTGTTTGCCTGAGTAAAAGTCCCAGTATTCAGTGTTGATTTTAGTAGCAAAGAGTTGAGGCCATGAGAGGTCTGGCTTTGTTTCACCTGTCTTTTGAAACTACGCCATGCATCAGTGATCCCATACAGACCTCTTTTCTCCAGGTGAACCTGAGGCGACCGTGTCCTTTCTGGCCTGATGATGGACACTGCTCCATTAAAGATTGCCATGTGGAGCCCTGCCCAGAGGTCAGAGGTCCCAGCCCATCAGTCTCCTCTTTTCACCAGTTCAATATCAGATTTCAGCATGAGTTTCACTGTAGTTTGTCTTTGAACATACATTTTGCATATCTCAGATTAATTTTCTAAATCCATAGCTGTATTGTTTTAAATGCATCAAATGTGAGGTTTATTCATGCTTCTGCGTGGAAAGTGTCATCTCCTACCATTTGTATTGTCTTTGTTTTACAGAGTAAGGTCCCTGTTGGCATCAAGTCTGGGAACTACAACAAGGTGAGAGCAGCTAACAAAACTAAATTTAGGTCCTGCTGCATTTAAAAAAAAAACAAAAAAACAACTCTTTTAATTGTTCAGTAATATGGAAGCCCATTTGAAGCCAAGAGAAATAGTTTCCATCAATTAACCAGACTTTCTGCTTGTTTACGTGGTAACTACGTGCACTTGTCTCATGCGTTTTTAGTACTTGTACTGGTACAAAAGACAATCATGGAGAAACTGAGCGGCCGTTTGTTGTCAGTGGTAATGCCAGTAAACTGTGTTTGCGTCACAACGGATCTCAATGTCTGAGAACAGACAACAACAACAAAAAAAACAGCCAAAAAACAAAACAAAACACTGGAGTTCATACTGGTGTTTACTTTCCTCAGTGGCCACAACTGAGAGAACAGAAGAAACTTGAGCAATGCAGTGGTCGTATTTCTGTCGGACAGGAAATTGTCCTTCTGTTTTTTGGCATATCACAACAGATGGTTTGTTGCCTTGTCACTAAGACTAAACTCTAGGAAAACTTCATCACTGGCGTAGTAGTTTGCTTGTCCACCTGTGTTGTAGACTGACTTAAGCAGTGAACTTTCTGCGTGTGTTTTCATCTGCTATTAGCATTGTATTTATGTATTCACATTCAGTATCACGGTTTGCTGCTTGCCTAGGGATTTGCATTTGTTTTGACTGTTTGCAGTGCTGCTGTCTGTTTGCATGTATTGTATGCAGTTGCAGTGCTGAGTTTTTTTTTCTGCTTCTGTACTCGATCATACCCTGCGGCAGCAGAAAAGTCACTAGTTTTCATTCATAGTGTGCGTCGCTTCTTTCTGCCCACATGAGTCATGCAGGGTACAAAAGATGTTTCCTCTTTTTGTGCTCAGCTAAAACAAAAGACAAATTGTGTTGCATTAAGTGAATTAATTTGAAATCTGTGTAGAGATCATGGTTTTATTATTAGACTGTCTTACTGACATGCCACACCTTCCCATATCTGCGCAGTACACCCAGGCAGCCAACACCATATCAGACATGGAAGAGTGTGAGCAGGCCAAAGAGCTGGGCGCCATCAACAGCACCCTGAGGTGAGACCACAGACCATCTCCCGTTTCTCTTATCTGTCACTTGCAGCTGCTTATTTTCAAAATGCAAAGCGGTGTTGAAAGCAGTTGAACAGTCAAACATTTACTAATGTCCTACAGGCAGCTGTTGAGAATTTTACGCTGAGAACTTAAAGCTGCAGGCTAATTTTAACTGATCCTGCTGCTGCAAAAACGTGATCCACATAGGTCGGTGTATGCCTGAAAAGATTTGTTCAGGACTCTCAATAGTTAAAACCTGTTCAACTCGAAAATCTAAAAATAACTGAGGGGAAAAAAAAGAAAACAGGAAGAGTGACTGTTCTTTTGAAGGCTTGCACTTTCTACTCAGTGTCACTTCAGGGCTCTAACATGAATCGAGAGCTGGCTGTATTTGCTTTCTACATCAAGCTCTTTTCTCTAAGATGGTGAATATTTCCTTAAGACATTTCTAAAATAAACAAAGTTTTTCTATGGAACCACATCTCACACTTTGGGGATATAGATCTTTGAAGTTCAGTTGAACCTTATGTCTGCATTTTGTTCTAGTTTAAGACTTTCTTCCATGGGACGCCTGTTCCTTGGGTTCAGTAGAAGGAAATATATCATTGTGTTTATATTCTATTAAATCAAACTGCTGGAATTACTATATGCAGTCACTTGAAAAAGAAAGCAGACCCTCTCTCAGTTTAAGGCTAAAGTATTTGTATCCCACCACACATGAAAGCCTGACATCAATTCAGCGCCATACATATTGCGAATCAAAATCTAAAATCTGAGAACCAAAACCGCAGATCAGAGGAGAAAAACCAGTCAATCAAATTCTGTAAACAAGAGCGCAATCGTCATTGACACTCTGTAGAACTGAAAGTGAGAGAAGTGTAACCGAGAAAGTTTCCTCCTCTGATTCAGGCTTTTGGTTCTCAGATTGAAAAAGCACCTGAACTTATGCCCTAACAATTTCTCAATAAACTAATTATTCAGATCATACTGTTCTTTTACGAGTGCTGACAACACTGGGTTTCCTGAGTGATCGACTGCACACACATTGATATAAAGGCACCATCTAAACACAAATTTTCTTATGTTAATAGGAAGAATTTTCATTCAGTAAATGTGCAAATACTATATGTTGCACAAATGTGCAACATATGATAATGTTGGTTCAAGGTGTCCTGGATCATCTCACGACTCTTGCATCCTTCAAACAGCCCGGTGGAGTTAAGGCTCCAAACTGGTAGGGTGCAAGATGGATGGCTTCTGGTGAACGATGCGTTTAAAAATGAAATCATTGTAAAAATCCACTTCTGAAAGTTGATTTGATGTACCGGTATAACTATTCATTTGCCCATCAGGTGATAGAGGTCATCCACCATTGCTGTACTCAGGTAGTTGTAGAGCAGTTGGGGGTGGGGGTGGGGGAGTGCCAAATTAGATATTTTTCCAGGCCTCATCTTCAGAAAAGAGTATCTCAACTTCACACATGGTAAAATTTCTCTTTTTGAATGTGGATTAGCCTCCACACAAGGCTTTGCACATCTGAATATATTTGTGCGTATGTGAAATTTCCAAGCAAGAAATCCAGGCAAGTCTTTGAGCATGAAGCCCCTGGTCATCTCTTGTGACAACTGTGCACCACTTTATGGCACTGTGGCACATTTTACCAACAATCAAACTAGCTTACAGGGCGACGGTGGGCATTATGGCAGAGGCAAGTAAGAGACTTAACAAAATAATGACAAGAGATAAGAAAATAATGATCAGAGAAAATGACTGCGAGAGACCGAAAAAAGAGTAAATCTTCGACTACATCCTGAAAGAGACTCAACCTCTGCTCCCATAGGGCAGTGGTCTCCAACCTTTTTTGGGCCACGGACCGGTTCAACGGCAGGCAATATTTTCCCGGAGCGGCCAGTAAAATGTGCCTCAGATGAACACAACAACTGTGATGTTTTCTATATATTATAATAAACATCAATCTGCTGTGTATTCATGTGCAACTTTATCAAAAGCGTCCTCGTAACATTGCGCCAACAACAGAACATCGGTAACATCCTCCCACAGGTCTTCAAGTCTTGTCATGTGTCAAGAGTCATAGATGGATGTAATGGAGAGAATCTGGTCATTTTTCATAATAGAACATAATTTAGACTTGGATAATAAATCAAACTGTAATAATGGAAGTCATTTATTTTTCTCTCTGTGGACCGGTACCAAATGATCCACGGGCCGGGGCCAGGAGGTCGCGGACCACTGGCATAGGGGAATTGTGAAAGTTCCTTTGTGCTGCTTCAAAAAAAGTGATCTTGAATTGAGGGAAATAGTGTCTCAGATGAACATAACACATGACACTGGACACTATTAATTTAACAGAAATTAAGCCAAAATACAGAAGCAGTGTGTGAAAATTAAAGCTCTGATAAATTAAACTATCTATCTACACAAGCTTTACAATAGTAGTGGTGGTGCTAGTACCTTCCCAGCTGATGGTGGGTATGAATCTGTAGTAATACTAGGAGTAGGAGTTTTTTTTGTTTGTTTGTTTTTCAAGGTACAATGTTCTTTGGTAAAATAGCGGTATTGTACAACACATAAAATACTTCCACTAAGCAATGATTGTTTAACTAAGATCATTGCTAATATTTTTTCTTCTTGGCTTTATGTTAACACACACGTAAATCATCCAGACCAGCAAACTGCCAAACCTCTGCTTCTATAGAGATGTTCACACTGGCTGATGATCCGTTAAGTGCATTTGATTAGCAGCACCTGGCTGCAGTACGAGTGTACTTAGGCTGTGTTCCAAATCTCATATTTGTGCACTGTATTATTTCCAGTGCATAAGTGCATTTACATTGTCAATACTGTCATGGTTGTATACAATGCAAATACCCAGTTGGTGCAGGCAAAAAGGGTCAGAAAACTGAGCGTAGAACGCAGTACACCTCGTGCACTCAATGGTTGCCATCTTGTTGACGTCACAGAAGTGACGGGAGACTCATTTGGGTGTTATTGGTTAAAAAGTGGTAAGTGGTCCGTCTTCTATGCCAACAACAGCTCAGCTTTAAACTCCTAAAAGAGAGGAGAGATTAGATACATAACAAGGAAACTTCACTTAATTTTGGTTTAAAGTCAGCTCTTGGTAGCATCATGGTGGTAACTCCAGTAAAACAGCCAAAGAAGAAAGTTTGCCCCAGTCACTGCTGATGAAAGTATAACTGTATTTATACATTGGAACAGCATTCATTCACACACTGAGCATGTAAGTACATGGTGTATGGTAGTATACTTTCTTTACTTTTATTATTATGTCCTGAGTCAAACTTGATTTTTTTTTTAGACCATGACTGTATACACTGATCAGTCACATCCTTACAACCACCCATTTAGTATTAGGTTCTCCGTATGTTGGCATAACATCTCAAACCCATCAGACCAAGGACAAAGAAGTTTTGATGGCATCTTTTACCAGCACAATATTAATAAATCCTTCGGACCCTGAGGGACTTTGGATTGCAAAAAGATGAGCAATGCTACTCAATTTGAGCATTGCTCAATTTACCTTCAAGTAGTTTTAAAACTGCCTGATCACGTCCTGCCACTATGTAATCTGAATCTTTTCAGTGCAACATGAGTGATCATACAAACTGATAATTATTTCAGACTCAACTGTTGCATGGTGGTTCTAGTGAAGTGGATATTGGGTTTGTTTTCAAACTTGATGCATTTTCAGGAGCCTTTAACCACAACCTACAAACAATCCAGCATCTCTTATGAAGTTATTTATTTCATTTAAAGACAAAATGAGCCTCTTGTAAGCTTGGTTAGAAACACTGACAGATTTAGATACTGCAAGATCCATATCTCACTGTACTTCCTTTAGCACTTTACACTTTAGCAATAACACCAATAAATCCTTCCCTTACTGCAGCTTTAGAGTTCTGTTATGTTTGTAAACAGAAATGTATCATTAGATTATAGTCATTGTTTAAAATCTAACTTTGTTTGAAGTGTGTTTGCTTTGTCTCTTACCCTTTGCAATAAATTTTTTTATTTATATGTCTGCCCTGATTAGAATTTTTTTTCCTGAATTTTCACGAGGTTAATTTTGACATATTCTTACTGATGCATTCCTTGTCCTGCCAAACTCATCCATCTGCATTCATGTGATGTATCAAATGTATGTTATTCCCTGCCACAGTAACCAAAGTAAAGAGGCATTCGCTGATTGGGCGAGACATGACGACGCTCAAGATCATTTCTGTGAACTGGACGGTGAGGACCTTTTTATTCTGATCACAGATCTGTCTTTAAGGCTGCTATCCTCTCAGGACCAAAATGACCTCGTCTTCACATAGAACATAAATTTACAATGAAAATCCCCCCTGTTGTGTCCTGATTCTTCATAACGTTAGGAACTCATCTACTCTTAAGAACACTAAAAAGATAAAAAAAATAAACTTAAAGTGCATACCCTAATTAACATGAGAGCTCTTCTTGAATCAGTGGGAGTAATCTTTTATTTTATTTTATTTTGAATGGTAGTGTAATCTACTCTAGAGATGGTCTTCACTGATGTCACATATCCAGGCACTTTGACCCAACGTCAACATTTAGTGCATCAAGCCTCCAGTGCGGCACCAGTTTTTCATTCATTCTAGTCCAGTCATATGTTCACGAGTTACTAAAATTAGTCATCAGAAACAGATGGATATCATCAGATAATGACAGACAAATTGCAGCAGAAGGAAAAAAAGTAAGAAACAGAAGTATGTGAAGATAGTTGATAAGTGGGTGCTATCATATGGTGATGTGGTGTTTGACACAGAATCAGTAAAATACGTTTTTATGCTCTGTTCTGCCATCTCGTTATTATGGCAATGATAAACACAGACAGCAGCATTAGAGGTTACAGCTGCTAAAGCTACAGAGATAAATGGCAGGTAAATATCAGTACAATAAGAACTCAGTAACACTACATCTGAAAAATATCAAATACCACCATCATCACAGGACATCCATCTATCTACCCATGGTGTCTGGTCATACACGCTTAAAACAAATGTGTATGATGAAATTACAGGCTATAATAAGATGTGCCATTTGGAATAGATTTGACAACAGTATTGTATATTTTTGAGAAGTTAATGTAAGTTTGCATGCGTTACAGATGAGACCTCTCCAGATGCTGAGTATGTGGACTTGCTCCTGAATCCAGAGCGCTACACTGGCTATAAGGGTCCTTCTGCCTGGAGAGTCTGGAACAGCATCTATGAGGAAAACTGCTTCAAGTAAGTCATGATCCCACATGCACATACTTGCACACATCCTTAGTGCTTCCTTACAGAACTTCTAAACCCTGAAAATATTTTAATGGAAAAACTAACTCAACAGTTTATTGACTGCAAAAAAAGTGCATTATTACAGAATTACAAAGGTAAAAATGTAATTAGAAACCTTGGACACCAGTGTCAGGATGCAGGACATCTGCTGCACCCTCAGTATTGATACTCAGTGCTTCCACTGTGGTATTTTCAAGATACTTTCTATCCTTTTTGCTGATCAACTGAATTGCAATAAAAAAGCTAATTTTACTTTTTGCTGCTCCAAAAAAAAATACAAACATTTTAATCACATGCAAAAATGTAAAGGATTTTAAAGACCAGTGATCTAAGTCTTAAAATAATTATTTAGTAAAGCTATTTTCATAGTAGTAGCTCCTATTCAGTTCAGCACAATTCAATTCAGATCAGTTCAAAACACTTTATTTGTCCCCAGGGTGCAATTTAAGGCATCCTGGAGTCGTAAAGTAAGGAGCCAGAAGCTACAATCATCGGTACACCAAGGCATTTAGATTTATTCCTTTATCTTTATTGCTTGACTGCAATGCATACAAAAGACTACAATAGATGTACCTGCCAAAAATAAAAAAGAACAAACATGTCCTGTGGCCTTGAGACACCAAGTATTTCTGGACATCAGTAATGTCAGTTTGACTCTGTACTGAGAGTGCTGGAAGCACACATTAAAAAAAATCAAACAGTGTAATCAAACTGATCCTTTTTTCTCCTTTCATTGTTTATCATCTAATGCTTGGTGCTGTTAAATGAAGTGAATCAGTTTGCCTGATGTCATTTAAACAAGGATGTAGTCACGATGACTCTTGAGCAATCAATAACTTTTAAAAAAACATTAGACAGATGCAGAAAATGCAGAAAATTTAGTATCTTCCAAATATTTAATTTCCAAAACACATACTTGCTTTGTAAAGACCTAAATTTGTTATCAAATGTAAAGTACGTCACATACTTGAATAGCGGTGGCAGTAGCTGAACAGGAAACATGTACCATGTTGGTCCAGATGCAAGACAACTCAGAGTGGAAATTGAATTGCTCAAATTTCTTTTGGTTTTGTATACACATCCTGCTCACAGAGAAAATGGAGAACTGGCCAAATTCCTTGATATTGTGAAAGTTTTAAATGTGTTGTGTGTGCATTTCCAGCCGAACACACGACAAGTTTTTATTTTGTATCACAAAACAAACCGCTTGTGCTCTACATTAAAAATGTGTGTGTGTGTGTTGGCAGGCCCCGGTCAGTGTACCGACCTCTGAACCCTCTGGCTCCCAGCAGAGGTGAGTTTCAAATATCAGCATCTGCTGAGTTTCACATTCACGGGAGTTTATGCATCAGCAGGAGGGAGGGGCTCACAGGTTCACTTTCACATAACGTTTGCACGTAATGACCATCAATAAACAAGCAAACAGGTCAGTGCTTCCAGAAATGCAAGGAAAATCCCACATTACTGTTTTTGATTTTCATGTTGTTGGGTAGGTGTTCAAGATCAACAGTTTATTTCCCTGACTAATACCTAAGTTGTGGAACATTTTCAAATATTAGTTCACACTGTTATACCTTGATTTTTGTCACATTTGTCAGCTTTTGTTAGTATTTTTTTTAGAGATGCACCAATCAATCAGCTGGTAATCAGTATCGTCCAGTTTTTGTCCGATTGGCCCTGCCTGCTATCAGCCAATTGGGGTTGCTGATATTTTTATTTGTTGTCAGGAAGTGCATTCATTTTATAAGAGTAGAATATGATAATTTTCAGCACATCATGGTGATGCAGTAAGTAGGGAGTCAGTTGTGGAAGTTTTCCAGTGTTAGCCCAGAATAGCAAAGAAAGTAAATTATAGAGCCTGTAAGACAAAAAATTACTTGCGGAGAAAAAAAAAAACAACCAAAACATTTGAGATGACAACACTTAAAGCAGCATCACCTCACTGAGCATGCTCACAGATAACAAAGATGAAGAGACTAAAATGAAAGCTAGTAGAAAAGACGACCTGCAGCCTCTGCTGTCTCTCTTTGTGAATGAAGTTGATGTATGCAGGTAATGGCAGTTCTAAAAAGGTACAACTGGAATCGGAAAACATCAGTATTGGCAGGTCAGACCTGAAAGAAAACTGAAAAATATTGAAATGGCAGAGAAAGTTGCCATTGGTGCGTCTCCAATATTCTTGTGTGTCAGTGTGTGCCTTTTTATGGAAGAAAAAAAAAAAACAACAACAGCAACAAAAAACTAATATTTGATCTCTCTTCTCTCTACTGTTTTGTGTTAAGGGGATGATGATGGTGAGTAAAACATAAATACTATCACACAGTAATTTATTTTTAGTTATGTTGGAAAAATAACCCCAAAACTGTCTTTGTTTGGTGTTTCTGTTCTCCACATTACAGGAGAGGGTTTCTACAACTGGCTTGAAGGTAGGTTTCTGCTATGTTTCTACCTTTTTGCTTACAAAGACATCCCTGATTCATATGTTAAAACAGAATTTCTTTTTAACCAAAGATCACAAGAAAAAAAGAGACCATTAGAAAAATACTTTTTTTTTTTTTTTTTTTTTTTGGGGGGGGGGGGTCGTTCTTTTCAGTAATCCTTTCATGAATTGTTTTTTGCAAACATCAGTCACATTGTGTAACTAAATGGTAAATTGACAATCAGATAATTTATAAATATATATATATATATATATATATATATATATATATATATATATATATATATATATATATATATATATATATTATATCTATATATCTATATATTCTATATATATATGTATATATATATGTATATATATATTATATATATATATATATCTATATATATCTATATCTATCCTCTCTATCATATCTCTATAATCCTATCTACTCTTATATCTATCTCTCTATCTATCTCTATATCTCAGACCTCTAAATGCTATCCATCATCTATATCTATATATATATATATATATATATATATATATAAACCGACAAACATTGTCACCAACATGAGTAGCAATTACTCCTACAGTATAATGTGAATTAAAAGCATTTATATCAAGCAAGAAAAGAATTATGAATCCCTTTTAAGTTAACAAGGTTAGCTGAGCATTACCCACTTCTGATGAAGGTCTGACTGAGGAGCAGTAGTAACTGAGATTATACAAGTCAAATAAGAATTGTAAATTAGTTAACTTGAAATAGTTTTTTTTTTTGTTTTGTTTTTGTTTTTTAACTAAAATCCAGCAATTAATTAATTACACTAATGCTACATAATCTACTTAAAGGAGATTCATTATGAGAAGAATGAACATGACAGCTGAAATGTTGGTTCTCCCTCCATTTAGTCAATGAGTCAGTTATCAGTGAGGTCACAAAAAATAATAAAAACCTACTTTGTCTGATATGTCTTTGATCATTTTCAGCAATAAATCTGAAAAGGCTTTATGTGAGACCATGATTCGCTTGGATCTTTTCTAACCTTTCAGGCTTTACTCTGAACGGTGTTTCAGGTGCTGAAGTCACACTGGGCCTCATGTTCCCGGTCACACTCAGTGTTGAAATTGCATGTGTTCAACATTAAAAACATCATATGGACCTAGCGAAGACTGGAATAATGTTGTGGATGATTAAATGAAAAGCATTAAAAAAAATGAAGAAAAATGAAAACCCATTTCCTCTGACATCCTCCCAGAGTCTCAGAAAAAAGACCTGCAAATCCAGATGATCATCCAAATAAGTAGCTCTGGAAATAAACTGTCACCATAATAAAGTCAGTGGATTTGGAAAGTTAAAAAGCAAAGGGGAGAAACACGATTTTAGATGGTCTGAACTTTTGAAGTTCCTGAAAATCTCATTTTGGTTACTTTTGCCTGAAGAAACTAAATTGGATTAAATCTCCACCACTCTTTCTTTTCAGGTTTGTGTTTGGAGAAAAGGGTTTTCTACCGACTCATCTCCGGCCTGCACAGCAGCATCAACATCCACCTGTGTGCAGAGTACCTCCTCGACGGTATGACACACCAAAGACATCTTAGGTTTTCATTTTACAACTATGAAACCTAAGCGAGTTCCAGCTGTATCAAACATAAAACCCACAGCTTTGAGATTTCCTGGGTAACTAAGAAACTATTGGCTCTATCAGACATTTTCTGCTTTGCAAGAAGTGAAAAAATGCAAAGGGTTGTAAATGTAGTGAGTTATTAATAGCAGTTCTTTATATTAGTACCTTTTTGATATTTGAGCTACAGCACAGATCCAGATCTGATTAACATATTATCTTACCTTGATAATAATCTTTCCTTGGCCAAAGATGGATCTGAGGAAGGTTTCTAAAAGGGTTCATGTTTGGATGATTATGGGATTGTTGTGATGCAATATTCAATGAAAAATATAACTCCCACAGCTTGTGATTTATAGGCATAGAGCTTAGTGCCGGTTAAAAACACATTATTGACTGAAATGGTCTTGTAGCTTTTATGGTTAAGCTGTGTTGTTGGTTTTGGCAGAGGGCTGGGGCCGGGCGGTGTGGGGCCCGAACATCCAGGAGTTCCGCCAACGCTTTGACACCGCAGAGACCAAAGGTGAGGGCACCCGGCGGCTGAAGAACCTCTACTTCCTGTACCTGATCGAGCTGCGGGCTCTCTACAAGGTGGCGCCATACTTCGAACGAGCATTTGTCAACCTGTACACTGGAAACGCTCAGGAGGACGGAGGCACCAAAGATCTGTTGCTGCAGGTCTTCAATGAGATTAAGTAAGGACTCCTCATGAGGTCTTTCAACTGAAAAGCAATAATACATAATTACTTTGGTGCATGGTACAAATGATTCTCTGGCAGCTGTTTATTTCAAGATAATTTGGTGACCTGTACGCTATGTTGAACACACAGACGTTGTGTAATCATGGTCATGCAGGTGATTTGTTTGCACAGTACTCAAAAGACTTGTGTTTTAATTTTTCAGAGCTTTTCCAATGCACTTTGATGAGAAATCCATGTTTGCTGGAGACAAAATAGAGGCCAAAACATTAAAGGTAAAGGCTTTACTATTATTTTTATTATTATTATTATTATTATTATTATTATTATTATCATCATCTTCATCATTAAAAAAATACACAAATGGAAATTTGTTTAAAGCTTGCATATAATTGAGAATAGAATAAATGTCAGAAATCTAACAGATTTTTTTTTAAATAGTCTTATTTGGCCTTGATGTCAGCAACAATAACATTGCCTCATTAATTCTCATGTTTTTCCCCATGTTAACAGGGTTATGATCTATTTATTAAGTCTTTAGTTCTCCATTTTATGCTTAATATGTTCTCTGTATATATGATCTATAATTGTGCTTTTTTACTACATTGTTCCCCCTCATTGTTTCAGTGGCTGCTGCAACACTGGACATTCTTTATAAGTTTATATATTGATCTACTACATTTTGTTTTGTGGGCGTGTGTGTATGTATGATGACAAGGGCTTGGTGTTTTTTGTTTTTTTTTTGTTTGTTTGTTTTTTTAACTTTGTCCTAGTGACCAACCCATGTTCAGTTTGTTTTATGTGGAGAGGGTGTCAGCACAAGAAAGGAAAACTTCCTGTTTGACTGGTGTCAGTCACGTTGGTTTCTACAGAGCTGTGTGCAGCGGTGCAGCCATAAATGAGATTTGTCCATTCTTATTTTGGGCATGTGAGCTCTCAACACCCTTCTGTCCTCGTTCTTTCATTCAGGAGGAATTCCGCCTCCATTTTAAAAACATCTCCAGGATCATGGACTGTGTCGGCTGCAGTAAATGTCGACTGTGGGGAAAACTACAGGTGAGCCTCTTCACAGTTTGTTCAGGTGTTTGGACTGAATGGTCTCTCATCTCTCTGTTTTCTGCCAGGTGCTGCTGCTGTGTGCTCTTTTTTTTGGATATTTTGGAGGTAGTTTAAGTGTAGAACACTTATAAAACCAGTTTACGTTCACATAGACCAGAGGGCCAACGATGATGCACATTATCACGACTGCTTCTAAGTAATTTAGAGTTTCTCAAGTTTCATTTTCAGTATATCTGTGCAGTGATCTGCTTTAGGATTAGGGGATCCACACTCTCTAAAGCAGGACAGGTCATGAAGGACATATGCAACAGTGACTTCATATCCAGCTCTGTCATCACAGTCACTTTCTACAGTTTAAACAAATATACAGCACTGGCCGTTCAAAAGGGGAAACAAAGTTTGCAATCATGCTTGGAAGTGTGTAATGAGACAGGAGCTTTCCTTACATGTATATTCAAACTCACATCATACATCATTTCTTCCGTTTTATACTTTTTGTTTTTTGAAAGCAAAAATGAAAAGAATAAATTAATGATTAAAATGCGATATATATGAGCACTGTAAAAAGAGAAACCGATCCGAAGACCCGAACAAAAGGTTTGCGTTGCTCTCAAACACAAAAGGTGACATGAACACACAGTAACAAACTCACAGTGTTGGTGTGATGATTCTCGTTAGTTTGGATTAATTAAAATCTATGTTGAGGATATTTTCACTGCATTGTTTTTGCCACAACATTCCATTGATAAAAACAGTTGTTTCACTCCCTCCTGACTGCCAACGGCAGGAAACAAAGTGGATCTGTCTTCTTGCACTCTGACCAGGTCAAGATTTAATGTGAACAGTCACGTATGTGACCCGTCGACTGCTGCTGTGCTACTGCTATAAATACCACGTGCTCTTCTCGTACCAAGGAGGAACCGAGCGACCTGTGTGGCTGGTAGTCTTCCAGGAAGTCACAGAACCATAACCTACGTATTTCTGTTAAGTTCACTAGATAAATCCCTGTTTTTCAGCAGAGGGAGTGTTTTACTCAGGTGGCTGTTCAAGCTCAGACATTTTAGAGTACACAGAGGTGTTGTGTCAACACTCAGCACACAAGATATTCCCAGAGAGGAGGTGGTGCTCCTGAGAATTCTTACATGGATACCCACCTACAGCATGTGGGTCTTCATGTTCCCCATCTTTTAAAGATGGTAGGCAGTCTTGGGACCATTGAGTAACTCTATTTTTCATTTCTTATTTAAAAACACTAACCATAGCCAAAAGGCATTTCAGAATATAGGCTCTATAAATAAAGATCTCAGATCAGTGTGTCAGGTAAAGTAAAAGTAAGAGGTTGTTCTGATTTTACTAACTGCTTTTGTGCTTTATGGTCTGTGCAGACCCAGGGTCTGGGTACAGCTCTGAAGATCCTCTTCTCTGAAAAGGAGATCAAGAACCTGCCTGAAAACACACCATCTAAAGGCTTCCAGCTCACCAGACAGGAAATCGTGGCCTTAATGAACGGCTTTGGCAGGTACGTGGCGTCTCCACTGCATACAGGACAGATGTGTCCAGATGACCTGATCTATGAAGATGAGATGAAACGCTGTATGTTGGGCCATATAGAATCTGTGATTACAGATTCACGGCCAGAATCACAGAAATTTAAAGAACAAAGTATTTCCCAACCTTTTTGATCACGGGTTCAAACCCCAGTCGCGTCAGGAAGGACATCTGGTGTAAAACTTGTGCCAAACCATCCATGCGGACCATTCTGCTATGACAATCCCGAACAGGGAGCAGCTGAAATTGAAGTTTTATAGCTTTTTCCTGTCTGTCTTACATTAAATCGGCTCCAGTGCCTCTGTAACAAGATCGACCACTTAACAGCCAAGCTTGGTGCAATACAACAGGATGGTATAAAAGCTGAAAAATGTGACTGCCACTAGAATATCACTGTGGACGAGGCTTGCTGTTGTTCACTGGACTGAACATGGAAGGACCTTTTTTTGTAAATTAAGGGTGAATTCCAATTCTTCTCTTAACCCTCAATCTCAACCCTCGCCCTTAACCCTCAATTTTTGGCCCTTAATCTTAACCCTCGAAAGTAAGTGTAAGGGCTATCTTGTGACTTAGAAATGGGACACCCCTCGAGTGCAGTTACGTCTTCAGACTGAAATGTATCAGAGCCCGTGTTGTCTCTGTATTCACTGAAATGACACAGGGATAACATTGAAAAGAGCGCTGTATATTCTCCAAATAATATTAGCAAATAACACAATAGAGGATACATTATTCAGTCCTCCATCGCTACACAACAAGGTATACAAGTAACGTGAAGCTGGCCGGGACCGCCGGTCCAGCAGCAAACATCGTAAAGTAAAAAAATAAATGTTACGCAACAACGATGTAAATCCATGAAAAAAGTCTCAAACAAAGACAATAAGATGGTTTCGTAATATTTATATCTTTAAGATATACGAAGATACTTACATTTGTAGCTAGCTTTTTTTGTCGCCATTCTTTTCGAAGATGTCTTGGCTAAATTACCCAGTGCCTTCTGGGTAGCCCTTACTTCCAAGGATGGTGCCGGAGAATCTCAATATTAGGGATGTCCCGATCACGTTTTTTTGGGTCCCGATCCGATTCCGATCTTTTAATTTTGATGATCGGCCGATTTCCGATTTTTTCCGATCCGATTTCACTTTTTTTGAGTGGGCAAACAGAGTTTAATTTCCTATGCATTTTATTTCCTGTGTACATTAATAAATAGGCCTGCATCCAAGCTGAGATTAATAGCTTTTATAATCTCATAAAATAAACAATAACTTATTTAAACACTCTTCTTTCTTTCTTTTTTGTTTGGGAGAATTATTATAAAACACATTTAGTTACAGAACAGTAACTGTTCAACAGTCTCAGCACTAAAGAACAAAGCACTTCCATTTAAATAGCAGCAGGTGAACTTGGCTAGCAGTTTAAGGCAATGAAAACACCAGCAGAAGTCTTTGCAATCAATGAAATCACATCAGAATAAAAATAACATAAAAATATTAACTTAACTTCTTTCAAGACCTGCAGCACATGTTCGCGCACCTTTGTGTCCTTTGTCGTTCATGTAATGACGGGAACGAGGCTCGAGGTAATTAATGAGCCGGTTAGATGCCTTGTATTCCACAAACTCCGTGTCCGCGGTAATACATTCCGCGATTAGCTCTGTGATTTTTCTGTATTTCTCCGAGTCTTTCGGGAGTTTTGTCCTTTCTTTTGAAAGTTTCACAGAGCGTTTGCTGCCGCTTGAAGCTGCCGTCGGCACCAGCTGCCGTCGGCTGCGGTGATCGATGCTGCGCGCTTTTTTAAGTGTCTGATTAAATTGGTGGTCTTGTAAACTCTCTTCTTACTTCCCCCTCGTGATATCTCAGCCTTCCACACGTTTCAAGTCGCAGTCGAAGCGTCGGTCTTTGTAATTTTATAGTGCTGCCACACTGCTGATATTTTTGCTAAAGTTTAGTCTGACGGTTTTGAAACTTTTAAGGTGGATACAAGACAGCGCTGCTGAGAAACGTAATTTCAGTGCAAATTATTAAATGTATATAGTTTAAAAAATATTTTTGTTTGTGTAATATGATTACTTTATTGATTTGTGTTAATCAGGATCACTTTTTGAGGAAAAAAATAATGAAAAAAAGATCGGCGTGTTATAATAAGGTTGATCGGCCGATCCGATCCACCTTAAATTTTTAAGATCGAAGGCCGATCCGATCAGGGGATCGGGATCGGGACATCCCTACTCAATATTGAGGGCGATACGGCCCTCAAACTCATCCCTCAATTTGACTTTCTAAGAATCGGGACAGCACTTGCACTTAGCGGGAGCGCTCATTTTTGAGATTGAGGGTTGAGATTGAGGGTTAAGGGAGGAACTGGAATTCACCCTAAAACTGAATTTCCATCATATTACATGGAAATTGCAAAAAAAAAAAAAAAAAACTGAAATTAAATTTTCTGCAAATTAAAACAGATTCTAAATGGCCCGAGATATAACAGAAAAATATTAAAGTGGTACATAAATTGCGATGTTGCAGGATCCTATTCGAGCTCCTGCAGTAGAAGGCAAACATTTATGACCGACTCTGAAAGACTAAAAAGCTCTTGCTTATCCAGCAACATTTTCAAATAATGTAATAATGTATGTTGTATGTGTCTCATCCCATTTAGAATTAAATACTGGTTGTTTGTTTTTATTCTCTATTTCATAGATTGTCCACCAGTATACATCAGCTCCATAATTTCCGCCTAATGTTGAAGGAAAAGAGGTAACAAGAGGAGATGCTCCACCTGGCCAACAGGCAACAGAGCCCCCAGAGAACTGCAACAGTCTAGTTTCTTGCCCAAAAGAAGGCATTTCATGTGGACGTCAGGCTCAGCAGAGAGCCTGACGACATCCTTTCCCCCCATTTTAATCCAGTTATTCTCTCGTTTTTCCCCTCCATTAACATCCCCTTTGTGGTGGATTATGAATGTTAATTCTTCTGCCTCTAATTGCCTTCACCAGAAAATCCTCACGTTCTGAAAACGTCACCTGACAGGTTTTTCTCTGCTGTCAAGCTTTTTGTACAGTTACAAACTTTTTCCAATATTTATTAGTCTCTTTTCGGGAGGTTGACTCTGAAAAAGCAGCTGGTTTTTTTGTGACGTTCACCAATTTGAAGGAAACCATCAGAGACGAGCTCAAATCCTGCTGCCCGGACGCATCTGAATCTGTGTCCAACAGGAAGTGACTGGGGTAAATCCAGTACCATCAGGCAGGCCGATCTCTTCTCTTTGCGTCAGACCCCTACCTTCTGCTAACCTCACATATGTTTGGATTTCTTTTTTTTTTTCTTACTCGTGAATCAGATTAAAACCTTAGTGGCTCTGCTGTAATAACGTAGGAAAACATAGTCCAAATGAAGGACTCATTCAGGACAGACCTAGTTTATGCAGATAAAAGTGCATCATACCTGTCATGGTGCAACTTTTTTTTTTGTTTTTACCGTTAATTTTTTCTGTTTCCTTTTACTTTTTTTTTTTTGGCATCTTGCCCAGAAACTGAGTTGTTGGAGCAGCCCGCTACTGTTATTTTTCACAGCTAATTTATGTCGCCTCTGCAGAAGGAGTTCCTCTACATGTGTGCGTGCATGCATGTCTGTGTGTGTTGTGTGTCTGCGCGTGTGGAGGCTAACAGAAGCCACCACCAGCTACATGCTGGTGCTGTCACAGCTGATGACAGGTTTTGCAGTGAGCTTGCTGAGTAGCTGGCCGTTGCGTTGCCTCTGTGCAGGCGTCCAGACCTCAGTCAGCATGCGGTCGTCACTCTTCTACCTGACACGTTGCTGAGGCACAAAGCTGAAGTTGAGCTGTGTGTAAACTGTCTGCACAGATTCTAGAAACAAGACAAGCTAGAGTAAATAATTTTAGCTTGATCATCTGGTAATTTATTCACATTATGTTTAGTATATCCAGATTGATTTTGTTTTTGTTTTATGGGAGTTTCTACATGTTTATAAAAGACTGAACTGTACCTGTCAATCTTCATAGCTTATTTCAGACCTGACTCATCTCCTAATCATGGCAGCTTAGACAGGACATATCATGCACATTTACAGGTCTAGAAGCTTTCTATCTATTCCACCTGGACATCTGAGCCCAAATTAGAATTTAAGAAAACCACTTATTTTTAACTTATGCTATTTAACTTTGTGCAGCTCCTCAGTTTAGTTAAAGTCTGTAACAAACAGGTCTTGACCCTTCACACCAGTCCTTCCTCTTCTGATTGTTCGGTCCAGACAAAACAGACATTTCTGCTCCATATTCTTTACTCAAAATGTGACTAAGAGATTTAGCAGCTCTAAATGCAAGTAGATGATGCCAGCAGTGCTCTAAATCCCAGATACAGCTGTTGTAATAAACAGATTTCTGTTTGTTAGCACGTCTGAACGTCATTCAAGGAGGAAGCAGTTTGGATTTTTGACCTCATCTAACAGACATTTCTAATGTAATAAGAGAAAATAACAAAAAGCATCACATGTCCTCTCTAAGCAGTCTTTACTTAATCATGTTATGAGTCTGATGTTGCCTCTTAAAAAAAGAAAAAACAAACACAAAAAAGTTGTTAAGGTGTACAGAACTTTAATGATGGTGGTGAGAAGCAACACACAAAGAAAGGAATGTCAGCTAACGGTTTATTATCAGAACAGAGTTTTTTTTTTTTTACATCCTGAGTGGAGAAAGGGTTAAAACATTTTACTGTAATTAGTGATTAGTGGGCAATAATGTCTTTGTAGTTTGTTAAAATTAACTCACACAACTGCTTTCTGCAGAAATGAGACATTTTGGTTCTGTCAAAAATGCTGCTTTCTGAACGTCTGTTTGATTTCTTTTAATGGTCTGAACTTTGGTATCATGGCTGGTTTGTGGTTTTGTTTGTTTTGTTCTGATTTTGTATTTAAATCTGTGCCTGCTACACAGAGTGCAAATTAAGACAGAAATATAGACATTTTCTTATTTTCTTACCTTGGAGAAAACCAGAGTTTCTATTTATGGAAAAAAAAAAAAAAAAAAGGACATGGGCCAGACATTTAAAATCATTCCTGGGGGGGGGGAATGACTGGAAAATCTGACAAATGAAAACTAAATGATGAGCCTGAAATATAGTTATCATAGGAACCAAATGCAAAGTGGAAAGCTGGATCATTATTTGTGTGTGTGTGTAGAATAACAGTTGCAGCTATAAAATATTGGGCTATAACTTGATTCCTCGTGAATAACTATAAACTTGACAGCAGTGGAATACTTTTGTTATTTTGTGATAACCGGTAATCGTCTTTGTGCTTGGATGAATGAGCCATGTTTCTGTCTGTCTACCTGCTGCTGTGGGTTCTGCAGAAGCGCCACTTCCTTGTTATGGCGCCACTTTTTGTTTCAGCTGTGTTGACGCAGAGTTCACCGTGGCTCCTATTTATTTCAACAGAAAATTCATTCTTAGGGTGAATGACTAATTCACTGGTTTGATTTCGCCCTGCAAATGTTCCTTTGGAGAGAGACATCTCAAAATGAGATGCAGCTTCCTCCGAAGTGAACAGTGAGGTGTGAAAGCAGGCTTCCTTGCTCAGTGCTGACTACTCAAAAACGTTCTCATGACAAAGAAATATAAATAAATGAACTTCTGCCTGTGATGTACAAGCAACATGAAACAAGCAAATTGGTGTGTTCAGTGTTGGTAAGGAGACACCAGCAGGTCATTGAAAGTCTCATGTAAGGCTGTTTGTCCTGCAGGAGTAAGACGAGGAGCAAGCTTCCAACCACAGCTGAGACTAAAAGAGCTGAGACGGCCGTCAGTCAAAGGAAAGAATAACTAAAGACTGTCACAGTTTTGCAATGAAATGATGTCTGTTGGTCATAGGAAGCATGTAAGGAAACGTGTTTCTGACACCGTCTCTGGCTTCGCTCCTCAGCTGTGGTGGTTGTCTGAAAATGTTGGAATATTGGACAATAAGGTGGTTTTTGTTTTTGGAAATGTACTTGGAAAACTGCATTTCTCACAGTTAAATCTGTTCTCAGTGAGGTTTTGTCAGTTTCAGCGGTCATTCCACTTAAGGAACTTTGTTTGTTTGCACACTACAGTGCAATTGTAAAATGGGCCAAAGAATTTTAAGTTGCCTTTATTTTAATTTTCTTATGTTTTATTGTTTGCGATGGCCACAAAGTGTTTTATTATTTGCTTCACTGATTATTTGATCACGTCAGCTGTATACTGCTTTGGAGACATGTTACTGCCGACTTGTAAGGTTTTTTTTTTTTTTTTTTTTTTTTTTCTGGTCACAGTGGCATCGGATTTCATGTTTGCCTGTTAAAACTTAAAAGCAAAATAAATGATAAATAAAGAATAATAAATTTACAAATATGAATAACAACTCCAGCTTCTTTTATGTGGATTCACATCATTTTCATAGTGTGTCTGTGGTTTTTGGTGAAACTAGCGTCAGTGAAACTGAAAAGAATCCAGCAGTTTCAGTCAAGATTACAGTAAAAGTCTTCCTGTGTCTTCGTCCCTCTTTTCCCTAACTCATCTCTTTAAGCGTCATGTAAAGCTTTCTGTTGTTCTGATATTGATGTGGTTTGTATTATTTGATCTGACTACAAAATATAAGCTGACAAATTTCCAAATTTAGACTCAATTAGTCCTGAAGTGAGTCCAAATCTTTCTGAAGCCCCTTCACAATAAAAGCCTTCCTGTGTCTTTTCCTTTTGGTTACAGTAGTTTCACTACTTTTAACCCACAACAGGAGATGCAACAAAACTGAGTCTGTGAGTCTTGGGGTGACTGTGGCTCAGTTTGTTTGATTTTTAGATGAGCTGTAGATGCTTTGTATCAATCTTGGTGAGTTTATGTACCCAAACAGGGAGTGAGAGATTATTCACAAAAGGAAAACATTTCACTATCCTTATTCAATGATTGGATGCCATAGTTTTTCATGGTGCTCATGCATTTTAGCTTTGATTTTGTTAGTGTACATTATGTCATTTTATGTTGTCTGCCTTAGAAAAATCATTTATTATTATTTTTCCACCAGACACAAAGATCAAATGTTCCCTGTTTTTGGAAGGCTTTCAGCTTGACATTTTATTGTTTGTGTTTATATTTATAGCACATTTTAAAACACACAAACACAAAAAGATCATCAACAAAATACATCAGCTGTACAAATAAATTACAAAACCTGTTAGAAATATAGACTCTAAGCTTTTCCTTGAGCATCATTACAGAAATGTCAGCACTGCAAAACAAAGCCTTAAATGATGAGTTTGAGTTCCTTTTGATCAGCTCATCTAGTTTTACCATGTTTGCATCTTTGACCGAAAAAAAAAAATTTAAAAAATTGGATTAGGCTTAAGCATATTGCTTGTCTTGGCCTATCCACGACACTCACTTACTCATACTAACAAGACAAATTATATATTACAATTGTATAATAATAATTATACATTGCTTTTAGTCCTGCAACTTCATCACACACTGGCTAAGTACTCATAAATTATTTTACATTTTAATCATTTTTTTGAATCCTAAAAAATAACTAATTAACTTAAATTTACCATCACGTTTGTTCCACAGTCTCAGTCCTAAAACAAACACATCTAGGTTTAAAATAAGATCTCTATAGGAAATCGACAAGATATTTGTGAGTTCAGCTGAACTGTCTGTTAGCAAAACTGATAAACTCAGTTCACAACAACTACATGTTTGGTATTTAACAAGAGTGGGGGAGGGGTCAAGACTTGGCCTGTCATCAAATGTCTTGGATGTACAACAGAGGAAGTGATCAGCTGTCTTTTTATTGGTATTTACAGATGATTGAAGATAAACAATCAGGTTTCAGTGCACTTACGTGTGACTTCTTTACAGGTTCTGACAAAAATGACTGAACTAAATCACTTGAAGATGTTTCCAGGGATTATTCAGGGCCTTACATTAAATTTTCTGCCATATCAATTGATTGCTGGCGCCTCATTAATTGGGGGTTCGGTTTTGGTCCTCTATTTACCTCAGACTGACATCTTTACCTGACTTTAACCAGGAGATTTAAGGAGATATCAGCTGGTTTTATCTCAGTAATTTCTTTGATGAGAGAGGTACACATTCTTTTCAACTATAAGATTTTACATTTCAGGTCATTATAATGATTAAAAAAAAGATCTGCTCCTTAAGGGGTCTTAAAATGTGGTCAATTCAACGATAATTCAACGGCATTTTGACCCAAAGATGAGACTCTATAAATTACCTCTTTGTGTGAAATATACATGCAAAAAAGACAATAATTGTTTTTCCTTTGACTACCTGAGTGATCAGTATTGAAGTACTTCTCAAATGACCCAGTGATCAATAAACATTCTCTAAAACATTTATCATACCACCAGCTACATACTCTAAGTCTAAAAAACACTGACATTTTTGAAACAGGCTTCCTTCACCATTTTAGTCAACAAAAAGTGGCACGGTTTGGTTTTGGATGCACGTTTTAGTTGCAGAGAAGCGTCACATCTGATCATTTTGAGAAAGTGATATTTCAGATGTTTCCTATTTTACTGAAACCATTAACTTAATTCATGCTTGCTAAAATCAATCAGATCTTCTTGATACATTTTCAAATCAAAACGGAGGGATCAAACAAACTATAATTTTCTTAAACTCTGTTGCTGGGGTCGTTTAATAATGTGGGACCCTCACAAAGTGTTACTCTTTTCTAAATACTAAAAATGTGCATTTAAAAAATGTATGTGAACAGAATAGGAACCCCGTTATAAGTGCTTGTTTCATTTATATTGTTTTTTTTTTCAACTGTACCTTACAAATCTCTATATCAGTGATGTCACAAACACAATAACTGATGCGTGTCAAAGTGCAGAGTGATGCTGTACAGTGAACAGGGGAATCATGGGTAAGGCTGCAGCTCTCCGGCGGCAGCTGTCAGGCGTTGTTCGTCGCTGTTGGTGTGCACAGTGAAGCTGCTGTGACGGCTGCCCCAGTCGTAGCAGTCAGTGGAAAGGCTGTTGGAGAGACAGGAAGAGTCAGACTGCCCCGCCACATCTGTCAGATAAGTTTCAGAACCTCCTCAGATATGAATCAATCTTTCAAATCTAGTTTTATACAGTAAAGGATTCGGCAGTTTGAAACTTCAGTCATGAACTTAAGTATATTCAAAAATATTTGCTGTCCATTAAGTAGCATACTTAACTCTGTTTATGGAAAGAGGCCTAATGTAATTTGTAAGTGTTTAAATCCTGCTTAATGTCAAAATAGCTGCAGTGAAAGAATGTTAAAGGGGAGGTAAGGGATTTTTGGATGATGTTCCTTCTGTTGATATTTAAAACACATCATTATCCGAACACAGAGAGCGAGCTCCTTCCTCCCTTTACCTCCAGTAAGCGCCCCAAAAAGATGCCCCATCATGTGTATTCAATAAACCCTCTCCCTCCTCACCCGCTTTCATGAGCATTAGCACGAACCTTCCTCCTGTCAGTAATTGGCTGGGGCAATTTTTCTTATGGTTTGGTGGAAAGCTACCACTTCTCCTTGTCTCCAGTCTCTATAGTCAGTGCTATGTATGAAGACTATCCATTCATCCATCCATCCATGATCTATACCCACTAATGGCCCTTTTCCACTAGTACCTACTTGGCGCGGCTCGACTCGACTCGGCTCCGCTTTGGAGGTTTTCCACCAGGTCATAGTACTGGCTCGGCCCTCCTTCTTTCGTACCTACTTGGCTGGGGTTCTATCCGGGCTGAGTCGGGCCGAGAATACAACGTCACCACGCCGCGGGCCATTGATTGGCCAGAGAGCAACGTCACGGATGAGCCTTAAGCGACTCCTCCACACCCGCCATATTAAAACTCGGCAACAACAAACTCAACAGCGATTTTACTTTACCTGCAATTGTCTACTTCACAAAACGAAGAATGGCCGGCAAGTCTACTCCATGGTCGAATGACGAAGTCCACACATGCGTTTCAAGCCACCTTACCATGAAGGCCCCACCCACATCGAGGTGGTACTGAACTACAGTGGAAAACCACTGAGACCGAGTCGAGTCGAGCCCGAGTCGAGTCGAGCCGCGCCGAGTAGGTACTAATGGAAAAGGGGCATTAATCCTCTGCAGGGTCACGGGGATCTGCTCGAGCCTATCCCAGCTCTCTTCGGGCGAAAGGCAGTCCAAAGTGGCCTTAGCTTTTTTTTTCTGCATTGTAATAAAAAAAATTATATTGAACTAAATTAAAATTTTGTTTTTTTTTCTGTTTTGTGTGTAATTTTTAATGTGTTCACATAAATATAAAAGTTATTGACACTTTTTCTGCTCTGAGTTGCAATATATTTTTGATTTAAAAGAATATGATGACTGACATCAAAGATTTTTGACCCAATGCCCCCCCACACCCAAGAAAAAAATATCATACATTTACTTAAGATAGAGTTAGTGACTATGACTCAAATTTAATTTGTTATATCTATTTACAGTTAGGTCTATTTATATTTGGACAGTGATGAAGTTTTTTATTATTTTGCTTTTATTCACCACCTCATTGGATTTGAAGAATACAATCAAGATGTCATATAGTGTAAACTTCCAGCTTTAAATTAAGAGGTTTCACGAAAGTATAACTTACATTTAGGAATTACAGCCACTTTGAAAAAAGTACCTCAATTTTCAAAGTCTCAAAAAAATTTGGGCAAGCGACATAATTGCAAATATAACCATAATTTAGTCAGTCATTGACTGAAAATACCAGCCACTTTATTAGGTACCTTGCTAGTACCGGGTTGGACCCCTTTTGCCTTCAGAACTGCCTTAATCCTTTGTGGCATAGATTCAACAAGGTACTGGAAACATTCCTCAGAGAGTTTGGTCCATATTGAAATGATAGCATCATGTAGTTGCTGCAGATCTGTCGGCTGCACATCCATGACATGAATCTCCCATTCCACCACATCCCAAAGGTGCTCTATTGGATTGAGATCTGGTGACTGTGGAGGCCATTTGAGTCCAATGAACTCTTGTCATGTTCAAGAAACCAGTCTGAGATGATTCGCACTTTATGACATGGCACGTTATCCTGCTGGAAGTAGCCATCAGAAGATGACCCACTGTGCTCATAAAGGGATGGACATGGTCAGCAACAATACTCAGGTAGGCTGTAGCACTGCTCAACTGGTACTAATGGGCCCAAAGTGTGCCAGGAAAATACCCCCCACATCATGACACCAGCACCACCAACAGCCTGAACCGTTCATACAAGACAGAATGGATCCATGCTTTCATGTTGCTGATGCCAAATTCTTACCCTACCATCTGAATGTGGGAGCAGAAATCGAGACTCATCCAACCAGGCAACGTTTTTCCAATCTTCTGTAGTCCAGTTTTGGTGAGTCTGTGTGAATTGTAGCCTCAGTTTCCTGTTCTTAGCTGACAGGAGTGACACCTGCTGTGGTCTTCTGCTGCTATAGTCCATCCACTTCAGGGTTGGACGTCTTGTGGGTTCAGAGATGCTCTTCTGCAGACCTCAGTTGTAACGAATGGTTATTTGAGTTACAGTTGTCTTTCCATCAGGTCGAACCAGTCTGGCCAGTCTACTCTGGCCTCTGGCATCAACAAGGTATTTAAACCCACAGAACTGCTGTTCACTGGACATTTCTCTCTTTTTTGGACCATTCTCTGTAAACCCTAGAGATGGTTGTGGTGAAAATCACAGTAGATCAGCAGTTTCTGAACTACTCAGACCAGCCCGTCTGGCACCAACAATCATGTCATGTTCAAAGTCACTTTAATCACCTTTCTTCCCCATTCTGATGCTGGTTTGAACTGCAGCAGACCATGTTTACATGAATAAATGCATTGAGTTGCTACCATGTGATTGACTGATTAGAAATTTACGTTAACGAGCAGTTGCACAGGTGTACCTCATAAAGTGGCTGGTGAGTGTAATTTGGAGTCAATGACCAACTGAAGTTTGGAGCCCATGGACATTGTGAGCCTTTTTGTTTTCAGTTTTGCCTTCACTCACTGAGAAGCATGTCCTGCTGGGTTGAGATCAGATGGCTGAATTGGCTATTGAAGAATATTCCATTTCTTTCATAGTATGTTTTTATGGTCATTATCCACATGGAATTTAAAGCACTGTCCTGTCAGTTTTGTCGCGTTGAGCTGAATGTGAGCAGAGAGTGTAGTCCTATACTCCTGAGGATTCATCTTGTTACTTCTCTCAGCAGTCACGTCACATCATCAATAAACACCAGTGATCCCGTTCCATTGACAGCCATCCATTCTTATGTCAACACTACAGCTACTCTATTTCAAACATGATGTTGTCTGCTTTGGATCTCAATCCAGAACGTGAGGTGTTTTCAGGTGTTTTTTTTTTTGCAAAGTCTAATCTGGCTTTCCTGTTCTAGCATGGTACCAGTGGTTTTCAGTCAAATGCCAACACAACTGATATCAACCCCAGACCTTTTATCTTTTTAATTCGTCTTTGAGTAAAAAGGGAATGTATCACACCCGGCCATTGATTTTCTTTTTTTTTTTTACCTCTGCCAAGGAGGTTATGTTTTTGCCGGCGTTTATCTGTCTGTTTGATTGTCTGTCTGTTTGTTTGTTTGTCTGTGTTCAAGATATCTCAAAGTTATGGATGGATTTTGATGAAATTTTCAGGAGTTGTCAGAAATGTGAAAAGGAAGAACTGATTTCATTTTTGGTGTGATCCTGAAGAAATCCTGGATTCTGGATCACTTTCAAATTTTCGATAACATTGTGGTAAATGGGGCCAAAATATCTCTGTTAATTATTGCCCAAAACTCATGAAATTTGACTCAAGGATTGACAATGGGAACCTCTATCAAATTTCAAAGGCTGATCCGGATCTGATTCAGAAGGCAGATTTTATCGCAATCTCTATAAAAACATTGAGGTTGTTTAATTTCAATATATTGACTTTGGAAACAAATATTGCATGGAATCTTTATAGCATTATATATTTTTTTGTGTGCATCACAAAATAAAGGAAGATATGGTACTTTTTTAGCAGTCCCATATTGTCAGTTCTATATGTACGACTTATATTTATGGTGTAAATCATTATATGAGGGAATTGTTGTGCTTGTCGGAGGTCCGCAAATATTAAGGATATGCTGTACTAAAATCCTCATTTTACCTGAGGCTGGAGGTTTGGAGGCCAAGCAAATGGAATTAACCCCCCCAACACACTGTCACACCAAATACACCAAATAGGTAGATGTCACTCTTTTGACTGTTTGACTGTCTACCCAGATACATCATTTTATCTAGAGCTTCAAACAAGAAAAAATCTTATTATTATAGTTCTGGCAACTGAATTCCAGGGACAGCACTGATGTCGGTACCTTGCTGATGCATTCTGGGGAGGAATGCTCCACGCCAAATCATCATCGCTGTCATAGCGACGAGGGTTATCAAAGAAATATCCTCTGGAGGACAGAACGTGGTTTGGTATTCCTGTGGTGCTCTGTAGATAGACATAAACAAATCAGATATAGATAAGACTGTGGTGGAGACATATAGGCTTATTAGAGTATTTGACAAATTATTGGAATGTGAAAAGGCACTCTTGCAGAAGGACTGACCCTGTCCTGAGGTGGCCTTCTGACCCTGAAGAAGAAGACCACCAATGAGGTGGGCAGCAGCTCCCAGACAAACAGAATCACCCCAAACACAATGTAACCAGCATCTCCCAGCGACGACTGCAAGTCTGCCTGAATGCACAGACAGGACAATGGCTCATTAGCAAATGTCACCAGAGGATCACTGGTTTTCTGCCTCAGTGTTATGTGTTTTGTCTATGAATCCTCTGTTTTGGACTCAAATTTTTAATATACTTCTAAACTTAACAACAAAGCCAGATATGTTGGGAAATATCTTAGCTGTGGTTTAATTTACATCACACAGGGCTTTATCCACTACTCTGTACTGTTGGTTATGCCTGTGGTTTAATCTGCGGCTGAGGCTTAGCTTCATCTCAGTTGCAGTGCCCTCAAAAAAACAGATCATTGCTGTGTGTTTCCTTGAACCTTATAAAGGTAAATCTTGATAAGAATCTAAGGAAGTTCTTAAATACAACAAAACACATTTCTCACCATACACATCATATTTATTTTAATCTAAGCTACTGCTGGGTTCTACCCCTAAATTAAAGACCAACAGAAAAATACAGCGTATTATATTTTTAGCAGTATCATAAACACATGTGTACATGTATCCACATAGAAAAATGATAACGTTAATGGTAATGTCTGATAGGATTTGACTTGCTGTCACTGCTCTGAGGGTCTTATATTTCCAATAGAAGATTCAGCACTAGTAATTTGATACTGAGTGCTTTTTGTGCATTAACAATTATTGCTTCCATAAGGCTTTTCAATTCTCAGCGGTGCTGCCTCTGTGTTTAGGAAAACAGCTTTAAATCAGTCTGTCAGGATGTACCAACCTTGTGCCTGAGCATAGCTTTTGGTGTAAAAAAAAAAGTCAATGGCATCACTGTAATTTGCAGTTTTTGTCATCTTCAGCAATAATTCTTTCAGTTTCTTCCCAAGCTCATTTTATATGTGTCAGTTAAGGTGCACCAGCTTTTCTGTAATGCCAACTTTAACTATGTCAGTTTTTAGACTGATGTTTGACTGACAGATTTCATGAGCACGGGTATGGCATCGTGTGCAGGTTTTGAGCCTTTGCTGATGTTAATTTCACATACAAAATGATAATGTGGTGTTTAATCTAGCCACTAAAGGATCACAAACCAGTGTTATAGAGTTGCCTGTGATATGGTGCAGAGAAAGAAGGTGGATATACTGTCAATCAAACCAGGTGAAAAGGCAGCAAGGCTACAGGCACTGACAGAGGACACAAACTGTTTTACTAAAGAGTAGATGGGAGGAGAAATGCTGTCGGGGAGATTATGTAAACAGTGTCCCGGAGGTGAAGATGATGTCAGAGAGTTGGCTGAGCACGAAGACAGAAATTGGAGGGGTGATGATGAACATTGACAGTACCATGTCCCACGTGCTGGTTGTGAGTTGAAAGAGAAAAGATAACATCTGGAGTGAGTTAGATGAAATGAGGGAGAGTATTCTCAGGGATATGAGAGTGGTGGTTGGAGGAAACAGATGAGATGATGGACAAGTATGGTGTTATGGGCTGGAACATGGCAGGACAGATGGTAGTGGTCTTCACAAAAAGGATGGCTGTGGTGAATATAGATTTCAAGAAGATGGAGGAAGACATGGTGAAATATAAAATGGGTGATAAGAGCACACAGGTGGACTATATTCATTACAGAAGATGCAGTCTGAAGAGAGAAAAGAGATGTGATGTAAGGCAAAGAGGGAGGTGCCAAAGACTAAAGAAATGCAAATGATTAGTTGCAGGAGAGGCTAAACACTAAGGAAGGAAAGAGGGATTTGGACTGACTAGCAAGATGAAAAGGAAGCACAACAGGGTAGAATAGCAATGGAAAAATGCTTTAAATGAGGAGTTTCAGGGCAAGTTGAAAGGAGTACATTGAAGAAGTGATGAATGAAGAAAATGAGAGATAATTTCAGATGGTGCAGTACCTTTAGATGAAGAAGTGGCAAGGATCAGTCAGGCTGGAGTGTGAACAGCTTTGAAGAAAATAAAGAATGGAAAGGCACATAGCAGTGGAGGTATAGGAGTGACTGGCTTGAGAGTTTATGAAGTAGAGTATTTAGCTAGATTGTTCAACAACATCTTGAAGAGTGAAAGAATGCATGAACAAGAGAGGGAAAGTGTGCTAGTGCCATGAGTGATATCCAGAGCTCTAGCAACTACGGAGGGATAAAGATGTTGAGCCACTCAAGGAAGGTCAGGGAACTAGATTAAGAAAAATGGCTTCTTGCCAAGAAAGAACATTACAGATGTACTGATTGTTTTTAAAAATGCTAATGGATAAGTATAATGAAGGTCAGAACAAATTGCACTGTGAAAGCATACAACAGAGCGCCATGGGATGAATTGTGGCATTGTATCAGGAAGTCTAGGGTAGCAGAAAAGTATGCTAGAGTGGTATATGACATATATGAAGGCAGCACAACAGCAGTGAGGTGTCAAGTAGGAATAACAGATGGATTTCAGGTAACAGTGGGAGTGCATCGAGGATCATCCCTGAACCCCTTCTTGCTTGCATTGGTGATGGATAGGCTGACAGAAGAGTTCAGACAGCAGATTCCATGGACCATGATATTTGCAGATGACATTGTGAGCTGTCATCAGAGTAGTGAGCAGGCGGAAGAATACCTCGAGAGGTGGAGGTATATGTTAGAGAGAAGAGGAATGAAGACCAGAGACGGCAAGACAGATTACACTTGTGTAGATAAAATGGAAGGAGGCAGAACAGTGAGGATTCACCAAGTAGAGAAGAAGAAGGTGCAGGAGTTTAAATATTTGAACTCAGTTGTTAAGAACAATGGGGAGTGTGGATAAGAGGTGAAGAAGAGAATGCAGGTAGGGCGGAGTGGATGGAGATGACTATCTGGAGGTATCGATGATAGAGTGAGAGTAGCAGTGAGAGTAAAGGGAAATGTTTACAAGGCAGTACTGAGGACAGTACTCTAGGCAGGATGGGCCCTGGCAGGGTAGGAAATGTCAAGATTTTTTTTTTTTTTTTTTTTTTTTTTGGGGGGGGTAAAAGGATTAATAGAACTAAGAATGATCACATCAGATGAAGGGTGAGATGTCTTGGAGATAAAGTAGATGGTTTGGACACAATAAAGAGGAGGGATAGCTAATACATTGGCAGAAGAATACTGGAGATGGAGTTGCCAGACAGAAGAAAAGGATAAAGACCAATGAGAAGATTCCCAGATGTGTTGAAAAAGCAGTTAGTTGGTGTGACTGTGCAACATTCAGAAGATGGTTTAAGCCTAAAACAAATGATCCACTATTATCCCCTAAAAAAGAAAACTGAAAGACGAATTTCTACCTGTGACTCTTGGTTTTTTTGTTAATATGCAATATCATGTAACATACTGTATTAGCTCATCAAGGCTATTGGGATGCCCTTTCATGTCTTGTTAGTCTTTGTAACTTAAAATGGTCTTTAAGGTGTCCATATGGCAATAATTATAATTAAAGAACAATCCATTCTAAGTGCTCGATTAAAGGGTGGAGATGAATTGATCAAATGCTCCTTTTTCAAACATTGTAATGATGACCTCATTCAATAGATTTCCTTTAATACATTACAGTGCATAAATATATGTATATATTTTTTTGGTGGTTGTGAAATCAGTGTTGTACACAGAACAATTAATTTAATGAAGGTAAGTGCAGTGATTCGTCACAATTAATGATGTCATTGTAGCATACTTGTGGTCTCCAACTGATTTTATTGCAAATCAGCTAAAGTCGTCCTCGTCGCAACACTGAAAGCACATTTAACTTTTATCTTTGCTGTAGGTTAAACTCAAAACGCTGAGGTTTATGTTGTATCATGTTACACCACAGCTGAGTTGCTAACTGAGAGTACAACTTGCCTGTTAACCTTTGTAGTAAGAGAACAGTATTATGTGCATACTTATGAAGTTGAACTCGGGACATCTGTCCCAGGCGTACTTCCATATGCATTGTATGCATTGTGCATATATGTGCGTATATGCACAATAAGAAGCATGAGGGCAGACTTGTAGAAGAAGACCTCCTTTATTCATCATGTTTGCCTGGACAACATCCAAAACACTGTACACTTGTCATGTGAGTAAATCATGAAGTCTAAGGTTTTCCACAAAAACCCTCATGGAGATGACCAGATACTGAAATAGATCAGAAGCCTTGACGGAAGATGTCCATCTTCTATCTGGCCTTCTATTCATCAATAACCCATGCTCCACTTGTTTCTAAGAACCTGAGCCAGACCTGATATGATCTGACCTGGTACTCAGGTCAGATCATATACAACTTTAACTAAGTGTAATGAAGTTGAGTAATATTTGGTTATAAATGTGGGTAAAGTTTGTGCTCTGTTTTTGACTGGGTTTGTCTTTATTAGATGTTGTTGCATGACTGTTAGGCTAAAGCCAAAAGAAAGACCCACACATTCAATACAGGAATGAGAAAAAGGCTAAAACCAAAATTACGATTGGGGTTTGAAAACTACAGCTACGCGCACCTGGTCTGAGACGTTGTACCAGTCGTAGTCAAAGGAGTTGATGCTCTCAATGTTGGTGAGGGCAAGCACCACCAGGTTGTAGCAGGCTCGAGATGCATACAGCAGCACCACCATGATTCCAATCAGAGTCACTTGACACACTGACGTCCCCTGCACAAAGAGGTATCCCTTAATTACTTCTCACTGACTCAATTAGTTTCAATGTTCTTTTATGTGATGTCATTATATCCAGAAAAAACTCTGCATGGTAAATTTAATCTTTGTATTTAGTACATACCAGCGGTCTCCAGCTCCCGTCCAGGAGGGCCCCTGTCCTGCAAGTCTTAGATGTTTCCCTGCTTCAGTGCACGTGATTCAAATGAATGGGTGGTTAACGGACTTGTGCAGACCTGGATGACAAGCTGATGGTGATCTATTCAACTGAATCAGGTGCGCTGAAGCAGGGAAACATCTCAGACATGCAGGGCAGCGTCCCTCGAGGCCTGGAGTTGGAGACCCCTGAACCATAAATATATGTTACAGTGTATTTGGGGTCTGAAAACTCCAGACATTTTTTGTCACACTTATAGAATATATTCAAAAAGCAAGATGCAGGTATGGTCATGAATTGAAAGGATTTATTTAGAATTAAAAAGAATTAAACGAAAAAAGTTTTTGTACTAGTCTAATACCAACACCTCTTCTTAATGGCAACAAGAAAAGACAAATTTATGGCACATCATGATCTGTCGTCCTCTTCTCTAAACTAATGGCTATGTTGCCATAATATCCAACGTGACAAGAGTAAAGAAAAACGTTGTAAAAACCCTTTGCAGACCCATTCCACTGGAATCCCCCTCCTTGAAAGACTCTTAAACTTAAATTTGGTTACAGCTTAACCGAAATTAACTTTGTCACTGTATTTTAATATGTTTACTGTCATTTGTGCGACCTTCAGGAGATGATGGAAAATCAATGTTAATTCTGTTTTGAATTTATTAATAACAAAAGGACACAGTTTCTAAGTTTCAGAATCAGTTAAATAACTTTTGAATGTTTTTATCTTGTGAGTGTTATTAGTGGGTCATTATTTGTCAACATCCTGTTTTTATAAAGGTTACTGTTGAGTTGGTGTGAGCTTGTGTAATTACGTCAAATGTCAAATCTCACTAAAGTTTCTTTTATATAGAAATTCATGGTTGACACACCGTCAGGTAAAAAGAAAACATGTTCATTGTGAAATGTTGAAATGTTGATTTTATTTCCTTACACTCATTTATTAGAGAGTTGTTGTTTCTGGTTTCTGTTTAGGTTGATCGTTCTTTGATAACTGACAGCTGATAAGTGGGTTCTCCATATTCAGAAGTGGAGAGAAAATTCAGTAAATCACGCCTGAGATCTAAATGTCATTCATATTTGATTCACCATACTAGTTAACTCGCTAAAGTGGACGCAAAACTTCATACATAAGAGAGTTCACCGAGCTGAGTTCAGTTGTTCTGAGTTCAGTCGGTTGATTTTGGCGCTGACAGATGGACAGTTCATTTATTTTTATCCAGACTGCTGGACATTTACTCCTTGGTTCATGAACAACTGTGCATTATTTTTCTTTTTATAGAAACACTCATTTTTTTTTGTAATGTGCAATGTCAATACAGTAATGTTTTTCTCTTTTATTTTGAAACCATCAACAGTAACCACTGACAGAAAACCATTGTTAATCTTGCCACATTCTTGATAATTTCTTAATTTTCATCAGATGCAAGCCCAACCCAAAATCCACTGAAACAGCCTAGTCAAATTAAAGATTTCTCCCTCTGTGAAGATCACTGGCTAGGGCCCATCAGATGTAGTTCCTTGTTCTCCGAACCTTCTACTGCCGCTGTCTACAACCTCGGTTACGATGCCAGATGCTGGGGTGATGTAGCATCTGTCACCCTAGAGCCATGAGCCATGAGCCAAGGGCTCTGGAGTCCAGAAGCTGTCAAAGTTCTGCAGCCTGGCTTCTCAGCTCAACAAGATCACTCTCCACATGTAACAATGCTGACATGTGCATATGATTTTGGTCTGGTATCAAAATTGGCCGAGCTCAACTCAGAGTAGTCTAATTTCTTTTGTCGATCAAACTCCAAATTTCCGTCAATATCTACTGATCTTTTAATTTCTTAATTTCAGTGGAGCTTATTTATATTTTCTGCAGATTTTTTTTAATTCTGAGAGTATTTAATTTGATCATTGTTCGTTTTTTATTTATTTTATTTTATTTTATTTCACCGTCTTGAGTATTCTTAGACAACTTGCATTTATCATTTTACCACCTCATAACCATTTTGTCTACTCCATGAACAATATCCATTGATTGCACATTTGAATATTTTTACATGCTTTGTTAAACTTCACTACTCAGAGATGTTTTTCATCTATTTCAAAGATATATCCTTTCAGTGAGAATTTATGGCTTTTGATAATTATTTCACTTTATTTTCTTCCATTAAAGGAAGTGCTGCCCCATTCAACCAGTATATGATTAATATTAATTGTCATAATTATTATTTCAGGCAGCCTAGGTTGCACAGTAACATTGAATTTAGAAAGCTACAGTATAAGCAGTATACTCATTATTTGCACCGCACCTTAGACTCCAGGTAAATGCTGGCCAGCGACATCTTGACAACTTTGTAGAGGCAGATGGAGAGCGAGACAGCACAGAGGACGAACAGGCTGTCATTGATGGTTACCCTCACCAGGACAATGGTCTTGACATCGGCGGTGGTCATCTTGACCAACAAGGCGCACACCAGATTAACCACCAGGAAGATCAGACTGACACCCAGGAAGACCAGGTATAGAGGCAGTCTGTGGAGGAGAGGAAATGAGGACAGATCACATCTGCACTCAGAAAGATACATGTATAATCATCAATGTATCATTGACTTTTAAACCAAATTACTGATAACTTTGTAATGTCATCACATTTATGAGCTGAGGTTACCTGTACTTCAATAGTGCAGGTGTGTACTTGGACTTTGCCTTAAAGTAAACCTGTAAGAAAGAAAAGTCGCTCAGTGAAATATTTTTCTTTCACCAGGTTCCAGACACTTGAATCACTGATCACGCCTCTGAGTCATGATTTACACGCTCACACTTTGGAGAGATTCCTGCTGAATTTCTTAATAGCTTAGGACTACTTCACTTCACAGTTTTCAACTGCCTCATCAAGTGACAGTGTTTCTTATAATAGAAAATACACTTTCCTCATATAATAAAGTAATGTCTGTAACATGCTTTAGTTGGTATACCACAATACAAAAGCATCTTTTTCAACCATGTCTCTTTTCACAGCAGGATCTGCCTCTTTTGAAATTGGTGCTAATACTACCAACTGTCGAACGTGCAGAAAACACAGCATGGCGTCAAGCTGGCTGGAGATAAAGAGGCTGAATAATTCTATTTTAATTTAATGTCACAACACCCTGAAAATCAGGCTAAACCAACCCTGATCAAAGTGATAGAATTTTTGTTGTGTCAAAGTTTTTGAGGTGTTTGTCACTTTAGACACTCAAATAAATGGTCTCCGCAGAAAAGGGGATATTTGTTTCTTTCATACGTCACCATTAAAGGTAATCATAGATCTATTTTTGTTGTAATGAACTCAATTTCTGACTTGGTTGAGGAGAAGGTTGACTACAAACCTCATCAGGGGTCAGGTGTTAAGCTTAATGATTACTTCTGCAAAGCAGCTACACACATAACCTACATATGGGTCCTGCATCAGAGTTAGGATTTATATTAGTTTATTGATGGTTTTTTTTTGCGCTGTAAATACACTTCCAAACACTAGATCGTAGTGCAGGTTGTATTCTGCAGTGCTGTACTTTTTAGGATTAAATGTTTTTGTTTACTTCATTTATGTTCCTCAGAAACTGCAATAATGCAGATGAAGCATTTTTTATGAGAGTTGGAGCTGATAGATTTTGAGTAGCAGTCCTTTTTACTGACATTACAGCATCTGTTTTCTTTGCTTGAAAATGACAAAGACAAAATGGTAGCAGGAAATATAAAATGTGTTCCTCTCCATATCAATCCACTGCGTAGTTAAATTTACAGGAAGGGGCACACTAGGCAGTAGCAGAAGTTAAACCACAAGGTCTCCAGCTGCAGGACATTTGTTGTTGGTTAGACACAGAAGCATTAATAACCCATTAGAGGTTACTGGTTGCAGTTATCTAATGTATACACAGTTCCAGTGAAGTCAATCTTAATACAATCTAAATCAGGGCTCTGGCCATTACACTTCTTATCTGCAAAAACAGCAAAAACTGTTTTCAGACTACACCACTTTCATGATCAGATTGCTTTCCTGTTCTTATTACCCAGCTTGCTGTCTTAACAGAGTGTGGAAGTCATTTTGATGTTCACACTACAAGATCGATCATCACACCGAGAATGTCAATAAAACCCACATGGTGAATGACATGAAACCAAGCGTAAAACAGGAGCTGTTTTGTTTGAAAATGGAATAAGGGAATATATTGCAGCACGACACAATGTTGAATGTTTACAGGGTATGCCCCTTGTTTCATGGGTTTCCCTTCAGGTTGAGCAAACTTATTGAACTCCAAACTGGTTTTTAAAATCAAAATGCAAAAAGGTTTTGCATTTTGATTTCACTTACCAATATTAAACAAATGTTCATTGGAATTTAAGTCAGTTCCAGCTCTTTATTTGGCAGAGGGAAAGTGTTAGGTGGAAAAGGAGTGAAACAATTGCACATCTGATGGACATCCACTCAACAGAGAGCACTCCTGGACTGGAGAGGGTTTTAAACACTCAACATAATTTTCAAAACCTGCCCACCGATTAATACTATCAGGAACTACAGCTTTTAGATCACCAAGATTAGGAGTTCTAAATCAAAATGTTGTTCAGAAAAGTAGTCAGCGATCAGCTCTTTGCAAAATTAATACCAGTGCTTCTGCAAGAAAAATACTAGACTTGTGCAATCCCATGAAAAATGACTGAAGTCATGTTCTTTATTCATTATTTAAATAAAACGTATAAGCTGTATGACATATGAGTCAATTAGGAGGTAAAATGATATAGTTGTAACTAAACACCTCTATATTTTGTGAGTAAAGCATTAAAGCAGTTTGTATTTAGTTCAGATCAAGTCTGTATTTACACATATGGTCATCATTTCTGATCAAATATCAAACTTCAGACTTGGATATCAAGATCAGATGATCACAGGTCATCACACAGGATTGCCAAAGACTGCTTTTAAGAGTAGGAAAGTTATTTGTGGGGCCGACTGAGGCTTGAAGCTGAAAGCTGTCTATTGAATCAATGACGTTGTGCATATTTGTATGAATGAATAAAAGTATGATAATATTACTATGCCACTTTCATAAAGCCAAACACTAGACCACACTTACAAACTACATTTTTTTTGACACTGTTTTGTTTTTTACTTCTTTAGAAACCAGTCATTAACCCATGCTTGCCATCAGGCCCCACAAGCGTTGTTAAATTACAAATGACTTCCATGTCATTTTATGCAGATTTTGTCTTTGTGAACGTAGGGCTGTCAGTGCTTGACCCCCCTCACCTGTGCACAGTAGAGGTTCATGAGACTGAGTGTGAAGAACTGCAGACAGACGGGGAAGCAGTAGAGCAGCCAGAAGGCAAAGGGTCCAAGTGTGTTGGCGGTCACACAGTCCCTGAAGTAGAAGGAGAAGAGGAGGGAGCGCAGGGCAGCCCACAGCAGACACAGGAACAGAAAGGCCGTCTGGTAGCTGAAACGTTTGTGTCTGTAGCGTAGAACCAGCCACAGCTGGGCATAAATGAAGGCAAAGAGAAGCGAGTAGAAGATGGTGTAGGCAATGGTGAGACCCAGCTTCACGTAGGGTGGGATGGCTGGTATGATGGTGGGAGGAGGAGGAAGGTGAGAACCGTTACCGGCATGCTGCTGCTCCTGAGCTGGATTTCCCTCCATCACCTCCCCATTCATTCCCTCTGTGTCCCCCAGCAGAGGATGGAAAGAGTGGATGGAAAAGGGATTAAGGTGGATCAGCGGGATCTCATCCTCCAGGTGAGGAAGAAGAAACACTTCACATGCGATACATCCTCCACATGATTCGACCTCTCCTCCAGACACACTGTCTGACACACCGGGAAAAGGAGGAAGAAGAGAGACAACTCCCCTCTTTTTGCCGGTGCCTGGTGCAGGAGCTATTGGTGGCTGCTGGTCACGTGATGCTGCTCCCCAGCAAGCTACTGGCTGCACCAGAGGAGAGATGCTGCAGAGAGGAGAGAAAGGAGGAGAGATGGATCTGGAAGGAGGGAGGGATCTATGGTTGCATCACACACACAAACAACACACCACACACACACACACACCACACACCCACACACCACAACTCAAAGTGCTTTTTCTTTTGATAAATCCCAGTACACTTTTTATAATGTTATGATAAAGGTGAACAGAGAATTAACTAATTAATAAATACGTGAATACAGAAAAAAAAAAATAATGAAAAATCAATGTTTAATGTAACTGGATTACTTGAACTGAAAAAATGTATAAAAGTGGCTGAATTTAAAGGAGGTGCTGGTTTTAAGACACATTTGTCATTTTATGGGTTAAAAATTTTCTTTTCTAGTAATAGATCATTAAATGAGTATTCTGAGATGAATATCGAAAACGTGTCATCTGTTGCGGTTAGGATACCGTAAAAAAAACAAACAAAAAAATAAAATATATATATATATTATACTCAGCAACTGATTTGTCACCCTTTGTCACACCAATCCACTGGGGATTTTCTGGTTGCATCTGTGGCAGTTGATGCCTTGTCATTTAGACAAAATATGATGAAATCCCCATGGATCTCTGTCCACCAGTTGGCTTATATCAGACACTGATGTAAGCTAATGTGTTTAAGATTATTGTATTTTATCACATGATTACTATTACTATGTTAGGGAACTACAGCACACTGCTTTTGCTGACTGTGAATTTTTATTAAATTCTTCTTTGGCAAAATGAAATAGAGCACCAGGAGGTCAAAGTCATATTTGTTTATAGAGCACAAGCAGCAAAGTTGACCAAAGTGCTTTATAATAAAATAAAATAAAAATACAACATAAAACTTAAAAAAACACACTAAATACAAATGAATTATTTGTGCAAATTCTGTTCATTTGCCTGTTTGACACCAGGTGGGAGAGAGAAAATGTGACCATTCAGACAGTCCTTTCATTACCATTGAAATGACACTAGTCACCATTCAGACTAAACAGGATACTTCAGAACCTCTAGCCTCTTCATCATTCTCTGCTGGCTGCTCCTGTTACCTGTCTTCGGCGCTCCTTATCACATATCCAAACTGCTCACAGGAGCTGCAGGACCTTCTGGCCGGCTGTTCCCCCATATGGAACTGCACATGTCAAAATATGTCCAGCTCTCTTCTCCACTGCTTCCATGGCAATGATAATCACTGATGTCATGAAATTTCATGTTATTAATCACTTGCAAGTTGCTTCTGCAGACATTTCTTTCATAGATTATTTAAAAAAGAAATCATGCTGATAAGATAAATAAGATTGATACAGTGCCTATTAAAAGTACTCACCCTCTTGAATGTTTCAACCTTCTTTTGCTGTTAATAAAGGGAATCTGGCCTGGAATTTGCCCAAAAGTGTGCGGGAGACTCCAAGGTCAATTTGAAGAAGGCTCTTTAGTCTGATGAGACAAAAATTGAACTTTTTGGCCATCAGACGAGACCCTATGTTTGACAAACAGAAAACACTGCACATCACCACAAAGACGCCATCGCCACTGTGAAGCCTGGTGGTGGCAACATCATGCTTCTCAGCAGCAGGCCCTGGAGGCTTGTAAAGCTAGAGGGGGAACACAATGCAGAAAAATATAGCCAAATACTGGAGGATATTCTCATTCAGTCTGGAAGAGAACTACGACTTGGGAGAATATTTATTTTCCAACAAGACAATGACCCCAAGCAAATAGCACAAGTTACACAGAAATGGTTCAAAGACAACAAGGTGAATGTTCTGGAGTGGCCAAGTCAAAGCCCAGATCTCAATCCAATCGAGAATTTGTGGCTGGACTTGAAAAGCATTGTTCATGCCGAGTCCCCGAGCAACCTGACAGAGCTTGAGCTGTTTTGGAAGGAAGAATGGAGGAAAACTGCAGTGTCCAGATGTTCCAGTCTGATTGAGACACATCCACACAGACTCAGTGCTGTGACTGCAACTAAATACTGACCTGAAAGGGGTTAATACTTATACAGTCATTTACTTTACCTTACATAATTTCAATTAACTATTAGTAGTTTGTAAAAATGTGTTTTCTTTTTTATATTAGAGGATTTTTTTCTTTTTACAAATTCTTGTCAAAAGTGCCAATTAATTGTGCCCATGATTTATTCTATAAAGGCAATAAAAGGTTGAAGCATCCAAGGGGGGTGAATACTTTTAACAGGCACTGTATGCTTATTTTACTGTGGGTGTTATAAATAACAGGTCATTGTGATTTTCTGGCACCAGATTGTTAATTTATGTGTCACCTTAGTCTTCCAAAGGATGTCTCAGAGAATAGCTACTATACCATGCTCCATTTGCAATCTGTGTCTCCCCCCTGATCATCACCATGCAGCCCATGAAAGGCTCTGTGACTCAGTATACGAGCTATCCGCTCATTAGTGTCAGGAGGGTTGTTGGTCCTTTTTCTGTGCCCCTGACGCTTTCATTTACTGTGTTTAAAATTTAATTTACATGGGAAAAATATATTTGTTTACAATAGAATATGTCAGAAACATAAATTTCTAATTCTATTTTTAACAAAGCTATGGCAATTTATGTATTGCAAGTCCTGTATATATTGCCACATCACACAGTTTGCAGCCAATGACAGTCTTGTTTCCATCAAGCACCAACATACCCACTTCTGGGTTGAGTCCTACCAGGAAGTAGGTCTTGTTGCAGGTCCTTGACTGACCACTAGGGGCTGACTCCAAATGCCCACTGACTCCCACATTAAAATGCTTGCATTAAAAGTTTGCAGCAGAAATAAACATACTTACAGCCTGGTACAAAAAACGGTTTTGCTCTCTATAGTAAGATTTTAAATCCATGACAACAATACAGGGGTGAATGTTTGTTGAAAGCAACATTTATGGCAGCCAGTCAATCAAATGGCCAATAGACAATGACCATGATTGGCAGCCAGCCAATAGATAGCCAATAGATAGCTAGCATCACTTTAACCACTTGATGCTTTGCATTCTATCGACTTCTGAGCAAAGCTGTTGATAGAAATCTCACAGAGCATAGATATCTCTGCTGACCACCACCATGACTGACCACCCTGACTGGGTAGGGGTTGGTCCATAAGGCCCTGAGGACAAAGCTTAGCTAAACAGCATGCGGTTAGTGCAGACCAAGCATCAGCAAAACACACCAGTTACTGATGTCGTCATAGAAACGGCATTTGAAATAGGAGGTCCCACTGTGGATGTCGGCTGCCTGCTCCGCAGCTCTTCCAGCGTGGATTGGCTGAAGGAGCCGGGAAGTCACTGCAGATAATTTCAGGACCTTTCTAAGTGGAAGTTTACTGGGTCACTCTGTAAGTCATCCCACAACAGTCAGACTGACTGTAGTAGGGTTGCCTGACACATCAGGTCTATTCCCTGCATCACCTGAAACCGGTGGGGTTCTAGCAGAGCTCAGTCATTTCAGTAGCAACACTTGAAATGAGAATGCTTGGACAGATATGATCAGAACGATGAGCTTCATTGGTTAATATGAATAAGGCCAAGATTAACTGCTAACTGTAACTGAACTACAATGAGTGTGTTCCAGTGGTCTTCTCGACTCCCTCATTTCACCCACTTGCAACATAGTTTCTGACAAAATTACTGTCAGAATTTCATGAGTTAAGGATCTAAATGCAGGAGACCATGAGGGCAGAGTAATCAATAATAAAGTCCTTTAATTCTAACCCAAAATGCTGCCAAAGTACTATATCCTCAAACCAGCAGGCAACAAACACAGAGAAAAAAATGGGATTAATCATGAGGAGAGAGATCACAGAGACGTAGGGAAGGAATAAGACAAAGGACAATCAATGGCCACTGATAAATAATCAAAGGAGACTCAGGTGTGGACAATTAAGATGGAGCAGACCTACAAAGGAAATGGCACACCAGGGGAAAACACTTTCAAAGTGAAAACAGGAAGCTTGTCAATGATTAATCTAAACATATAAAAAACACATAAAAAAAGGAATGAAACTGAAAAAATCTTAAGTGCCTGAACACAGCACAGATAATCAATGCAATTTGACAGTCTTGCAAAATCAGTTATAACAGAAATACGCAGAGATATATACAAATACATCAATTAGATGACAAGCATAAAAAATAAGTGATCAGATATTTAATTTGAAGTAGATCAAATGAGGTTTTACCAATGATGGATGGACATTGACTGGATACGGTGGTCATCTGAGTAGAATAAAAATAAACAAAGCATTTTAAATTTGTGAAGGCATTAACAACCGCCTGAATCTGAAACCTTTTTCATGTCAACTGTCTCCAGAAAAGATGTTTAAATACTTAAAAAAAAAAAAAAAAATCACCATCTGAAACACTATTTAAGCCTCTGGTTATGACATTATATCATGAATGAAATGATTCATTCAGTGGTGGCGTTTACATGAGGCTGTCCGTGTGGTGGGAGGGAATGACTCTGGTATCAGTCTGGCCTAAATATAGACCCCCCCTCCCCTGCAGTTCTTCTTCTAAGATGTTACATAACAGACAGGATGTTAGATAATAGAGGCCGCCGTGAAGCTCATCTCATCTTAGCACCCCGACAACAACAGAACCTCCTGCAGCTCCATTGTTCTCCTCTGATGTGAGATGACGTCCATTTGATCCACATAGTAAAATTACTAGAAATACCTCACAGTTTTTATATTCAGCTTTCATGTTGACTCAGTGAAGTTCAATCTTCAAGAATCTAAACCAGTGGTTCTCAAACGTTTAATGCTGCGTACCACCTGAGAAACTGTTCAGCTCTCTGAGTACCACCATGATGACCAATTGTAAAATATAGCCATATATGCCTTCTCATGTGGCTTTGAATTAACAGGAGAGATGTTTATTCCTTATTGTAGTTTATTTATTGTTACCTGAAATTTGTTTGAAACGTATTTATAATGCATTGTATGTTTCTGATTTAATAAAAGAAAAAAAAAAAGTGAAAATGTGGAAAGTCTTGACGTTCCCCCGCATACCACCAGAGAGTGCTCGCGTACCACTGATCTAAACCAAGCGCAAAAGTAAGGAAATGTGTGTTTGGTGGATTAATTCTTTGTTGCAACAATTCTTCTTGGCAATAAATTATATACCTTTGAAAGTCTGGTTTTTTCCCTTTAACCTTTGTGTCGTGTTCGTTTCTCCCTCCTTACTTTAGTGCTCCCGGTCAAATTTGACCGGCCTGTTTTAACTGCTCCTACATTAACAGAAAAACCACTGATTAACACCAAATTTTATTTTTTAAGCTCCTTTTTAATTCCTTTTTAAGCTGTAAACAATGTCACAGACCACTGGTTTATATGAATAACTGCAGTGAATATACATAAAATAGACACAGAAATAGTAAACTGTATTCCAAAATTATCATTTATTGTAAAAAGAAAGTAACAAAAATCAAAACAGTGACCAAATTCACACATCAACATGAGCCTATCATTTGTATGTGTGTGTGTGTGGGTATGTGGGGGGGGGGGGGGGGGGGTGGGGGGGGGGGGGGGGGGGCTGTGTTTTTTCACATGTGTCTTCACACACAGGCATCCTAACAATATTTTCTACTCTTGCTCTTCGTGGATGAATACCAGAGCAAATTGCCATCCTTGGACTGGAATATCACGGGACAGCTCCCACCACTACACCGGGCTGTGGGCTTGAACGTGAATGTTCAGCACCGGACAGCTCCCACCACTACTACTACTGAACATTCACGTTCAGTACCGGACAGCTCCCATCACTTCTCCGGGCTGTGGGAGCTGTCCAGTGCTGAATGTGAATGTTCAGCACATTTCATATGCTGAACATTCACCCACTGGGTGGTCCAGAAAAACTGGAAACAGAATTCTCACTTCCATCTTGTTTGCTTTTATGGATTGTTGATTTTCTAAGCAGTAGATCTCAGCAGGTCAGAGTTGGAACAGCACTCTCAGATAAAATCACCACTTCTGCAGGCTCCCCTCAGAGTTGTGTTTTATCCCCACTGTTATTTATTCTGTACACAAACTCCTGCACAAGCACTTTGTCCAACAGGCACTTTTTTTAAATATGCGGATGATACTGCATTAGTGAGCCTCCTGCATGACGGAGAAGAGGAGCATGGGCCGGTTCTTCACCATTTTCTTAAATGGTGTGAGAGGGCAAACCTTGTCCTCAACACTTAAAGACAAAGGAAATGACCATTGACTTCAGGAAGCAAAATTCATTTCAGCCCACTCTTATCAACGGAGAGGTGATCCAGTCTGTGACCGAATACAAGTACCTTGGGGTTGTGCTCGATCACAAACTTAAATGGGACAATTGGTCTGATTGCCTGTGCACTAAGGCCCAACAAAGACTGTAAAGAAACTGTTGTCTTTTAACGTTAATGGCAAAATGGTCCACATGTTTTATTGTGCTTTTATTGAAAGTGTTTTAACCTTCTGCATCATCTGCTGGTTTGGGAATGCCTCTGAGGCACAAAAGAGGTCTGTTAGGAGGACAGTAACAACAGCCAGCAAACTGTTAGGAACCACCCCCAGCCTCGAAAGCATATACAAAGACCGGGTAACAAACAAGGCAAAGGCCATTGTGGCTGATGAGAGGCACCTCTAGTTTTAAACTGTTGCCATCAGCTCGGCATTACTGGCCCCCCTTGTTCACTAAAAACAGGGCAAACAAGTCCTTCCTACCCCAAGCCGTCAAACTTCTAAATATTTCTAGGAAATAGCACCCCAGCTGGCTGGGAATACCATGTATGAGTGGTAGCAATGTGTCTGTGTTTCGGTTCTGTGTCCCTGTTTTTTATGTTATGGTTGTCAAATTGCCATGTGTACCTTTTGCTGCAAACAAATTTCCCCACGGGGACAATAAACATATCTATCTATATAATTATTCCAAACAGTTATTAAAATACATCAACTACCAAGCATCAGTCGGCACGTATGTCCTCTCATGGCAACGAGGAACAGAAAGTGCCAAGTGTCTTTGTGATTTTTGAAAATCAAATTGTTCCCATCATCACAAACCAGTACGGAAAATGTACAGAAACAGAAAAGCTATCTTTTTACATTTAAGAAGATACAAATAAATTACCTGTCCTAGAGTTATTTCACTTTATTTTATGAGTCCTACCTGGTAACTGTTCATTTTTTATTGTTATCTGGTATATTTAAAAGCATATGGCAGCTTTGGATCCACTGCATCCACATTTCCTTTGGTGCACTCTTATTCAATTGAAAATCATTTAGTTGTTACCAGAAAATGTATAAAGAATGTAAATCTTATAAAGAGCAATTGTAAATGGAAAACTTGCCATTTTACAATGTTACTGAGCATTTCTGAGATTGTACAGAGAAAATTGGAGAGAAATAATAGTATCAACCTCAACACTGTTGTGCATTTATTGTTGTATACCATTTGTCCCATCGGATCTCTCTGCTTCATTCTCCCTCAGGCTCTTGTAAATGCTTGCTCCTTACTTGACCTGGATTATGTATTGAATTCATGCTCGGGGGAAGTACGCGGCAATTCTATTGCAGCGCATGCATAACAAAAGGTGTCCGTGTGGAAAGAGTACACCCCAAAGAGAAGCCATTCATAGCTTCTGTATGCAGTGACCATGTACTGATTGGATGTGAAGCAACCAAAACCTCCAGTGACTAAAATCTGAGAATGGCACGTCAACAAATACGAATACATTTTAAAATTTAAATTTTATTAAAACCAGGACAAAAAATTAAAAAGCTATTCAAGGTTTTGCAGTCTTAACTGTCTTCCTCAGACTTCTGCTAGTCGCACCCTTTCGAGGTGACGTGACCACTTCCTTGATGTTGGCAAGCAGGCCTCTCTTGGTCTTGTGCTGCACCGGGGACTTCTGGGAGAGTTTGGAAACTTGAGCCTTTAGTGAAGCATTCTCCGTGTCGTTTTCAATATTCTGTTGCATGAGGTCCTCTAAGGATTTTGCCTTTGGTGGGACAACAACAGCAGCCTTTATTGCTTATACAGCAAATGAGAAGGAAAGTTTGAGACACTTCAGGTAGTTCTGCATCTAAAATTCCTGCCCTAATATAACCTCACCTGATCATCAGTCCTCTTCTGCAGAGTCTCCACTTCAGCTGATTTCTCCAGGAAGCTGTCTCTGACATCCTGGAGCGTTACAGTGAGCTCCATCAGCCTTTTCTCTAAAGACAAAATCAGCTGAAAACCAAATATTAACAGAATGATATAAACCAGATTTAACCAATGTTTAACTGATGAGTCGTGCTCTCGTTACCTGTTGCTTATCCTCGCACATCCTCTCTATCAAACATTTTTCTTTGTGAAGTCGCTTGTATCGTTCATGTCCTGTGTGGACAAAAAGAGTTAAATCTGTTGCTTTTTAAAAAATAAAGGTTATAAATATTAAAATTTGATTCAATGAGGTCAGAAAAAAGAAAATGTGAACCTGCTTCATCTGCAACTGTATATGGTTGAGTCTGGCATGACTGGTCCACTGTTGGAGGCACAGAAGGAGCTCTTCTGGGAGACAACAAGGCCTCCAACTCTGACACTTTACGTCTGAGGGCCTTTGCAGTTTATGGGAGACAAAAGTGACATTTTGATTATCAAAAGATTCAATGAATGACAGCAATAAATGTTTCAGAGTTCTCCAATAGATTGAAATTAATTCATTTTTTGCAACTCCATACCTCAAAATCTGAGGTTTTTTTTAAACAAACAAACAAAAAAAAAAAAAAGTCATTCTGGATCTTTCTCCTTTACCTCCACTTTTTCCTGTTCTGCAGTGAACTCCTCAAGTGGCACATAATCATCTTCCAAATCGTTCAAAGCACATTGGTAAGCATGCCTTTTTATGGCATCTTTGTACATCTCAAAAGTGCTCTCCATTTTTTCTTCGTAGGTCTCTTTCAGCTCTTCCATCTGTCGGCTTAACATATTACATGTGCTCACTTCACACCAACACCTTGCTGGAACAAACGCTGATGCTTGAATGAATGACAAAGAGCTACATGCCTGACCAATCAGAAAATTAAGTAAACATACGCGCGTTGTTCTTCGCTCTCAAAGATCAGCTGCAACATAGCGTCACCCATTTCCTTGCGTATTTCCACTTCTTGTACCAGGTTTTTCCTTCGTTCAGCCAGTAGTTTCGTTCGCAGAATCTCCATCATAGTCATGAGCTCCTGGGAATATTAGATAATAAATATCAGAAATGCAATGGACGCATGGTTGGGTATAGTGCATGCAGAGCAAATAATGATCTAACTGCAAGTTTTTGTTAGACCTCCCTTTTGCAAGATGCCAAGCACAAAAAAAAGGAACAAATAACCCATAAAGTGCATAATGTATGTCATTGTGACAGAGCAGCTGTTGTACACTCTGTGGCAGGAAAGACATGTCAGCCTCATCTTCTTCGTCAAGCAGCTCCTCAGACAGGTGGCTCTCCAGGTCCTGGTTGTCAATGACAACATTCCTGAGAAGGGGTTTCCCATCTGGACCGACCAGACAAGGGGCCAGAGATTCCACAGACTTGTTTGGGATCACCTGCACCACCTAAAGAAAAGCACAGGTGAGATTAGTGCTTCACCAAGGTCCTGTCTGATTAATCCTCTACCATCATGTCCTCTGCCCACCTGTTTGGCAACAGCTGAGAACTTCATGACATGCAGAGTCTCGTCATAGGTGGATGCACACTGGTTAATGTTGACGATCATTGAGGCTCTTCCTTTGCCGCAGAAAAAAGACTGGAAGAGCTTTGTGAGCTTGCTTTCTCTGAAAGGAATGTAGCTGCTCTTCATTCTTGAGGGTAAAAAAAAAGCACAGAAGGCCATCTGAATTGTCTTGGTCTACTACACCTACACAGGAGTTACCACATTTACCTCACAATACAGCCATGTCAAAAAGTTATTTATTTTTGTCAAAACATTTAAAAAATGAAGTTAAAATCACATGACTGGGGTAAATCTTTGGATTATACAAATGCAACCTTGGACAAACTACAACAGCATCTTTCTTATCCGTTATTGTTCACATCTCCTGTAGGAGTTCAGAGGGTAAACTGCAGGCAGATGCTGCCAATCATCAGCTGTTGATGAACTGATCATCAGGTGGTGTGCAGACTTGTATAAAAGCAGATGTTTTAACAGTTCACTAGTCTGGAGCATTCAGGTGGATGTTCACGCCAAGACATTGGGATTTGCAGTACTTGCAATACTTGCAGTACTTGATTTTCCTTAAGGTCAGACCATGAATCCTCTGAGAAATGGGGAGAAAAAAAATACCCCCAAGGACTTCTGAAGCCCTACAGGCCTCAAAGATCCCAAAACTGTATCTGAATAAACCACAAGATTTGTGGAACAATATAGCGTGCATAAACTGGTTGAAATGGGTGGAGAAAAGTGTCAGGTGCAATGTGTAGAAGAAAAAAAAAAAGTGTATCAGCACAAATTAAAGGAAAGGTGTACAAGATGGAGGCAAGATCTTTGTCGTCTGGTTTAGAGACTGTGGCACTGAGGAAAAGACAGGAGGCAGAGTTGCAGAGAGAGATTAAAATGTTGAGGTTCTCTTTGGGAGTGATGAAAAATGGGTAGGATCAGGAATGAGGACAGAGAGACAGCACATGTTAGATGTTTTGGAGAGAAAGTCAGAGAGACCAGACTGAGATGGTTTGGACATGAACAGAGGAGGGATAGTAAATATATAGAAGGATGATGAGGCTGGAACTGCCAGGCAGGAGACCTAGAGGAAGATCTAAGAGGAGATTTATGGATGTAGTGAAAGAGGACATGAAGTTAGTCGGTGTGAGAGAAGAGGATGCAGAGGACAGAGTTAGATGGAGGCAAATGATTCACTTTGGTGACCCCTGAAGGGAACAGCAAGCTATACTACAATGTTCCACAGCTTGTGGAGCATTGTGGTACGGTAGGGGTGCAACGGTACAGATGGCTCACGGTACAGTCCGTACCGCAGTTTTTGGGTCACGGTTTCGGTACAGTTTCAGACCACCCGCTACCCTAATCACCAATCAGCATTCCAGCAGAAACATCTCATTCTTAAGTACGGCAACAGAGGGGTCATAATTTGAATACATTTTTCAGCTGCAGGACCAGTCATTGATTCACTCCTCTGTTTACCACAGTATTCTAGAGTAGTGGTCTGCAGTCCAGGACCTCACACCTACATCTTTTAGACATTTCTCTGCTCACTCGGCCATCAGCTTGTCTTCCAGGTCTACACAAGTCTGTCAAAAACCCACCAACTCCAGCCACATGTTTGAGCGGGAAAATATCTAAAGCATGCAGGGCAGGAGGCCCTGAGGACCTGGACTGAAGAGCACTGTTCTATCAAGAGGAAAATGTGAAGCCATTTGACAGTTTAAACTTATTGAAACTGGGTAATGCAGCAGTAGAATAAGATATTAAAAACAAACTAACACGCACACATCCCAACAACAACAAATCAACTTCAGAATGGCTGAAAAGTACAAGAATCAAGGTTCTAGCATGGCCAGGCCAAAGTGCAGACTTCAACTTAATTGAAATGCTTTAGTGGGACCGTAGGAGAGCATGTATATAAATCAAGTGCCCAAATTCCCTCAACAAAATAAAGCAACGTGATAAACAATGGGCTAAAACTCCTCCACAAGGATGTGAGAGATTGAAAGTAAAGAATTACTTCAAGTTATTTCTGCTAAAAGTAGCTCTACAAGCAGTAAAATCATGATTTTTTTTTTTTTGGAGGGGGGCGTTTATTGTTGGTAGATTGCAGTGGCATTATGAAAAAGAGAAGTGTGTTGATGTTCATCTGAGGTTGCATTTGCTTCTAGTAAGACCCACTATGATCAGGCCATTCTTCTTGTATTCAGAGAGGGAATAACTTTTGCATGTCTGTTCAAGTCAATTCAAAGCTTCAGCAGCTGGTGGTGAACTCATCCCCCCGTACCTGTCATTCTGACTGTTGCGAAGGGCAGTGATGCACTTTCCCAGAACGAGAAGGGAACTGTTGATGTTTCCAGCCTCCTTCAGCCTCTCTCCAAACGTCTTTGTTTTGTTGCATCTTTCTGAACCAGCCAGGTCACAAAGAGAAAACCTGAGACAGATGCATTTATATCTTAATTCCTGCATGTTCACAATGATCCATCTATACAGAGTTAGAGTTTTCAAATTCAGCAGTTTTTCACATGAAAAATAAGTCTCTAAATCATTTGAATATTAATGGAGCTGCAGATACTCACTCTGAGATCCTTATAACTGTGCCTTCAACAATCTTCAATAACTTCATGGTGAATATGCTGTGGCTGTAAGAAACGATTACATGAGTTTTTAAGAAAAAAAATAAGTAAAAGAAAACAGATCACATTACCTTCTGCTTGATGACTGGTTCATCTTGGTGGCTGCAGCACTTCTGATTTTATTTCCAAATTGGAGCAGTTTGCTGGCTTCTCCCAGATTCTGGATGTTAATCCACCGGAGGTCTGAAACAAATCATGAATACACCCATTGACTTTGTTTTTAAAGAGATCTGCAGCATATCGGGCACATATCTGTACCTTTAACGTAAGTATTTCCAGCACCGTCGTCACAGACTCGAAGAGAGGCCCGCTTCTTGGGCAGAGAGGGTTGGAGCAGATCATATACGCACTCATTGTAGATTTCAAAAAAGGCCACCCACAAGGCAAACTGGTCACTGCTTACTGGTGTTGGCTTGCTGGCAAACACTAGAGAAACAAAAACAAAGAGCATTTCTTTCACTGAAAATGTGGACACTTCACAGAATCCAAAACTGTTTTGGTTCTCAAACCTGAATGTTTAGTAAAAAAGGAAAAATGAGTTTTGTCTTTCAAGGTGATTTAGTGATTGAGTTATTTGGCAGCAGCCTCCCAAATGCTATGAAAATGTTTATGATCATCCATCACTACAAACGCTCCTTTTTAGAAGCACCCACAAGATGTCAGTACAATTTACGTCAGGGGAGGAGAACGAGTTCATTACTCAGTCTCTTCAAGGATTTACTGGTTAAACAATTACCAGAAAACCATAAATCATTTTCTTCTTCCAAAAAAAAAAAAAAAAAAAAAAAAAAAAAGTGCTACCCATCTGATTGCAGAGTAAAGTTGGGGATGAAAGGCTGGCATCAGACGAGGACAGGAGCTCTGAACCGCTGCCGGTTCTGAGACGATCACATTCCTGGATGAGAGCAGACATTCGTGTTATAGCACTGCCTGCCGAGGGTGCTGGAGTTGCACTAATTATGTCATTTTGTTTTTTGATCTTGAGTAATTAGTTAATGTAAAATGAAGTTCTCACTTCCTTGAACGAAGCAAAAATGGCAGCTTTAGCAATCCTCTCCTGCTTGACTTGGTCAGGATCCAGGCGCTGTGCTCCATTGCTGAGGTGCGGTTTCAGATCCATTTCCTCATACTGATGACCTCTCGTGTAGCTAAAGGTGGCATCCAACACTCGAGGCAGCATTCCTGGCTCTTTTGATGTTCCTAGAAGGGTTTCATTGCCCAGTTTTAGGACCTTCATCAAACGATTTCTCATAGCGACTGAAGCTCAGGAAGGTTTGGGGCGCTGCGTTCACCTTGGATTGTATAGGTTTTCCCAGCATTTGTTACACCATAGCTGAATATCAACGCATCCTTTCCATCCAAGAAATCTGACGTTTGGCTTTTGATTGTGTCTTCAAACAGCTCTGCTTGTGTCGTCTGTGGTCCAAAAATCTGACGGCCAACAGAAAGATGCAGCTAAATCTGTACACACTTGTCTAACATGGCACAAGGTTCACTTCGAATGTTGCCGACCTGTGAGAAGGAGAACTTGTGGATGGACATGCCAACTCCTTTCTCACTGCTCTTCATGGTGGCTGAACCCTTCGGTGCATTCAGTGACATCATCTGGCTGTTCTCAATCACAACACAACCCTGAAGAGAGTTGTTTCTTTTTTTTTTAAAGGGAATATCATACATAAGCAGCAAGCACAATTCTGGGATCAGATAAATGACAGCAAAGCAAAGGAGACATTGACAGACATCAATACAGAGCTGATCATTTTTCAATTTGCTTCCACCTGCTCCCACCTTGACCCTGTAACATACTCAAGTATGACATAAAATGATCTTAACAGTGTGAAGGAAAGTGGCAAGTCTTTGCATTACCTTTTGACACACCGTTCACAACTCAGCTTGATCAAAAGTATGATGTTAGTCCCCACTGAAGTCAAGGCCAGGCTAAACCAAACAATAATGAGGAGGGATGTGCCTTTTTCTAAATACTTTAACAATTTTAATGCACCTTACCAATCGATATAATTGTTTCAAGTCTCTTACTTTGAAAGGTACACCAGAACAGTATTTGATTAATTTCTATTTAACGCAGCACAGGTTCAAGCAACAGCATACAAGCACTCTACTGTACCTGATCCTCATTGTCGGACAGCTCATCTTTGGAGAAAGGCCTGACTCTGAGGTACACTCTCATCTGGTCAGGACCACCACACATCTCAGTCTACGAAAACAAGCACTTCAGTCTTTCCAGTCAGTTCACGTAAAACTAGAGCAGACATCCCCAGTAAGTTGTTATTATGGTAATACGGGTTTAAATGAAGGACAGCACTACCTGCTGGAGTAAAGAGCTGCCAGAAGAAGCATCACAAGTCAGATCCATGTCAACAGGCTGCATGCAGCCACTTTCCCTCTCAGCTGAATTAAAGACTGTACTCATCTCAGAGCAAATTACGCATGCACAAGAGAAAACGATTACTTTCTGCACAGATTTTGAGTTCAAAGTCCCTCTTTAAAATCACAAAGCACTTTGGCCTAAGGACATAATTAAAAAAAAAAAAACACTAGCTGCAGAAAGGTCTGCTGATTTCTTCAACTAAAAGTCACAGGGGGGACTTGTAATCACTTTTGATTTGAGGCAGCTGTGATCAGAGACGCCGCAATGGGGTAAGCCATACTAGGGCCCTGAGCTGGAAGGGGCCCCAGAACAGCGGTGACATTGGTCCTTTTGTCAATGACAAAATGACTGAACTGCTTTAGACAGTGCAACGACGATGTGTTGAAAACCCCCTCGCATAGGGCCCCCACTAGCTGTCACTGCCTCGTGTGTTAAGGGACCCCCCGAGACGCGGCCAATATCGATCCATATCAATGACACAACCTGAAACCTCCATAGACACTGCAGCGACACGTTTGGAACCCCCCTAATGGGGCCCCGACTGCCCGTGGCTGGCTTTCTGCGGTGCTTCAAACTCGATACAAGAAAAATGAAGCGAGCATATCAATCAGGACACGCAAAAGAAAAAAAAAAAAAAAACAAGAAGATAAAGAAAAAAGAAAACGGAAAAGTGGTAAGTTCAAAGGTGTATAGGCTGACATTATTTAAAAAAAAGTTGTGATGCCACTTTGTCCCAGTCTGTAGTCTCAGGAAGCACAAGCAAAGGTTTTAAAAACAATTTCCATTAGGACGTTGATATGGAACCAAAGACCACTAACTATTCATTTATTTTAACATTTTTATTTTTTGTTTGATTGTGTTTTTGTCAAACTTTGCCTATTTCAGTTGTGTTTGTTATGTTATATTGTATTTTAAGTGTTCTTTCATTATTGTGCACTTCTGTTATCTAAAAAAAAAGATTTTTGGATTGAATGATTTTCTTGGTGTTTTTGGGCCGGGGGGCCCCCCATGCTCACTCTTGCCTAGGACCCCCAAGGTGACTAGAAACGGCCCTGGGTGTGAGACTGGCTCCCGTTGTGTTCAAGATAACTCAAAAAGTTATGGGTGGATTTTGAAAACATTCTCAGGAGTTGTCGGAAATGTGAAAAGGAAGAACTGGTTTCATTTGGGTGTGATCCGGAAGAAATCCTGGATTCTGGATCTGGGGACTGCACTCTCCGAGTGCTTTTCTAGTTGTTCATAAAATTCTGAAGGATCTTAAGCCATAAAAAAAAAAACTTAAACCATAAAATTTAAACCATAAAAACATCTAGCAAATTAAAAGCAGATTTACCTCTGAAATGCCATCACATTGTTTTAGCGCTCACTCAGAAATAGAAGAGCAGAGCAGTTTTAAATACCCTGCACATTCACATTAAGTTTGGCGTAAAAATTATGTAATTATTACCAGGGGAGAGAAAAAGGTGAATGATGTCACGAATTATGACTGCAACTAAATAATCATTAGATGGATGATAATAACAAGAGCACACACAGATGTGCGTCAGCAAAAGATGTTATAAAATCACAAGACACTGTTACATGAGAGAAACGATCTTTTTGCATCACCGTCTCTACCAGTACAGCATGCATCCTGACAGAACATAAATATTGTAAAGCTCAGTGAAGGTTCAGGATATTTTTTTCTCGTTCTGTTGCATCTGCAGCAGCTGAACCCTCTGAACCCCTGATACCACCGTTCAGACTGCACATGTACATTTAGCAAACTACAGATACAGAAACAGAAGTATTCATATCAGTCACCTTAGAAGTAACACTCTGATGGAGGAAACTACTCTGAAGATGGCACAAAGCACATAGAGATTCAGGGCAGACTATAGACTGGATATGATTCACGCTTTATATGATCCTGAATTAGTTTCTAAGAAAAGTAACTATCCTACCAGCCCAGACAGATTTCATTCAGTAATAAATTGTCTTAAGGCTCAGCTCAGCAGCATGACAAGTGTGAAGCCAAGCCCAATTCAATACACTGCTATTGAAAATCCAAATGATTTGTTAGCTGGTGCCTGTTAATACGGACCTATTATGATGCTCATGCAATCAGTATGAGACCAGTTTGAGTTACATCGTGTTTATCTGTCAACTGAGACAAAAAATAAAGGCCTTATGAAAATATAACAGCTACAAAGGTGCTATGTCAGGAAGTAGAAAGGAAGTAGAATGAATGCTGAATGCCCGGGGTCATAGCTTGCACGAAGGGCACTGTGAGGGAGCTTCTCATAGATTTTAGTTTCTTCTTCTTTTCCCTGGGAAGAAAGAAAGATCTTTATCCAGCTTCCAAAAGTGAAAACAAACAGGATACTCAGAGCAGTCAAGTGAAAGACTTCCACATGTACTTACAGTCCATGGCCAGGAGGTGACAGTGATGCGCTGCTGCAGAATCTCCTCGTCAGCATGCTTCTATAAGGCTGATTTCTCTTAAAGCATCAATCACTGGTTTATATGTGAAGAAATCTTTCAGGATTTCCTTTTAAATCCCCATAGGATCACTATTTTGAAATATTAGCTCAGCTTAATGTTGAACAAATTGGCCAGAACTGGCCCATAAAACATCAGTTGCACTGTGCAAGAGCTGTTGAAGGAGCAGAGCCTCGGCAGGAAAAAGAGCTCTGGCCCTTGCTATGTGTCCATCTGCAGAGTCATCAGAGAGTATCACAATATTGCAACTCTTCATGTAACAAATGCAGTTTATGGTCAACAGGGCAAAGAAATAGTTGTACAGGAAAGGCTGCCTTGATGGCATTTTTGACTTTAGTTTGGATACAATTGGAATAGTGATATATATATATATATATATATATATATATATATATATATATATAATATATATGTGTGTGTGTGTGTGTGTGTGTGTGTGTGTGTGCTTTTAATGATAACACACAACCAATTATACCTCCTGCTGTCTAATTTCTATGTAAACTCATAGAATATTTACTATAACGCATGTTGATTGGCTTTATTATTTTAGCCACCAGGAGTCTAGTTAATGAAATGAGCATAGAAATTTGATTTATACAACTACTTTACTGACTTTGATTTGAGGTTTTCTGTTCATAAGATTTGAGCCATTCCTCACAAAATTGAGATTTGTGAAAACACACGATCAAGAGTTGTTGACCTGCACAAAACAAAGTAAACTCAAATGTTCAGGCTTCCATCTGTTCATAGCTACAAAATATCTAGAAACAGTTTAGTACAGTGACTATGTTTCCTAAAAGGGAGCGCCCATCCAAGATGACTCCAAAGGCACAATGTAGGATCCTCAGTGAGGTCAAGAAAAACCTACGATTCAAGACATCTTTGCATTGGCAAACATGAATCTGTGATATAAGTCATTCAACAGGCAGGGTGTCAGTGGCAGAGCACCATGGATGGACCCCCTTGCTCTGAAGTTTGTAAGATTTCTGAAGAGCACTTTGAAAATGCACAGCCCTCCTGAGGAAATATTTTGTGGCTTGATGAATAAACTCAGTGAATAAACTGTTATACTCATCAGGTGACGAATGGTGGAGGGGGAGTCATGATCCGAGTTTGCACTGCTGCCAAAGATTGAACTGAATGGCCGCATTTAACTTTATTTTGAAATCGATCACCGGAAGTCCACCCCAGCCTTTCCATCCATTCATTCTTCCATCCCAACTTTTCAGCATCAGTCCGCCGCTGTGCGCCGCGGTATCGGCTGCTGCTGCTCTCATCACTGAGGTGCGTGGAACTGCGGGGATTAAAGATGAGTCCTGGGTCCTGGAGATGCTGGTGGCTCTGCGGGTGCTTGCTGGGTCTGGGCGTCTTGGACCCGGGCTCTGGAGCTGGATGAGCTGCTTGAGTTTGGAGAAGAAGCTGGAGACCAGCAGCTGCCGCTGGACTCCGACTCCACCGCCGAGCTGCGGCTCAACCAGTCCGTGATGTTCTTCAAGGACAGCTTCGACAAAGTTTACGTGAGTCTCACAACCGGCAGAGGAGGGGAATTCAAATGTGATGTTCATTCATGAAAATCATATCATCAAGTCGAATATTGCATTTAAAAAGATGCGACTTTTCAAGTTAAAAACTTTTCAACAGAGATAAAAAAAAATGGATTCAAAATTCCTGCAATTAAGTTGGATAAAATGAAGTAAAAATTGCAAGAGTTATGGCTGTGTCTGCATTTAATCCCAACTGTTTCATTCTCATGAAATTGATTCTGTCTGAAGGGAATCAAGTGTTTCTTATTGCTGATTCTTCATTGAGTCGCTGCTAGTTTTGTTTGTTTGACAGCATGAGCTGTAAAACTGCAATCAAAGATCAAAACACAACTGCAGGCTGTCATGTAGATGGACACAGTGGTTACCAAACACAAAGTTGGTGTCTGTCATTGTATGGCACAAATGAAGTAATCTTGTTTATAATAATGTTGGTTGTCTTGTTTCATTCATGGGACAGTGCAAATGATTTTGGGTGAAAGATGAAAAAAAAAAGATACATTTAGTTAGACAGAAATATTGTGCATCCTTTATTAGATCTTTTTTTCATGGTGGCTGTTAAATTTGACTTGGACTTTTTAGAAAACCAACTTGGAAAAACATTTCCATTAAGTGGACAGCTACTGCACATGATGCCTGAGTGGCCCCCTGGTGCTTCTCCGAAACATTTTACAGTGATACAGTGTGATTGTTTAGACGTCTTATCACATGCACATCACTTTAAACATCATGCAAATCTGAAATGCATCAGTCACTTTAACAGGCAGACACATGGAGCAGCAATGGGTTGATTTGACATTTGATCAGCCGGTCAGAGTAATGAGACTAATCAAAGTTCCCTTTTTTTTTTTTTTTTTGGTCTCAGCCACATGAAACACATGATCTATGTCTGATCCTAAACCACTATAATGAGTAAAATGTTGTTCTACTTTCCTGGTCACACTTCAAGTTACACTTTAATTGGGTTTAGATGTCACATTTTCAGCAAGTACCTCCTCTGCGCCTCCATCATTAACAAGTAAATCTTAACCACCCTGCTGAGGTCCACTCTCTTGCTCATGCCACTTTTCCTTAACTTAACGACACACACCACAAAACAGATTTCAGTCAGGGGGCTAACTCCATGTTTTTTTTTTTTTTTTGTCTGTCATATTTTCACCACTGCTTCAGTGTTTTTCACTATTTTGTATGTTTTAAATGCCAGTTCTTCTAGCAGGGTGCCTGTGTTTGATCATTCTCAAGGGTGAATTGTTTTAATATAATGTCTGAGGACTTTGTCTCTCTTTGTGTGTTCGTTGATGTTTCACTTTAATCACATCATGATCAGATCTATAATCATGTTTGCGCCCCCCAGTGTAGATTTGGAGGCGGAGTTTCAGCTAGGTGTCGTAAGACAGACAGAGGTATAGGATTGTCTGTAAATATGGGAACAGAGGCTGGAATGTGAGTCAATTAAGAGTAAACACAGGTAACCCTCCCCCCCGTCCCCCACAGACACCCACCCACCGACACAGGCTGGATGCATTCCTTTGGTCATGTGACAGCTTCTCCAGATTGGAGAATCTCCATTCAGTGTGAAACTCACATCAGTGACGCTGACTGGTTTCCAATCTGATGAACTTCTTTCGGGAATTTGTGGCAGGAGTCTGTTATAAACTAATCTGGGTGATTAACGCTGTATTCTGGGTAGGTTGCTGTCTGGAAATGAACAGTTTTAAGTTTCTGCAGATCAGAATGTTCCAAGGCTCAAAAGTAGCCACATTTGAAATATTCTTTAACACTTTAAGTTCATTCTGATTTAGTCAGCGTGGTATAATTTAATTAATTTTTTTAACCAAAAAAAGCCCAGTATGAGTTTGGAATCTTTTACTTTCAGCTATATCCATAAGCAAGTAAAGTAATGCATGTATAAAACAAAAAGAGACCATTTATAGTATAAGAGAAAATAATAACATTTTTTAAAGTTCAAATCTTTCTTTAATGTAAGCTTTGAAAACAAAAACTGTGTAGGGCAGGACAAAAATAATGTAATAATATAATAACTTACAGGTATCATTCAATTCAATTTCAATTCAATTCAATTGTATTTGTAGAGCGTCTATTACAATGCAAATTGTCCCTAAGCACTTTACAGAGACCAGAGCATGACCCCTGAGCAAATATCATTAACTAAAATTATAATAATAATGAATCCTAATCAAAGAAAAAATGGTAAGTAAAAAAAAAAAAAAAAAAAGGAAGAAAAAATTCCCATAGCGGAAGAAAAAAACCTTTAGGACAAACAGTGTCAAGGAAAAACTCTACTTTAAGTGGAAGAAATCTCGAGCAGGACCTGCTTATAAGGGGGGACCTTCCTGCCGAAGGCCAGCCGGGTAAAGAAAGAAAAGGAGAAGGGAGCTAGGACAGAGAGTGGGTGGAGGACAGAGAGAGGAGAACACATAAATCCTGACACTACTATATTGGACAAAATATATAAATAATAATTACCCATTAAGTTGAGAACAAAGAATTCCATGTACTTATATTCTGACTGGTTCATTGTTAGTACATGAACTACAGAGATGACTATATAAAGAGATGTAGGCAGCAACACTGAGGTGGTCAGTGGTTCCTATATAGACAGGTGGAGGTAAACGCTGGCATGACATCTATATAGACAGGTGAAGGTAAACACTGGAATGACATCTGTATAGACAGGTGGAGGTCAACACTGGGATGCCATCTGTATAGACAGGTGGAGGTAAACGCTGGGATGACATCTATATAGACAGGTGGAGGTCAACGCTGGGATGACATCTGTATAGACAGGTGGAGGTAAACGCCTGGATGACATCTATATAGACAGGTGGAGGTAAACGCTGGGATGACATGTACATAGACAGGTGGAGGTAAACACTGGGATGACATCTATATAGACAGGTGGAGGTAAACGCTGGGATGACATCTATATAAACAGGTGGAGGTAAACGCTGGGATGACATCTATATAGACAGGTGGAGGTAAACGCTGGGATGACATCTATATAGACAGGTGGAGGTAAACGCTGGATGACATCTATATAGACAGGTGGAGGTAAATGCTGGGATGACATGTACATAGACAGGTGGAGGTAAACACTGGGATGACATCTATATAGACAGGTGGAGGTAAACGCTGGGATGACATCTATATAGACAGGTGGAGGTAAACACTGGGATGACATCTATATAGACAGGTGGAGGTAAACGCTGGGATGACATCTATATAGACAGGTGGAGGTAAACGCTGGGATGACATCTATATAGACAGGTGGAGGTAAACGCTGGGATGACATCTATATAGACAGGTGGAGGTAAACGCTGGGATGACATCTATATAGACAGGTGGAGGTAAACGCTGGGATGATATATCTATATAGACAGGTGGAGGTAAACGCTGGGATGACATCTATATAGACAGGTGGAGGTAAACGCTGGGATGACATCTATATAGACAGGTGGAGGTAAACACTGGGATGACATCTATATAGACAGGTGGAGGTAAACACTGGGATGACATCTATATAGACAGGTGGAGGTAAACGCTGGGATGACATCTATATAGACAGGTGGAGGTAAACGCTGGGATGACATCTATATAGACAGGTGGAGGTAAACGCTGGGATGACATCTATATAGACAGGTGGAGGTAAACGCTGGGATGACATCTATATAGACAGGTGGAGGTAAACGCTGGGATGACGTCTATATAGACAGGTGGAGGTAAACACTGGGATGACATCTATATAGACAGGTGGAGGGTAAATGCTGGGATGACATCTATATAGACAGGTGGAGGTAAACGCTGGGATGACATCTATATAGACAGGTGGAGGTAAACGCTGGGATGACATCTATATAGACAGGTGGAGGTAAACGATGGGATGACATCTGTATAGACAGGTGGAGGTAAACGCTGGGATGACATCTATATAGACAGGTGGAGGTAAACGCTGGGATGACATCTTTATAGACAGGTGGAGGTAAACGCTGGGATGACGTCTATATAGACAGGTGGAGGTAAACGCTGGGATGACATCTATATAGACAGGTGGAGGTAAACGCTGGGATGACATCTATATAGACAGGTGGAGGTAAACGCTGGGATGACATCTATATAGACAGGTGGAGGTAAACGCTGGGATGACATCTATATAGACAGGTGGAGGTAAACACTGGGATGACATCTTTATAGACAGGTGAGGGTAAATGCTGGGATGACATCTATACAGACAGGTGGAGTTCAACGCTGGGATGACATCTATATAGACAGGTGGAGGTAAACACTGGGATGACTTCTTTATAGACAGGTGAGGGTAAATGCTGGGATGGTCAGAAGGTGGAACTGCAGGTTAGTATGTAGAAATTCTGGCCCGCAAACATATACAGAAAGGAAAAAAAAAATAAAACTAGAAAAAACACTCGGAGAGTGCAGACATCCGCCCAAGCACAATAATTCCCAATCCGCCTTCTGGATCAGATCCAGATCAGCCTTTGAAATTTGATAGAGGTTCCAATTGTCAATCCCTGAATCAAATTTCAGGAGTTTTGGGCAATAATCAACGGAGATATTAAGAAGCTAAATTTTCGGCTCCATTGACCGCAATGTTGTTGAAAATTTGAAAGTGATCCAGAATCCAGGATTTCTTCCAGATAACATCCAAAATGAAATCAGTTCTTCCTTTTCACATTTCTGACAACTCCTGAAAATTTCATCAAAATCCATCCATGACGTTTTGAGTTATCTTGAACACAGACAGACAGAAAAACAGACAGATAAACGCCAGCAAAAACATAACCTCCTTGGTGGAGGTAAAAAGAGGGGTGGGGGGACAGGACAGCACAAAAAACTATGGGAACTTGGCAAACCGAAGGACTGAAATCAAAGCCAAGAAGAGTGTGATAAATTATTAAATTAAAAATGAGTGTTCCTAAATGGATCCATAGTTATAAATCAAGCTTTGTCACTGTGAAAAAGAGCTGCCTGAGAATTTCAGAAGTTTGTGGATGTGGAGAAAAGATCAAGTTAAAAAATCAGTCGAATAAAATCAGTTTTTTAATAAAACCATCCAATCAGTTTAACCTCAAACTGATTGGATGGTGGGAACTCAATCACAGCTCAAATTGTCCAGTCACAAAGCTGATAGGCTTCATAGCCCTTCAACTCTGCTGCGGTCATGTGTGAACATTAATGTACAAGCTCAAGATGTGATTGACTTGTTTTTTGAGCCCTCGCATATCAGGGGGACTGAATTACATTTGGTTGATTAGAAGTGAAGCATTTTAAGATAAACAGTTCATGGTGCCGTTTCAATGGAACTGCACGACCAAAAGTGCAGAAAGTGAAAATCCTAAATTGCGGGAAGAAAATATGACCGTTGGAGACATCAGTTTTTATTCAGGTGCAGAGGAATGACTTTTAGAAAAAAAATACAAAGATAATGGTATTTTTCTTGAATACTCTTTATCAATGTATGAAAAAGAGCAGTTTTATAATGGAAATAGTCCATTATAATAGAAATCTTCCATGATAAAACTTGGACTGATATCTTATCTCAGTCCACATTAAAAAAAAAAAACAAAAAACCCCCAAAACGAAGGTGCTGGAACATAAGCTGGTATTTACATGATGAATGTATGGCCTTGCGGTATTTGCGAATTGTATCTCCTGCCCCCATGTGGGAAAAAAAAAAAAAAAAAAAAAAACATGGAGCAGACAATGATGGGAGTGTTTGAAAAAGAAATGTTGTGACGTCTGCAGGAAACTACCTTTTAAAATTTAATTCAAATTTAATTCCACAGTTTGAGTGACTATGTCAGTACATTTATTGCTTTGTGTCCTTCTATAAAATGTTCAAAGAAACTATTTTCCCATCCCTATCTTTTTGTTTAATTTGTTCATAATTTACACAAGCAGCTAATCCTTCTGATCCTTCACCCTAATGTGTTCATGTCAACAGTGTTTTTACTCCCGTGTCCCAGCCACTCCAGCATTTGTTTTTCATTTCACTGTTTACAAAGTGAACTCTCCATGGCTCTACAGGAAGTTGATGAGACACTGTCAGAGTTCCCCTACCTACTTCATTTTTGAGTTTATTTCAGGCGCCAAGGGCAAAATTGATCTAATTTTGATTCTGAACACATAATCAGCTTTGTTTTCGGAAGGTAAATCATGTCAACAGTGTTTAGCCATGGGCTGCGTTCACATGCAGGACAGGAAACGTGTGGATGTTACGCTTCCTGCCTTGTTGCTTTTGCCCCACCAGCAGGGTTACTGTAGTTACTCCTCCAGTTTAGACATTTAAGTTAAATGTCTGATTCTTGTCTCTGTGGGGAACGTTTTTAAAAGTATTAGATCCTGGTGACCACATCCCAAGGATTGGTCCTTTGGATTTAGATCTGGTAACTGTGGAGGACAGTGAAATCATTCTCATGTTCCAAGAAACCTGTTCGAAATGATTTGAACTCTGTGACATGGCAGATTATCCCGCTGGAAGTAGCCATCAGAAGATGGGTACACTGTGGTATAAAAGGATGGGCGTAGTCAGCATCAACACTGGCGTTTAAATGATTCTCAGATGGTACTAATGGGCCTCAAAGTGTGCCAAGAAAATTTCCCTCACACCATTAAACCAATACCACCCTGAATCGTTGATACAGGGCAGGGCCTGTGTGAATTGTAGCCTCAGTTTCCTGTTCTTAGCTTGACAGGAGTGGCACCCGGTGAGATCTTCTGCTGCTGTAGCTCATCTCCTTAGAGGTTTGTGCGTTCAGAGACGGTTGTAAGGAGTGGTTATTATTTGAGTAACTGTTGCCTTTCTATCATCTCGAACAAGTCTGTCCATTCTCCCCTGACCTCGGACATCAACTAGGCATTAATTGTCCTCAGAACTGCCGCTCACTGTTAATGTGTGCCATAGTGCTGTAAAGCCATATCTTCCTAAAAGTTATCAAATATTCCTTAAAAAGAAATTGAAACTGATATTTTAACATGAAAAATTCCATTGAGCTGATTTAAGCAGCACGAAGGAAATTCTTTTAAATAAATATGCAAAAGTTCATTTGTGGATCTTTAAATTCAGTTTGCTAGAATACTTTTGCAATCCTTTTCATTCTGATTCAGTCCGATTCAAATGCCTGTAATGCCAGTTCATCAACAACAACCTTACGAAGAGAAGCCTGATATAGGGTATGTTTTCTCCGAGATTAGATAAATAGAACCACTTGGGTCTACTTTTAATGGCTGGGGAGGCAGCACGGTGGCTTGGTGGTTGGCACTGCTTCCTCACAGCAAAAAGGTTCCTGGTTTGAAACCCTTTCTGTGTGGAGTTTGCATGTTCTCCCCATGTGAGCGTGGGGTTTTCTCTGGGTATTCCAGCTTCAGATGGGGTTTTGCAATAGTTTTATCTCTGAGGACAGTTGTTACCTCCACTTAACCTCTGAGTTCATGGTATGTTACCACTTAAACCTTTATAGGAATCTTGACTGGTAGCCCTCAGTTTAAGGACTTTCACTGCTGGTACTTGATGTTTTCCATGTCTTACTGTTACATCTTGCAAGAGAACTGATATTAAGCCTGAAATGTTTAGAATTGGTCTCTTAAAACCCTGTATGCCCCTTATGAGCCCTGTTGGACTGTCAACTTGTCCAGGATGCAGCCTGCTACTTAATGGACTGATGGATGGATTATTTCTGATTAATTCTAATTTAAAACTAAATAAAGTTGCATGCATGAGAGTAACAGCTGCTAGTTATTATCTCCCAGTGTTCTCTGCTGGATTTCCTCAAAGGGGGAACCTCTAATTGGTTGCTGTAAGTCTAAAGTCCATAAAGGGCCCAGTTCCTCTTTTAAGTCTGTCCAAATAAACTCCCCAGTCACTCAAAATGGAGTGGCTCTTACTTCCCTAGTAATTATCTGATGACACTTTTTACGTTCAAACTGACATCAGGGTAAAAACAGCGTTAAAAAAAAAAAAAAAATCACACTCCCTTGGCTTAGCTCTAGGCTTTGCTGCTGTAGAGGTTTTCTGGTTATATGCTCGATCCATAACAGGAAACATTGTGTCCGCATGGAGTTGGCACATCTGGAATGAGTAGAGACGAGACATCTGTCCTCCTAAACCAGATGGCAGTCCTCCGAGTGTTCCCTCCCTCCTCAGGACTGATAACGATGATCTCAGGGGTTGGACATGAGTGATGTCAGAGCCGTCTTGGGACGTTTCCCTAAAGGAGTACATGTGGTCCCACTCCTGCAGGTCCACAGACAGTACAGGCATTATACAAAGCCTGAAAAGCTTCACACGGAGCAGTCCAACAAGTAGACAATACTAAACTTAAGCTAGATTTCCCATAAATCTTTCCATGACATACGCATATTATTCCCATGCTCTGCTATGAGATTTTAGGTGGATTCCCTTCCATTCTCATCCTTCCATTCTCATTTTTAAAATGAGTGCTTTTATAGCAAGGTCACATTAACAGGTGATTGTAATGACAGTTTGCTACAAAAGCAGTATCCATTAAAAGTTGAGTGTTTCGGGAGCAAAGATGTGTCCACTTTGTTAACAAATGCATGAGAAATACAATGTGATGTTTCTCAAGAAGGAAAAGACTGGGAGGCATTCCTCCTCCTACAGTGCATAATATAATCAAACTATTCAAGGAATCTAGAGGAATTTCAGTGTGTAATGGACAATGGCCCAAGACTAAGCTGGACACCCGTGATCGCCGGACCAGTTTTAGAGAGCAGATGCAATTTTAAAATGAACAATGCCTCAATGCCAACCCGATTTCAATGATTTTCTCTCACTCTAAGACATGTTTGCTTGGTATTCTCAATTCCAGAATGTTTTTTGGACGTTGTGAAAAGGAATAACAGCATTGCAAAAATGGTAAAAGCTTTACTCCCTCCCTTGTTTATGCCTCAAAATACAAAAAATAGTTGTATACCAATGAATGAAAACAAGGTGACAAGAAGATTTGTGAAATACCTTGGGTTAATACTGTCTGCAAAGAAAGAAAAGCTAAAGTGAATGTAAGAATTATTACTTTTTATTAGGGCTGGGCAAGTTAACGCGTTATTATCGCGTTAACTCATTAATTTATTAACGCCGACATTTATTTTATTGCGCGTTAACGAATGTTGCTCACATGCTTTTGTTTTGAAATGTCTGTTACTGGCTGCTGCGGAACCGGAAGACAATTGGCAGGTAAACAAGGAAAAGCTAAAACAGACACGGAGAGCGGTAAAAATCTGTGTACTTTACAGTTCGGATAGCAACTCAGGTAGCAATATTAACAACTCTGTCTAAAAAAAAAAAAAATATGGACTGCAACAAAATTTTCGCATCACTCCTCCATGTTACATCAGATCTGCTCCATGTGTTCACTGTTGTGCTGTTCTCTTACCTGTTACTTCAGTGCGGCTCCATCTAGTGGCACAGATGTGTAATGACAAGAGAAAGTCCAGTCCTTGATTATAAAACAAATTCAGTTCTGTGGCCCGTTTTTTAATTTTGTATTTTTGATCTAAGTCTATGTCAAAGTCAAATGAATTATAAAAAGAATAGGCTTTTTTTCCTTCATTTTTTGTGTTAGATTAAAAAACGAAAAACGTAATAAAATGTCACTTTTTATTTTTTTTTAATTTTTGATTGACAATTGAAAATGGAAAGAATGAATGATACACGGATTGATAAAGTTACTGAACTTTAACATGGACATTTTCATTTTAAAGTTCTCCTAGATGGAGGATTTGACAGAAACAAGGTTATTTGTAACAACTGAAAAGTTGAACTCCCCGGTAAAAGTTTCTGCTGTTACCTCAGAAATTACCTGTCTTAATGTTCTGATTGTGGTGAGCCACAATCATTTTGTTGGATTTTGTTTGTACACTTTTTTTTTTTTTTTTTTAAATAAAAACAGGATGACATTAATGCCCTGGCAGTGGCAATAGGCTTTATTTTATTTTACATTTTTTAAGATGAGATTTACACTAAATATTTGTTACAGACAAGTGCTGATGTTAAAAGTGTTTGAACAAAAAATGTTATGGCACCTTAGTTCATATGGCAGCAGAACATTTCAATAAAAGTGCATTTTACACTACTTTTGAATTCATTATTTGATTTTGCGTATACAATGCGATTAATCGTGATTAATCAGGGAAATAATACGATTAATCACGATAAAAAATTTGAATCATTGCCCAGCCCTACTTTTTATTTTTTTTTTTTTTTTCATTGTCCAGGCTTTTTTTCACTTGGAGGCATATATGTAAGATAGCTCATCAGAGTGTTTGGTGGCAACTTCAGGAAATATTTAATACCTCTTTTTCTTTTTAAAAATGCCTGTCTATTCAAATCCAATTTTAGTCTAGAAGCTGCAGACATTATCTGTGTCTGGTGACAGCAGAAAGTGGGGCATAGAAGTGGAAAGCTTCTCTAAACGTTACAAATGCTGTTTATTTTCTGGCTGCACAGTCAAGGCTTCTACCTGAGCCTGTCATTACCCTCTGTCCATGAGCTCAGCCTGTCAGCCTTTGAAAGGTTTGGGAATGCGTTGAAGCTGCTGGCTTTTTCCGCTTAGACAAAGCGGTGTGCTCAGCCGTGCGCTCAGAGATGAAGATCAAGCGTCTTCAGCTCGATGGGCCTGTGCTCTGATGTCAAATACTTGCTGGGAGACCGCGGCCCTTCACCCACACCCTGCTGTCATTCATGCGTTTCAGTTGAGGAAGTCCGTGGGGGGGCCGGAATGTAGAGTTGGGGGGAGGAGGATGGTGGCCGGAGGCTCCCCCTGATCACACATCTCTGCTGAGACAGTTCAGGCTTTACAGAGGCACTCAGGCAGGGCGGCTTTCCTCTTGGTCTCATATTTCCTCACCTCTCGCATCATCATCTCGAACTCAGATCCTCTTTTTTTTCTTTCATGTTTTCTTAGGTCTGACCTTAAAGCGTTTTGCTGTTTGATCTGTGATGCTATGATGTGCTCTCTTATCTGCTGATCTGGCAGAGACGACTGTCAGAATAGCTGTGATCTGAGAAGAGTTAAGTCAGAGCGAGTCACTTTACTGACCCGAACATGTCATTTAGATGCTTAAACCAAACCAAGCACCAGGTGACAATCAAACTAAATTAAATGTAGGGACATCACATGGGAATGAAAGTAAACTGAAACAGATTTTTCTGTTGTCTTTGTAAAAATGTACGTTCAATATGTAAACATTCCCAGGAGCATCAGAGAGAAGGTGGTGTAAACAAAGATGCATTAAATATCTTTGTGTGAGGTGACATCGTTGCTCAGTTAGGTTTTGCACCAACTATTTCCCATCTTCTGTTGAATGTTTATGCAGTTTTAACAGGTCCAATGAAGTAAATGTCCCCTCATGTCAATTATACATGACTCATACGTATAGTTTCCTTCCATATGAGTAACATGTTATTCATATTAAGCCATATTAAGTCATTCATGTAAACTTATATGTAAAAAAAAAACCTCATAGTATGCTCTCTATGGTTTTACCTGTGAGGTCAGAATATAAAATCACCTGTTCCTTAATGGGCTCTTTTGTTGAATGTGTTTTCTTTCCCCATGATGATAACTTTTTTTTTTTTTTTACAACTAACAGAAAGCAAAAAACTTTGAACATCAAAGTTTTCTGGAGCTTAAAATAAACCTTGTTCTGAATCTTCAGGTTCCAAGGAGAAATTCTCAGCCGTGGGGCTGACGTCTTGTTTTGTGCCTGATCTGTTTAATATCAGGACGTGTAAAGGTTAAAGCTGGAGGGACGCTTTAAGGGAAACATTAAGTTTGAAAATGGTTCTGTTTAGGAAAAGCAGGACCCTGTTAGGTTTTTGCAGCAGAAATATAAACCATGTACAAGGCAGATGTTTCATCTTTCCTCCAAGCTGAAAGGATAATGTAAGATGATGAAGACATGAGATATACAGTTTATCCCTGTAGCTCTTGATGCATTCAGTGCCTCCGTCAAACATCAGTGGTAGCTCACACACACACACATATGTATGTATGTATATATATACATGTGTATATATATATATATATATATATACATGTAATACATTTATTAATATACATACAAATGTATATTAATTTAAAATCTGATGCAGTGGCATACAAAAGACAGAAATCATAAAATCTCTGTCCCTGTCCAAATACATCTGGACCTGTCAGTAGGTGCAGTGGTACATGACACATGAGACAGGTCAAAGTAAAGAGAATGATACAAAGCTTTATCTCTTCCATTTGGAGACCTGGAGGAATGGTGATATTGCTTTACCTTTCCCATCCTTCTCTACACAATCTATAGTCACAAGACAAGAAATAAAATTAAATCAATCACCTGGTCTTCACAAACTGTCTTACTTCTTACCATTACCATGGCAACTTATGCTGGAACACTCCAGATGTGGATACACATGCTGGTACCCTCACACTCCATGAAACAATGCTTTATTCCATCTGAAAAAGCGATTGCTTCATGCATACCTGTTTGCCCTGAGCATTAAAGAATAAAATACCTGTAATAAATTATGAAAGGAAAATGACTTGTTTATTTTACAATAATTCTCTGAAATGGCCTGAACAGGTTTGTTGGCACCCCTGAAAATGGCCATACATGCTTTTATTATAGTATTTTTTCAAATTGATTGTTCAACATGATTTAGTATCAGCATAGTGTAGATGTGTAGAGAAAGCTCAGTGCAGACCAGTTAAAAACAGTCCAGTTTAGTCCAGTTATATTCCAATTAATTCCAGTCAGCTGTAATACATTTATAATCCACTACATTCCAGTGGTGTCCAAATTCAAGATTTAATCCAAACAGAATGTTTTTGACATTTGGGAACAAACATGCTTCATGAAAACAGCAAAGAAAAACCACCTTACTCAAATTAGGCATAAAAATTGACTGCCATTGATGTCAATTCCAATGCAAACGCTCACTGCCATTGTATCAGTGGCAGTCAATGAGTTAACTATAAAACGTGAGATGAGAGGATACACAAGTTCAAAGAGTAACTGGTATTGAATGTGAGAGGAGGATTGCTGTTAATAAGGTGAAAGAGATCCCATTGTGAGTGAATGGGAGGTTGTTGTGTGGAATTCCTGTAGCAGAGCTGTGGTCTTCACTGTTTACCAGACTTTTCATTGCATGTTTTTCTGTCCACTGTAACTGTATTTAAACCTGAAAAACCATCTGATTTCCCCCCCAAAAAAAACCCAACAACAATAAAAAAAATCTTTACAGATCTGTTTTTCAAAAGTACTATTTCCTTGACGTCTATGTGATACATGGATAGACTAAGTTGTAAATATATTCTGCCTCTTGATTGTTTCATTTATGGATAATTACTATATGAATTACTCATGAATTTGTGAATAGTATATGCTGAGATTGCAACTATGAAATTTTCACAATTATCACCTTCTCTGGGTTAGAAATCAATAACTGCTGAATTCTATCTGAAAAGATGGAAAACATTTCCAGATTGCACAAATAATTCAGGGGAAGAACAACAGTCGTGTTCAGTATTCCTTCGTTAACAAAAATAAATAAATAAATAAATAAGGCATGATCACCCTTCTGTTTCAGATTAACACCAATGGATTCGTGGCTTTTGAAGTCCCTCCAGCTGAGAAGGAATACCTGGGGAATATGCCTGGCAGTTTCAAAATGATTGCAGCTCTGCTGGGGAACCTGGGAAACAGCGATGGACGGGGGCAAGTCTACTTCAGGCAGGAGAGCAGCCCCGCTGTACTGAGTCAGGCCGCCGAGCATATCAGAAGAGCTTTCCCCGGAGACGAAGGAGAGGAGCCCACCCATGCTCTCATCGTCACCTGGGAGAACATGGCGGCTCAGGGGACATTTGCACGGGGGGATGGAGTAGATACGAAGGTGAGAGACTGATCTGGATGATCTGGACACAATCAGAGGATGGGATGTGGTCTGTGGGCTTTCTTTTGCACCAGAGTCAAATACGCTTCATTATCATGCAGCTGGAGGACAGTGTTAAAAAAAATGGCCACGGAGCTGAAATAAAGTATTGCAAGTTAATTATTAATGACAGGACCTTTGTAGTACATACACTGGATTGTACAGGTGTACTTATTGAGTACTTGATTAATTTGTTTATGTGTTGTTATCAGGTGGAAACCTTTTATTTCTATATTTTCTCATTATAATTTCTGTATATATACACATTTGCACATATTTATATACTTCTTCACACCTTCCAAATTATTCCATACAATTACTTTTGTCTGAAATTTAATCTCTGGTGTGTTTTTGTGTAAATGGTTAGAAAAACTGTCAGCCAAAGTCGATAATAACGAGGACCGCCGACTAAATCTAACAACATCTGCTCACAAACATCTTTATTTGTACTTTTAGAGAAACACCTTCCAGTTGGTTGTGGCCTCCACCGAGTCATTCTCTTGGGCCATCCTGTTGTACCCCAGGAACGGCCTGCAGTTTCTGTCCACATCAATACAGGAAGATCTGAAACCGGTCGAGGTTGGATTCAATGAAGGCCTCATCTCAGGATGGTTCTGGAGGACTACACAGGGGACGTACTTTCGCACCACTACCAATGAAGAGACATCCATCAGGGAACTCACTACGTATGAAACTAACTGGTTGACTCGTGGAGATATTAGTTTCGTGCTGAAAATGAAATATTAGATCCTTAAATTATGCATTATTAAAGTCCCTGTTATTTTTTTTTAAATTAATCTATTGATTAATAATAATTATAGCCCCAAAAGTTGGGATGATATGAAAAATGCAAATGTTTCCATTGTGTGATGGCCCACCGCAGATGTCTTTGAGCCCATACAGCTCAGCCCTACCTCTGGACAAGGTTAACACCAGGCTTCTTTTTGGCACAGTAAAACTTTTTAGTGCTATTTGTGAAGGAAGCTCCAAACTGTTGAGCTTGATAAAGGTTTCCCAAAACAATCTCTTGCCCATGCGTTTATATAACCTATCGATGAATCAAGATTCTTAAGGGCCACATATTACAGTGGTCCACCAGGATTGTGGCCTTGCCCATCATACACTGAAATTCCTTCATATCCCTTGAATCATTCTTTATATTATGCTCTGTAGGAAGATAAATATGCTAATCTAATCTGTCTAAACAGATTAGCTTGTGCTATTTTTCCCACCTTCGCTTGGAGCATTTGTCACAAATAACCAGTGAACTATCTTCTTCTGAAACTTTAATGAAGTTCCATACAATTGCCGCCATGTTTTTTTTTTCACCGCACTGTGCCGCAATGCTGCATTCAAGGTGTGACGTAAATTTCTCCGTTCCCTCGTTTGCTAGCCGTTCTTTCGGCCTTATCTATTTTTTCTATTTTGTATGTGTAACATGTGGGAAAATACCTCCATTTTACATCAGATCTGCCCATCTGTTGACTCCCGTGCTATTCTTTAGCGGGTTACTTCAGTGCGGCTCTATCTAGTGGCGCAGATGTGTAATGACAGCAGAAAGTCTATTCCTTGATTATAAAACAAAGCCATTTCCGGGTCACGTAAACCAGACAATAAAATAATGAAAACAAATTCAGTACCGTGGTCAGTTTGCTAAAATTGAAATATAAAAAAACAGGTATTTTTTGTGTTGGATTTAAAACGGGAAAAAAAATAAAAAGTCACATTTTAAATTTTTTAATTTTTGACTGACAATCACAAATGGAAAAGTGGTGATATTTTTAAAAGAGTGGGCGAAGCTGGCAGCGAGCATATGGGCCGTAGAGATGGAGCACAAGGGTCGCGGGCCACCGGGCAGAGGCTCTCGCTCTCCCTTACAGCCGAGCAATGCGCGGTGATCTCGTTGCTCGTTTGCAGGGGCGAGCGCGAGCCTCTGCGCGATGCAGATCTGGCGCCCGCAGGGGGGCCTTCTGCTGCCCATGACGGCGGTTCCGGCGCCATCCAGCCTACAGGTTCCACATGGTCCATGGCAGCATTCGCGACAAAAAGCCACCTCAGAAATTACCTGTTTTAATGTTCTGATTTTGCTGAGTCACAATCATTTTGTTGGATTTTGTTTCACTTTTTTTTTTTTTTATTAAAACAGGAAGACATTAATGCCCTGGCAGTGGCAATAAGCTTAATTTTATTTTACATTTTTTAAGATGAGATTTACACTAAATATGTGTTACTGACAAGTGCTGATGTTAAACGTGTTTGGGCACTTTAATTCATATGGCAGCAGAACATTTCAATAAAAGTGCATTTTACACTACTTTTGAATTTATTATTTGATTTTGCATATACAATGCGATTAATCATGATTAATCAGGGAAATAATGCGATTTATCGCGATTAAAAATTTTAAGCGTTGCCCAGCCCTAATATATATAAAATCTTTTTTTTCATATCATCCTAACTTTATACGGTTGGGGCTTGTAAATAAGTATTAATTCTGGAAATCCATCTTCTAAATGTTACAGGCACAGGAAGTAAGACTGTATCCTATAATTTGTAGTTATTATCTTTGCAAATACTTTTGTCTCTTACCGTCCACCTTATTGTTCTCTGGTTGAAACTGATTCATATTCCTTCCAGTAAAACAAACTCAGGAAAAAATGGAGTTTGGGTGTACAACATTGGAGCCTCATCAGCATTCACTGACATCATCCCAGGAACAGTCACCATCTCTCCCGAGGATGCTACTGAACCTCCAGTGATCTTCACTAACTCTCCCGAGGATGCTACTGAACCTCCAGTGACCATGTTGCCAAGGCAAACTTGGCAATCCCAGGTGACCACTCAAGCAGTACCAGAGGGTAAAGACTACACTATCAGACCAGGATACCCCCAACTGCAAACTGAAAAGTCTGATTATGAAGCACCTGACGAGTCTGAGCAGGAATATCCTGACTCAGTTTCTGTTACACCAACGTACACTCGCCCTGAAAGAGTTCAACAACAGATCGATCTGTACCCAGATGAGTCTGAATCAAGATACCCACATTCACGTGACCATCGACCCCAAATTGTTGTGGTCGATGAAGATGAAGATCTGGGTCTGGATGGTAATCAAAAATACATGTTTTTTGGTCAATCTGTCAAGAACCTTTGTCAGTCTTACTTTCCTTAAATTCTAGCTGACAGTTTTGATTTGTTTTATTTTTTTTCCACACAGTATTTTCCTACAACTTGGGGACATGTGCCCTCAACAGACACAAATGCTCAGGTTTTGCCAACTGTCGGGATTACAGGAATGGATACTGCTGCCACTGTAGACCTGGTTTCTACGGCAATGGAAAAGACTGTGTTGCGGAAGGTAATAACAGTCCAAGTTAATTCAATAAAGGCAACCTACTTCTGTGGAATATCACGTGTAAGGGGGCAGAACTCATATTCATCTGGAGCTTTGCAGACACGCGTCTTACTCTCTGCTATGGCTTCCGGCAGTTATTCCAAGCAAAATAGGCAGGGTCGCCACTTGTCACAGTCAGTCTTCTTTGCTAAAATGATTGCAACATAACATGTGAGGTTCAGCATGCCAACGTTCATCCTTACCCTTGCACTAAATCAGTGCCTTCTGAATCTGTGGGAGTTTTTTTTTTTTCTTTTCAGTACTGGAAGTTTTCTTCCAAATACCCCATTTGCAGCGCTAAGGATCAGTTTTGACTGGTGCTGCCACCTAGAGGATACAATTTTTGCGGTACACAGGTAGGCCCTATTGAGCCGATGACATCGCATGCAGCACCAGTATGGAGCTAAATCAGGGTCAAACATTTTGTAATTCAAAACAAAAACTTTAAGAAGAAAATTAAAAATTTAAAACTGAAAGTTGAAATTTTAATACTGAGCTTTGTAAAATACAACAATATATTTAAATAAAAAATTTTGAAGGCAAAGTTTTTTCAGATTTAATTATTATTAAATCTCTAATTCATTTGAATAAACAATTTACTTTCAATTTTCACTTTAACCCACCTTTTGAAATTTTGGGCTCTTATTTTTTTTCGCTTGCAAATTTTGTGTTTTCTGATTTAGATCTTTTTTTCAGGTTCAGACTTTTGGCCCTGATCTCACATGGGGCGGGACATCATGACTTACAAGGCGGAGAACCTTTCTCAGACACACTGCCTTTAGGGAATGTTCGTACTGTAAATTGTCCAAACAAATACTTTCTTCATCCCACTTTCACTTGGTTGACAAATTTCAATATCATAGTTCAATATCAAAACTTCAACTTTCAGTTTCAAATTTTTATTTTTCAGCTTTAAGTTTTTGTTTTGAATTACACAACTTTTGACCTTGATTTAGCTCCACATGCCAGTCGTGGCTGATGGCGGGATGGATGTATAATCCTACTAAAATAATACTGGTGAACTTTCTTAGTAGATAATATAGATAAAAACCTAAAGTGAAATGTTCAATAGAAACAGAAAACTGCAGGAACAATGTTTCACAGTAGCATGTCCTGGATTAAACCACGCGTAGTCATTCAGACATGATGCTGAAATGATCACTTACCACCAGATGATTTATGAAAATCATTCCATATCTGAAAGACGCTCTAAACTTGCTTTCAGTCTGTGATTATGCATTTCATGGGATGTCTCCATTTTACCCCACTCTCTATGTATATAAAGTTGGTTGTTTTCCACACCATGTTTTCAGTACAGTTGCACACAGTAACACTCAGAGGAGGCAGAATGAGCCTGTCATATGATGCCACGTTAACCAAAGCAAACGTGGAGCTTTAAAAAAAGTAGATAATATCTACAAAGGAGCTCGATCTTGGGGATCAAATGAACTTCTTAGATTAGATCTCCTGTTATATAAAGGAAAACTCTGTTGCTTTTGTTATCAAAGCTTTCTTATTTTCCAGGTAAACACCAGAGGATAAATGGGAAGGTAAATGGTCGAGTGTTCGTGGGAAACAGAACGTCACCAATAGACCTTAATAACTATGATTTGCATTCGTACGTGGTACCTAATGACGGACGAGCCTATATTGCCATCAGCGACATCCCAGATAGTGTGGGCCCATCTCTTCAGCCTCTATCCTCCCTTGGTGGAATCATTGGCTGGGCCTTTGCACTGCAGCAGCCTGGATACCACAATGGCTTCAGTCTCATTGGTGAGGGGACATGTTGTTGTTGATTATTTGTAAAATGCATGTGCTTTATGCTTGATTTTTTTTCTCAATCAATCATATATATATATATATATATATATATATATATATATATATATAGATATATATAGAGATATATATATATATATATATATATATATATATATATATATATATATATATATATATATATATATATATATAATCTTATATATAGAATACCCATATTCTATATAATATACATCTATATATATATCTATATATTTCTATCTATATATATCTCTATATATTGGTGACACAACTAAATAAACTTAAATAAACACCTGAAGGTGCCTTTTTATGCCTAACAGCATAATGTTAGGAGTAGGTGATAGTAGTCTTTTCCCTGAACTCTGTTGGTAGGTACTCACCTTTGCTGACTAGAAGAACCCCACCAGGTGTCTGAGATGGCTCAGTTCAGTTATCTGGCCACAATGATCTGGCTAATGTCAAACTAACTCAGGGCCCTACAGCTTCACAACTTAACAGCTACAGCCAACTCAATGCTGTCTAACCTATCTCAGACCTTACATTAATCTGTGAGGGGTCAGATTGTGTCGTCCATGTCAGCGCTGTACCTCAGTGTGTTTTTCCCACTTTTAAGACTCCTTCTAAGTTTAGTACAGCCTGTCTAGATAGAACTTGAAATCTGATGGCTTAATATTTGGACGAAAGTAAATCCCACCCCATTGCATAATACTGCATGTTCTTAAAAGGTACATGACTGTTGACAACCCTGTTTATTTACGCATCCATGCAGGTGGGGTGTTTTTTCGGCAGGCTGAAGTGATCTTCCGGCCTAATAATGAGCGACTGATCATCAAACAGAAGTTTAATGGAATCAATGAACACAACCAACTGGTAATGAACACGGAGCTAGAAGGACATCTCCCTGCCATCCCGCTGGGATACTCTGTCCAGATCGACCCGTACAAGGAGATATACTTCCATGAAATGAACAGTAAGAATATAACAACTTAAACTTTCAAAACACTCAATGAAGACAGAAACTGAGCCCATCCTGTTAACTTGAACGTGTTTGCAGTATGAGATCTTATAAGAATTTATATGATTCAGTAAGACAATCAATACAGTTGCGTAATTAATGTATTGGGCAGGTACCTCCTCTTTTGTGTGTGTATGTGTGTTTGCACAAGTGTAAAGACATAATGAAAATCATCTGCTCATTGCTGCTATTAGGCAGTTACAACCTCAGACCAACAGTGTACCACTTTTCCCACTATACGATTACATGTTTACCAAACAGGAAGCAAAAAGGGTAAAACATATTTGAGCGGTACTGAATACCCCTATGATTCAATCAATTGTAGGCTGAAGCAGTAATTTGAGGTATTTTCCTGTATGACTTCATCAGTCTCTCACATCATTATGAAGGAATTTTGGCTTGGTCTTCTTTACAACATTATTTCAGTTTGAGATTTGGAGGCATCTGTTTATAGTGGAGGAAATAAGTATTTGATCCCCCACTGATTTTGGCAGTTGTCATACTAAGAAATAAATGAACAGTCTCGGCTATGGCAGCTTTATTTTAACAGTTACGGAAAGAATATTGAAAACAAATTTGAGAAAATTACATGAAATAAAAAATAAAAAATAATTTGCGAGTCATTGAGGGAAATAAGTATTTGATCCCCGACCAACCTTGACTAGTGTTGGCTCCCACAGACCACTGGCATACTCCTAATCTCACTAAAGTAATTACCTGCATGAGAGACACCTGTTCCAAATAGTCACCTGTATAAAAAGCCATCTGCCCACAGACCCAGTAATACTCCACCATCTCCACCATGGGCAAGACTAAAGAGCTGTCAAAAGATGTCAGGGACAAAGTTGTTGAACTCCACAAGCCCGGAATGGGCTACGAAACCATAAGTAAGAGGCTGAATGAGAAGGTGACAACTGTTGGTGCAATTATTTGGAAGTCGAAGAAGTACAACATGACTGTTAATCAACCTAGGCTGGACGCTCCATGCAAGATATCACCTCGTGGGGTCTCAATGATCATGAGAAAGGTTAGAGATCAGCTGAGAACTACACGGGAGGAGCTGGTTAATGATCTCAAGGCAGCTGGGACCACAGTCACCAAGAAAACTATTGGTAATACACTGAGACGCAATGGTTTAAAATCCTACAGTGCGCACAAGGTCCCTCTGCTCAAGAAGGCTCACGTCCAGGCCCGACTCAGGTTTGCCAACGAACATATTAATGACTCAGAAAGAGACTGGGAGAAGGTGCTGTGGTCAGATGAGACTAAAATTGAGCTCTTTGGCCTCAAATCAACGTGTTTGGAGGAAGAGAAATGCTGAATATGACCCCAAAAACACCATCCCTAGTCAAGCATGGCGGTGGAAGCCTTATGCTTTGAGGGTGTTTCTCTTCTAAGGGGACAGGTCGACTTCACCGCATCGATGGGAAGATGAACAGGGCCATGTACCGCAAAATCTTGGGTGACAACCTCCTTGCCTCGGCAAGGACATTGAAAATGGGTGATGGGTGGGTCTTCCAGCATGACAACGACCCAAAACATACAGCCAAGGAAACAAAGGAGTGGCTCAATAAGAAGCACATCAAGGTCATGGAATGGCCTAGCCAGTCTCCTGACCTTAATCCTATTAAACATCTATGGAGAGAGCTGAAGCTACAAGTTTCCAAGCGCAAGCCTCAAAACCTTCAGGATTTGGAGATGATCTGCAGAGAGGAGTGGACGAAAATTACTCCTGATGTGTGTGCAAACCTAGTAAGCAACTACAAGTAACATCTGACAGCTGTGCTTGCCAACAAGGGTTTTGCCACCAAGTATAAGATCATGTTTTACTAGGGGATCAAATACTTGATTTCTTTTTTTTTTTTTTAAATCATACAATTGTCCTAATAAGGAAACTGAGCACTTCAGAAATCGGCCCTTTAAATGACACTTGGACGGTCAGTAAATCCTGTCTAGAACCAATCAGGCCAGATTGTTCCATTATTCCAGTCATACGAACGTTCTTCATTCATGTGTACTTGGAGGTTACATTGCTAAGTGAGACAAGAAGTAGGACCTAGTGCTGTCCACGCCAGGGACAAGGCAGACGAGCGTACGTTCACATTTCCTACCTACATTTACCAGTGGATTGAATTTGGTGAGTTATGGTTTCAATCATTTTCATATTTTGCCGTAAAACAAAGTTACTGCCGTTCGTTACAGCTAACGTTGAATAGGGCCCTATGGAATCCGCGATCACAGAATCGCGGAATTGAAGATTAAAAAGGGAATTCACTTAAAATGCGCAATATTACAGAACTGAACGGCAATTTGCGTAAACCCGTAAACTTTTCTTCAAACGCAACCTGCATCTCGGCACGTACAAGAGCCAAATGGCATCAATGTGCGCCCACCTGGTCACATGTGGACGTGCACAAACGTCTCTACCTCTGGAATGAATTCTTGTATAAAAAGCGTGATTTGTCCTCAGTTGAACCCCTAAGAAAATAGCAGAGATCGTCTTAAATGGCTTGTTCACCAGTTAAAACCATAGACGAACCAGAGCATGTTTACTGGGAGCGTACCAACTATCTGGGACTTTCAGGTAGCCGCAGTGTTGGGCAAGTTCACTTTCTACACAAACTAGTTCAGTTCATAGTTCACAAAAATTAAAATGAACTAGTTCAGTTCACCATTTCAAAAAATGAACTAAATAGATCATTTTTGATAATTTTTTCTTATTCTTTTTTAATGTTGCTGCAAGCAATTATTAGTCAAAATGATTGCCACTACCCATATACTACCCCACCACAAACGGCAATTATTTTATCCATTTTATCTGTCGAAAACTATGTGTCCAATTCAGAATCCTTAAACAACCAGTGTTCACATTAGCATTGAAAGGACAGCCCATGTAAACTGTCATTTCCCTTTCAGCTTCTCTCTACAGCAGCCATTCCCAAACTTCAGAATACCAAGGCCCAATTTGAAATGTGAAAAATATACGCGGTCCACCCAAACCTTTAATCACAACTATGATCACCAGACAGGACTAGAAGCTATGTTCTGATATTAATGTGAGGGGTCAACAAATAGGTGACACTTTAAGTTAAAATAAATGATAAGTTAAAATGACAGTAGAATAACTTAACTGGTTTGTTTTATTTCATCTTAGTGTTTTTTTAATCATTTCATGAATATTTTACAGTTATTAAAAACATATCTAAAAAAGATTGAGGAGTTAAAACATATTTGTTTAACTTTAATGACCTCTCACGGCCCACCTGCAGTACCACCACGCACCAACAACACCCCCCCCCCCCCCCCCCGCCCGCCCCCATCCCACGTGCCCACACTTCTCACCTTTTTAATCCCTGACCCATTTTCATGCCTGAAACAAAGTCTAATTTAAATTTTTTTGTTTTTGTTTTTTTTTTACAAATTCATCTCCTCCCTTTCAGTGTCCTCCATTGTCCACAAAGCAGTTTTAAGGGACAATGAGACTTGTCTCAGTTTCACACGCAATCCCAAAATTTTTAATTCTTTTTTCTGGTTAACTACCCTAGATTCCCGATATTAAAAAGCACCTAATTACATTGGCCACTAAAGCCAAACAACTCCACTTTGATTTTATATCTCAGGATATTTGTGGCCTGTTGAAGTGCAGTCATGGTTCCATATTCTTTTTAGACAGCTTTCTTCTGGTAACTTTTCAAAAACAAACTTTCTGATGTCTTTCCCTCTTTGTATTGTGTTATCATCCACCTGACCGCTTTACACCAAAATGCAAGTAATGTGTCGGCTTTACAAAAGTCTGTACATCTGCTGATGATCAATTCATGAAGGGTAGATGATTAGGGTTAGGGTTGCTTTATTGTTGTTAAATGAATAATGGCTTAGTGGGAACAGCTATGACCTTTTGTTTGTCGAAGGTTGTATTCCCCCTATAAAAAGACCCTTGAGAATCAGATGATTTTATTGTTTATACGTTTAAAAAAAAGTAGGATTAAAACAGGGGACTGTATACATTCTTAGTCACATTTTTAGGCAATTATTTAATGTTTTATTCAATTAAACAAAAGTATGAAATGAATTAAATTAAATTAGAAAATAAATTGAGTTTTTTTTATGACAAAGGTTTCAACTTCTGTGATTTGAAGCTACAAAGTTTGATTGTTTTTCCTTGTTCACCCAGAGATTACTTCCTCCTCCAACCGAGGCTATGTTATCATCGCCCCTGATCGGAGCGTTCAGACCAGGAGCTACGAATGGCGTCAGACCATCACCTTCCAGAGGTGTCCACATGATGAGAACTCCAGGGTGTCACTGTCCACCCAGCAGCTCAGCGTGGATCAAGTCTTTGTGATGTTTGATACTCAAAACCATCTAATCCGCTATGCCATGAGCAACAAGATTGGCTCAGAACACAGTGAGTTCTAACACTTTTGCACAAAAACAACAACAACAGTGTGCTTATCAAGTGTCTTTCTAGTCCTAAAATCACTCAAAGCGCTTTTGCAATGAAAGCAGCTTCCTCTCACTGCCACACACATTAATTAGATCGATTTATTTAACCAAACTGTCCCTATAGTTACTCCTATTATTCCAATATTTATTCCAATAATCAGATTACACTGTGGTTAATATATATGAAACCTAGGCAGGATTTATTGTTACCAGTTAGCCCATACAGCATGTTTTTTTGGACGGAGGAAACCCAGGGAAACCCCTGCAAATGCAGGAAGAACATGCAAACTCCACACAGAAAGACCCAACTGAACCGAGACCTGACTGAACCTTCTAGACGTGAAGTGTCAGTGCTAACCACTGCAGCAGGAACCATCAACACCATGGTAGGACCTGCAGAAGGAGAAGAGAGAGAAACTACAGAAGATAGACAATGTTAGTGTAATGAAATGATCCAGGACAATTTTAAACTGAGATGAGAGAGACAGGGTGAAGATGCTTCGTGCATAAAGGAAGTCCCTAACCCACCCACCAGCAGTCTAAACCTATAGCAGCATTAACTCAGAGATAGTTTCAGAGACTACAGAGTTACAGGCTTTATTAAAAAGGAAAGTCATGAGCCTAACCTTAAATGGAGAGAGGACATCTTCCTCCTGGACCGAGGCTGGAAGTTGATTCCCATAATAAAGGAGCCCGACAGCTTTACAAAACATCAAGATGGGTCCTGATCAAAAATGACACCAAGATTTCTAACAGTAAAGTTAGGAGCTAAGGAAATGTGATCTTAAAAGATGGGTCAGTCCAGTGCCCCTAATAATGTGTTTCTCAGTCCTGGTCCTCAAGTACCACTGCCCTGCATGTTTTGAGTGTTTCCCTGCTCCTGACTCAAATTAAAGGGTCATTGACAGATTTGTGCAGACCTTGATGCCAAGTTAAGGAGGTGATTGATTGATTTAAATCAGGTGTGTTGGCACAGGGAAACACCCAATACATGCTGGACAGTGGTCCTAGAAGACCAGGATTGAGAAACACTGCCCTAGTATCTTTTTCTTCAGCCATGCCTTTGTAATTACGGCTGTACGGTATTAGGAAAACATGCGATATGCAGATATGAAGTTGTCTTTATGAGTTAACATCTTTCTGATTGTGACTAAAATCGAACCAACTTCTTCGGCCAAGTTTTACCTGCATGTCTCTTTAACTTCTGTTAAAGCATCTAAAACAGCACCTCGACCAATGAGGTTTCATCTGATTCGTCAAATATATTTTTGACATTTAGAGTGAAGACAGCATTTGGAAAAAAATAAACCAGCATCTACTTGATATTTTCTTTGTTCTTGCGATACTGATATTTTGCATGTTGACATTGTGAAAATGATAAAGTTTTGATATATAGTGCAAGCCTATTTGTAATGTGTGCAAAATGTGATTTTTGTATTGCGCTTTTGAAAAATACAGAAAAAAGTTGCGAGAAAAGATATGATCTTGAAAACAGCCTGTATTGCTCTGAATGGAGGCCAGCCGAGTACTGCAGAGCATGACGTGTAAGGGGGCAGCACTCACACTCATCCAGGGCTTTGCAGACCTGTGTCCTTTGCTATCTTCCCTGCGCTAGTCGCTTCCTCCGTAGACAGGATCACCAGATGTGTAGCTGTCAGTGCTGATCTGTTCCTTACTGAAATGATGGGAACATAACCTGAAATATCTTGCGAGGTTGAGCGCATCCACATTCTTTGCTATTACGATCTTTCCCCACGTCACGTCAGCCATGAAGGGATAGATGTGTGGCATCATTGCTTTGGGTCTAGGTGATTTACACTCTGCAGCATCGCAGTACTGCACCGTGGTTGTTTGAAGTTAGAAAATGACTGATCTGTATCTCTTGTTTTGGCTTGTTGCTTTCTTTTCTGGAAGTGGTTGTGTCCACAAAAAGCCCTGAATGCAAAGCATTACTGCTACCGAGCTGATAAAAACGGCACCATTTTGAGGATCCCTGGGTAGCCTCTATTTTCAGTGTACTTTTCTACATTAATACCTGCCATCACAGAATAGTAAATGACTTTTTGGCAAGGACATGAAACAACCATATACTATCACAGACCCTAACTTTTGACTTTGTTGCTGATGACAGCCTGGATGACCCTCTCTCTCTTTAGTCCAGAGCACACGGTGCCCATTTCTTCCTAAAAAAACAAAAAAAAAAACAAACAAAAAAAAAAAAACGGATTCTTCTAACCACAATACACATTTCTACTGTGTGACGGCTCCAAGCCCAAAGATGTTGACGCTACCTCTGGACCGAGTGGAGATTTCTGGTCTTTCAAACAGGGGAAGCTCATAGTCGGAGTACATAAAAACGTGTCAATTTATTTATATGTAAATTCTGCCCTTCCCTTTCCCTACAGTGAGAGTGATTTATTTACAGTGTAAGAAATTAAGTATTTCGCTGTAGAAATGGCAACAAATGGTTGCTGCTTGTCATTCAACTTCTCATGCAAAATCTGCAATCGGACAAGTCGTCCATGAGATGTGACAGTATATATATCTCAGAAACCTGTAAGTCAAAACTGCATTCAGCTTTTCCTCCAATCACCATGCGGATTGATCAGTGTCCAGGCCAGCCGAGGCCAACCCACAGCTCCATTCACTCCCAGAGATGCTGAGAGTCCATGGGGGCGGGATAACACTTGGCATTTAAGCCAATGCCCATCGGGTTTCGCAGCAATGAAAAAAAATGCTCCATGCAGTCCCAGAGACGCCAGCTTCTATGGGGAAATGCATTGACCAGAGAGCAGTATGGGAATGTATGGACAATTTAACTACTTTACTTGTGAAGAAGTAGCTGATTCTGAATCAATTTCTCTTCATGTTTAATGTGTCCTGATACATTTATAGTTAATGAAGTGTTAACACAACTGCACATATTAGTAGGTCATTTATTTTTTTTTGACATTATAGGGCAGGGAGACAGGGGAAGCTCAGCTTCCCTTGCTGTCTCAGAGAAATTCCTTCTGCTCTGGACAAGGTTAACATAAACTGGCTTCACATCACAGTTTTAAACCTGAGTTATTCTTTGAATTTAAATACAAAAACCCTTTATTGGAGGCAAATCAGCAAGCAATCAGCACTCGCCACTTGACACTCCGCTGGTATATGTGAGCTACTCAAAGATGTATCAAAGAGATTCAACGACACATCACAGAGCCATCTTTGATGCCAAAACAATATATATAATGTTAAATATCTGAAGGCTCTCAGCAACTGCACATTCAAGCTACAGCCAGTGAGATAGTGTGGCATTTGGGTATTTCTTTACTTTTTCATTTCTTTATTTTTCCATTTATTTATTTATTTTTAGAAATAAACTTAATTTTGATCAGTCATCAATCAAAAAGGGAAAGACTTACATGGGAATACTAATGACACTTGTCACCAGTGAACAACTACTGCGTACTCATGTTTTTTTGGTCATAGATAAACACAGTGTAGGTTGATAATAATAAGAGCTTCCAGATGGAAGTTGTCATATTGCTCATGTCCGTGTCTCCAGGTCGTCTGTCAGGAACAGTCAGAGTAAAGTGTTGTGTTGTTAGCCTAAGGAATGCACTGAAACACGCCTCTGGCAGTTCAGTATCTCGGTGGAGTTTACAGCGGAACATGAGAGGGACATGAACACTAATCTGAAGGCAAGGTTGTATTTCCTCAGCTGCAGTCAGAGAGGCTCTGAGAATGTTGCCAAGTGGTGAAGGTCAGGTGCCGAGGTCACTGTGATACCAGCCATTAAACAACAAAAGAAGGGTTAAGGGTAAAAGTGCAGGTGGGGCTTGTTTATGGGGTGCTAGAGGGTCTTGCAGATACAAAAGCAAACACCACTCAGTTGGGGTTTGTTGGCAGAAAATGGAACATCTGTGTCGTGTTTCCTGAGAGAAATTTCAAATACTGAATTCCACCGTCCAGCTGCATGATGGAAGCAAGAGAATTTAGTGACATTCTCATTATTTTGATGGCTGTTGTTTATTTTTTTTTTATTTATTTTCAAGCAGATGCTACTACTGCTTTCTCGTTTGTTTTTTTTTAAAACAAGGGATACATTTTAGGCTTTTACTCTGACAGTTATTACATTTTTGTGTGTGTGTGTGTGTGTGGAACCCGACTCCGGACCAAGCGGGAGCTAATGGATGGATGGATGGATTTTAGTGCGGCATAATATTTTAACACAAAGATTGAAGACCAACTATAACAATGAGACTAGGGATGCACGATAACTGTTTTTTTAAAACTGATACAATAACCTATAACTTTCAGCTCTTAAGGGCCAATACCGATAACTGAAACACACATATACCTAAGATCATTACATCAATATTATGAACAAAACCAAAAAACAGTTTTGACATTTATTTTTTTCCAATGAAAAACAATTGGCAAGGCTCTCAAACATTTTGGTAAAACCATCAAACAAACCTATTATATATATACATATATATATATATATATATATATATATATATATATATATATATATATATATATATATATATATATATATATATATATATATATGTATAGGGCTGGGCAACGATTACAATTTTTAATCGTGATTAATCACATTATTTCAGTGGTTAATCACGATTAATCGCATTGTATACGCAAAATCAAATAATGAATTCAAAAGTAGTTGTAAAGGTCACATTTATTGAAATGTTCTGCTGCCATATAAACTAAAGTGCCATAACATTTGTTGTTCAAACACTTTTAACATCAGCACTTGTCAGTAACACATATTTAGTGTAAATCTCATCTTAAAAAATTTAAAATTAAATTAAGCTTATTGCCACTGCCAAAGGCATTAATGTCTAGGGATGGAAATTGATAAGACTTTTCGAATTACGATTCCATTATCGATGCTGTTTAATGATTCGATTCTCTTATCGATTCTAATTTGGGCAAAAAGGAGAACAGTTTTATTAGCATCATTTTTTTTTTTTTTACTTAGAAGTCACGAGCTTACAAACTCAACGGTGCAAATAGAAAACTGTGCAAATACACATGAACGTGTTAACATTTTACTAACAGATTTTTTCCTAATAGAAATTAAAAAAAAAAAACTCCTTTTTAAAAGGATAAATGATCTCACTAAGCAGTCAAAAAAATTAATAAAGAAAGATAAATACTAATGGAACAGTGCATAGTGCAAATCTGCAAATACTATGAAGAATTAACTATTCTTTTGCAGAAAAATAGGCATGTCTTCCAGCCTCTGAGCCAGCCAGACTCTCTCTCTCATCTTCTAAATGTAATGCAGAAGGCATTCGTTTAATAGCATAGCGTTAATGTTATAGCGTGTTTTACAAAGAAGCACATTGGCAGTGGGATAGCTACTTACCAGAGTTACCTTCCGTAACCGCAGAGGTGATCTTAGGTTGGCTAGTGCCGCTGGGTTGAGATCCATCAGTTTGAAGCGCGTCAAAAACACAACACTCATTTAACATTATCGCATGTTGTGTGCACAAATGTTTCTGCATGTTAGTCATGTTCCCTCCCGATGCTGTTATCTCCACTTTGCAATGACTGCAAGTTGCCTCGTTGCCATCTTTCTTTGGGAAATGAGGCCAAACTTTGGAGCGTTTGAACCTGGTTGGCGCCATTGTTGTTTACAACTCCAATGCGCGTGCTAAACTGACGTAACTTAATCACGTAAGTGCTTTCTGGAATTGACTGTGCGTAACTTGCGTAAATTACGTGAGATTCGTGCTGGTTGGAATCGATAAGAGAATCGCTAGATAAACTGCCAAACAATTCCATGGAATTGAAAGACACAAAACCGGTTCTCTACAAGAACCGGTTCTCGATTCCCAATCCTATTAATATCATCCTGTTTTTATTTTTTAAAAAAATCCAACAAAATGATTGTGGCTCAGCACAATCAGAACATTAAAACATTCTGAGGTAACAGCAGAAACTTTTAACAGGGAGTTCAACTTGGCAGTTGTTACAAATAACCTTGTTTCTGTCAAATCCTCCGTCTGGGAGAATTTTAAAATGAAAATGTCCACGTTAAAGTTCAGTAACTTTACCAATCCGTGTATCAGTCATTCTTTCCATTTTCATATGTAAATCAAAAAAAAAAAAAAAAAAAAGGTGACATTTTATTACGTTTTTTGTTTTTTAATCTAACACAAAAAATGCCTGTTTTTTTGTATTTCAATTTTAGTCTTGGATCAAAAATACGAAGTTAAAAAACGGGCCACAGAATTGAATTTATTTTATAATCAAGGACTGGACTTTCTGTTGTTGTTACACATCTGTGCCACTGGATGGAAGCTGCACTGAAGTAACCAGTAAGAGAACAGCAGGACAGTGAACACATGGAGCAGATCTGATGTAACATGGAGGAATGACACGAAAGTTTTGTTGCAGTCCTGAATTTTTTTTTTCTAGTTAGAATTGTTAATATTGCTACCTGAGTTGCTACCCAAACTGTAAAGTTCACGAATTTTTGTCTTCCGGTTCCGCAGCAGCCTGTAACAGAATTTTCAAAACAAAAGCATGTGAGGAACATGCGTTAACGCGCGATGAAATAAATGTCGCTGTTAATAAATGAATGAGTTAACGCAATAATAAACGCGTTAAACTTGCCCCAGCCCTATATATATATAGATATATAATATATATATATATATATATATATATATATATATATATATATATATATATATATAAAGAAAAACAGCACGATGAATTCAAGGCATTTAACTAACTACAATCCTTTAATTAACGATGACAGGGATGTAAAAAAATAGACCATAACATTTTCCGCAACAAGAAACTTTTTCAACAGTAACTTCATAAAACCGGAGACTATTTAGGCAACATTAAATAAACATAAGCCAAAATCTGGAAATATAAAATGAGGTCACCCAGAACGTCACCCCATGTCACTGCTGACACCGACATCGACACCGATGCTCATTTCATCGCCATAGACAGCACTATAAAACACGGCGCACAACAAGCCATACACACATCGACAAATAAATTCATGAGTATCCTCAAACTAAACACTTTTGAATGCACAATATAGCAAAAGTTACACAAAGTTGGTAATACATTTATTCCATTTGGACGCGCTCTTTTACCCGCCACCATGCGAGTTGCACTTTCCGCAAACTTGCGATCACTTGTTTAGGGTAGGTAGGGTGGTCTGAAACTGTACCGAATCCGTACCGAAACCGTGACACAAAAACCGCGGTACGGACCGTACCATGAGAGCCACCTGTACCGTTGCACCCCTTTTATATATTTATATATATGTGTATATATAGATATATATATATATATATATATATATATATATATATATATATATATATATATATATATATATATATATATATAGATGTTAGAGCTGTCAAACTTAAACGCATTAATATTGTGTTAACGCAAATTCTGGTTAACGCCACTATTTTTTTTACGCAAGATTAACGCACACACATTTCTGTAAATATGACCCTTTTTCAAGTCAGCAACTACCAAAATTATGACCGAGTTAACAAGTTGTTTTCTGGCATGAGGGGGTATTCTTGATTTTCCTTATTGAGAAATCGTTTTTCTGATTATGCCGACGTCACTTGAACATACCATTCACTGCCGGTCATTTGGGTCTCAGTGGGAGTGAGGCACTGCAGTGTTGCAAAAATATATATATGTTATACGTCATGATATCGGACTTATCGGAATGATGTCGTATTTTCTTTTTTAACAATGTCTTTATTAATTTTCCTTTACACAGACAACAGTGTTCTTATGCAATATATTACACTGTAAACATGTTTTACCTTAACAAACCATCAAATACCACCTACCCCCCACCCCCCCACCTACATACACTCATTTCTTTTCTCTTAATATCTCATTTGTGTATTGAACAAAATCAATCACTACAAAGCTATGTCACAGTGGATACAAAATATGATTCATTGGTACCTCTTGAAAAGTAAATATCTACTATATAAGACAAGAGAAACCTCATTGTATCAGATGCTTTGAAATAGGCCTCCATCCCCAATTAGGGTCTGTCATTGCACATTGTCCTACTGTGGGTTTCTCTCCTGTAGAAGCTTTCCTATATCACCTTTTTTAATTTCCAATTAAGAGCAATCACCCGTTTTGCCTGCAGTATAGCAAAGTCAATAAATGCAATATTCTTTGGTTCTCAGTTTTAGATCTTTTGAATGCATGTGTAGCAATATCATTTTGGGGTTTAGTGGAATGTTCACTGATAAAATTGTTGCAATTTTATCAATCACCTCCCTCTAGAACTTCCTGATTTTTCGCATTCCCACAGTGTATAAGTGTTCCCTGAGCTTCATTACATTTAAAACAAGAGTCGGGTATATTGCTGTCGTATTTGTTCAATTTGACAGAGGTTGTATAGGTCCTCTTCAACCACTTATATTGGATTAGTTTTAAATTAGAGTTAGCTGTTTGTGTCTGAGCCTGCTTACAAATTTTACGCCAGTCTTCAACAGAAATGTCTTCCTTTAAGTCTGCCCTCCATTCATCAAGTTTAGGTATTGAGGTCTCATTGGACCCAGATGCAAGCCAGTTGTATATTAATGATATTAGACCATTGCTATTACAGTTTTTAGTAATAATTTCTTCCAAACATGACAATGGAGGAATTGCAATGATGTTGTAATTTCCTGTTATCGGCCCAATAAATATTGTGCACCCCTAATTCGGAATGGTCTTTTATGTTGGCAGCAAACTGACATTTGAGGCACAAACTGATGCTATGAGCAAAAAAGTACATCAGTCTGTATTTTTATCATAAGCTCCATAATTTTAATGTGGACACTTTTTTAAAGACACTTTTTTACTCCTGTTTTATTGAATCTGTGCTCACTTTTTGATTTGTCTGCTGGTATGGTCTAATTATTAAAAAAAAAAAAAAAAAAAACAATAACTGGCTTTTGAATCTTGAAGAGGTGTGACATTAAAAGTACTGAATGATCTGTACAGAATCAGAATCTTGAGGAAAAACCAGTTCTGTCCTGGCCGAGCCAAGCTAAGCACTTTCTAAAGAGTTTGTGCTGCTTCCTTCCAGTCGCAGATATAATGTGCCGAGGTGCAGGACCAACAGGTTTAAGTATTCACTCGTACCTCCTAAATAGTTGGAAGGGAGGTGGTTTTTTTTTGTTTGTTTTGTTTTGTTTTTAGTTTTTAGCCTTTGCACTAATCTCTCTTGCATGTATGTTGATGTCATTGTTTGCTCTCTGGGGGATCAAAAAATATTCTTGAATCTTTATAAATTTATGTGTATGAATAGCAACAGCATTTTCATACAAGTCCCCACTTATGTCATTTTTTTATTCAGGTTTTTTGTTTTTGATAAGGTTACTTTATTGCGCCACACAGTAAATTCACATCAGTGAATCTGTCAGATAAAGTGATTCTGCCTATTGAATACAACCTGTAAAGTGCTTTTTTTTCTTTTCATTTTTCCCAGGTGACTTTCCAGAGCAAAATCCATGCTTCACTGGCCGACATGGCTGTGACATCAACGCTATGTGCAGACCCGGTGAAGGCCTTCAGTTCAACTGTGAATGTACTGTTGGTTTCACTGGAGATGGACGCTCCTGTTTTGGTAACAAAATTTCAACCTCATGGCTTAATTTATTTTCCTTTCTTTCTTTACAGGAATTAATTAAATTAAATTAAATTAAATTAGCCTTTACTTATATATTCTTACAAGGGTTTACATCCAAAATGAATGAATCATCATTAAACCTTGTCATTTCTAGTCCCCCACAATACTTATGTCCTTTCACTGATGAATGGTCTTGTCTCCCTTTACTTTTTTGGTTCAGTTCACTTATTTGTAGAGAATCAATTCACACCAAAAGTCATCTCAAGGCATTCTACACTGAATGCAAACAATCTCAATGCAGTTCAATTAAATAAAGTCCAATTCAGTCCAGTTACACAGCAATTCAATCTTGTTATAATCCAGTTCATTCCAATTGAGTCCAAAATTCAAAATATAATACTAATTCATACAAATATAGAACACCCACCGGCAAGTTTTGGGTCTACCATGGGTTCTGTGCCTTAGTTGGACATGCCCTAAACACCTCTCTACAGAGGTATCCAGAAGGTATCTTAACCAGATGTCCGACCCCAGCTGGCTCTTCTCAATACTGAGGAGCAGAGACTCCTAAATGACTGAGCTCCTCATGCTGTCTCTAAGGGAGAGTCCAGCCACCTTGCGTAGGAAACTCATCCCAGCTGCTTGGATCCGCAGTCTCATTGCTTGGCCATTACCCATAGTTTATGACCATAGGTGAGGTTTGGAACATAAATCGATTGGTCCATATCACAGCAGATGCCACCCCAATCTGCCTGTTGATCTTCTGCTCCACTCTTCCATCACTCGTGAACAAGACCCACAGACACTGAAATTCTGCCACTTAAGGGAATGCCTCATTGCAAACCCAAAGAGGGCATTCCACCCTTTTTCAGCTGAGAACCATGTTGTCAGATTTGAAGGTGTTGATTCTTATCTACTGATGCAGTATCCCATACTTCTGGGACCCCCCCCCCCCCCCCCACCACCACCACCACCACTGGTCCCCAAGTGCACAGAGCACATTGCCAAAAAAACCTAGTCTCCAGTATATATCTGGGTTTTCACACCGCATAGACCCTATCTCTCCCCTTCTTAATAGAGGAACCATCTGATGCCATGTGATGTTGCAGAGGTGTCCACCAGGTTAGTGATCCCAGTGAGCCAGTTGAGCAGCCTCAGCTCCTCTGTCCACCTGAAGGTCCAAAACAACTGGACAATTATTGAACTGCAGCCTAGGGTGTCCAGGTGTTATCTGCACTTATGAACAGCCTTATCTTTAAACATAGTGTTTGTTATGTAGCTAGCAGAGAAGTCCAACAAAGACCACCACTTTGGTAACACTGTTGTTATCCACGAGTGTTGAGGTCCTCCAGCCTAGCGAAGGAAGGTTACTACGGACGAACAGAGTGAGGGAGGGCAGCTATCACCAGAAGAGGATCTGAGATGATCAACAAACACAGTTGGTTTCAAGGATGTCTGCCTATGACACACAAAAGAAAACAGTGTTAATTGCAATAATAATGACACAGTACAGACATGGTACAGAGAAGTAGAGTCAAGAGAACAGTGGGAAAGAGCCCAGTGTTTCATGGAAAGTCCCCTAGCAGTCTACGCCTATAGAAGTATAACTAAATGAATGGCTCAGGGCACCTGAACCATGCAGAGGTAACGTAGAGAGGGTGGCTGCATCCCAAACACTAACAGGATCTGTTTCCACAAGTGAGGAGCCTGATATAGGAGGATTAAAGTAAAATAAAAGTAAACTATGTTTTTTGATTTTGTGTGTTATTTTATCAGTAGTCTTATCAGATAATTTTATTTTCATCTAAAATGTCTGACTGGTTATGACTTTTGAAAAGCATTAATGGGTTGTTTTTGTTTTTTTTCTTTTAGAGCATGATTAATAAACATGCATGATTACTGCTCTGTTTGATTCAAACATTATTGTTACTCTAAGACAAACCTTGTGACTTTTAATTTACCATAATCTTGCCAAAATGTAATACAGTATCACACCTTACCTTACTGTAGCTAAGTATGACAAGAACTTTACAGTGGATTTCCTACTTTACTATTGTGTTGACATTTAGCTCACTGCACAGACTTATGAGCCTGTTGACAAGACTATATATGCCAATGTTTGTACAAAATTAAATAATCTAAGTTATCTAAGAGCTTTCCACTCTCTTGTCAGTTTTAGGACAATTGTGTATCTACAGATGCTATTTTATATTCTAAGCACCAAATTCTTGTTCTCACGTGCGGTCTCCAATCAAGTCTTCTGGTATGTTATTTTCAGATATTGATGAGTGCCGGGAGACTCCTCAGGTGTGTGGACCAAATACTGTCTGCAGTAATCAGCCTGGAACTTTCCTCTGCGAGTGTGTCACTGGTTTTATATTCGCCAGGGACAGAGTTACCTGCATTGGTATGTTTGGACAGTTTTTGTGTGTATTTACAGCTGTGTGGGTGGGCGGATTGTGTCTTTCTGTGTGTCTGTGAGACTTTGCTTGAGAAGTCTCACGTTCCACATACAGATGTTCCAAGAGCTGCCAATTCACACAAACAATAGGGGGTTTTATCTTGTGAAAATGGGACTTGCTCCACCACAGAGCTTGCAGGATTAGAGATTTTTTTTTTTTTTTTTTTTTTGCTTTGTTTTTAAACTTGTGTTCTGTAGTTTGTATGAGCAAGCATTTGTTGTTTTCTTTTTTCCCCCCTGCCTGTGCATTCAGACTTGCAAGTCTGGGATGCAAAAATACAGGGTTACCTCTCACGTCCTGTGTGTTATTTTTGTACAAAATGTGGTTTGGAGAGCAGTTGAGTGACCATGTTTCTGTTAGATTGTGTAGTGTGTGAGCCCTCTGTCGCCTCTCAGTCATGTTGTGTGAACAACACAACCATTTCAAGACTCCTGATTACAAGCAAGCAAGTTGTGTAGTCTGAAACATGCTGCTAAATGTTTGGTTTTTAAAGACTCCAGTTCCCCAAGTATTTCATCTCATCAGTGTTTAATCATTACACATTCTTGCATACTTTGACTTTCAGTTTCGCTACTTAGTTGTTCAAAAATGCTGACAGGTGACCGGGTAGCTTTATTTTGCCTTCTATCAATGACCTAACCTCAATCTGGCTAGCTGGTTAGCACTGATAACATGCCGTTTGGCTGTGGTTCTGCAGAAGAGAGCCGCCCAGTGGATCACTGCCAGAGAGGGAGTCATGACTGTGATGTTCCTGAGAGAGCAATGTGCCGCTACACTGGAGGCTCAGCCTTTGTGTGCATGTGCCTCCCAGGGTATGAGGGTGATGGCCGGGTGTGTCAGGGTAAGTGCACTTGGTTTTCTTTATCAGATGTGTGTTTGATGTGTTAGTAGTGTGTATATATATATATGTGTGTGTATGTGTGTGTGTGTGTGTGTATAATTTCCCTGATTAATCATGATTAATCACATTGTGTATGCAAAATCAAATAATGAATTATTTTGCAGTAGTGTAAAAGGTCACTTTTATTTAAATGTTCTGCTGCCATATGAACTAAAGTGCCATAACATTTGTTGTTCAAACACTTTTAACATCAGCACTTGTCAGTAACACATATTTAGTGTAAATTTCATCCTAAAAAATGTAAAATAAAATAAAGCTTATTGCCACTGCCAGGGCATTAATGTTATCCTGTTTTTTATGAAAAATAAAAAAAAAGTCTACCAACAAAATCCTGAGCCACAATCATAACATTAAAAGAGGCCATTTCTGAGGTAACAGCAGAAACTTTTAACAGGGAGTTCAACTTGGCAGTGCGAATAACCTTGTTTCTGTTGAATCTGTCGTCTGGGAGAACTTTAAAATGAAAATGTCCTTTGTGTGTATGTATTTGACCTTGGAAAGTCGAGTAGCAGGGGGCAGTGGCTTAAGCAGAGAGGCTCAAACCTACCTCTCCCTGGCCACATCCTCCATTTCATCTTGGGAAATACTTGAGGCTTTCCCAGTACAGCTTGAGAGACATAATCCCTACAGTTTCCTGGGTCTGGCCCCAGGGCCTCCCCCTGGTTGATCATGCCCGGAATATCTCTCTAGTGAGACGTCCAGGGGTGATCCTCACCAGATGTCCAAACCACCTCAAGTGCCTTCTGTTGATGTGGAGGAGCAGCAACTCTTTTCTGGTTCCCTCCCAGATGACTGGACTTCTCACCCTATCTCGAGGGGAGAGTCCAGCCCCCCTGCAGAGAAAGCTAATTTCAGCTGTTTGTATCTGCAATCTCATTCTTTCGGTTACTACCCACAGTTCATGTCCCTAGGTGAGGGTTGGAGCAAAGATCGACCAGTAAAAAGGGGGTTTTGCCTCAATTCTCTCTTCACTGCAACAGACCAGTCTGTTCTGATGAAAGAGTTAAGTCAAAGGCTGAGCTATTTCCTTTTAATACCAAAAGAAAAAAAAAAGTAAAAAAACAAAAAATCAGGTTATCATTTGCTTGGATACTTCCAGAAAAAATCTTTTGAGTGTTTCCAAATCTTTGCATGCCATTTTGTTTGTTCTTTGATCTTCTATATAATCACCAACATTAAAACCACAAAGTATCAAAACAGGTTTGACCCATTAGGGAGATGGGACCTGTGTTGATGATTCCACAATGCAGGGTTAAGGGCCGTGTAAACTCTCACGGCAATGTGTCGCCGTCAGCTTGTCGCAGAGATGCCGCAGACACTTTTGATTTATACTAGCGCGGTCTCCACTATGTTATTCCACACCACAACGCAAGAGGGACAATCACGAACGAGCTAAACTTACTAAACTTATCTCTTGCGTTTTTCCACTTCCTCACCGTCTCGGCCGTGTCCAGACCCACATTCATCGCAGTCTCCCTCCATGAATTACTAGAATATATGCTGTCTTTGTAGTGTGGAGAACGAAAATCGTACAGATGTGGGTACTTCCTCATTTCATCAATGACGCGGTCTTTTCTATGTGGATGTAGAATTGACCAATCAGAGGTCTCCTTTCTCTCCTCTCTGTGACACTGTCTGTGTCGACCTACAGTTTTGGGTAGGCGCAGTGTAGTCTCTGCATAGGGTGGGGGGGCATCTCTGCGTTGGAGTATAAATCAGGCTTTAGTGTCTGCTGTTGGTGGACTGGTCGTTTTTGCTTGTATCCTGTGGATAATTGATCACAATGGTTTGGAGCATCTTTGACTGCTGAGCTCCTTTAACCATTCCTGCATCATAACAAAGATGCAGGACCTGTTGTCCTGGAAGTGTAACATCCTCACAAATGTCAGGAGCCAAATGCTCCCAGCAGAAGTTTAGCAAGATTTAACTTAATGACAAAACTGAGGGAAAAGGTTTGAAGCTCTAAGACTTAATTGAAGATGATTCCAATAAGTAACTGGTTTCCAGTGTAATTGGTAGACACATTATTCAGCAGCAAAGGCCTTGGAGAGCTGGTTACAGTTCTTGTGTGGACTTAAACTTCCTCTGTGTCCTCTCACTCTTCATCCAATCCTTGATCCCCTCTATGATATTAAGGTCAAGACTCTCTTTGATCCCAAATATACTTTATTGATCTCTAAAAGGTAATTTACCTCTTGCTGTATTAATGTTTGAGGGCTAAGAGATAAAAAAAAAAAAAGAAAATTTCAATTCAATGCATTTCTGTATTACTTTATTAATCCCAAAGGGAAATGATTAAAATAATATTGATTAGTTGATTGTAAAAATAAGTGTCCGTTGACAAGTTGCTGGTTCAACCACAGGTCTCTCAGAGAGACGGTCAGGAAAAACACAGGATAACCAAGACAAACAGAAACCTCAAACCATGACTCCAGACTACCCAGATGACACATGTTTTTTATATTCATCTCACAACACATATTTATTTATTTAGCATTAGAATGTTAAAAGATTTTAACAAATAAAACAAACAAATCTTTGAAATAATCACCTACTCAACCTTTAAGTCTACTTCTCCATCAAATTGATATAAGATCATTCACACACATCCGTAAGCAGTCATTCACCCCGTAGCCTTTGGTCCTAAAGTTTATGTCAGTATCTACTCACATATTTTAAATTCAATTATACTTTAATCATTTATATAACTAAAATTAACAAATTTAAGCTCAAGATGGCCATTGGAGAACATTACCAGACTTTCTCAGACTTTGTTGTTGTATGTATGGTCATTTGCCACTAAAGGCAAAGGAAAAGTGAAAATTAAAAAAAAGAAACAAGTGCTTAGACTTTTGAACAAGTCAGTCATAACAGAGTCAGCTCATCCTAACAGTAACAATAATTCATACAAATTATGGTTAGGGTGTTGGGAACTAATGGCATAGAAGCAAAAACTGAATTGGTGATCCACACAGTAATTTTGCCAGGATCTCCATGGTCAAGTCAGGGTTTCACAAGTCAAACAAGCTCAGAGAAAGGATGCAGGCAAACATGTCTATGGAAACTGGTATACTGTAGATAAAATTCAAAATCCCTTTTCAATCTCTAAATCCAGTTTGCTCCAGCAGGTGGATCAGTAGCTGATTGTCCGTCTTTGCTTTTACTTGTTTTACCTATTCAGATGTAGACGAGTGTCGGCAGGATCACTGCCACCGCGAGGCTCTCTGCTCCAACACACAGGGCTCTTACAGCTGCCAGTGTCGTCCAGGGTTCCAGGGAGATGGTTTCCAATGCAGCCCTGCTTCCTCAGGTGATGAACGGCCTCACACCGCACCTATCTGCATGTTCAGAGGTTCTAATGTGAGGTTGTTGGTTTGAATCCACAGTCTATGTACAGATGTCAGTGGAAGAACCACAAGACTTTCCAGGCAAAGATGAATTTCCAGTCAGAAAATAAAATCAATGATTATAAAGAAATGAACAGATTACAATTAATAATGGCAAGATTTAACTTTTCAGAGATGTACCTTTGCTGCCATGAAAAGTAAGGACTCAAAGAATATTTCATTTCTTTGAAAAAAATCCCAGCGCTTTTAGATCTATTAAGTTTTCAACTGAAATACAGCTTTACTCATGTCAAAACAGAGGTAGAAAGTCTGACCTTGAAGTTGCTGTTTTCTGAGACTATTCCAGTGCTTGAAATGCAACAAGCTAACTTCTTCAAATCGGCCCTGGAAAAACTCAAAACTAAAAGAAGTATGATTTCTAACATTTAAAGAGACCTGCAATATTTACATAAACAGGTTTTTTTTTAGAAAATGAAAACAACTGGAATTTGTCCAACATATTTTACAGTACAATAACAGAAAAAGAGATGCAGGTCACAATAGATTAAGTAAACTATAAAATCCGAAATACTGAGTTAATACTGAGTTATTAAGAGTCAATGCTCTCATCTACTTTTCTTCATAGGAAAGAAATGACAGAGGGGCTACATTTACAGTTAAATGATCTGAATTCACTCTCTGTGAAGCAGATTTGTCATATTTAGTACGCAGACAGCAGGGTTGGTTTCCAGTTTTTTTTTTTTTTTTTTTTTAACTTTGCTTGGTTTGTTGTTGTCTGTTGTTGACTTGCTGTTGACTCAAAGCTGGAGACTCCTTCAGTGATTCCAGGTGTCAGGAGCTGACGGGTAATTACACCTTCACTCCTCTGCACTAGAGTTTTGTCATATTTTCATCCTTTTTTATGGCCTTCTTGGAAGCTGAGAGGCATCATTTACTGTCCGCTGTCAAAACTTGTCACCACATCTCCCACTGTAAGCAGCGCATACTCCTTCCTTTTGTCTCGACAGGAGGTCTTTGATCTTCACCCCTCTGTCGGGGGTCCTGTCTCTTGTCTGATAGTTGGGAGCCACATGACGCTGTGAAGACACTTTGCTGTCTGTCACATGGTGACTGTTTTGGCTGGTCTATAGTTTTTTTCCTCCAGATAGATCCCTTTAGGGATAAGAGTGTAAAAAGAACAGAGGATCTCCACTATGTCAATTTGGCCTCTGGGTGCGACCGCAGAGATAAAAATCCTCCTGCTTGCCTTTAATCTGCAGTTCTTTCCACAGCTTGTACCTGTTTGTCTGCTGCTGCCACGTACCAAGATGTTTCTGATGAGGTGCTTGAACATCTAGAATAAAGTTGATAAAAAAAAAAAAAAAATTGACCCATGATGTGCTGTTACGCTGAATTCTGTTATGTTGTCTAATAATACTTTGGATTTTTTTATTTTTAGAAAAGATATTAGTTCAGGAATGTGTCATCGACCTTTAAAATATAAGTTTTTTTAGTTAGTTATTAGTATTCACAAGTGTGAACAAAGAAGAAAAGGTAAAAGATGCAGAAAAATGTTGTGCTGATCGAGTGTTGATCAGGAGGACCGCTGTGAGCCACTAAGCCGCAGGCATCCTATGGCAGAAGTTGCTGCTGTGGTTTTTGAACCATTTGCTGACACAAGACAAAAAAAAACAATATAATGAAGGGCTGAAGGAATGACATACAATTATTTTCATAAATTTCTGATGACTTTGAAGCTATGACAATTAAGTGCCAAAACATCCAAACCTATGGGAATGTCATCTGTTTTGTCAGGTTTGGAATTTGCTTTGACTGTTTTGAAAATGATTTTGGAGAGACTAGCTGCATTCAAGAAAGTTGTAAATGCAAATTTGCTGATGTGTGGTAGTTTATCCATGACATGCTTTGAACTGTCATCTATAATGGGAGTGGTTGAGGTCATGTATTCTGATGGTTGTTGGGGTCATCGTTACCTGTTGCATGCTTACGTATGCTGATGTAATTCAAGATGTTGTCTTTTTGTTCCGTCATGGTCATTCTCTCTCTCTCTCTCACTTGCTCTCTCTAAAGAAAAAACTCTTGTAAATTAAATGTGGTCATATCCCCTATATAATGGCCATGACCTGTGGGGTTCCCCAGGGATCAATCCTGGGACCCCTATTGTTTAATCTATACATGCCTCCATTAGGCCAGCTAATACACAGCTATAATGTGTCCTACCACAACTATGCAGATGATACTCAGATCTATATGTCACTGACAGCAGGAGAACATGGGCCTGTAGATTCATTGTGTCACTGCATCGAACAGATCAGTGTATGGATGCAAAACAACTTTCTCCAGCTAAACTCAGACAAAACTGAAATCATTCTCTGTGGCACGAAGAAACAAAGAGAAAGTGTTATCAGTCACCTTGAGACTCTCTCTAGAACCTAAAAATCAGGTCAGAAATTTAGGAGGTAATATTGGACAGATTTAGTGGACAGATATTCAGACAGATTCAGACAGCCACATTAAAGTAATAACATCACCAGCTTTTTACCATCTAAAAAACATTGCCAGAATCAAAGGAATAGTGTCTAAACCAGATTTAGAAAGACTAATCCATGTGTTTGTCTCCACCAGGTTAGACTACTGTAACGGCCTGCTCACTGGGCTCTAAACCAGCTGTAAGACAGCTGCAGTACATCCAGAACGCTGCTGCAGGAGTCCTGACTAGAACCAGGAAATACGACCATATTAGTCCAGTCCTGAGGTCTCTGCACTGGCTTCCTGTCCTCAGAGAATAGACTTTAAAACAGCTCTACTTGTGTACAAGTCTTTTCATGATCTATCCCCAAAGTACATCTCTGACATGTTAGAGCCATATGAACCAACCCAGACTCTGAGAACCTCAGGTAGTGGTCTCCTGGTGGTGCCCAGAGTCAGGACTAAACAAGATGAAGCTGCATTTCAGCTTTACGCTCCTAAAATCTGGAATAGTCTTCCAGAAGATGTGAGACAGGCATCAAGTCTGACAACGTTCAGATCCAGGCTGAAAACAGTTCTGTTTAGATGTGCATATGACAACTGAAAGGATTTTATCTGTACTCTTCATTTTTAATTTAATTTATCAAGGATTTTATCTTCACTCCTTTTTAAATTATTTTTTAATTTCATTCATTCATGATTTTTTTTTTTTTTAATTTTTGTGATTTATTGAATTATTCTGTTTGCCTTCTTGTGATTTTATGTATCTGTAAAACACTTTGAATTGCCTTGTGTACAAATTGCCTTGCCTTATAGATACTCAAAAAAGCTGTATGCAAGGTCCAGGCACGCATTTCTAAATGTTTTGGCAGAAATTCTTACATTTCTGTCATGTCCTCTGTTGATTTTTCAGTCTGGCTGTTTTTAATCCCTCAGAGCGTGAGATGACGCCATGTGAGCTGTACAGAGAGAGAGCCCAGGCTAGTGCCACCTCCGCTGGCTCCGGCTTCTTCGCCTTCTTCCGTCCTCGGCCAGCTGCTAGCCAGTACATTCCTCAGTGCGATGAGCACGGAGCTTACGAGCCCACACAGTGTCACGTCAGCATTGGGCAGTGTTGGTGCGTTGATGCCAACGGCCAGGAGATCCCTAACACCCGCACCGGCCCTGGCAGTACCCCTCTGTGTGAGTGCTATTAAGATTTATCACTTGTCTGATGACAGAAGTTACTATCCTTAAGAGTTTAATATTCTCTAAACACAATATCAAGAAGAAAAGTCATAAGCAGTGGTTTTAGAGAAGCAACTGTTGCTGCACATCTATCCAGGAAGGGATGCCTTGCTCAAGGCTGCCTTGGATCCAAACCTTCTAATTAATACCAGGTGGTTTTAAAGGGAAAGATGGCCCTTACATCTAGAGGAGGCTAGTCCATCTGCAGAACAGTCGCCAACTCCTTGTGTACTCAATAAAATCCGTTCATCATTAAAACCCCACCTGAGCACAGTCACATCACATCATTAAACATTTTGGATCATGATCATGCTTTTTATGGAAAAATACCTGGCTGTCTAGACCCAGAAAATTGTAGCATGGAGGTAATAAATTCTTTTGCACCCTATGTGTAGGATACAACACTTTTATGCTGTCCTCTTAATATGTTTAAACCACCATGAGGACTTTTGGATAAACGTCTTCTCTGTCTCACCGTGTGAAAGGAAGAATCTAAACTGCACACGTTCATCAGAAAACCCAGTATCATTGCAACACTCTTTTCTTATGCAGGCATCAACCAGGTCGTTACTCCTGCTCCTCTGGGTCCGACGCCACGGCCCGACGTCCATCCTGTTGCTCTGGGAACACACCTGGTGTTTGCTCAGAGCGGGAAGATTGAGCATGTTCCGCTGAAAGGATACAGCATGAAGAAGGAGGAGGCCAAACCTCTGCTGCATATTCCTGTATGAACAACCTCAGCGTAGACAATCCTCTACACGACAAATACCATCAGACTGTCAACAGTTAGTCCCCTTTATGCCAGGGAACAATGTGAAATTGCACTTTTTTATGTCAGAAAATGAAATGCTACTGGAACTCGCTGAGGATAGAGAAAAGTGTAAACAGAAATATTTATTGCATTTAAATATTTGTAACATGTAATTAAGGTGGTTTTGACACTGGTGCATTGAATCATAGTGAGCCTGTCAGAGCCATAGAGCAAGACAATGTCTTCATAATGTTTGTCATCCAAGAAGATTAATAGTGTGGGGACATTACTGCCAAACATTTTGGTCTGTAAACCATGATGGACCTTTATTATCCTGTTAACAGGCGGCATCTTGCCCGTGGTACATAGGCCTTTTAAAAGTATATGAGGCATTTTTGCGGGGGAATGTTAAGGGGTTAATAAAAGCACTTTCCTCGCAAAACTTGTTGAAAACACTCATTGTTACTGGAGGATAAAACTAGAAAAGCAAGACCTTGGCTTAAAAAAAACTAAAAGAAAAGATTCCCATACAGTTCAAACCCAGAACAGATCCTTCTAGATTGTGGCAAATGTATTAAAACTGTTAACGAACACACAGTTATTACTGGAATGAATTTACTTTGAGTACTTGTGAGAGTTCTTGTTTCTGCTGAAACAGTTCTCTAATTGTTCAGCAGATTGCGGCATCAGAACTCTTTATCCCTTTCATGAAGTTATATATCATACATCACACAACAGCCTCAATGTGCTGCAGCTGAGTGCAAAACTCCCTGTCAGCATTGGCGTCTTGCAGCCAGATGGGTCTGTGTCACTTGGGACAAAAGAGTCTTTGGAGAAAATAAATGCCTTTGGATGAATTACGCTTGTGTTTTCTGTCAGGACCGGGTGGTGATTGCCGTTGCGTACGACTGTGTGGAGAGGATGGTTTACTGGACAGACATCACAGGACCAGCGATCAGCAAAGCCAGTCTGGATGGAGGAGACATTATCCCAGTCATCACTAAAGGTGCAATAAACGTTACCGCCCTTTCACACATGCTTCACTTTAGTTGGTGTCCAGTCAAACCAGAAATGGTGCTCATCTATTTCTTTACCACACACAGAAAATGCCAGTTGGCATTTATTTAACAGTTCAAAAGTACGTCAAAGGCACTTGTCAGGCCATAAGATATCCAGTGTGTAAAATATCTGAAGTAGTCGGGCATCTCTCACCTCATACCTTGCTTCCCAGGCAGCTGCTTGTCAGTGCAAATACTTTCCTTTACCCATGTTCTTTGTCATTTCTTTTATCATCCTCTCATTTCTTTACTTGATCCGTTTTCAAATAATCAACTCCTATTTTTCATGTGGTTGTGCCACATTTGCTGCGTACTAGTCGAGGTAAACATGGTGTGGCGATCATTTAGGTGACTGAGTTGCTGTCAGGTGGTGTACTGAGACCTCCAGTCTCACGATGGTGCGTTTATGCTTTCCAATCAAAATGTCTAATTTCCATTTTGTCTTTGCTGCATGTAATTTAATGTAAGGCAGTTGAAGCAAAGTATAGCTGATGTACAATACATAGTTGCCCATCTTTTCAGTTACTACCACAACCTTTCTTCCTTAGAGTCCTGAGTTTTTAGATTTTAGATCTAAGTCTTCTGGATTAACTTTGACTGAACCACCAACTATAGCCTCCTAAGTGCTCTTCAAAGGGGTGTGTCCGCTCTTGCAGCCCTGAGTGCAGAACCCTCAGTGAAAACTAGTCTTTACACACTTGGGTTTTATTCATATCAGTTCTGATCTGTACCAGATCTGAGTTCTCCGCAACAGAGTTAGAGGCAGAGTCATTTGAGCCCATCTCACTGTTTTCAAAAGCCAAAAGCTTGTGTCTGCTAGCAGGTTTTTTTTTTTTTTGCTAGTTTGTACATGTGAACATAGCTGTTTTACAAATGTCCTTTGTTTGATTAAGAGTGTGCACGTTGGCACACATTGTTTAGAGCAAGACAAGTGTCTCAAGTGTGGCTTGATTACTGACAGGATGTCTTCAGTGAATTTCTCTCTACTGCTCTTGGTCCTCATTGGAGACGTCAGCTGACACACTGGGATACACACTGATTAAGCATCATGGTGTGTGATAAGTCCATGTGATTAATCTGTCTCTCTGTTGTTGAAGATGTTTAAGATGCACCGCTACCACCAACAGTAGACAGTTGCTGATCCACATTCCCGGCCCTGATGAACTGTAATCAGCATGTTCCCCTACTCCACAGAGCTACAGAGTCCTGAAGGCATCGCCATCGACCATGTGGCCCGTCTAGTCTTCTGGACCGACTCCATGCGAGACACCATAGAGGTGTCCAAGCTTGACGGAAGCCAGCGGCGAGTCCTGTTCGACACCGACCTGGTCAACCCTCGACCCATCGTTACCAACTCAGCATATGGGTGAGTGCTTGGTGCCCACATAACATCTGTTGTACTGTAGTGGTGGTCACAGCAGAGGTAGAAGCTGTGGTTGTAATGGCCAAATGAATGGTGTTTGAAAAAGAATAACTAGCTACAGAATATTACTAGCACATACCAGTAATAATGAAATTGAGGAGTTGAAGGAGTACTGAAATGTACAGTGGTGATGATGGTGACAACTGCTATAAAAGTAAAATGAAGAGCAGTGGTGAAAGTTGTGAGCTAACAGTATTAGTGAAGTGAATAACAGCAGCAGCTTACCTTAACTGCTTCATTCCTGTTGGTCTCAGGCGGCTGTACTGGGGCAGACTGGAACAGAGATGGGCCAAAAATTGAGATGTCCAACATGGACGGGACAGATCGGAGCGTACTGGTCAAAGACGACCTGGGGCTTCCTAATGGTCTAACCTTTGACCCCGAAAACCAGCAGCTCTGCTGGGCAGATGCAGGTGGGTCACTGCTGGAGGGGGAGACCTTCCAAAGATCCACGAGCATCTTTCAGAGCTGCTCGTAGTCTAGTTTTTTTCCCCTCGTCACATGTTCCAGAGAGATTGATCTGTATTGATCTGCAGGGACTCGGAGGGTAGAGTGTATGGATCTTCACCGCCAGCTGAGGAGGAGGATAGTTGAAGAGATCCAGTATCCTTTTGCTCTGGTCTTCTTTGGGAAGAACCTCTATTACACCGACTGGAGAAGGTACACATGACATGCACATCAGCACCACACTAACAGCTCAGCAGCTAATTCAAATAGTTCAGTTCATTTTAAAGTAGATTTTGTTAAGGTCTTATTTATGGGTATCATATTTTCCAGCTAATTTCTTGGAAATGCTTTATCATCTAGCGATAGATTATATCAGTAATATTTATTGGAAATGTCAAAAAATTGCAAAACAGTTGTTAAAAACAGAAAAAAAAAATTGATGATTTCTAGTATATTAAGATTATGTCAGTAAATGACATTAACTTCTACAAGGACATTTCATTTTCCATCAAATATGATCTGATCTTCAAACACAATGTACTCAAGCTGATAACGTAGTTATTTCTCATGTCTTTATTAAACAGACCCTTTAAACATTTACAGTGCTGGAAACTCACAGCGTTGATTTCAAGCAAGCGTTTTCAGGGGCTCTGGATCAGACCTGCACGACATTCAGGGAGAATTTTTGACCAGTCTTTTTTACAGATCTGCATTCACTCAGACACATTTGTAGGATGGTGGGAACAACACTCATGGACGTCATTCCACAGCATCTTTTTGAAGTTATGGTCTGGGCTCGGACTGGGCCGCTCCAAAAGACAAATTTTCTTTTTCTGAAGCCATTTTGTGGTGAATTTGCTTCCACGCTTAGAGCCATCATCCTGATTCATGATCCAACTCCTAAACCTCTGATGGCAGACAGCCATCGTCTTCTTTTTTTTTTTCTTTTTTTTTAATTAAAGCAGTGAAACTTTGCTGTAACTGCTGCTTTTTTTGAGTTCCGCTACTTAGGAGCGATATAATTGAACAAGATTAAGTGTGACTTATGATGAAAAACACTGGCACTGATTAAACCTCCCGGGGTAGTGACATGGATAGAGGATTTACTGTTGTGGTGGTTTCACAGGGAGGCGGTGGTGGCTGTGGACCGTCACTCTGAGAAGGAGACTGAAGAGTTTCTGCCACAGAAACGCTCCCGACTGTACGGCATCACGACGACATCCACGCAATGTCCACGAGGTACAGCTGCTTTACCCAACCAGGTCGTCGATCAAAGGGCAGCATCTGATGAGAGAAAGGAATTAAGAATGGAAAGAAGAAATTAAAATGTCATGGTAGTTAGGCTGAAAACAGGGTGAACAGTCCACTGAGCTCTGTCAAGTCCTTACTGACTTGTTTTTCCTTAATCTGTGCGGTTAAAAAAATAAAATAAAATAAAAAAAAAATCTTCAGGTGACCATTTGGGCTGTTTACAGTATATTATGTGCCACAGCTGGTATTCAGCATGGATACATACACAAACTAAATTCAACTTTGTTCAGATATCTGGTAGCATAACTGGTAGGTCTGAAATCAGATTCATATCAGTTTCCCAGTTTCTCCAGTTTTAAATATCATTTGTCCCCATCCATCTTATATTTCAGTTAAACGTGTGCATATGTGCCGGTTTAGGCTCTCAGCCGTGTCCACAGAAGGAAATGAGTGTTCATGAAACTCCTTTCTGCTACAGACAAATCTAAATGCCTCCTGTGAACAGTGGCCTCTCAGGACTTTTTTAAACTTTTGACCAAAATGAGTTTGTGTCATTTCACATCTGCATATTTTCTCTGGCTCACTGGTCTATTGTTATCATTGAAGTATAATTGTAGACTCCCATTCCTTTCCAGCTTTTGTCCTAAGTGGCTTTGCAGCCTATTATTCGGTGTGCTGCATGCAGTTTGGAGTCGATATTGCAGTCTGTCCATTCATCCATCCATCATCTGTATCCCTCTTTTCCTGTTTAGGGTTATGGGAATCTGCTGGAGCCCATCCCAGCTCTAGTCTAACCATATGTAATTGTTGGTGCAGTCCCAAAAAAAAAAAAAAGAAAAAAGCCCTGCATCTGCTTGTTTGGTGATTCAATTAATCCTCGATTGATTTCTTTGTACAGCTCCAATTCACAACAAAGGCTATCTTAAGGTACTTTACACAGAAGGCAAACTATCAATTCAGACCAGTTAAGCACAAGCATGTTCAGTCCAGTTATATTATACATTTCTTTTTGTTGCATTTGTCACATTTAGTGACAATTTAGTTTTGCCCTCTTTGACAGAACTTAATGCGCAGTCAAAACACAGTCGCTGCATTGACCGTAAACTCGGCTGTAAAAAAAGACTCACTTTCAGAGTGTTTAAATGACCTTGAAAAAAGAAATAGTTACATTTCATTCATTCGAAAGTATGAAAAGGTCACTGAATCATTTATTCTTTCAGCATGTGGTCAATGCAGCAATCGGCAGCTTTAGCACATGAATAAGTATTGAAACTTGGCGTATGTGGCAGTGAAATATATATATATATATATAAGTCTGTTAGTTGTACACAAGGAGAAGCCATGTAAAGGGAAATTATTTTGTGATTTGAATTAACTAGCTGTTTAACACAAGCCATTCATGGATCAGCCACAATACTAAAGCCAGTTGAGGTGAATAACATCAATCATCAGTACAATGTTCAATAGGCAACCTGGGGTCCTAGCATTCATGGGAATGTTAGTTTAAAGCATGTCACCCTTTTGAACACAGCTAAGATTACTCAGGAACAGCTCAAGGAACATGCTGCAAGAGCCCGGAGTGAAAACAATGGAACATCTGTGCGATGCAGCGAAACAAGCCCATTCCTCAGGGTCCCCCGCCCTGCGACCCTCAGCACTTATAGGATCTGCTGCCAGACACCACAGGAACCCGACATCTCAGAGCCTGTTTGGTTGCAAAAGGAGCGCATGATAGTTTTAATGTCGTGGTTCTGCATTATATGCTCTCATGTCTGCTTCCAACAGACTGGATCAGAGCCATTTTAATGTGGCGGGAGCGCACATGTGCCCAGTGAGTGTAATTGATTGCAGGCGTGTGTAGCATGTGGATAGATATACGTGTGGGAACTTGGAGGCTGATGTTTCCTCAGGGAAGCCAGCTGTGGATCCGTGGAGTCACAGCTGGCTCTGAGCCTGAACCACACAGTGGGCGGTAATGAGAATCAGCTTCACCTGCTGGTTTGTCTGGAACACTACTGGGTCAAAGGATTTCAGCAGTTAAATGACAAATGCTCGACGACTTCCTAAAGCTGCAGTTTGTGTTTTACTTTCAGCACCAGCAGCTGTCCGATCATAACAAATCAGAGAGCCTTCTGGGGCATCTTCACTTCTGTTGGGTTTGTTTGGAGAGTTTCCATCCAAAACGAAAGCGCAGTTTTTGAAAATTTGGTGAAGCAGATTATCCACATGTGGACAGTTTGCTTCTTGCAGGCATTAGGTACAAAGAGCTGGAGCAGTTTCAGCCCAGATGATCTGATTGAAGTTTAAACATCCCACGTGTCAGTGACTTCCTAAACCTGTTTCTCTCTCTTTTTTTCTGCGGTTTAGTCTATAACTACTGTTCCAACAACGCCGGCTGTTCTCACCTGTGTCTGCCACGGCTTGGAGGGTTCACTTGTCGTTGCCCTGACAACTCAGATGGCCAGTGTGTGGAGAGGAACCTGTGAGTCTGCAGAGCAATGGGAAAAAAAAAGGAACGCAACTTTATAGACATATTTGTCAGCGTTCTTTACCTTTATCACTTGACCAAAGCTTTTCTAGGATCATTAGAAGCCTTTTCGGGCTGTTCAAATTTAGGTCACTGTATTTATGATGTCATACTTCAGGTTGAGGTAGTAGGTCACTTCCTGCCTGCTACTGGTGGATTCAGATCTGCTTTATATATCTATTCGTAACTGTGACTTGAGAGAGTTTCAGTGCAAAATGATAAAGAATTAAGAAAACACAGGTTTGTTTGTTTACTTCTTTTATAATAGATAACTGACCAGATTATATATATTTGGAAAATTACTGACCAATAAATTCAGGTTGTGTTAATAGTATTTTTTAGGACTTTTATAAGTGGGTTGTTGCTTCCTTACAGATGTGCTCTTAAAAGTTATGCGAGAAACAATCACCTAAATTGTAGTGATGTCTGCTGTGAACAAAGGGCTTGAATTTTTTTTTTTTTATGGGATTTGTGCTTTTTCTTTTTTTTTTCAGATAGAAACAGTTTCGGTTTGCCTGTGTATGCATGAAGCATCTCTTTAAGCTTCAAGCCCGTTCAGACTTCTGATTAAGTCCTCACATTTCCCCAGACACTGTTTAAAGTCAGTAATTTCCGCAGATACTGTTTAAATTCAGTCGTTCTGCTGTAATGACGCAGGGCTCTTCTGACTAATCCAAATCAGGAATAAAAAAGATCAACCATCCCAGGGCATTAAAAGATATGAAACGTTGTAAATAACACTGAAGAATCAGAATAAGGGTATAAAACATATTATCTCACTACTTTTTTTAATGACCTGTTATAAACACCTTGGTGGGTAAAGTAACACTATGACAATATGAAATAATTGAGTTTATTGTTTTGTATTGTTTTTGTTTTTTTTCTGTGACTGATGTGCTCTGTCAGTTTGGATGTGAACTCTTCAGGTGAACCTTAAACTGTATCGCTGTGATCCAGTGGTGATATTACACTTTAGTTAATACTCACACATTTTGTTTTAGAGATTACATTGTATTTTTAATATGAACTTGTAAATAATTGCCTTATATACGGATGTTATTCAGTGTTTTCAAGTCATTACTTGTACTATCGCTAACCTGAGTCTTACCTGATGATGATGAGAATGATTACTGTGAAAGTGTGTGTGTCGTGCCCAGACACCATGTTTGTCATCAGAAATTGTATTAAATCAGGGCCCTGTCCATCTCCCCAGTCAGTTTTGAGTCAAGCTTTCAAGCTCTCACTTTTGTACCGGGAACTTTTAAATGAAATGAAAACTGGACGTCAAAATGCCTAATTTCAGTGTTGCAGATCTTCATTTTATTTTGATATTGTCAGTCAGAGAGAACCCATAAAAACGGGCTGGTCTAACATGAACTGGTTAAATACTGAGTAAAGCTGGCAAGAGGCTACTGTGTATTTTAAATAAACTTCCCATTTTCTCAACAGTCTTCAGAGTAATTGAGAAACAACTGTGTCTGGAGTCGCCTCACTGCCAATAATTTACCTTTCAGTGGTTGTTGCAGCCCTTCTGGCCAGGTCATGTACACACCATCTCTGGTCCAATAACAAGATTCAGTCAAAAATGTGACATTAAAAGCCTTTACAGCCTTAATAAAAATACTTACAAAAAATTATACTTCTGTTTCAAGTCATCTGTCTTATTCTTTAGCCCAGCAGAGTCAGAGTCAGAGGTTTTACATGAACTGTTCCTCAGTTTGGAAATTTCATCCTCCTCATCTAGTAAGTTAAGGAATTTTCCGTGATCCATGACGGTTGGCGCCTGGAGTCAGAGTCAAGATGAAAGGAGAAACTAAAAGGAAGTCGTCATTTCCAAAATCATCGCCGGAGTTTAAGGCTCCTGACCATCCACAGAGCTGCCACCTGAAGATCTGCTCAGTAGTGGACGTCAGAAATGACCTTTCTCTGCACAAATGTCCTCGTAAAGAGACGTATGCAGAGACATAACCTGACTTTAGCCTTAAATCAGGTAAAATAAAACTGAATTAAGTACCACATGTCTCAAGTAATACAACAATACGGAGTAGTTATGGTCTTTGGACATTCATGCAGAATGTGTAAATGAACAAAATTAACCCTCTGCTGCCATCTAGTGTTCAATATTATTCTCTATAATCAAACCCTTAGAGCTGGAAACAGTGGGATCTAACCAAGAGTTGCAAATCACAGATATTATAAAAACTACAACTGGTCATGTTCAGTGTGCCAGTTCTAGGTCTACAACCTCTGCCCCTTCCCTATGGAGATGAAAACTGTGTTTCCAGGTGTGAAACAGCCAGATGTGGCAGCTCTCTCATTGATTTTTTTTGTCCTATGATGGATGGAAAAACAAAAAATCAAAACTAGAGTATAAACCCATCTTTTTTCCCCCCCAATTGTAGGACAATTCCATTAGTGATTAAATGAAAACAACATCACAGCAGCCACTTTCTAGCATTCTTTAGTCTGCAGCTGACCAATGAACTTATTTTCAGTCAGTTTTCCAAATACTTTTGAGCCACTGAAAATGGAGTTAGTTTAAAATGTCTCTAATTTCTACATTTAAATGCCATATTTATGTGAAACCTCTTCAATTAAAAAGTCTGCTAAAAGTCTGCACTTTGATCAGACCATGATTGTTTCATTTCAAATCCACTTGTGGTGGTGTATTAAACAAAGCATTATAAAAATGCCATTACTGTCCAAATACCTCGGGACATAACCGCATATGACTTTGCTGTGGGAAAAAAAAAATGTATACCAACGACAAAGCTCAGCCAAAGCTTGACACAAATCAAAATGTAAGAGTGAAAATATTGTAGCATGGGCTAGCCACTTCACTTCCTCATCTACGGATCAGACTGCAGGCTACAGCCGAGTCTGTGTCATGTCAGGACATTAGGAGACCAATGGGAATCCCATGATTCCACCTCACTTTGCAATTTTAATCTTAGCTGAATTCCACATCTTAACATCACATCTGTCTGGGGCAAGCAGGAAACTCCTATTTTCCACATCAGAAAATAATATTTGCATTGCAGGATTTCTACAATCCTTTACTCTGTTTGACATTAGCTCCATCACATCATCTCACTGCGTCCTGTTCTTCTGCAATGGAGCCTAACTGAAAATTATTACACCATTTATGATTCATCTTGCCCAGCCAACAATTACTGTTTTAATTAATTAGGTAATAGTACAGTGTACATCTTGTAAGTTTTGGCTGAGATGTTATCTGCACTGATAACTAGGGAGAGGTAAGGGTTTATTAAATCCAACAAGAAAAAATGGTCAATTCAAAGAGCATCTTTTGCAGGAAATCCTACTCTCAGTTAGGGTGTGAGTCTCCCTCCCATCAGAAATACAAATGAAAAACATGCAGGCAAACAGAAACAGCTTCAGTTCATTGTCAGAGTATTTTTGCTCCATCTATGGTTGAGGTCAGGACCAACGGACCACCACATGGTCTCCGTCCTCTATGGAGTAAAACTGCAGCGTCTTCAAGTCGCTCTCGATCTCAAACTCTGTCCCCACCATCTGTCATGAAGAGAACAGACTTTGGTTAGGTTTTGTATTGAGAAATCACTAAAAACATGGGAACAACAGTGCTGTTATATTTTAATACAAATGTTTTTGTTTGCTGAGTGAAAGGTCTGGGGGGAGTATCCTCCACTTTTACAGTTTTACCTACATTCTTGCTGCTACTCTTCTACCACAGATAATTCCAGACACTCTTCTCCACCCTGCCTGCTCTCTCTTCTTCTACATTCTCCAATGTTTCAACCACTGAAGTGCAACAGAAGGAAACCACGACTTGGCCTCAAGATGAACAATGTTCACTGCTCGAATGAGTTCACAAACCCCCCAGGTCACTTTGAAAACTTCTACTGTCCAGGAACATAGAAAGACCACAAAACATATTTCTCATATCTGCATAATGTCAAAGTTGGCTTAAATGCACAGATTCTGAACCACTGATTAGAAAATTACTCTGAACCTTGGCTTTAGTCATCTTTCTTAAAAACAGACATAAAGCATGTATTAATGGTGTTTAAAAAGAGGCTATTAGTCAAAGAAGCAGAGAAAAGGGTAGTGGCTATGGTGAGACAGAATACAAACTGAATATTATTTTTCTTTATCATAAAGTATAAAGTCTAAAGGTTTCAAAGCTGAGGCGTCACACTCTTGTCTAGTGTTTGAGACAAAAAATAAACAAACATGCTCACCACATGTGAATAGGGTTGGGAATCAAGAACCGGTTCTTGTAGAGAACCGGTTTTCCGTGTGTTTCAATTCCATGGAATTGTTTGCCGGTTTATCTAGCGATTCTCTTATCGATTCCAACCAGCACGAATCTCACGTAATTTACGCGAGTTATGCACAGTCTATTCCAGAAAGCACTTACGTGATTAAGTTTCGTTGGTTTAGCACGTGCATTGGAGTTGTAAACAACAATGGCGCCAACCAGGTTCACACGCTCCAAAGTTTGGCTTCACTTCACCAAAGAAAGATGGCAACGAGGCAACTTGCAGTCATTGTAAAGTGGAGATAACAGCGTCGGGAGGGAACACGACTAACATGCAGAAACATTTGCGCACACAACATGAGATAACGAATGTCGTGTTTTTGACGCGCTTCGGACTGATGGATCTCAACCCAGCAGCAGTAGCCAAGCTAAGATCACCTCTGCGGTTACTGCGGAAGGCAACTCTGGTAAGTAGCTATCCCGCTGCCAATGTGCTTCTCTGTAAAACACGCTATAACATTAACGCTATGCTATTAAACGAATCCCTTCTGCATTACATTTAGAAGATGACCGTGACGAGAGAGAGAGTCTGGCTGGCTCAGAGGCTGGCAGCACTCGCTCCTGCTTACTACCTACCTCCAGAAAGATCACGTATCCTTCCTGAAAAAGCAGACATGCTTATTTTTCTGCAAAAGAATTGTTAATTCTTTATAGTATTTGCAGATTTGTACTATGCACTGTTCCGTTGTATTTGATAGGATGTATCTTTCTTTAATATTTTTGAGTGCTAAGTGAGCTCAAATATCTTTTTAAAAAGGGAGATTTTTTTTTATTTCTATTAGGTAAAAATCAGTTAGTAAAATGTTACACATTGTGTGTATTTGCACAGTTACATATTACAACAGTTAACACATTATCTTTGGGCCTCTTTTGACCTCGCTGTTGAGTTTGTAAGGTTGTGACTTCTAAGTAAAAAAAATTAATGATAATAAAACTGTTAGTTCTCCTTTTTTCCCCAAATTAGAATCGATAAGAGAATCGATAAAGAATCGAATTGATAACAGTATCGAATTGATAACAGTATTGATAACGGAATCGGAATCGGAAAAATCTTATCAATTCCCATCCCTACCTGTGAATAACTGGAAGCTCTAAATGGAGCAGCAACATTCCCAGTGGACTTAAATACTCTTCCAATGAGAGATCTTGCCTGGTTGGTCGTCTCCAGACAATGAGCAGACGAGTGTTTCAATCTGAGAGTTCAATACCTGTTTGAGCTCTCTCTCTTTAGTTAATATGTGGAGGTTTTAGTCAGCAGACCTGCAAAAATCATCTTTTGCCACAAGTCCCCCGACAACCACTCGCAGTTGACTATTTGGCCCCGATCGTACACCTCCCGCTAGCCGCTACCCGCAAATTGCGGATTTAGGAACCTCCACTAATCGCTAATGCAATCTTCCGCTTCCCTAAAGCCGATATCCGCTATGCCGACTCCCTTACTCACATTGTAGGTGTGGCAATGGGCGTGTCTTTTGCGCTTTCCTCACAAACTGGGTATCTTGCGATCACGGGTAGTGGGTGGTCTGACCCGCAATTGCAAGATACCGAGTTTGCGGAAACGCACAACCCGTTTGTCGGCGCGTAAAAGAGCGCGTCCAAATGGAACAAATGCGCATCCACCTGGTCACACGTGTACGTGCACAAACGGCTCTACCTCTCGATTACGCATCACTGTATTCCTTGAAGACGTTTTTATTCTCTTGAGGTCAGAGGATGTCTGGTCAGCAGTTGTGGTGGATGTGGGAATCGTCACGGCCAGACACGTCAGTCTGTACAGCTGTGGCATGATCTCATTCAGATGTCTGCTGCGGAGGAAACCACATCTTTGGGACATTTCCCCTCAAAATCCATCATGGCCTACATCACAGCCACTTCTGTTTTTAAACAGGTCAGATCATCAAATAGAGCTCCGTGGCTCTGGTGTCAAGCTGGAAAAGGCTGGAATTTATTTCCGATGTCTGAAACTGCTGGTGTTAGAGGAGGGACAGGAACATTAATTGTTCGTGATCTTTAAATGCGCATCCAATGATTCATTCTGCAATATTTTAAAAAGCAGATCAGCTGCGCCAAGATGCACAACTGTCTCAAACCCCCAGCACCCCCTGCTGAGAATATGTTCCCGCGGCTCTGCCAGAGCGTGTTTACCAGGAGCGCACCAACTATCTGGGACTTTCAGGTAGCCGATAGGAATTGTCTGTGTAAAAATATTTATATGTATATATCAGTGCAGAAGAGGAGGAGAAGGAAGGAAGAAGAGGAAGCTCTACAGCAGAATCCTAGAAGGCAGCCCATGAGAGCTGCTCCGATCTGGATGAAAAGACGCTCCATAGCGGTTTGGGGGTAGGGGGTTGCGGGTAGCACAACCTGCTCTTAAAGGCAATGGCTACTGACGCACTGATTGGTTTAACAGGTGGAACGCCCTAACCACTCCCATGTATAATATAGCAGTTAGCGCAGGTAAGATCGCGGGTTTAGGGAGGTGGAAGATTGCGTTCTTTGCAGGGGAATGGCCCTCCCGCTACCCGCTATCCCTTAATAGCAGCTTTAGGTTTGGCGCAAGATCGGGCCCAAAGGGCCTCCAATCTTCCACCTGCCGAATCCTGTGATATCACCTGCGCCAACCACTATATTATGCACACATTATGCATGGGAGTGGTTAGGGCGTTCTACCTGTTTAGCCAATCAGTGCGTCAGTACCCATTGCCTTTAAGAGCAGGTTGCGGTACCTGCAAACTGCTATGGAGCATCTTTTCACCCAGATCGGAGCAGCTCTCATGGGCAGCTCGTCTGGGACTCTGCTGTAGAGCTTCCTCCTCTTCTTTCCTCCTCCTCCTCTGCACTGATATATACATAACTAGCTCTAACTAATGTGGAGCAAAGGATTTAATCATTTCTTTTGTACTCCAAGAAGTTTCAACAAACTGCTCAGAAAAAAATAGAGCCAGTGAGCTTCCAGGAAAGCATTTCTTAACTCCTTTTTTACATCTGAGAGAATTAAACTCTTAAAATTCCAGAACTCCCTTCCTATCTCGATTGTGGTTGCTTTAGGGTTCAAGAAACTACTAAACAGCGCAATGTTATCGAAAATTTGAAAGTGATCCAGAATCCAGGATTTCTTCCGGATCACACCCAAAATAAAATCAGTTCAGCAGATTTCAAATAGAGGGTAGTGGGTGGCCAGACCACCCACTACCCTCTATCCGAAATCTGCGAGATACCAGTACCGCAAGATACCTAATTTGTGGAAAGCGCAAGAGACATTGCCATTGCCGCGACTACAATGTGAGTAAGGGAGTCGGCATAATGGGTGGCAGGTTTAGGGAGCGGAAGATTGCATTAGCGGTTGGCAGAGGCTCCTAAATCAGCAATTTGCAGGTAGTGGGTAGTAGGTAGCAGGAGGTGTAAGATCGGGCCCTTTGTCTCCAAACACCGAATCTCTAGCACAGCTGCCTCTGTCCCTTTTCTCCCAGCATCTAAGTGCTTTTTCTGTTATTTCTGTCATCAATGTAGCTGCCCTTATGCATAATGTAAAGAAAAAAAACAAAAGACAAAGCAAGTATGTTATTTGATGTCTGATATGAAGGCCCATACCACTGATTATCATTTGTGTACTGACAGTGAAATACATCTTAGCAGAGAAAACTGAGATTTGCAATTCAGGAGGATGATTGTTTTAGCATCTGTCAACACTGTGTTTATTTATTTTACAAAATTGTAGTTAATGAGACAGCCTTATCTACCAATACAACTGGCTTTTTTATTTTACTTTATTTTTGGTGAGAGCAACACGCGCGTGGCCAAGAAGTGTGCAAATGCATTAACTGAAGACTGTATCAGACACAGCTGAGACCAAAAGTAACGTGAGAGCAAACCAGTCATCACTGTGTGTGAGACCAACCGAGGAGGGCCCAACAGGAACATGCTAGATGGAGAGGAACTATTCTGATGAAAACAAATCTTTTCTATGAATAAATGTGATGCAGAAGGGGTTGATTTGTTCTCTTGTCACTCAGTTTAAAGTCTGGCACACAGCTGAGGTTATTTCCTTAACAACTGAAATGAACTGAAGCATCACTGCAGGTGTTGTTCACAGCTGTCAGTGAGTGAGAGTCGTGTATTCTGCAGCTGGCTGTTAGCGAAAGCATTTATAAAACAAAAAAAGATAGAAGTCCTTATACCCAGATTCAACACTAACAAATGAATATCTGAGTATTTGGGTACAGCTCTATTATAAAAATACAAGCAGAAAATGCTCTTAATTATACAAGTGGTTTGTTTTTAAATTTTGTGAGCTCACATCCAACAAGAATTACTTTTTCTACCCAAAGTACAGTGTGTTGCACTGAAAGCAGTACTGAATGTTCATGTGCTACCTTGGGGCTGGTGTAGGTGAGCCTCAGATCTGCTGCAGGGACCTTCAGCAATCTATACAACAGTCCCTTCACCTTCTGAATGACCATGGAGGCTGCATACGCAAAAAAAAAACAAAAAAACACAACAACAGCCCACTCGCTTTAGTACAAAAATGAGTAAGGGTGGATGAGGTTTCCATTAGATTTAGTTATTAGTTTTTATTTTGTTAACCTCAACCAGAGAAACATTAAATAGATTTGGAGATTTTACCTGGAAGTTTCTTCTCTATCGGCTTTCGGTCAGTTTCATCAGGAAACACAAAAGTTATATCTGGTGTGGAAAGATGAAGAAAACCAAAAACTTTGTGATTTGCTCTTCTGGAACCTGAGTGATGGGTATCATCACAGCCAATCAGAAAGCAGGCGAGAAAGACTTACTTAAAAGCTGATTCTTCAGGGCAAAACTTTTTGGCTTTTTCAACTCGCCTTCATCTGGGGCTCCATACTCTACAAAAGACAACACATATGCTATTGATGATTTAAAGTACCGTGACAGTAATATCACCTGGTAGTGAGACTGAATTCTCCAGCTCCCTCAACCCTCCCAGTCCCCAAATGCTGCATTAACGTTACTATGTATAATTTTGTGATTTGAGAGGAGTCGGGGAGTAACGACTCAAATCACACACACACACACAGACACACATACACACACACAACAGTCCACCTAAACCGCCGATGTATCCACACACACAAAAAAAAATGTTGGAAACATCTACAATAATGAAAGTAAAAAATAAAGAAAAAGGTTTTCCATTAATTTTCCTGATGTTAAAGTTTTTGACACAGCATTGATTCAGGGTAGGGATCGAAGTCAGAATTTTGACATCACCACCACAAGGAAAGGGACTTACTGCTGATGAGTTTCTGGTAACTTGGGTGCTGGCTGGTAAATTCGGGGCTGGGCTCACCCGGGCCCCCCGACTTCAGCCACTCTTCTCCAAACATCTTGATGTAATCGAGCTCAGCCCCCCTTCTATCCTCAGAGGTGATCTGAAGGGAACCACAGATCAGCTTAAGTACACATACGCTATATTGCCACAAATATTTGCTCACACATCCAAATTATGGGAATCAGGTGTTCCAATCACTTCCATGGCCACAGATCTATAAAATTAAGCACCTAGACATGCAGACTGTTTCTACAAACATTTGTGAAAGAATGGGTCGCTCTCAGGAGCTCAGTGAATTCCAGCGTGAAACTGTGATAGGATGATACCTGTGCAACAAATCCAGTCGTGAAATTTCCTCGCTCCTAAATATTCCACAGTCAACTGTCAGCTGTATTATAAGGAAATGAAAGTGTTCGGGAACGACAGCAACTTAGCCACGAAGTGGTAGGCCACGTAAACTGGCGGAGCAGGGTCACCGAATGCTGAAGCGCATAGTGCGAAGAGGTCGCCAACTTTCTGCAGAGTCAATCACTACAGACCTCCAAACTTCATGTGACCTTCAGATTAGCTCAACAACAGAGCAGAGAGCTTCATGAATGGGTTTCCATGGTGGAGCAGCTGCATCCAAGCCATACATTACCAAGTACAATGGAAAGCGTCAGATGCAGTGGTGTAAAGCAGCCACCACTGGACTCTAGAGCAGTGGAGGAACGTTCTCTGGAATGAAGAATCACACTTCTCCATCTGGTAATCTGATGGAAGAGTCTGGGTTTGGTGGTTGCCAGGAGAACAGTACTTGTCTGACTGCATTGAACCAAGTGTAAAGTTTGGTGGAGGGGGGATTATGGTGTGGGGTTGTTTTTCAGGAGCTGGGCTTGGCCCCTTAGTTCCAGTGAAAGGAACTCTGAATGCTTCAGCAAACCAAGACATTTTGGACAATTCCATGCTCCCAACTTTGTGGGAACAGTTTGGAGCTGGAACCTTCCTCTTCCAACATGCTCCATTGGCTGCCATTGACGCAATAGCATCCTTTACTTTCCTGCTGCATTTCCTGTGGATTCCTCTCTTAAAATGATGTACATCAAGAGCATTGGCCATTTTCTACATCTGTGCTGTCTTCAGGCTCCCAACTGCCTTTGTGGCAGCCATTTTGTTGAGCGTAGATGTCCCCTGTAATATTTTCTTTATGTGCAAGTAGCACTCTGATGACACTTTAATTGCTTACAATTTATGTCATGTTATGAAGGCTTTTGTTTTAGTCAATTCTGAAGCACACTGGTGTCATGCTCAAGAGAACTCAGTCTGGCTTGTCTTATCATACACCAACCAGTTGTGGGGTTGCGGATCCAATGCATGCACATTATTGGCACCTTTTGGGCATTGTGCTTGGTAATATACAAGATGACCAACAATTTAAATGTGAATTTTAGAAAGTAAAGGTTAAGTTATAAGTGAAAACATGTAAATTCAGTCAAGCCCATTAATCTGATTAATTTAGCAACTACTTAATTCAGTAAAGGGCAATTTGTCCAAGAAAAAAAAAAAAAAACATAAATTGCAACTTCTCCATCATTTTTGTTCAAAACAAAAACAAATTAAGTTATAGGAAATACAGTGCCTTGCAAAAGTATTCGGCCCCCTTGAACTTTTCAACCTTTTGCCACATTACAGGCTTTAAACAAAAGATTTTTTGTCAAGAATCAACAAGTTGGACACAATTGTGAAGTGGAACAAAATGTATTGGATATTCAAAACTTTTTTAACAAATAAAAAAACTGGAAAGTGGGGTGTGTAATATTATTCAGCCCCCTTGCATTAATACTTTGTAGCGCCACCTTTTGCTGCAATTCCAGCTGCCAGTCCCTTGGGGTTTGTCTCTCAGTTTTGCACATCCAGAGACTAAATTCTTGTCCATTCTTCCTGTAAAAGAGTTGGAGCTCAGTGTGGTTGGATGGAGAGCGTTTGTGAACAGCAGTCTTCAGCTCTTTCCACAGATTCTGGATTGGATTCAGGTCTGGACTTTGACTTGGCTGTTCTAACACCTGGATACGTTTATTTGTGAACCATTCCATTGTAGATTTGTCTTTATGTTTTGGATTATTGACTTGTTGGAAGATAAATCTCCGTCCCAGTCTCAGGTCTTCTGCAGACTCCAACAGGTTTTCTTCCAGAATGGTCCTGTATTTGGCTCCATCCATCTTCCCATCAATTTTAACCATCTTCCCTGTCCCTGCTGAAGAAAAGCAGGCCCAGACCATGATGCTGCCACCACCATGTTTGACAGTGGGGATGGTGTGTTCAGGGTGATGAGCTGTGTTGATTTTACTCCAAACATATTGTTTTGCATTGTGGCCACAAAGTTTGATTTTGGTTTCATCTGACCAGAGCTCCTTCTTCCACATGTTTGGTGTGTCTCCCAGGTGGCTTGTGGCAAACTTTAAATGAGAATTTTTATGGATATCTTTGAGAAATGGCTTTCTTCTTGCTACTCTTCCATAAAGGCCAGATTTGTGCAGTGTACGACTGATTGTTGTCCTATGGACAGACTCTCCCACCTCAGCTGTAGATCTCTGCAGTTCATCCAGAGTGATCATGGGCCTCTTGGCTGCATCTCTGATCAGTCTTCTCCTTGTTCCAAATGAAAGTTTAGAGGGACGGCCGGGTCTTGGTAGATCTGCAGTGGCCTGATACTCCTTCCATTTCAATATGATTGCTTGCTCAGAGCTCCTTGAGATGTTTAAAGCTTGAGAAATCTTTTTGTATCCACATCCAGCTTTAAACTTCTCTACAACAGTATCTAGGACCTGCCTGGTGTGTTCCTTGGTCTTCATGATAATCTCTGAGCTTTAAACAGAACCCTGAGACTATCACAGAGCAGGTGCATTTATACGGAGACTTGATTACACACAGATGGATTCTGTTGATTATCATCAGTCATTCAGGACAACATTGGATCATTCAGAGATCCTCACTGAACTTCTGGAGTCAGTTTGCTGCACTGAAAGTAAAGGGACTGAATAATATTTCACACTCCACTTTTCAGTTTTTTACTTGTTAAAAAGTTTTAAATATCCTATAATTGTGTCCCACTTGTTGTTGATTCTTGACAAAAAAATTGAAATTTTATATCTTTATGTTTGAGGCCTGAAATGTGGCAAAATGTCAAAAAGTTCAAGGGGGCCGAATACCTTCACAAGGCACTGTACAATCCATTGGGTCTTTATTAATTAATCTAATTAGTCTTGTTAGTTAATCTAATGTGATTTTGAAAGTCATAGTAGTCACATGTGATGCTTCATGAATTGTGTGTGTGAAATAAACACAGAAACATCCAGCTCACCTTACAGTTGTCCAGGAAGACCAGGTGTCCCAGTTTAGCAATGAGCATCTGATTGGCTGTTTTGGGGTTTCCATCACTGCTCACAAGTCCATTGCCCCAACATGAAAGCTTAACCAAACAGGGAAGTTTGGCAAGCTCGTTGACCACACACCACTGATACAGAGAGTCAATATTTGTAAACCTCTGTTTAGCCATACTACAAAATGATGAACAATACTAATCACAGAGCTGTAATGCACTGAATCTGTTTAAATTCATCAGTGTCATTTCACTATAAACATGCTTTGACATTATTAAACTGACCACAAATGTCAGAACACATTAAAACTGTGCATCATAAGTGGAAATACATAGCATGATTGTATCATTGTCCAGTGTGTGATTATTTCAGTCCTGTGATGAAGAGTTCAGCACAGTGGTTATCTGGTGGCCATGTATATTGTATATTGAAAGATATCACTCAGTAAATGTCAATTTTATCTAGTTAAAACATATTTACAGCTGTACAGAGTTCCATTATTAGTGTCTTCAACAGAGCCAAGCTGGTATCTTGTAAAATGTATTTTCTGGTGTTAAACCTACATACAACACATCACATATACATATAAGTCAGAAGAGCAAGAGCACACACTGACCTCCTTGATGTTATTGTGAGCCAGGCTGAGAATCTGTAGAGCTGGAAACCGTTTGAGCCCCTACACAGAAATGACTCACAGCTTCAGTTTTAAACCAAACATCTCAGAGGACTCATTTTTGTTTCTCATGCTATATGTCAAAAACAGAGAAAGGAAATATTAAACACAATTAATGATGATGGATTATTTTACCTGGAGCAGCATCTTCAAACCGAATGCCACACAGTCCAGTATAGGACAGGTTTAGCGTCTCCAGTCTGCAATACGACAACAAAGAAAAATGTCATCAGGCCTTTACATATACAAACAGTGATATGTTTTCTGTGTGTTACTTAATCAATTTGAGCACAACCGTAATGACTGCAACATTAAACTCTGCTTATTTTCTTCTTTTAAATTATTGTTTTTATTCAAAAATTATAATTTTATAACAATTAATTAGTCATAAGATTCTTTAGCATTTAAATAGTCATCATTAGCTATTAATGCTGTGGTCAAAGAACCAGAAACCCTTTCATTTCCAACATTTGATCGGGTCAACAGATTCTTACGGTTTGGTGTTTAAGACATCCATATTCATTCAAAAACAACCAGTTTTAAGAGAAAGTTAACCAACAGAATGAGCATCTTCATAGTGACTGTACCTGGGAAGCGCAGATAAACAGAGCACACTGTCTTGTTCTAAAGGATTAGAAGACAGACTGAGATTCTTCAACGACTGCAGCACTCCCTCTGGCCTTTGAAAGCACAAACACAGATGCACTTGTTGGTTTCAGAATGATATGACTGAACACAAACTTTACACGAGGATAAAGGAGACAGCTGTCACCTCTGCAGCTCTGTAAGATTGTTTTCCTCAGCAGAAAGGTCTTCCAGTTGAGGCCACATGGGGGCGCACTCCAGGATCTGACCAGAGAGACAAGCAGCAAAGAGAACGAGAGTAACTCAAACATCAATTGTAACTTGGCAGGAAAAGCATCAAGTTGTGACAGACAATCTACAGCCGAGGACCAAATCAGGCTATTCTCCTCTGAAGAGCAGAATAAGCTGAGCTTTGAAGAGGACACCAACGCATCAGTGGCCCCTTTAGATCAAATGAACATCATTTGATCACAGCCTAATAAACTGTTGTAGCACAACATGTCTACATGAAAAGACTAGACATGTCCGCTAATTTAACAGAAGAAAACGTTACAAGTATTTCTAAAAAAAATTCAGATTGTATCGGTCTAATATTCAAGGCATTGCATTAAGATCATTATCCTTAAATGGTCTCCATTTTTAAGATTTTAATCCACCTTTGAGATTGCATGGAATTGCATATTTGAGTCAAAACAACGCAGCCCACAAACCCATGATAACTGTGTGATTCCATCATGTTCATCTAGACCAACATCTGAGGAAACTTTCCAAACCTTCAATGAACTGCTGCCAAGAATGACAGTTCTGAAGACATGGGTCCAACCCAGTAAAACAATACATAAACATTCATGTTTTAACAAAATTGCTGAATTTATTCATTAGATTATAACAACAGCCATCAAATGAAACAATACACTTAGGTGTATTAAACAAATAAAGTCAAACAGGAATACAGTAATCCCTCACACTTCGTGGTTAATGGGGGCTGTGACCCCCCCCCTGCAAAATGGTGAAAACTGCGATGTGGATGTACATGTACATGTACATACAGTATACATGTACGCGCCCATGCAAAATCTACGAAACGTACACTCACTTTGACGATCTCTCCTCTGAACGTGGCTGACAAGAGCAAGAGATGAGAGATGCGGAGACACGTGTCAGTCAATCAGCGTACAGACAACCGACGGCAAAGTAATGCCCGTCGTAGCAGCCAATCACAGGCCTCGGTTTTCGTTCATGTAGGCTCTTTTGCTTACCGAGACTCCTTCTTGATGTAATGCGTTTCGCTTTAGCCTTGTGCTCTTCGTTTGAATTTTTTTCAAATATTTTTTTTCAATGAATATTTTTGAAACCTCCACGATGTACAGAGACCGTGATTGCTGAGACCGAGAAGTGTGAGGGATTACTGTAAATGTGAATCAATTGTCACATTCTAGGCTTTTATTGTAGCTGACACTTTTTGTAAAGTTCTCAGCAGCTAAATCAGATTTTTGAAAATTAAGATGCTCTTTCCAAGACCTATAATGGAAACCATGCAAAATATTAGGACCTTCTCTTGCTACTTTACTGTTATACATTAACAGAATACCTTGATATGTTTGTTTTTAGTAATTTAATGTAAATTTGCTGGTGCTCTTCAGAACACTCTTGTAGTCTGATCCAGTTTCTGTCGACTTTAGCTGTCAGACAGATGGCCTTACATTTGACTCTATAATACTCCTGTGGGTGCAAAACAACTTCAAGACAACATTCCACTACCGTGCTTGACAACAGGTAAGATATGTTCCTGCTGGCATGTTGTGATAGGTTTACCAAACATGGTGTTGGGGATTAAGGCCAAACTACTTTACTTGGGTCTCATCTATCCACAGGACATTGTTTGAGAAGTCAAGTATTTTTATGTTTTTTTGTTCCATTGCTCCTTTAAGACCATTGCTTATACCATTCCCTCTTGGCATTGTGTTAACAGACATCTGAATGCTCTAGACCTCCAAGCTACCAAAACATCTGCGTTAATAGAGGTCTGCATCCCTGCAGAAGATAAACTAATCAAAGGCTTATGATAAGCAGCACTAGAGGCCTGTTGCACAAAAGTTGAATTAAAAGATTCCAGTTGTCTGAGAAAACGAGGCTTGATCTATTTTACTAAATTCATCCTGGGTAATTCAGTTGCACGAATGCCAAATCAGATTAAGAGGGCGTGGCCATGCCAAAGCAGGTGTAACTAATCTTGGTACGTGTGCACTCACAGCTTTCTTAAGCAGACCGCGAGGTCGATCACAGCTTTACTGATTCAGAAATGGAGAGAAAGTTTGTTTCTTTTGTTTCACCAAGTGAAAAACATCTTATTATAAAAAATAAATAAGTTTAAACTTCTAATAACTTAAAAAGGGAATATAGCAGTTAATAATCAGTTAAGAGCTTCTGACTGGCAGAGAATATCAGACAGACTGAGTGTGTTATAGTCTGATTCATTAGCTAAACTTAGAGATCATTAAAAAAATAACTTCTTATTGTGGATGATCAATTCAAATTCAGTTGGGTAACTTTGATTACACTGGATTTTCATTTTATGCTGCAAGAGGTACAAAGATATCCATATATAACTGTCCCTCTGATGTCCCTATTGTTGAAATTATCTGTTTTTATCAGATTGTCTAATTTTTCTGCTGTTAGAAAAGAAAAGCATCCTACAGATGACAACAAAACAGCCAACAAGAATGTCAGAAACATGTGGTGAAAATGTCTTCACCATTCTGCATTTATCTGTGGTCAAACATCTTTTCGAATATTAAAGTGGGAATGTTGTTTCTGCTGCCATCTACTGGTCAGTAAAATAAAGAAGATCTCACTTAAAGGTGGGGTAGGTGTTCTTTTTTTGCAGCACTTTTTACAATAATGCCTGAAAACCTTTTTACATTCCCATTGCACCCACTGAAATAAAATGTTTGCAAAAAAAAAAGAAACGTTTTGGTCCGGTCTAGAGGGTATAATCAGAGAAACCAATCAAAATAGTGATCATCACTTTCATTGGCTGCCTAATACGTCCATCAAATATCAATGCACTCCCACCCCTCCCTCCCTGCGGAAGGCGTGGTTTTGAGGGGTGAGCTGAAGAGGAGGAGGCGGAGCCTTTGGGAGGAGGGAGGGAATGTATATTTTCAAAATCTCACTTGAGCTGGATTGCTGGAACCGTTTTTTTCAAAGAACACCTACCCCACCTTTAAATTAATCCATAATTGTTATTCAGGTAAAACAATTTTAACGAAGAAGTAAAAATGGAATTTGAATTCTAAATGTACATTATGCAAAAGCAATGAAGACACTTTACTTTTCTCTGGTGGTGTTTTCTTTTTTCATTGTTTTCCTGTTTACAGATGTTAATAGTTGTACTACCATGCACATTTTCTTGTTAAATTAAATTTATTTAAAATAAAGTAGGCTTAGTTTGCTTAAGGAACAAATACTGCATTACTGGAGAAACACCAGGGGGTCTGATCTGCCCTGGAACACACCCTCAGCAAGTCTTCTAAAGAGAGTTGCTTCATCAAACCATGGCTCAAAAACAAAAGAAAAAGAAAGACACACTTCATATGCAGTAGATGATCACCCTCAACACTGACTTTACTGTGATCACCTTTGTGAGATTAATCTTTTCTAATCATCTGAACAGGAATAATATTGATGAGAAACACATGAGGACAAATTCCTGAGATCAATAAAAATTTAAGGCTTCCTAAATTTTAACCAGGAGCAGACTTTATATGATGATCAGAACAACAAATTTGTTTGTAAAATTTTAATGCAGGCTGATGAAAATAAGGAAACATGTACACAGACCAGGGTTTCCGTTGTCCGGTAATTGCCGGACTTTGTCCGGTAAAATATGCGGAAGTCCGGGATTTTATAATCTCTCCGGTCCAAATGTCCGGTGAAAATACTCCTCCCAAGCACAATTTCAGTTGTAATAAAATGGGTTATTTCCACATCATTTTATGAAAAACGCCTCGGGATTCTCCCAGAGGAGCTGGTGGAAGCGGCCGGGGGATCTGGACGTCTCTGCTGAAGCCGCTGCCCCCACGACCCGACTTCGGATAAGCGGAAGCTAATGGATGGATGGATGGATGGATGGATGGATGGATGGATTTTATGAAAAAACATGTCCTTTTTTTTTACGAATGAGTAGTGTGTGAGGACGAGTGGGCTCCAGCCACAGCTCCACTCATTGATGCCACAGGTGCGCAGAGACGTCATCTCCGTAATGACAGCGCTCCGCGGTTATGGAGGTTTGAACTTCTCAACGGCCTGTGAAGTTCTCATCGGGGATTTCAGTGAAATCTACCCCGAGTGGGCTCAACTGGCCCAGATAGCCTGCTGATCCCTGTCTCCAGTGTGCCAGCAGAGAGAGGTTTCTCTCTGCAGAACCGCATTAAAACAGCGCAGCGGAGTCAGAAGAGCGCAAGCTTCTGCAATATTTATTTATTTATTTATTTATTTATTTATTTAAGTTACGCTCATGAGTCAATTGACGGGACTTATTTTATTTGAAATAGCCTGTTTTTCAATAAAAACACTATTAAATGACTTGCATTGATATCGTACTACTGCATATGATTTATTTTTAACCTCAGTAAATTCATATAGCCTATGTGACCGGAATTTCAAACATTTGTCCGGTAAATTGAAAACCTGCCGGTCACAGTGTCCGGTGCCAATTTTTTCTAGCGGAAACACTGACACAGACGTTTGTGAATAGCCTAACAGAGGAGAAGCAGTAGGATTAAGAAATCCAGCTTGTTACCCTGGTCCTGACCAGGCTCACTGCACATCTCCATGGTAACTATCTGATCCCACTTTTATGCAACCGCGTGGAGGATGGAATTCAGCCAGGAAAACTCACATATTCCAGCTTAATCCCTTATCTTGGTTTTGTGCAACAGCCCTCTGGATACAATTTCAGCGTAGTTTACGCTCCACTTTCACATATCCATACATGTATCTGTTCCAAACTTTGACTCCGTGCATCGTTTGTGTTTGTACCGGTTGTTAAGTGACACATCCACCAAGGGACACTGATGAGTCAATGACTGATATCAACAAGCACGGCAACTCTCACTACTGCCGCTGCCACTCCAAGCTCCATCCCAATCTCTTCCTGCCTGTTTGAGTGCCGGACTTGCCCTGGTACCACGGAGGATTGGTTACTTTGTATATGTGGATCAATTTCACACGAGCTTGCAAAGGCACCCTTCAGAGTTTTCCACTATTTTTAAGTGAAGTCTATTCTTCATTATTTTTTCCATATTTTGTTTACAACTGACTTAATTATGCCCCCGTAACTTCTGGTGGTATTGCTCCATATTCAACCATATTCCTAAGCACCTTCAATAACATACAAGAGACGAATCAACAGAGAGTACAGACAGAAGACTCCGCCCATCTCCATATCCGTTTTGAACTTTGAGGCATAAAGGGCTTTTTCCTCTTAAATTGTATGTTGTTGTTCATCCGAGGTTGTATTTACGTAATACAACAATATACCCAGATTATCTTTTTTGTTCATGTATAAAAACATAAGATAAAAAGAGGAGGTATTCATTTTAACATCTCTGTATAAGAATAAAATATGTATGCAAAATAATTTTTTTTCTTTGTATTTACATTTACAATTTAGAGACACCAACAAAGATTGCAGGGAAAATAAACCCAAACCGCTGATATAAATAAATCATACTCTATGTATTTTCAGTAAATATAATATGGTATTTGATGATGAATATATATATATATTTTTTTAAATGCTTCAGTGCCAAGTAGCTACACAGATGGGTATATTCAAGCATTTTATGTGAGGTTAGAAATGTAAACAAATGTCATGTGTGTACAGAGCTGTACCTGCACCCAAGTGAGCTCGCATTTGTTGAGGACAAGGACTTTGAGGTTGCAGAAAGCTTGGCAGAGACCTGAGGGATCAGAGGGCAAACGGAGTCTGTTGCGGCTATAAAAAAAAAAGAAAAAAGAAAAACAAGTTAGCACAAAGAAAAGTCAGTGGGTGGAGGCTTGCTGTGGGGAGAAAACCAACACTCCAGAGAAGGCCATACCTGACCTGTAGTCCTTCCAGACTGTCCATCTGCTCGGTGATTGCAGCCACATCTTCCCAACAGCACAGCAGAGACGTGCTCAGGTCTAACCACTTCACATCTGAACACTGCTGTTAAGGCATCTGAGCATACAGATGTTCAGTCTATAAACAGAGGCGGCCTGACATATGTAGAAGCATTTCAAAATCATCTAAGCTGACATCAAATACTTCTATTTACAGTCTTCAGTTATTAGTTTCTTCCCTGGTTATTCTGAAATTATGTTTCCTTCATTTCTAGTTTAGTGATCTCTTGCTTCATTAAATTGTTTAAATTTTTCATCGTCACTTATTCTTCACTATAATTCTTATTTTGTCAAACCCACAGATGATTCATGAAGATATTTTTAAACTATCCTCGAGCTAAACAAAAGCAGCCACTTCCTCTCTCTGTGGAACTGAGATTTCTTTGTGTCAGTAGTTGTAAATTCAAAGCTACACGTGCACTAAGGCCTGTTCAAAGATACTGGGAGTCGTCTTCCTAATTTCTCCAACAGGACCAGGCCCATTCACCTCAAACCTGTTCAACACCACTCCTTCCAGTTTCTCAAATCTGCAGAGAGAGAAAAAAAAAACAGATCCTAGAAATTCTCACTTGAGAGCCAATGAGGATGTTGTCTGTCTGTAGTTTAAAGTTTCAGGGGAATCTGTTGGAAAAATGGAATATGATATTTTTGTTTTCATTCTTGTAGAGTTACTTGAAAACAAGGTGGGAGGTGTCCCATTTATTCAGCATTTCAGCCTCTGAGTTCCAGCGAATATCTAGAATTTTGTACCACCTGGCTTCTTGATGTTGCAATAATATGTTGAATCAACTTTTGCCAAGATAAGGAAAGTCAGTCACTTCATCTGATAAACTCACTTCAGCAGGCTCGCCAGATGCCACTATGCAGAGTTACAAATATTGTATATCTCAGATACTTGATATTTACCCTAAGCAGCTGTTAAAAGGGTTTTTCTTTTGGGAACAGGTATTTAGAAACAGTGTTATCAAATTTAAAACCAATACATAACCTGTATCTCTGTTTTATCAATCAAAGTTTTCCTTTGGCTGCAATATGCACTTTTGCTGCTAGACGTTACAAAATCCCACACACTGGACCTTTAAAACAGTTTCTAATTGATCTGTTTCACTCTAATAGAATTAAGTTAAAGTCACTGTCATTGTTTGAGCATTAATTTCCTTTACAATTTGTAATTCACCCTCTATTTGCCACAAAATATTAGAAGGGATTAAAAAAGAAGAAAATCAGTCTTATGAAGGTTTCACTCAAGACAAAAGATCCAAACATGTCTTACTTTATTAATATTGAATGAATTGGTTTTAATACTGGATGCATCTTTTTCTGTTTACTGATGCTATGTGCAAAACACTGAAATGAAAGCAGAACCTCTGCTAAAAGAATCAAATAAATACTAAGAGTTGCTGTGCAATAATAACGAAAGAGCAGCATCCGAAGCAAAGAAAAAGTGGTGCCCTTAAGTCTGTCAAACCTTTTTTTTTTTTTTAACCACATTCAAAATCAGTCTTAGCCTATCATATTTAATAATGCTTTGAGACACAAAATCTGTTAAGCAGTTTGCAACAGCAGGAGAGAAAAAAATGTTCAGACAGTTCAGACATACCTTTAAATACCACGAAATTAACGCCAGCTAACATTCAAACTCAACTGTGCTAAACAGGATATTTAAGGACATCTACCTTTTTCTGAAGCTGTCACCTCTAATTCTACACCCAAACTGCTCACAGAGCTGCAGTACTCTGAGCAGTTTGTATCACGAGCCAGTCAGCAAGTCCTGATTGAGGAACTGCACGTGTCTAAATATCTTGAACTCTTTTGCCCACTGCTGCCCTGTGTCTCGTTATCAAAAGAGGCTGAGACAGAGAGTGTGATCCCTTTATCCACCGATAACCAGTGGAGCTGGCTGTAAGAATCTGCAGCACAGTCTGATGACTAGGGATGTGAAAAAAAAAACGATTTGGCGATATATCGCGATTTTCGGCCACCCAATATAATATCTTTTTTTCAGCTCCTAATATCGATTTTTTTTTAGGAAAATTGTTTAATTTTTACATTTAAATTGCAAATAGTTTTGACTCAATTTTTCCTCTGAATGATCAATATCATCTGATGAACATATACAGCAACTTGATTTTTCATCTCTACTTTTAATTTTAATATTAACTGGGTAGAATATCACAATATATCGTGATATCGTAATAATATCGTATCGCGACCCAAGTATCATGATACATATCGTATTGCAAGGTCCTTGCCAATACTCACCCCTACTGATGACTGCGATGCATGTCCTGTGGGCCTGCAGCTTTTCCTACAACTGCTGTAAGACCTCCTGACAGCTGCCGTCCCATATGAAACTCTTCCCCACTGCTATTTAAGGCGATGACCATCACTGACTTCTGTGACTTTAGTGTATTAACCACTTGCAATGTTCTTCTATAGACACCTCTTTTCAACAGTTTTATAGTAAATGACGGCATCAGCGGCACCAATTTCTTCATTGGCACAAGCAGTGGACAGTTCCTTGATTTCATTGTCATTGCAGTTCCCTTTAATCTCTTTTTATAATTTTTTTCATGAAAGAGTACTCTGAGGAATTGTGGTGATTACACAATGGGGGGTATCAGGCCGACTTAAGTGTATTGGACCCATTAAAATAGACCACTGGAGCACCAAATTAGTGGGCTCTGCTCTCTGTCTGAAAGAGTATAACTGCTTTTGAGCAAGTCACCTTGACTTTTTAAAGTAACACAAGAGTTTTTTTTTTTCAATGTTTAAATATCAATTTCATCTGAAGAAATATTTGAGTATAATTAGCAATCTTTCACGTTATCTCGTCCCTACTATCAGTAGAAACCACTCAAAGTTACTATGGACTCCCGTTCCTGTTGTCTCTTGTAACACCCAAGTTTCACCTTACAGCACTAAATTACATATCAACAAAAATAAAGTGAGCTCACACAACTTCTGTGGACATTGTGATAAATGATTCAAGAGAGTCAAGAAAATTATGAGCAAGGAGAAAGGGGGAGACTGGCTGAGCAAGAGCAGGCTCAGAGTTGGACAGTGTTGTAAAATCAACTTAACCTCTATGCCAGTAGGAGCACCTTCTGAGCTAAAATATTTTTTTAAAGTTCCTTTGTGCTATTTTAAGCACCTATCTTATAGGAATACAATTTTGAGATTTTAAGCGCCCCCTATTGCTCTACTGGGCAAAGTAGCTTTTATGACAGATGGTGAAAGATGGAAAAAATTATGAAAGCCAAAAATATGAGAAAAAAATTTAAAAAATGTGAAAGCCAGTAAATAGAACCAGCAAGAAAAATCAACCTGAGAAAAACTTAAGATGTCAACTGACCAGGTGAAATAATATGACAAATATAAATGTATAACTTCTAGCGTGACAAACAGAAACAGATGTTTTTGCCTGAGAGATTCAACTGGCATCATGTCTTCTCATTCAGCTCTCCCTACCAAGTGAAACCCTGTCCGAGATTTATTCGTTTGGTCTCTTCCTCAATGACTCTCTCATTTTCTCTTTCTCTCATCCTCTGTCGTTACTTTCTTTGGTTTCTCGTCTCCACCATGATGTTTACTGTGTAAAACTCAACTGGCTCTGTTAGCCTCAATTTTTTGTTGTGATGTGACAAAGTGCCTTAAATTGATATGCAGCTGTCGCAAAAGAACATAGCATCCTGGTATTCAGAGGTTGCTTTGTCAGTTTCTAGTGACAGCACTTCTGGTTAAAATGTAAAGATGAGCAGCCATATAAATTGTCAGAGACTTAAAGAGGAACACCTGATTGAAACTTGTACCCACATCGTACAAACAAATATCTTACCTTCGCTCCTCAACAGCAAACCATTTGAGCTTCTTGACTGAAATGGAGATGTCCTCACTCAGCACTTCCTCTGTATTGATCTGATACTGCTGTTGCACAGCCGTTAGGTAGTCCACTCCAAAACTCACCTTCTCAGGACGGACAAAGGAGCCCCCTTTAGGATGTCTAAGATAGAGAGTAATTAAAAAAAAAAAAAAAAAAAAATCAGGGCCAAATAGGCATGCCACAATTCACTCAATTCATGATACAATTCGAATCACGATTCAAGGTTCACGATACAATTTGAATCACGTATAACACAAAATTAATTTACAGGCAAAAGACAGATTTTTATTTTATTTGTATTATTATTATTTCTCTTACACAAATCCAGCCTTTTCCTTTTTAACAATACTGCAGTGTTTTCTCTTACGCTCTTTTCAATACAGTACAGTAGATTAAAACTAGCAGCAAATGACAAAAAAAAAAAAAAAAAATATCAGTTCTCTTCTTTTTTTTTTCAATACTGTTTTTTTTCTTATCCTCTTCATAGCTGCATAGCAAATGACTGGAAAGTGGAAACTGTTTTATCAAGTCTCAAATCTGTCAACTCCTGTTTTGTTTTGTTTTTTTTTTTACAATAGGCCTAATGCCCTCTTTTCAATAAATCAGTACAGTATCAAGATTTTTTTTTCCTTTAGTACATAAGTCAGCACTGCTTTAAGCCCGGCATAAACTAAGGCCAGTGTTGTACCTGAATGCGTTCATTGAACGAAAGTTCACGAACTAGTTCATATTTTTCGCGAACCTGAACTGAGCGCATTCACTTTCCCCTTCACGAGCATGGGGCGTGAACGAGTTCATTTGGTCAGTTGTGAACGACGCTCTTTCAAAATTCACGCACGGTCAAAACCGTTCCAGGTTTCTAGCGAACCCCATTTAAAATACACCACAGACGACCCCAATATGTATCTAAGGAAATCAATCAAACATGGCAACACGTGCTGTCACTTCTGTCGCGCTAACAATTGCGTCATCAAACGTTTAAAACGATCATGAAGAAAGATGAGAGCTACAGTTACCCAGAGCTGGAGGAGCAACCCGACTGCCGAAGGGGATTGAAATATTAAAATGGGGGGAAAAAACATTTTCACCTTAAGGACCTGTTTTTGTCTTATAATAAAGACCATTTGGCAGCAAGTTTTTCCTTATATTTTTAATATACTGTAGAGCAGTGATTCTCAAAGTGTGGGCCACGGCCCCCTGGTGGGCCGTCAAGGTACTACAGGTGGGCAGTCAGAGGTCATTAAAATTTAACAAATGTGTTTTAAATCCTCGATCTTTTTTTAAATATGTTTTTAATAACTGTAAAATATTCATGACATTATTAAAAAAACATTAAGAAGTAAAAAAACAAACAAGTTAAGTGTTATTCTACTGTCATCTTAACTTATTATGACAAGTGTCACCTTATTTGTTGACCCCTTACATTAATATCGGATCATGGTTCCTTGTCCTGTATGTTGATCACAGTTGTGATTTAAGCTTTCAGTGGGCTGCGTATATTTTCTGCATAGAATTTTTAAAAAATGAACTAAAAATCTAAAAAAAAAAAAAAAAAGAACTAAAGATGAACTATTTAGTTCATTTTTTGAAATGGTGAACTGAACTAGTTCATTTTAATTTCTATGAACTATGAACTTAACTAGTTCGCGTAGAAAGATAACTTGCCCAACACTGACTAAGGCATTATACAAAGATAACAAAACTGTTCTTTACTTACACTCTTTCTAAATCAATACTGCATCAGAGAATGCATTTTTTTTTAAATCTTGAGGTACATAAGCCAGGCACAAACTAAGGCATATTTATTTTTGTCTGAACAAAAATTGGAGTTTGACCCCCGCCATGACTCACACTTTTTTCTCTCGGTCGCTCTCTGCTGCACTGTTTGTAATCTGCATTGGCACGCTGTGCACCTTCCTTAGCTGGAGCATAGAGTGATGTTTAACAAGAACGTAGTTTAACTCGAGTGTGCCATCTGCTGGCCTGGAGGCTACATCACGATTCATGGCTTAATTAAATCGATTCGAATCGTCTTAAAAAAATCAATTAAAAAAAAAAAAATCTATTCATTTTTTTTTTTTTTTTTAATCGTGGCCTGCCTAGGGACAACACATTTAATATATCTCATCTTAAAATAATTTAACTCACTTAGCAATTGTAAATATGTGTATGTGGCACTATAGAACATATTTCTGGTCTTCTCAGGAATTACCCAGACAAAGCCTGCTTTCAGTCAGTCAAAAACTTTGATCCTGAAGTGCACATGAATGGAGGAATTTCGCAGAAACAGTGGAGGCTTACCTGCATGTAAAATACTGCACTCCTTCATGGCTTCCATCATGCTTGCCTCTCTCTGGGTTATCCCACTCCACACCGAGCCATAGCCCTAAAAAAACATCAAGCATGTTTGTTGATGATGGTGCAATGTCATGTGGACTCCACGGGTGATTTTATCTGGTGGTTCAAGCAGTGCATGTTTTTCAGTGACAGATAAACTAAAACTGACTTCTAAATTTTTAATAAACTTCTATGAGAACCCTGTAGAGATGTTTTGCAGCATCTCCCAGCTGTCTCTGCCTCTTTTCTCTTGATGCTTAATGGTTTTCAACATGTACGCTTTGAATCTTCATCTAATAGCTCCTGAAATATGTAGTGTGAAAAAATTGAACTGTTACATATGTTATACACGTTTTTCACCTACCTATTTAAATAATCAGAGGTATATGATCAACCCTTGAATAATGAGCGATCAGTGATGAAGGATCTGGATCTGGGGTCCATTACACAAATGATTTTTCAACCAACTATGAGTTAAAATTTTAACTCCAAGTTGGTTTACCTTGACATGAAAAACTGAGTTTTTCTCATTTCAAATCATTAAATTTTAATTTCCTCAACTCTGTTTAGGTTCACTGTAAGTAAGCAAAGCTATCATCAATGGAGTCCTTATGTAACAAATCACCACTGCAGAGTGTTAGAGAAGAAGAGGTCCATCTACTCTTTCACAAATTAGAATACCTTATGCAATCATATGGCAAGTATGAACATATATTCTGTTGGGGAAAAAATTTTAAAGTTATGCAACTACAGCAGTGAAATGAAGGAAAGAGAGCTGGCGTGGGAGAAAACTACAGATGCAGAACATATTAATGTGGAAGTACAATATTTCATCAGCCTTATAACACTGCATGCCAAAAGTTCGTATGCTTAGCTGGCTGCTTCCATTTCAGCTGCTCCATGTTTAGGGTTACCATAGTGGAGTGAACCACATGACTGATTTGACACAGGATTTGCAACGGATCAACTGGGACTCAAACCTGGACCTCTTCCATGGTAGTGGGGGTTCTTATACTGAAGTCAAAAAAAGTTTTATATAAGTGCATTCCAAAAGGTGAATAAAACTAGATGCAACTCAAAATTGAATATAAATCATAGTTCAGTCAGGTAGCACAATGAGAAAGGCCTAAAACAGTGTTTTAGCTTTATAAAGGGGAGGAGTTAGTGAAGAAAATCTGCTCCTGGCCAGATTATGCTCATTAAGTAAATTATCATGGCAAATCACTGAGTATAAATTACAGTAATCCCTCACACTTCACGGTTAATGGAGGCTGTGATGTGGATGCACATGTACATGTACATACAGTATACTAGTATGCATGTACGCAAAATCTACAGAACCTACACTCACTTTGACGATCTCTCATCTGAGCATGGCTGACGAGAGCAAGAGATGGGAGATGCGGGGACACGTGTCAGCCAATCAGCTACAGACAACCGACGGCACAGTAATGCCCATTGTAGCAGCCAATCACAGGCCTCTATTTTCGTTCATGGGGCATCCCGTGTAGGCTCTTGTTGCTTCCCGACACTCGTTCTTGTTGTGATGTGTTTCGCTTCAGCCTTGTGCACTTCGTTTGAATTTTTTTCAAATTTTTTTTTTCTCCGATTAATATTTTTGAAACCTCCGCGATGTACTGAGACCACGATTGCTGAGACCGCGAAGCGTGAGGGATTACTGTACCTCAATTTCTGAAACGGGCTTGCGTTATTTGTATTGTTAAGGTTTGAGCAACCGCCCTTTCTGACATGAGTTTACGTCACTTCAGGTCTGACATATTCAGAGGTTTCACCAAACCTGGTTCCTGAAAGAGGCTCCTGGTCAGTTTTCTATATCTACACTGCCCGGGCAAAAAAAAAAAAAGTCCCCAACATTATATAAAAAAAAAGAAAAAGGTCATACACTCTAATATTTCGTTGGAAGGTCTTTAGCTTTGACTATGGCACACAGTTGCTGTGGGATTGTTTTGATAAACTTCTGCAATGTTAAAAGATTTATTTCCATCCAGTGTTACATTCATTTTTCACCAAGATCTTGCATTGATGATGGAAGAGTCTGACCGCTCTGCAAAGCCTTCTCCAGCACAAAGATTCTCAATGAGGTTAAGGTCTGGACTCTGTGGTGGCCAATCCATGTGTGAAAATGATGTCTCATGCTCCTTGAACCAGTCTTTCACAATTTGAGCCCGATGAATCCTGACATTGTCATCTTGGAATATGCCCATGCCATCAGGAAAGAAAAAAATCCTTTGATGGAATAACCTGATCATTCAGTATATTCAGGTAGTCAGCTGACCTCATTCTTTGAGCTCATACTGTTGCTGAACCTGGACCTGACCAACTGCAGCAACCCCAGATCAGAACACTGCCCCCATAGGCTGGTACAGTAGGAACTAGGCATGATGGGAGCATCACTTCAACTGCCTCTCTTCTTACTCTGATGCACCCATCACTCTGGAACACAGTAAATCTGGACTCATCAGACCTCATGACCTTCTTCCATTGCTCCAGAGTCCAATCTTTATGCTCCCTAGCAAATTGAAGCCTTGTTTTTCCAGTTAGCCTTACTGATTAGTGGTTTTCTGAAGGCAACACAGCTGTTCAGTCCCAATCCCTTGAGTTCCCTTCGCATTGTGCGTGTGGAAATGCTCTTACTTTCACTATTAAACAGCCCTGAGTTCTACTGCTGTTTTTCTTCGATTTGATCTCACCAAACGTTTAAGTAAACGCCGATCAAGATAATTGAGGATTTTTGTCCAGCCACATTTCCTCCTCGAAGATGATGGGTCCCCACTATCTTCCGATTTTCAATAATATGTTGGACAGTTCTTAACCCAATTTTGGTAGTTTCTGCAATCTCCTTAGATGTTTTAACATCTTTTATCTTTTTAATGTATCCTTTGACATGATTATTTAGGAAATGAGAAGCAACTCTTTGCACCAGTTGGGGTTAAATAACTTGTTGCCAGCTGAAAGACAATCATCCATGCACTAATTATCCAATAGGGGGCTCGTACCTATTTGCTTAGTTAAATCCAGGTGGCGACTTTTCTTTTGGCCAGGCAGTGTTATTTCTTTTTACCCTGCTGTTTTTGTTTGTTTTTTTTCTGTCTTTGTTCAACACCTTCTTTAAAAACTTACAGTTTCTATAAGTGGTAAATAACAGAGTGACTTGACCAGAAAAACGCTTTCACGCATGTGAGAACGCCAGTGTGACGCACTACAGAAAAATGAACATAGAATTATATTTTTACACGACAGCGAATATGTAAATACACGGCTTGACTATTCCTCACACGTCTAAAAGTAAGTAAAACACACACACACAATATATATATTTAGAGTGAGTTACACCCACCAGCAGTTGATGGCACCGGCCCAGCGTACCGCACCGTGGCCCGCTCCCCTCCGCAGGAGACCCGTCTGCCCACCGGGTCCACCGACACCTCCTGCTCCGTTTGGTCAACTACCATGGAGCCTTCCTGCCAGAGGGACCCAAATGAGACTCACTTCGGGGGCTTTTGCTGCAGTCCGCGATATAAGCTACAATTTAAAACGTTGGTATTTTGAATATTTTTTTTATATAACATGATGCTACTTACCTGAACAATTAACGTAGTTTAACTTGTGATATTTATAAGCTTCGAAACTTTACGTGATAGTTGAAAACCAGAGATAAGCGTGAAACTGACAGGACAGAAGGATATATCATAACATTACAAGTCTGGTGGTCCACCGGAACTGACGCTTCTCAACGTCGTAACTGTTTCCACATTTTTTTATTTTTATGAAAAACATTTAAATATGCACCAAGTAATCAAAAAAAGAGTTCCATGCATTACAAAATTCATAAGATTAAATCCATACAATCCATTTAACAAGAGGTTTATTTAATTCGTTTTTAGAAGTTAATAAAACTAGGAAAATTTCTAGGAACCTTTATACAATGTGACCGTGTTCCACAGGGGAAATAATTTGAAGGGGGGCAGTCGTGAGCTCGGAAGGAAAACGTGTGAGCATGTATTGGTTGGTCATATGAGAGTCTAAGCATTAGAAAATCGTATTTATGGGACAGTAAGTCTTGCACGTTACTTATTTCCAGAGGAAAACAAATCAAATATCAACTCGAACGTCGGAGCTTATTGATTGAAATTTTGGAGTAAACCATGAAGAGAAAAAGTCAAAACAGGTTTGTTTACTTTTTCCTTTTTTTTTTTACTTTTTTTAATTTATTTATTTATTTTTTTATTTTCAGAATTCATTTCCATTTGTGTCTGATCGTTGTTTAAGGCTGTCATATAGTTTTTCGTCAAAAAAGTATCGTGCAAAATTGCTATGTTTTCCGGAACTGGAAGCCTTGAGTTGTCTCGCTCTTTATTTAGGAACCCTTAGTGACCCCTTAATATAACCTTTTGTCAAATACCTGGTACCGTGTGAGATCTCTCCAAGTTTCACTTTATTATGTCTTCTTAGAATCAATCATGGCTATGTTGGCAAGCATCAATATTTGTTTTAAATATATATTGACACTCGTGCATCACCTGTTGTTTCTTCCTGTTTTTTGGGTGCTTGGATCATATTTTTACCACAGTGTTTTTGTCCTCAGAGGAGAGCCATCACCTGGGCAGCAGTCAGTTGACTACGTGGTGGGTCAGGTGTCAGGAAGTTTATTCCAGCAGAACTCTGCAGCCTCTGGATCATTGTCAGCTTTATTCAGCAGAGCTGCCCCAGCTCCTTCTGTGTTGTTTCAGTCTCCACCCAAGGTACATCACAGATTAATTTATTGGTGTTAGTTAAAAATCTGTACTTGTGAACATCTAAAGTCGCCAGTGCCTCAATAACTCCAACATAACATTATTCTATTATTTTGTCTGAGACTACCTTAGTCTTAAAGCATGTCACTCAGTTTATATTTCAGTGAATTGTGATGTTTGTGACTGCGAATGCACCCTATTCTGGAGTGATACATGCAGCAGGGTAAGAACAGACGTATATGAAGTGATGCTCTTGTTGTGCTTAGTGCCAATTGTGCTGGCCTCTATGGACAGTGTTATAGTGTGGGGATGCTTCAGTTGGCCAGATTCAGGTCAATGTTCAGCAACATTATGTGCCCAAAAAAGAGGTTAGCTGACAGCCTGAATGTACTGAATGACTTTTAGATTTTTTTTCTTCTCTTGTTTGATGGCTCAGGGTTTATTTCATGATAATGCCAGGATACATCAGGCTCAAATTGTCAAATAGTCATTCAGGGAGTATGAAACCTCATTTTCACATATGGATTAGCCACCACAGAGTCCAGAGCGTAATCCCTTTGAGAATGGAGAGGACTTGATTCTGCAGTCTGACTCCCATCATCAATACAAGTTATTTCCTAAAATATTATCTGGATGTATGTAAATGCTATAACTTCGTATAAACTTGTTGAAACAGTGCCACTGCAAATATGTTAATCGAAGCTGAAGGCGGTCCAACAAAAATACTGTAGTGTATGACTTTTATTTTGGGGTCTTTTGAGGTTAGTTATATTTTTTGGTTTCTTTTTTTTTTTTTTTAAATGATGTCAGCCCATTCAGAAGAGCGCAGAAACAGCCGAGCAGCAGAAGGAAAGTTCAGAGGTCAACGTTGAACCGTTCCAGAAGAAGAAGAAAAAGTTACCCAGAGAGAGCTCAGAAGCTGAACAGAAACTGGAAAACAGGTTAGAAGTGAGAGTTTCTTTCTGTGTCTTCTTTACATCATTCTCCTCCACTCTCCACTCTAAATAAATAGGGTTTCTTGGATTTCCTCAGTGTAAAAACTTTTATTAATCATTACGCTTCTCTGCATTCTTTGACCATTTCTCTCGGCTGTTGGTTTCAGGGAGAGCAGTTTGCAGAAGGCCGACGATGACGAGGAAGGGCAAGATGTATTAATGAAGAAGAGGAAGAGGAAGGCGTCAGAGTTGGGCAAAGAGCGCGATGCAGAGCACTGGGTGCTGAAGCGACAACAGCTGAGGGCCAGCAAACTAGATGAGGCCGTAAAAAGGAAGAGGACAGTGTTTATTGGCAACCTGCCCATGAGCTGCACTAAGAAGGTTTCTTTTCTATACTGTATATATCTATTTTGACAACTATCAGAGCAAAATGTAGACAAGCCAAAGAAGTGGCCGTGACTGTGTCTGTGTCACTTCAGGGAGTCTGCTTTCTCATGAAAAATGTGTGGAGCTGAAATCATCTGCAGAAATACATCTATTGTAGATAAATCCAATATGTTTAATTACAGTTAAGTAGCCTTAGGATTTTTTTTTTCCTGTCTTCACAGTCACTTCTTACCACAACTGTGAGTAAAATGAACAAATCCTTCTGACCCTTCTTAAAAGCTTTAATAAGTTTTGTGGAAATACAACAGTAAGTGGGAGGCAGAAAGGTGCCTTTGTGATGAGATGCCTTTTGGAGATCTAAAGCAAAGGGGTGAAAAAAAAGTAATTTTGAAGAAATGATTAAAAGCAGCAGCAAAAAAAAAAGAACAAAAATGCTCTTTCCATTGAATTCACAGTAGATTTGTTCTAATCTGTGCATAGCTTTATGTTCTTCTGATTCAGTCCCACATCTCTCTTCCAGCACATCTGTCAGTATGGAGTCAGAGCAAAGTACAACCTAATTTCTCAGATTTTTAAGTTTAGAAAGTTATTTTATTTTATCTTGAGACACTCTTCCACCTTTTAATGGTATTTTACTTCTTTTTACTGGAGTGGCTGTGGTGTGCTACTTTCTCTTTGGAATTCACCAGAAATATTTTCTGATATTCAAGCTGGGACATAGATTTGACCAGAGCCTTTCACTTATTTATTATTTGTATTCATAAGTATCGCAGACTGGAAGTCTTCCTTTTAGCCAGTACTTTGATATATACACTGGTATTCCTCATGCACCTTTTATATGTCATCATACCAAAGAATTGTGTCATTTGTGGCCAGTTTCACACTAAACAAATTTATCTTGAATAGAGGCATTAAAATGCCCTTTTGGAGTTTTGAGCCAGTCACAGCTGCATCTTTGAGAACTACTCACTAAAAATGTTTTAAGAAACCGGCTGAGCTGAAGTTTTAAAATATGTTTCAAAGATATTTTAATGTTTTGGTTTTTTTTTTCTCAGAGATCTCATCAGATCAACAGCAAAATTAACTTGACTTGTTCTTCTTCAGACATTGCGGAGTATCTTCAAGGATAAAGGATCCATCGAATCTATTCGGTTTCGCTCTGTGGTAAGAATAAAAATCAAAACAGCACATACTCAACAGCAGTTTAAGAGTCTTTGTCTCTTCCTGGTTTCTTACCTCAATCGTGTGATTTGTTCTGTTTCAACTCTGCAGGTCAGAGAGGATCTCTCCATGTCTCGTAAAGTAGCAGCTATTAAGTACGTAGATGGAAGATGGGAACGGTGCTAGACACCAAAAGTTTAAGCAGCTAGTGAGATAAAAGTAGGACTGAAATGGTTTGCTTTCCTTGTTCAGTGGAGGAACTAACAAAAATAAATAGAAAGCAAGGTGACACTTGACAGGTCATGCAATTTAAAAAGAAATAGAGAGCCAAATTTAAATGGCTTACTAGGATGCACAATGAGCTTCTTTTCACTTTTTTAGACGCAAAGCTCATCCCCAGAGGCAAAGTATGAATGCCTACGTGGTGTTTAAAGAGGAAGATGAAGTCACCAAAGCTCTGGAGAGGTCCGACACTCCTGACATGCACCTGAAAAAAGGCAGTGTTTGTCATTTCAGTTTGTACATGTTGATAAAAGTGTCTTTCACTCCCTCTGTCCTACCAGGAATGGCATGGAGATAGAGAAAGACTTCTACATCCGGGTGGACCGAGTAACAGACAGCTCATCAGTGAGTCTGCAAACTTCACAGTTAACCTGTTTAATCTACAGAGCTGCCGACATTTGTTGAGAAAGCTTCTTGTTGTCTTGCAGCATGATCACAAGCGTTCCATTTTTGTGGGGAATCTGTCCTTTGGTGAGTTGCTGTGCAGAGCTTAAACTGATGAAACACTTCATGCTGTACTTGTTTTGGGTTTATGGATTTTTTTTCTTGTTTTTATTTTTTTTTTTTTTCAAGCTCCTCTGTTGTGTCTTTGTAGAAATAAATGAGCTTGCTTTCCGAAGACATTTCGAGACGTGTGGAACAGTGGAGGCGGTGCGGCTGGTGCGAGACCAGAACTCCGGACTGGGGAAAGGCTTCGGCTACATCCTGTTTGAGGTACGAACAAGTCAAGTCCAGATTTCACTGACATACTTTCATGGCCAAAATTGTTTAACAGTCAGCGTGGCCCACTCTGACACCGACAGCAGAATTACATGCTACACATGGCACCTGTGTAAGGAAGGCACACGTTTATGGTTAAATATTTAGCTGTTAGAAATGATAGAAAAGTCTATAATTTGTTTCCTGAAGTAGGTAAATGGAAATCCTTTTGATTTATATTTTCAAAGTGTTTTTTTTTTTTTTTTTTTCTTTCTGTGTTGCAGAGTGCTGACTCAGTGCAGCTGGCACTGGAACTGGATGGCTCAAAGCTGGAAGGAAGGTCCATCCGCGTAAAGAGGTCGGTGAAGAAGGAGAAGCAGAAAAATAAACCTGGAAGCAAAGGTACCACAAAGAAACCCACCAAGAGCCCCGCAAAGGCTTCAGGAGGGGAGCAGGGACCCGGCCGAGGAGGTTTCAAGTCCCCGAAGAAGTTCACTGGAAATCAGCAGAAGACAGCCAAACGTTCCACCGCTTTCAAAGGAGAGATGGTCGATCCCCGTAAAAAGACTAAAAAGAAAGGTTTAAAGAAGAAATTGAAGGCAAATAAGACTGTCCATATCTGACCTCTGAGGGAATATTCATCGTTTGACAGAAATAAACTTGTCTCCTGGTACTCTGACCAGTGTGGTGCTGATCAGAGGATCAGAGCTCCATGCGGCTGGTTTACAGGGTGTCTCAAAAACCAAGAACTCTGTAAATGTCCTTTTGGCAAGGCTCCTGTATAGAGAGCTGAACTAACACCCAGTTCATTTAGTCTCAGCGTGTTTGTAAAACTCTACTGTTCAACAGAACTGGAAGATCTGAATTACTTTTTTCACTCAGCCTAAACAAAAATACATTTTTTTTCTTTTTAAAAAATGCATTTCTTTTTCCCTTTTTTTGTATAAACAATTTTAGTCCTTGTAGTCTAATTTTTCTCACATATTGTATAAACATCTTACATCTGGTAAGAGTCCATGAACTTTACTGAGGGTCTTCTGACAGCAAACTCACATTATTAGTCCATGGAGGAAAAAAAAGCTAAACAAAACAGGGACACTTTAAAATGTGAATAAAAATGAATTGAACAACAATTCCAGTTATTTACAATTCTCAATAACTCATATTTTATTCACAACAGACCACAGAAAACATGAAATTTAAATTAAGGAAATGTTCCAATTTTAAGAAATTACACAAAAAAAAATTTGCACAAAAAAATTACAAAAAAAGAAAAAGCTTAGAATAGATAATTAAAAAAGTGCAGTAAAATTAGACTAAAGAAGGACAAAAAAAAACAGCAGGGTTTTCAGTTTGTGTCCAGAATTGAGAGACATTTCATATCAACAAAAAGTTTATTTTTGTGTGTGCAGCAGAGGAGCTAAATGCATTTTCACTCTGTTTGGTTCTAACTTGAGGTTCTACCAGCTGACTGCCCCCTGAAGATGATTTTGGTCTCATAATATTATTTGATTTGTAAACTAACAACAACACTTTAAAGTCTATCCTGTAGGTACAGCTGTGTTCAAAATAATAGCAGTCCGTTCAAAAAACGAGTAAAGCCCAAAACCCTTATAATGATTTTTATTTCCATGCATTGGGAACACTGCACATTATATTCTAAATCAAAACATGAAGAAAAAAGCAGAAATTCTTTACTCACTTTACAGAAAATGAAGAAAAATGAACACTGGACTGTTAAAAAAAAATAGCAGTGTCTGCATTTTACTTTACAAACTCAAATATTTACTGTATAAACTGAAAAATATCCAGGATTCAGCATTCCTATGAATCACTAAACTAATATTTAGTTGTATAGCCACTGTTTCTGAGAACCGCTTCACATCTGTGTTGCATGGAGTCAACCAACTTCTGGCATCTGTGAACAGGTGTTCCAGCCCAGGATGATCGAAGACAGTCTGAAGTTACCTGTGAGTACTGTGACAATTAGAAGACGCCTGTGTGAGGCTAATCTATCAGCAAGAAGCCCCCGCAAAGTCCCACTGTTAAAAAAAAAAGACATGTGCTGAAGAGGATACAATTTGCCAAAGAACACATTGGCTGGCCAAAAGAGAAATGGAGAAACATTTTGTGGAAGGATGAGAGTAAGATTGTTCTCTTTGGGTCTAAGGCCCGCAGACAGTTTGTCAGACGACCCCCAAACACTGAATTCAAGCCACAGTACACTCTGAAGACAGTGAAGCATGGTGGTGCAAGCATCATGATATGGGGATGTTTCTCTTACTATGGTGTCGGGCCTATTTATCGCATACCAGGGATCATGGATCAGTTTGGATACATCAAAATACTTGAAGAGGTCATGTTGCCTTATGCTGAAGAGGAAATGCCCTTGAAATGGGTGTTTCAACAAGACAATGACCCCAAACACACCAGTAAGCGAGCAGCTTCTTGGTTCCAGACTAACAAAATTAAAGTCATGGAGTGGCCAGCCCAATCCCCGGACCTTAATCCGATAGAAAACTTGTGGGGTGACATTAAAAATGCTGTTTCTGAGGCAAAACCAAGAAATGCAGCGGAATTATGGAACGTTGTCAAATCATCCTGGGCTGGAACACCTGTTCACAGATGCCAGAAGTTGGTCGACTCCATGCAACACAGATGTGAAGCGGTTCTCAGAAACACTGGCTATACAACTAAGGGCCCTATCTTGCGCCAAACCTCCTAAACCTGCTATTAAGGGATATCAGGTATTGGGAGGGGCGTTCCCCCACAAAGAACGCAATCTTCCACCTCCCAAAACCTGTGATTTTACCTGCAAAAACCACTATATTATGCACACATTATACATGGGAGTGGTTAGGGCGTTCCACCTGTTTAACCAATCAGTGCGTCAGTAGCCATTGCCTTTAAGAGCAGGTTGCGGTACCTGCAACCAGCTATGGAGCGTCTTTTCATCCAGATCAGAGCAGCTCTCATGGGCAGCTCGTCTGGGACTCTGCTGTAGAGCTTCCTCCTCTTCTTTCCTCCTCCTCTGCACTGATATATACATAACTAGCTCTAACTAATGTGGAGCAAATGATTTAATCATATCTTTTGTACTCCAAGAAGTTCCAACAAACTGCTCAGAAAAAAATAGAGCCAGTGAACTTCCAGGAAAGCATTTCTTAACTAGAAAAGCACTCAGAGAGCGCAGACCTCCACCAAGCACAACAGTTCTCCCATACAGCAATTTACAGATTACGATAAAATCCGCCTTCTGGATCAGATCCGGATCAGCCTCTGAAATTTGATAGAGGTTTTCAGTGTCAATACCTGAGTGAAATTTTAAGAGTTGTGGGCAATAATTAACAGAGATGTTGAGAAACAAAATTTCCAGCCCCATTGAGCACGTGTTACGGTCTCAAGCCAGGTTGTGAACTGCAACCCTCCACCTCTGGGGCTCCTGTGCATAACCCACTGCACCACCTTCAATCCTCTACAGCAGGGGTCTCAAACTCATTCCTGAAAGGGCCGTGTGGCTGCGGTTTTTGTTCCAACCATGCAGAAACACAGTTGAGTTGTTTCACTCAATCAACTGAACTGGTTCAGACCTTCAGTGAAGACAACTAGTTGATTGACTAAAACAACTCAGCTGTGTTTATGCATGGTTGGAACAAAAACCTGCAGCCACACGGCCCTTTCAGGAATGAGTTTGAGACCCCTGCTCTACAGAGACACTCAGATTCACCTATGTTTCACCTTCCCATCCGACGAGCAGCCCAGATGTGGCACTGCACACCTGTACCTATTCAGTCATCATTCAACCAGACTCGTCTCCAGATCTTCCCACAGAAACGCCTGATCCAGCCATTCGCAGTGCCACCTTCTTGCCTTCGTCGTCCCCTGGATTGTTGGTTTGGCTGCCAATCCTCGAATCCTCCTTTTTTACATCTGAGAGAATTAAACTCTTAAAATTCCAGAACTCCCTTCCTGTCTCCATTGTGGTTGCTTTAGGGTTCAAGAAACAACTAAACCTTAACATCGCAATGTTATCGAAAAGTGATCCAGAATCCAGGATTTCTTCCAGATCACACCCAAAATAAAATCAGTTCCTTCTTTTCACATTTCTGACAACTCCTGAAAATGTCATCAAAATCCATCCATAACATTTTGAGTTATCTTGAACATATCCCCTGCACAAAGACGCACAGCTGCGCCAAGACGCATAGCCACTGGAAGCGGTACTTTTTAAAATACTGCAGAACGGATCATTGGATGAGCATTGAGCCAGAGGAACACGTATGATGACATCTACCTTCTACCAGTGAGCGCATCTCAGGTGTTCCAGTGCACAAGGAGAGGGTCAGAGGGATACGAGCACAGTACAAGAAACTCCACAACAGAGTTCTGTGATCTCCTCGTTTCCTCCACAGCAAACATCTGAATGAGATCATGTCACAGCTGTACAGAAATCACCTGCCCTTAAGAGAATAATAACGTATGAAAGTAATACAGTGATGCATAATCGAGAGGTAGAGCTGGTTGTGCAGTCCAAATGTGACTGGGTGGACGCGCAATGACGGGATTTGGACGCGCTCTTTTACGCGCCGACATGCCAGTTGCGGTTTCCACAAACTCGGTATCTTGCGGTACTGGTGTCTCACAGATTTTGGGTATTGGGTAATGGGTGGTCAGACCACCCACTACCCAATACCCAAAATAGTTTAATATTGAAGGATCTAAGTTTCTCTTCTTCAGAAGAGGCTTGACAACTGCAGTTTTCAGAGATCTGGGAAAAAAATGTCTGATAACAGTGATGCATTGACAATTTTCCGCATGTTTGATTCTAGAGAAGCAAAACCTCTCTTGAAAAAGCTGAGTGGCAAAGTACGGTCATGGCTGAAAGTTTTGGCACCCTTGAACATAAAGACCCAACAACTCCAAATGTCTGAAAAATAAGTTGAAATTGACAAAAGTATTTGGTGTCTCAAATTCTTTATTAAACTAATAATAGTACAGGAACTTTGTTTTTAATTAGAACTTAATATTAAATTTTGAATAATGTATTACATTGAAATTACTGTGGCAAAAGTATTGACACCTTGAATTCAATATTTGGTAGCACATCCTTTGGAGAAAATGACTGCTGTCAAACGCTTCCTATAGGTTTCAATGAGATGCCTTCACCTCTCTACGGGCAGTTTGGCCCACTCTTCTTTTGCAAACTGGTCCAGTTGACCCAGATTAGAAGGGTACCTTCTTCCAACTGCCATTTTCAGATCCCTCCACAGGTGTTCAATGGGATTGAGATCTGGACTCATTGCTGGCCACTTTAGAACAGTCCAGCGTTTTCTGTTGAACCATTCCTGGGTGCTTTTTGATGTGTGTTTTGGGTCGTTATCCTGCTGGAACACCCATGATGTTTGACGAAGACCCAGCTTCAGTTTTAAACTATCACTGTCAGATACAGAACCAATCCTATGATGTCACCAGCAGCAAAAACAAAGATAGCGGCTTGCTATGTAAAGTAAAAGTGTACTGATTAATTTTTCTCAGAAAAAGGCTTATTTTAGTAATTTAGGTGTTTATCATAATAGCACATGGTGTTATAAATGTGCATTAGGTTTAGTGCCTCATTTTCTCTTTAAGAAGATTGTCTCATAACATGTTTGACATGATTTAATTTGGATTTCAATCTATTTCAGGTTCAGTTTATTTTCTCTTTGGAATTTAAAGAGACTGGGAAATACATATGGATGTCATTAAAATGTTGTTAAAACAGCAAGACTACGGGTGTCTAGACCTTTACACAACACTTCATGTCCAACCTGGAATTACTGTATAATTGTAATCCATTGAAACCATTATTAATATTATATTTAGTGTCATGATCCACGAGGAGCTTTGGCAAACCACACTGACAAAGCAACAACACTCATAAAATAAATCAAAGGTGCATTTTTCTATTCATTTTTTGTTTTTCTTGTTTTTTTCCTTTTTTTGTGTGTGTGTTTATTTGGCTAAAATTGATGTGTTATAATGTGAATTGTCTCCTCTGAGTCTGTGCGTGCACCCTCGGCTGAGGATGCACACATTTTTGAGACCTGTATTAATTAAACCTACTGGTGTTTTTAAATAAATGCCATTGAAACAGCAGATTGTATGTATATACACACACACATATATAAATAATTCTTTCCCTCACCCACCAAAGCTCTGTTCCTCTACCAGAGGCCTGGGAGGAAGCCTGAGGGTTCTGTGCAGAATCTTAGCTGTACCCAGCAATGCTCTCTTCTGGACAGAGATCTCAGATGTTGTTCCTGGTATCTGCTGGAGTCACCACTCCAGCTGATACCCAGCTCCCAGTGCCCTGATCACTTTTGGGACCACTGCTGTCTTCACGCTCCACATTTTTTCCAGCTCTTTCTTCAGCCCTTGGTATTTTTCGAGGTTCTTGTGTTCCTTCTTTCTGATGTTTCCATGGCTTTGCATGGCCACATCCACCACCGCTGCTGTCCTCCGATGTTTATCCACCACTATTATGTCAGGCTGATTAGCCAACACCAGTTCTTTAGTTTGGATCTGGATGTCCCCTCGGATCTTGACCTGCTCATTCTCAATCACCTTTGGAGGTGTCTCCCATCTCCAGTCCACACTCACCACAGATGTTCCTGTGTTTAATGCCTGCTACCCTGGTTGTGGCATTCCATGTATGCTTTGTCTACCAGCATCTTACACGCTGCTGTGATGCACTGCACTGTTCAGGGGCATCTTTGAACATGCCATACAGGGCTTATCCATCCATGATAACCCCTCAGGTTCCTCCTCCATGCTGGGTTTCAGTTGTCTGAGACATTCACATAGCAAGTCATCAGTAAGGGCCATCTTCTTGATGTATGGAGGCCTGCTGTTTCCTCCTGGATAGTAGCTCTGATGCTCACCAGCATACAGCCTCAGGATGCTGGACTTAGGGTGAAACCCTCTATGTATTGTAAGGAGTTTCCTTGTCTTAACATCAGCAGCTTACATTTCTTTCAATAGCCAGAATATTATACCAGCGTGGTATCTGATTACTGGTAGGACATAGGTGTTGATAGCTCTTTTTTTTATTTTTTTTTTTAATATGAAATACTGATCAAACTTTTAGCATTGCAGTCACTACAATTTTACACTTCCTAGTTTCACTGCAGACTCCATAAATGAGCGGGTCATTATCTGGATGTAAAATTCTTATCACCACATTATGTTAATCACTGTTCTTCTGAATTATCCAGCTCATCAATTCACCCACTAGAGGTTAGCTATTGAAATGTCTAATTTTACCGGATTCATATTAATTTACTTTCATGTGACTGGGGAGAACACGTCCAGTCTGCAGTCTCAACAGGAGGCTGTTCATGCAGTCGTTCTCGTTTACTCTGGACAGGGTCATACTGTTACATGCACTGATGTTCACAGGGAAGCAGTCACAGTTTTGGGGCCTGTATTATATTAATATAATTACTAGGCTACTACACCATCCATCCATCCATCCATTATCCATGCCCGTTTCATCCTCAGAAGGGTCACGGGGATCTGCTGGAGCCTATCCCAGCCGTCTACAGGGCGAAAGGCCTGTCCACCCCGTACAGGTCACCAGTCCATCGCAGGGCCAGCTACTACACCACATGATTCAAATTACTTTTCCAAAACCTTGTAGGTTTTAAAAAAATTCCAAAACTTTTCTAGGCCTGGAAATTCCCATTTTCAGATTCCATTATGTTTCCAGTTTTTTTTTAAAAAATGTAGGACCCCGACAGGACTTCCATAAAAAGGTGAACAGTCTGCTTATTTATATCCTGTTTCTTTATAGAAACTGACTCAGTTTGGGTGACTGGACAAACTGACATTTCAAGGAAACACAGAAGTGATCAGAAAAGCCAATATCCTTTAAAACAGTCTTAGAAATATCAACAGCTTTGCTAATTACTAAATCCAGTGTGTTCCCTCGTTTATGTGTGGCCTCTGTCACATGTTGTAACAAATCAAGTTTCCAACACAGCACTGAATTCACTGGCAATTTTGTCTGTGGGATTATCAATGTAAACATTAAAATCACCAGCTATGAAGACGTGGTCAAAGTCTGTTGTGATAACACAAGGCAGCTCAGCGAAGTTGTTGACAGAACTTGCAGAGAATCCTGGAGACCTGTAGACAGTAAGATTTTTGGATTTCAACACAGTGCACGGACATTCAAATGAATCAGTCACCGGTGTTAAGTAGCAGAGCTACTTTTGTCAAGTTGGTAGTGGAGGTCTGAACAGGAATGTTTATGGCAAGGAATCTATACCAAATTATGGATGGTGGAATTACGTGCACCGCTTTTTCTGAGACCTCTAAACACAGATAGGTTGCTGGCCTGCTGGGTTCTGGCTTTCTCCTTAGATGGATCATGAATGGCATCATCCTTTTGAGCAGGACCCAACGCATCAGTTGAAGGGTGCAGAGGTGAGGTTAGTGAAGATAAAAATAGATGTGCGGGGAAGTGGAAGAGGGGTGTTTGTTCCCAGCAATGACCAGCTCATTCATCTAGTCGGTGAAACTCATGAAGGGGGGAGGATGGGGAGGAAGTTCTCTTAGAGGGCTGGAGGAGGCAGTGAGGGGAGAGAAGGGTGGTGATATTACATTTGAGGCTATTCAGATCAATGTTGACGTTGCTCTATTCTAACCTTTTTGAGATGAGTTGCTCCCATCAAATTCATGATTATTATTTTTTCTTAAAATGGTGAATTTCCTAAATTTAAAAATGTGATCGTGTTCATTTATGAAAAAAAAATGGATTTATGAATTTGCAAATTGACCAGATGGGTTTGTAAATGTTTTAAAAAAAATGTTTACAACCTTTAAAGAAACCATCTTTAAGGACTTGAAATTCTGCTCATTCTCTTTTCAGCAAATTATTTTCCAAATTTGTCAGCATTTACACATTTCCCATGGCAAGTATGAACCAAAGGCAGACTGAATGCAACACACGACTAGACGGTTTGTGTTTTATCTGGCACTGAAGTGAACCTTGTGAGACTGCCAAAGCAGGACTGTGAAAAACTGTTCAATTATTATGCCGACTCAGTACTCTGAAAGACTCAGCAATGAAGTGATGCTGCAGTATGAGAGCAATATTAATTTGCCTGCAGTATATGATCATCATGTGAGAATATCATCATTTTTCCTGTTTCTTTCCTCTTATTACAATAACACACTTTCTATTTACTACCTTTTACCTTTTACTGTAGATTTTTTTTGGCACTGACACAAACGGACCACATTTAAATCAGGACAACCAGGTAAATTTTCCCCTTTTTTTTATTTTTTCCAAAGAGGATCGTCCTCTTTAAATTGAACTTAACATGTCACTTAAAAAAAAAAAGTGTTTCCAAGTCTAGACTGAAAGGAACAACAACCGATAGCGTAACAATAAATAGTCAGAAAAATCTCCAAGCAGACTGAAGACTCGTTTCTTCAACTCTACTACTGATGTCATGACGATGGTTGGTACAAAATGTCAGACAGTGTAAACCTGGTATATGATGCTGTCAGGATGTGTGCTACACCACCCTGAAGAGATATCCATGAAATACAGCCCAGTTGATTCGTACATCACCTACTGATGGAGAAGGGACACGCTTTGTTTTTTTTTTAATCGTTTTTGTTTTCTGCACTTATGATCATTATACCATGATCAACTTATTTCAATACCCCAAATGGATAATAAAAGTTTAAAATAACTGACATGGATAATCCTGTAATAAAAAAAAAAAAAAAACTAAGTCCCTTGAATATGATGGGTTTCAGCTGGAGCAACGGGGACTGAGGGGCTGGCAGGTTGTGTTGGAAGGAGAGGGTCCACATGAGGAAGAAGATGAGTGAGATGGGTGTAGCTTCCTCTCAGTCCAGTCTTTACTCTATATCGTCCTCACTTAGACTCTGTGCACTCACAATCCGCTGCAAGATAAAACAGGAAGCACACACAGATTAGGGAATGATTTTTATTTGGAAAAAAATAAATAAAATAATAATAATAATAATAAAAAAGAATTCTGATCTTTAAAAAAACAAACAAAAAAAAACAAAAGATGAAAACAAGATTTGGTCAGTGTGTTTTCCACTTGGGTGATGCTGGACCACTTCCAAGTGTTTGTGTCCTACCTGACTAATGCTGGGCAGTTTGGTGAGCAGCATCTGGAAGACAGGTGGAGGCAGAGTCTGCTGCAGCACCTGCAGCAGCTGCTGAGGCTGACCACACACCGCGATGGCATTGGTCAGGTGGTCCACACCTTTCTCATAGTCTCCTATACACAAACACAAGACAAAAATAGTTACTCAGCTATAATCGGAGAGAACACTATTTTCATAAATGATATCCAGCCATTACCACTAGAGTGACGACATAAAAACATGGCAATAACCAGGACAGAGCTATGTTACTGGACAATCTTCACTTGGCTGATCAATTTCAGAAGAATTTTTGATTGACCAGTTTAGCTTATAACATTTCAGAGTGTGCCAGTAACAATTTGTCTGGTGTGTTAGTATTGCGGTGTTGTTGGGTAGGAGGTTACCTTGAGCCAGAAGCTCCTCCCCCAGCTGGATCTCCTCCAGGAAGAATTTCTGCACTGCCTCTGCATCCTTCAGGTCTGGAAGCTGCAAGAAAACAACATTCAGCCACAGGAAGTTCTTCAAATTACCAAGTTACAACATCTCTCTGTGAAGTTACTGTAGCTGCATGATGAAGATTACTCTAAACAAGTCAATGGGTTAAAAAATAATAATAATAAAAAATAAACATAGGCTTGATATCAGTATGCAATCAGGCCATAACATTAAAAACACCACCAACTGCAAGTAATAAACCTGATCATTTTGTGAAAATGTGTTCTGTTGGAGAGGATTGGCTCTAAGGCTGTCTAAACAGATTTTAAAATGCAATTGTTGTCAAAACACGTATATCAATGCACTCTGGCATTTAGCACATACAGTCAATTTAAAATTTTCTGAGTTTCTATAAAACTGTCAAATATGAAGTAAACTTTTTTCTGGATTAGACACATTTCCACTGAATGGCTCTGAACAAATAAACTAAACTGTTTAGTATCACTGCAATGGAAAGTTATGAGTTATGATTACTTTAATTAACAGGACCAAAATTGTATTTTTTTTCCAACAGGAAACAAAGCCAATTAAAAACATTAGTTGACAGAGGTTCCCAAGTACTGTTTACACCGAGGCACAGTTAACTAATTTCCATTATGTGTTATATATAATTTGCTAATGCTGTACTTGCAGATCCACCCAACTAACATGGCAATGCCCTAAAGACAGTGGACACCCCACTGCACTGCAAAAAAACTGTTTAACAAACTTCTTAAATCCTACAAGATCATGCATATGGTCATGGCATAGACATCAAAACAAAAAGCCTGTTGTGTAACCCATGTCACTTGTCTTCATCCTGAGGTCTCCATGGTTCTTAATGCTCTGAGTAACCACTGTAAGTTTCTGTGCTCACCTTTGCCAGGCCTTCCCTCTCCTTGGCTGCCTTCTGCTTTCTTCTCCCTGTGACCAAATGACAAAACAAACATGAGATACAAAGTTCAGCTCCAAACTGTTCAAGTTCTTCTGGCACACAGCTGCTTTTACTTTGACTTCAACATCCCTATCAAGTCAAAACTCTCTTGGTTTATGTAATCTATTACACTTGCATCTAACGTCCATCTGCATATGTATTCTTAATATCATCCAGCACCAAACAGACCCCTTTTTCATGTGTGTTCTTATTTAAGTTACCTTGACTGGAAACTGTTTCGTAAGCAGTCATCAAAATACATGCCAATAATTGGAAGCTACTTCAAATAAGCTCTTAATCCTTCTCCAATTGGAAGCCCTGAATATCCCAAAGCTGTTGGTCTTCTGTTCCGCAGTAAAAGGGTTACTGTGATAATCTTCAACTGGCTGGACGCCCAGCAGGCAGGACAAGTGTGACTACTTTTCTGCAACAGCTTTGTGAAAGAGCGTGTTCCAGGTCACATCAGCATAGAGTAAACGGTCTCTCTCAAAGTGTTGTTGTTGTTGTTGTTCAGCTGTGATTGTGCTGTTAGAGACACTGCACGATAAAACACACACTGCAAGTAGAGGTGCTAAGTTGAACACTGGAGGGAAGTTAGCACCAACTGGTCACCAGTTGACATGTGGAGGGTTTCACGTTGAGTCACCAGAGTGGTAGGATAAAACTGGTGATAGATAACCTTTTGTGAGGGGTCCAAGTCACTAGTTTCATCATGGTACAATATTACATTGATTAACTGGATGCTAATTCAATGTTTGTTTCTATCACAAACTCTGCCACAACACGATTTTGATTTGATTCAATTCAGGCGCCAACTAGCGATATGAGACTATGTCTGATTGAACACAATCACTTCCCCTTGTATGACATCACAGTCAGGAAATATTATAATATCATGACACATTTTTATTTCTGCATTGATCTAGACAGTTATTTGAAAATTGTCACATCTCCTTAATAACAGAGTACACTGAAAACGACCACTTCATGTACAGAGCTACAGAGCTGTGGTCTTAAATTACATTGGGCATTTGGCAGACTTCACAATTTTAACATTTTGAGAAAAAAATCCCTCTATCATTAAAGCACATTTCAGAAAGCAGGGGTGTATAAAAAGAGACATCACCTCATCTGTGCAAAGATTTAACACCGCTCATCTATGTACACTCTGGTAGAACTAAAAGGAAAGTCATAGTGGTTTTATGTACGTTAAATTTTTTTTTAATTTTTGTTGTTAAAAAAATCCATATAGCCGACATATATGACAGTCAATCCTCGCAGGTTGAAACTGTCAGCCTACGTCGTGCACTGATTTTAGTCTGCCTACGTCACGATCAAAACTTGACTTAGATTTGCTGTATGTGACATTAGAAAATGTAAGAGATGTTCACGAGCTAGAGCGGGGAGAGGTGGTGCTGCATAGTCATTTATCTTTTAAACGCTTTTGCTTGTTGAGTAATAACCAAGGCAGAGCTACGTTACTGGAACCGGTTCACCGAGTGAACTTGCGTGGGTCTTAACTGCGTTCAATGTCTGCCCGTTTTTACGGAGCTTCGCCACAGAAGCCCTACAGAGCCGCAAATGCAGAGCTTTCCTTTCGGGACGAGCTCCACTGGGAGGCCAACCAGACCGAGCCTCAGCGGCCGTGTGCTCCCAGTCCCGATGAAGGTGAGGAAGAGGAGGTCAAGACTCACGTTCCCGCAGCCTGTTCTTGAAGTCGGGGTCACTCCGTCTTTTCCTGTCAAAATAGATGCAGTAACCCACGAACAGAGCCCCGCACACCCCCGCAGCTATCGCACTCGTCCTCCCGCCCATCATTACTCCGGGACTAAGTCGGTCCTTCAGTTAGTTCAGGTTTATTTCAGGATTTTTATTTCTCCAGTCGGTATGTAAGACGGCTAACGGAGGATCAGAGGAAGAAGGACCCGTAAGGACCCCGCTGTTTGACACATCGAGGCTGACTGAAAACGCCTGACTGAAAATGTGCAAAATAAAGCATTTTCTGCGATATTAATGCCCAAAATGAAATATTGGCGAGTAGAATTCAGTGAGGATTTAATATAAGCTGGCACCTGTATACAGATTAATTTTTATATTATAATATTCATAGCGTGCACATTTTTAAACACATCTATCAATTAAACATGTGGAAACATTCAGACTCAGATGAAAGAAAGAAAAAGAAACCGATGAGTAGAGGTGTTGCATGTCGTTGCCTTGACTTCAGATATAGTTGTGTTCAAAATAACAGCAGTGTGTTTAATAAAACGAGTAAAGCTCAAAATACTTGTAATAGCTTTTATTTCCAATCACGCAAATGCATTAGGAACACTGCTCGTTCTATTACAAACCAAAACATGAAGAAAAAAATATCAAATGTGTTATTACTTTACAAAAAGCGAAGAAAAAGAAATATTAGGGAATTAAAAAAAATAGAGGCGTCTGCCTCTATTAACTAATATTTAATTGTGTAATTACTGTTTCTGAGAACTGCTTCACATCTGTTTTGCATGGAGTCGACCAACTTCTTGTACCTGTGAACAGGTATTCCAGCCAGGATGATCAGAATACATTCCACAGTATCCCTGCATTTCTTGATTTTGACTCAGAAACAGCATTTTTGATATCACTGCACAAGTTTAATTTTGGGTCAAGTTAATCTTGTTTGTCTGGAACCAAGATACAGCTGCTTATTGGTGTTTTGGGGGTCATTGTCTTGTTGAAACACCCATTTCAAAGGCATTTCTTCTTCAGCATATTGTAACATGACCTCTTCAAATATTTTGATGTATTCAAACTGATCCATGATCTCTGGTATGTGATAAATAGACCCGACATTATAGTACAAGAAATATCCCCATATCATAATTGTTGCGCCAGCATGCTACACTGTCTTCGGTGTACTATGGCTTGAATTCACTGTTCAGGGGTCGTTCAAACAAACTGTCTGCGACCCTTAGACCCCAAAAAAGCAATCTTGCTTTCAGCAGTCCCCAAAATGATTCACCATTCCTCTTTAGACCAGTCAATGTGTTCTCTAGCAATTTATAACCTCTTTGGCACTTTTAGTTTTTTCAACAGTGGGATTTCGCGGGGGTTCTTGGCTTCACATTGGCGTCATGTAATAATTACATTCTGCAGCAATTACATTGTAATTGTTACAGTACTCACAGGTAACTTCACATCTCCTTTGATCATCCTGGAGCTGATCATTGGCCACACCATTTGCTGTCCTTCCTCTTTACATAAGGGCAACCTGTTTGGCACTTGTTTTTTTCACAGACTATGAAATCACTAACTGAACTCCACACTGCTGTTTTGTTGAACAACCTCTTATTTATTTTTATTCACTCTCTGTAAAGCAATAACAAATTTGAGACATTTTTTCTTTATGCTTTGATTGTGCAGTGTTCCCAGTGCATTTGTGTGTATGGGAATAAAAGTTATTATAAGGATTTTGTGCTTTGCTCACTTTGTAAACACACCGATCTCATAGTTGAACACACTGTTATATGTGCTTGGAAACTGGCATGATCTATCTATGAGCTGGTTTTATGTTGCTTCTGTCCAGGGTTAAAATTTGAATCTAAAAAAATTGATTGAAAAGCAGAATAAATATAGGACACAAGTAAAAAAAAAATGAAAGGTAATTGACACACCGAGACAGATTATTTATAGTTAGTACGGTTAAATGGAAATAATTATAATTGTTATGCAGGACATGATCATATAAACAGTTTCACTTTGAAAAAACTGTGGGAATGTGTTAGAAGGATAGACTGAATTCCAGATGGAGTGAAATGAAAGATGAAGATATTTTGTGTTACATTTTTATATCAACCTTTTAAAGTGTGTGTAAAAGAAAAAAAAATTTTTTGGGTGTCACGGCAGTACTTACAAAGACCCCTTAGGTGCCTATCATAATGTTGTAAAAGTTTTTTTTTATTTTTTTTTTTATGGTCAGTAGTCTTTCAGTTCATGCTCAGGGAATTCAGCCATTCTTCCTGCAAAGGGCTTCTTGCTCCAAAATTCTTTGCCAGTCATGCACAAACTAATTTTGTTTTCTTCTTCTTTTTTTTTTTTTTAAATTCTGCTCACAAATGATTGTTTTTTAGATTTGCACTCTTTTGAAGGCCATGACAAAACCAGCACCTTGAGCCTGTGTACTCCATTGTGACTTCTGACATGTGTTCAGACGTATTATCAGCAGAATTATTAAAAACGACCTTAAGCTTTTGTTCAGATGGTGTGATGTTGCTTCTAAACTTCGGTGTGGTGTATTCTTCCATTTATTTGTAATGAAAGCACAACTGTAATAGATGCAGCTCTGTGCTGAACAGTTCATGGGATTCTGCACGTTTTGCGAAACTTTTTTTTAATCACGCTGGAAACTGAGAAAGCAGCGAGCTGAAAGCTTGTCACCATCTTCTTTTTGAGCCTGTCGGCTGCTGATTGTTGGGGCAGTCCTTGATGAGTCAGTATATTCATAGACCTTTGCAATGTGTAATGTGGTATTTGCTAAGAATTATTCTGAACAAGCCATAACCCTAAAAAACTAACTGAAGTCTAAGACATCAGTAAAAGTTTTCACAGGTCACATTTCCTGGGGCCCCCAACTCTTTTTATGGTATCCTCTTTTTCCCTCTCTAAAACTGTACAAAACTAAAATAATGGACTAATCTTTTGTAAATTTTTAGAAAATACTGGGTTACCACAGTGACTGTACCAATAGAACATACACTATGTTGTCAAAAGTATTCGCTCACCTGCCTTGACTCACATATGAGCTTTAGTTCATCCATTCCTAATCAATATGACGTGGCTCCACCCTTTGCAGCAAGAACAGCTTCAAACTCTTCTGGGAAGGCTGTCCACAAGGTTTAGGAGTGTGTTTATGGGGATTTTTGACCATTGATCCAGAAGAGCATTTGTAAGGTCAAACAACGATGTTGGACCAGAAGGCCTGGCTCTCAGTCTCTGATCTAAGTCATCCCAAAGGTGTTCTATCAGGTTGAGGTCAGGACTCTGTGCAGGTCAGTCAAGTTCATCCACACCAGACTCTTCCATCCATGTCTTTATGGACCTTGCTTTGTGCACTGGTGCACAGTCATGTTGGAAGAGGAAGGGACCAGCTCCAAACTGTTCCCACAAAGTTGGGAGCATGGAATTGTCCAAAATGTCTTGGTCTGCTGAAGCATTCAGAGTTCCTTTCACTGGAACTAAGGGCCAAGCCCAGCTCCTGAAAAACAACCCCACACCATAATCCCCCCTCCACCAAACTTTACACTTGGATCAATGCAGTCAGACAAGTACCGTTCTCCTGGAAACCACCAAACCCAGACTCTTCCATCAGATTTCCAGATGGAGAAGTGTGATTCATCACTCCAGAGAACGTTCCTCCACTGCTCTAGAGTCCAGTGGTGGCTGCTTTACACCACTGCATCTGACGCTTTCCATTGCAATTGTTGATGTATGGCTTGAATGCAGCTGCTCCACCATGGAAACGCATTCATGAAGCTCTCTGTTGTTGAGCTAATCTGAAAGCTACATGAAGTTTGGAGGTCTGTAGTGATTGACTCTGCAGAAAGTTTATGACATCTTCACACTATGCTCTTCAGCATCCGCTGACCCCGCACCATCAGTTTACATGTCTTACCACTTCATGGCTGAGTTGCTGTCGTCCCCAAACACTTCCATTTCCTTATAATACAGCTGACAGTTGACTGTGGAATATTTAGGAGTGAGGAAATTTCACGACTAGATTTGTTGTACAGGTGTCATCCTATCACAGTTCCACGCTTGAATTCACTGAGCTCCTGAGAGCGACCCATTCTTTCAACAATGTTTGCAGAAACAGTCTGCATGTCCTAGGTGCTTAATTTTATACATCCGTGGCCATGGAAGTGATAGGAACACCTGATAATTTGGATGGGTGAGCAAATACTTTTGGCCAAAGTTGGGTATTTTTAATATAATATATGTCTTTATGAAGCTCTTATATGTCTTTTTGGATTTTATTATCCTTTATTACCTTAATCTTAAGGTCAGGAATCAAAGCACACGCAGGTCAAAATGTCAAATTTGCTTCTCTCTGGCTGATACGATATCAAACGGACACAATATGAAACAAACCCTGTGCCTTGTGATATTATGGGTAAAACTGTGGGGGACACGGCAGTGACGTCAGCCGGCCAGCAGGGGTAGCTGTGGCTCCAGCGCAGCATCCACAACGCGAACACGTTTGAAACGCGCAGTTTCCACTTCAACACACTCACACTCTTTCTGGCTGCTTGTGTTCGGCGTCCACATCCTGTCAGATTGTGATATCTTGATATTATGGTGCCCGGTGGTGTTCATGATTTAAAAAGACAGCAGTGTGTAGTTGAATATGAATGAAGAGTACACAACTCTGGAATTTGTGTGTGCGCGCGTGCAGTCACTTGGGAGTGCAGGACAGCCCAGCATGCTCTCAGACTGCAGAAGCAGGCCAGGATAAGAATATCTCTTTTAGCTCAGGTGATTGGCTTTAACCTGACTCATCTGAAGTATGAAAGACACGCAGCTCTAATGTGCTAAAACCATACTTTTAAGTCAGTTGCAGTTATTTCAGCTCAGATTTTTTTTTTTTTTTTTTTTTTTTTTTTTTTGCCAGGCAATAATATTTTGTGCTCAGGAGCCTTGAGTCTTGGCCATTAGGAAAAGTGGTCAATATAATATTTTTATCCATAAACCCAATAGGAACCCTGTGTTAGCATGTGAATGCCATTCATTTGAATGAAGAAGAGCAACTGATGAAAAATACACTGAAAGCCATAAATCACAATCATCTGGAATTTGATAAGACATATTTTTAACATCTGTGTGTCAGATTGTTTTATGGCATTTCAATGTTCTCCATGTATCTTTGAGTACTTTCTGGCGTGTTTGAAGTGTGCTTACAATGGCATGGTGTTGTTTTTCACAGATGGCAGCTCTCTGTGTGAAGTCTTCCCTGAGATCCATCAGCAGGGCCAAGACTGCTCAGACAAAGAGGACCAGAGCTGTGTGATTCCCCCAAATTTAGTCTGTCAATGAAAATGCAAATTCCTGCAGGTTACAAGGAAATGATCATTATTACTGCAGAGGCAATCTTGAGTTACCAGAAAAAGTTTGAGTTGGTAGTTTCTTCAGAGACCATTTGTTGTTTATTTATTTTATACTTTCTTCAAGATTGAACGATTGCAATTTCCTATAAATAGGCTGTGCCAGAATTTCTCTGACAAGCCAGGCGTTCCAAAATTTTGCAGCAAGAGACCTGATGGAAATATGATTGCTATGGCTTGAATTTGTACCTTGTGATGGTCAGTTCTGTGTAATTATAGAGTTTCGAAATGTTTTCTTACATGCAGAACCAGAAGGAGCAAAAGCTCCAGAAAAAAACCTCATTGTATGACCTCAAGTATAGCTTAAATGTTACTAATCTTAAATCTGATTCAATACTTGGAGCTACTTTTAGGCACTTTTCTATGCAGCCAAGAAAACTGAAGAATATGACTGAAATTGTTAAAATGGGGGAGTTACAGACCCAAATGCAGGAGACTGGGAGGCAGGGGTAGCAAACAACTTCTTTAATCTTAAATGTAGGAGGATTTACAGAACAAAACAGCAACTTCAGGGACAAGGAACCCTGAAGCTGGAAAACTCACTACAGGAGCACAACCAGGGGACAAAAAGATAGACTGGCACGGGACATAGAGGATGGTGTCCAAAACTATATTTAAAAACTAAAACTATATTTACACATGGGGGCTAAGAAGATCAATCAGGGGAGGTGACAAGGAAGCAACTCAAACTTGGCCTTGACACACAAGGAGTGAGACTTTCAAACTAAAAGAAGGAGCAATGCAAACCAGTCGCCATAAAACATGAGAAAAGCGAATGAATACAAGAAAACAAGATTTCACCAAAATGATGAACTGAAATAAAAACTCTAGTGACCCAAGATTAGAACTCCAAAGCCATAACAGAAATTGTATAGAAGAGGCGTTGGTTTTCCTGATTCCCCTGTTATAATAAAAAAAAAAAAAAAAAGAAAAAAATGCTGATGCCACCATCTGCACTTGTCTGGAATCTCAACAAAACAATACGAGAACACACAGGCAAACATTTCTGAGAAAGAAGACCCGGGTGAGCGAGCACATCTGATGACCATCCATCCCAGCTGATTAGCTCCTGATGGTGGGACGGACCATTCAGGTTGGAATAGTCCCTCCAACCCTTTCCAGTCTGGACAGTGGGAGGTACAGAGTACAGTTTCAGCAATAAAAATCTCAAACCTTTATCTGCACCCTCTGGCTCTGCAAACATTGCGAATGTTACACCACGGATGAGTGAATGAAAAACAAATAGAAGAGTAAATGGTGCCTCTTGCGCACCTCTTATTCCTGCCTCGGGGTTTGTTGACTCCAGAGCAAGTATCATCAGCATCACCATGACCCTCCGGATCCTTGACTTGGTCTCTTTGTCTTACACACATTCATGCATTCTTTATCTGCTGAAAACCAGGAGAAGTGAGGAGGTCAGGATGTGGTAGGATTTTCTGGGTCTGAAATTGGATGTCTGGATCTCGTCTAATGTTTGTTGTCTCAGAAATCAGAGGATTGGGTTTAGTTGAACTCTATGTTGCCTCCCTGGGTGATTGAAACTCCAACTTCTACTCAGTGTTCTTGCACTCCAAAGTCCATCTGTTGAACCAAAATTATGGTCTTTTCTGGTGTGTCTTTTCTGAAAATAAATATGTGTACCTCATGCTTGACTTCACTAATTTAGGTATCTGGCCACGACACTAATGCCGTCACCTTTCTTCAAGTAGCCAATGAAAAAGAAAGGCTTTGGCTGTGATACTGCTGCCTGAGCTGGCTATGCGTGACGAGGCTGTAACCTTCAAATCCTCTCCATGAGACAGTCAGTCTGCTGCCGGATTCAGCTCTCGGGACTATTTGACCCAATAACCTCTGAACCTTTGACATCGACCAGACGTTATCTACAGCCTTACAAATCAGCTTTGCTCTTTAGTCTGTCAACAGTGGCTCTGTGATAAGCTCTCTCATTGTCAGACCTGATTAGTCATAGCACTAAATCAAGTGGTGATTTGTCTAACAATCATCATTTATACAAGCCCAAGTCACAATAGAAGTCATCCCTAAAGACCTGAATCATGGTAATTGGACTTCCTTTCTTTTAGTTCTTGAAGAGGTTTCACCTTTCATCCAGAAAGCATCATCAGTTCAAATAGACTAGTAAGGAGTTTCGAGCTTGTAAGATGTAATAATTCCCTTCCATTACTCCTGTGGTTCATCAGTCTTTTCTGCATTGTCAGATGTTTACTTCGTTTCAGTCACACGAATCAAAGTGCAAATGATTGTGAAACTGCCTGGGCAGGAAATTAAAGACTGCATTAAGTGTTTGATAAATGAAACCTGAGTCTGACCCCTTTATTTAATGTTGGGCTTGTGCTCTCTGTCTAACCTGGATACATGATTGTCTTCAAAAGAGTGTCCTTATCCTTAAGTTGCAGCTGGACCACTGAATCTTGACCTGATGGACTGTATTGTGCCATGCATTTGTGCAGTTATTCAGTTTCTCCACCCTAAAGCTTTGAACATCACTGAACTGGACTGCATGTACAACACCACCCAGTTTCTGTTTTTGTGTTCTGCCTTTGGGTGAACCAGTTTTTGTTTGAAGGTGGTCTTAGGTTTGAGTTGGACTGGTATGTTGTGTTTGGAGAAGATCATTCTGAGTTTCTCCTGCCACGTATGGAATGACAACATTTTTGCACCTCTTTTTCATTTCCTCTCCATTTGGTGCGGTGGTATTTTTTTCCAGATTTCTTGGCTGTTTCGACAAAGGCCCAGTTTAGATATCTGCAGGTTTGAAGTGCTGTCTTGATGGGTTTGTGTTCATTTTCCCTTTCTTCAGTCCTAGTGGCAGTATTCTCAGCCTGATGACGGACAGTTTGTATTCCAGTGGGTGGGGTGAGTCAAAAAGCAGATATTGGTCAGCATGTGTAGGATTCCTATAAACCTCAGTATTTTGACTTCTGTTGTCCTCAATATGCACAGCACAGTCCAAACGTGGCAACTTGTTGTTTTCTGCAGCCTCTGGTGAATTTGATGTTGCCCACTGAGCTGATGTGTTCAGTGAAGGCATCTACTTCTTTGATTTGGATTTTAACCCAGGTGTCAATCATATCTGAACCAGTCGGTGTTGTTCCCTTGTAGAAGTTCAGTGCTCTTCTTTCCAGTTCCTCCATGTAGATGTTTGCAGCAATGAGTGACACCACAGGACTCAAGTCACATTCATGTTTCTCTCTGTAAAGCTGGTCATTGCACTTTGAAAAGGTGATGGAGAGACATAGGTCCAACAGGGTACAGATGTGGTCTGGAGTGAAACTGGTCTTGTCTTTTTGAGGTTCCACCTTTCTCCCTCAGCTTTAGGTATGCAGGTATGCATGTGGATTCAATAGCTTATACGCTCAAAATTCCCCACCGGACAGTTTGAACTTATAATGCTTTCTGGATGGATGGTGAAATGTCTGAAGGATGTTTAGCTGCCTTGATTCAAGCCCTTGAGAGTTACCATGAGCTGCATGACTGAGAGTCTGGCCAGCAGTTATCTGTGGGCACAACTAAGCAAGTTCCACACAAGTCCCATTAAATTCAGTCAAGTTACAATCCAATTATATGTTAATCAAAACAACTTCATTATCAAAGTATTATAAAGTAATAAATTCATTATATATGTTCACTTTGTCATTAGTACTAATTAGGCAAAAAGCAAGAGCAAACTAAGACACTAACTTAATAATTAGACATGCTAAGCGTCAACATTTTAACATTAAAATTGTCAACATTTCAGTTTTCAGTCTGTGATTTATTTACCTTAAAACTTTCTCAGATTGGCTATACATTAGCAGCTAAATTAAGTTCAGTTCACATTAAAAGTAGTCTCAAGACACTTTAGATTCCAGAGTGAATGTTCAGTACACGTTAAATTATAATCCAACTGTCTTCCAATTAAGAATTAAATTAGTATATGACACTCATTACCTCATGCACTCTTTTTTTTTTTTTAATTTCTCTTCTTTATCTGGTTTAAGACCAGGATCCAGTGGTCCTGGGGGTCCGCTCTGTTCGTGGCAACTTCATCATCAGGCATTGGTTCGTATGTGTGTATGAATGTGTGTGTATGAGTGCATTTTCTCCGCACCAAGTAGAGTTTTGCTTTTGCCTTGCTTTGTTCTTTTTGGATCGTGTTGTTTCTGGAAACCCTGTCTTTCCAGTGATTTTGATTTTGTTTAAGTGAATGAAGTTCATTTATTCCTCATTCATCTGCTTCCCAGCTGTGTGCCTGCACTCGAGTCCCACCACTCGCCACGATACCAACAATGAAAAATAGTCAATAACGAGTAAACAGCCTGACAGGAGGTTTGTTTGTCAGAGCTGAACAAATTTGGGAATTTTGTTGACTGGAAACTGAATCCAAACTGGAGGTGAGATGTTACAGCCTAAACAAGGCTGAGTGAAGATGGTGCAAAGATCTGCAAGTCCAGGCTAAACAAGGACGACACATTCATGAATGAAGTCCCAGGTGTTCTCTCAGACTAATCTTATGCAACACGAGAACCCCGACAAATCTGAATTTGTATAAATATGAGTACACATTCTCTTTCGGTCTCCACTTTCAGCTATGTTTCAGCTATAGGAAATGTGTACAGCCGTGAAAGAAGATATAAGCTTTTGAAGAATGCCTGCAGTCCACATCCTCTGCTTGTTATAAAACACTGAAACCACTCATTCATCATGACTGGATGGAATAATAGAGCAAGAGCTTCCAATTGCTCCACACATCTGAATTCAATCCAGAGAACTGTCGTGTCTTTTAGAGGAAGGCAAAGTTTGGTTCAAAGCGATGCCTTTCAAGGAAAAAAAACACTTCCATCCGCTCCTCTCTCAGAGTAACACAAGGTTCAAATGTAAACCGCAGGACCCGCTGCTGGAAGGGGATAGAATCATGTGTCCTCCCCCTCCCCTCACTCCTTTTCCCCAGCTATTTTTATCAACCCTCTGATCCATTACTGTATGTGCCCTCCAGGTGCCTCACCCATTTACTCTCAAATCACTGATGGAGAGAGAGAATGGGATCACAGCTTTCCGTTGGCTGTGATTGTATGAAATGCTGCCCCGGTCAATCATGACCAGGACACTGCAGGAGGAAAGAAGAAGTAGATGGATGGCTGGGAGTTACAAATCAATCAAAAAGATCAGAGGGGGGAGGGGATGTCACTTTGAGAAAATTAAAAGGTTTAAAAGGAAAAGAGATTCATAAAATAGCATAGCAGGAATGAGAAAGTCAGAGTTTGCTGTTTTTTTCAGTGTTGAGTGCATGAAGCGTTGAGGCTTAGATCAGGCATTTCCAAATATGGAAGGAATGTGAACTGGAATGTTGGATTACTTGCTACTTAGTGCAAGTTATGTAAAATATCGAAATTGGAAAATTTTGCTAGTAAAGAGCAGGTATTTCATGGAGGGAAAAGCAGATGGAAAAAAACAACAATCAAAAAAACATCAATGGACTTTTTTTTATCTGTTAGACAAAACTACTCTTAGAAGAAAAAAAACGACTAAAGGAGACAATATATCGGAGATGCAAAACTCATTTTTAACCATGTCTTTACACTGCTGTTCATAATTGTCAGCTTGAGAGTGTGGAGTAAGTCACTTCCCTCCACCCCCAAGTTTGTGTGACTATATCCACTTTGTACACAAATTAAAAGATTGTAAAAGAGTGCATACATTACCGAGCCTCAGAGCTCACATGAGCAAACGGAGCTCGTATTGAAGTAACCCAACCTCTCAAATTGATTTCCCTGCAGTTCGATTATGGACAGAAGGTTCTTATCCCTCGTTTGTAGCAAATCATGCGTCACATGGCAGCGCCGCAAGCTGCAGACAAAATAACACAACATCCAGCACGCAATGTGATAATGAAAACTAAATAAAAGTTCATGATGGTTAAAAAAAAAAAAAATTAAAACAAAAAAAAAAAAAAAAAAACAGAAGAAACAACCCAGATAATTAAATTTAGGAGAGCCAAGAAGAGCTAAAAACAGAAAATGGGTATTTCATTTAATAAGTTAGCAGTTTACAATTACTTCATAGGTTTTTCACAGGATGGAAAAGTAGAGTATGTTGCTTGTGAATGTAGATTGAAGGCAGCTGGCTCAGAATACCAGCTTGACTGATATTCTTAAATATAATAATGTTTTTTTTCTTTTCTTTTCAAACATTCAGATGTTCAATAAATTATCAGAAACTGAACTCTAGCCACCTCTTGCTGCCTTACAAGCACGAGGTCCAGGTTCAACACACCATGATAAGATAACTAAAGTAACAGAACAGCCAGCCACTTGTTCATAGTCCCGTCATCAGTCCTCTGCTTATGTCATCCACTTAAACCCTGAGGTTTCACTGTTGCACTGCTCCTCTGTGTTTTGTTTGAGTTTTAAGAGGCTAATGTGCATTAGGAAGTAGTGCTTACATAGAGAAGGTTTTACTAGTGTTTTCAAGTGAACAGATAAAAACTTGGCAGTTCCAACTTCTAAGTGGGAAAAAAAAACGCCAAAAAGAAGTGCAATTGCTTAATCAGGAACATTAGCCAAAGTACTGGCAGAGCATTATTAGCACAATGCTTTCTTAAGTGCATAATTTAAATTTAAAATGCTGATCAGACTCGCTGCTTATAGCAATATGAAAAAAAGCAAGCGTAAAAGAGTTGGGCTTCCTACTTGAGAGGTACAGCAAATGCATGAACACGGATTTGAAACTGAGTGGAGATCGTAGGAGGAGATAAAGACGGAGAAGCTGGTTAATTCTGCCCCGAGCTGGATCTGGAACAAAACAGACCTAAATCTTAACAGTTCACTGAATGATAGATTTTCATCTCAATGAGGTCACTAATAAAGTAAGAGATGAGAGACGCTCTTGAGGACACATTCTGGACTGGGAAGGCAGATGGATTGAGAAAAGAGTAAAAGAACCTGTCTTTATTGAAATGGAAAAACCATCATTGAACAGAGGATATGGGCTAAGGCTTCACCTGTTTGACAGTCATGACAACACTGGACTCTCCTCCTCTAAGTGGTTTCATCAGACAGCCTGTTAGAACTGAAGAACCTTTGAGACATATTGAGATGTCTTGAAGAACCAAGACATGATAAGGCAACATGAATGTTTGGAATTGTAAGAAAGAACAAATGATAAACTGTTTCCTGAAAAAAATGGGGGTTAGATGTATAAAATAAAGCATCATTTTTAGAGGTAACATGGTAACTGAATTGAGCTTTTGATGTTTCTGATAACCAGTCCTCCCACTAATCTGTCTTTTATTGTATCTCTTCTGATCTGAATACTAATGAAGCACCTTCACAATAAGACTGAACAGAAGCCAGAGTTGTTATGTCACACATCACTTAAGTGTTACAGACGCTTACAGCACCACGCTCCACCAATCAAAGCACTGATGTCTTTTCCATGACGACAGGTTGCCAAGGAGAGTTTCCTCACCTGCTGAATCCACATATGGAAAAACACATACACCACACACACCAAGCTGCTGTTAGGTGGGAGGACAAGGTGACATGATAAAAAAAGAAAACAGCAGTGCCTGGAACATGTGCCTGAGACAGAAGTTTGAATGTAACAGCTCAGTGTGACGCACGGCTGAAACAGCTAACAGGGAGTTTACAGCTCCAGATCTAAAAATGTTTGGACGCTGACTGAAGTGCACATAAAACAGAAAGCAATCGTTTGCAAATCTCATAAACCCATTTTTCATTCACATTAGAGCTCATGACAAAGCTTTATTCTGCATTTGTGGATGGCCCAGCTGTGTTCTCAGACAGTGAAGGACGTTTTCCTGAGTCCATGGAGTGATTTTCATTACAGAATCAAGCCTGTTTCTAATAAAGTGCCACCTGAGTGCCTGAGGATCAAAGGCATTCCATGTAGATTTTTGCCATTCTCTCTTGCACACAGAGATGTCAGATTTTTATCATATTTCAATTATATTATGAACTGTGAACGATGAGATATTCCAAGTATTTGCATTTTATACGGAGGAACATTATTCTGAAATTCTTTCACAGATTTTTGAAGTGTTAAACCTCGACTCATCTCCACTTCTGAGAGACTGCCTCTTTAAGATTATCTTTTCTTTTATATCCAGTCATGTCACTGACCTGCACTCATAAAACTAATTAATTACAAAATGCTCATCCAGGTGTTTGTTCTTGTGCCTGTTACTTTTCCTGCCTTTTGTTGCTCTTGTCCTCACTTTTTTGAGAAATGTTGCTGGCTTTGATTTCAAAATAGTGAAATTTTTCATGAAATGATGAACAAATTGTCTGACTTTCAACATTTATAGTTACACTTTACATAGTGAGTCAACCTTTTTGAAACTGAGGTGTGTAATTATTGCGCAAATGTGAAAAAGGTACTTTTTTGAAAATACGAAACCATAAATGAATTCCCTGATAGGCACATCATCAAAAAAAGGCATGTTGCCCAGCACTGAAACTAATGTATTTAAGTTAGGAGGTTTCATTTAAAGGTTTCATTTGTGTGCACCAATTCACAAAAATAAAACAGGGCTTATGTTCAAGGACAGAGCTCAAATGATAAATTTTCTTTTTTTTTTTATTGTTTACAGATTTCTATGAAACAGTGTTGTTACAAAGGGCTTGGTGTATACCTTTAAGATTAGGCTTACAACTTTTCTCTTTGATAAAGCTCATCGTTAAGGGATAATTTCATTAATGACACTTGTTTACACTTCTTGAATGTATATACCATTATTATCGTCTCTCTTTCCTGCCATCTTAGACCCTCAACTGGTCAGGGCAGATGACCGACCTCCTTAATCTGGTTCTGCTGGAGAATCTTTGGTGCTGTTTACCAGGTTTTTTTCTCTCCACTGTCATCTAATGCTAGTTCAGAACAGGGGATTTCACTGAGGTGAAGATTCAGTCTGTTGGGTCTCTTAGCGAGGCGATTTTTTTAATGAACTAGAATTACATTAAATTTGGGTTTTGAACTGAATTGGAGTGAACCAGATCATGAATTGAAGAGAATGGAATTATGAATTGGATTATGAATTGGAATGAATTTGGATCATAAATATGAATTAATTGGGTTATGCATGAATAACAATGAAATAGCCTGAATTGAAAAACAATTATCAATTTTGTAAACTTGTAAACAACTTTGTAAACTAAGAATGCATCAATATATGAAGTCAGTTTTAATTTTGTTTACTTTTTTTTCCACCTCAATAACTCTTAGAACTAGAAAAGCACTCGGAGAGCGGCGACCTCCGCCAAGCACAACAATTCCCCCATATAGCGATTTACAGATTGCCATAAAATCCGCCCTCTGGATCAGATCCAAATCAGCCTTTGAAATTTGATAGAGGTTCCCATTGTCAATCCCTGAGTCAAATTTTTATGAGTTTTGGGCAATAATTAACAGAGATATTGAGAAACAAAATTTTTGGCCCCATTGACCGCAATGTTATGAAAAATTTGAAAGTGATCCAGGATCCAGGATTTCTTCTGGATCACTCCCAAAATGAATTCAGTTCTTCCTTTTCACATTTCCGACAACTCCTGAAAATTTCATCAAAATCCATCCATAACTTTTTGAGTTATCTTGAACACAGACAAACAGATAAACGCTGGCAAAAACATAACCTCCTTGGTGGAGATAATTAACCTAAACTATGTAAGTGGGCCTTGTATTATTGGCTATACCTCCTGCAAGCAAGACTGGATATTGTTTACAACAGGTAGAATTCACTGAAGTCACACATCCTGGTACTTTAACCCAATGTTTGTGCAACAAACTTCCCAGTACTGCGCCGGTTCCTCATATATTCTATCGCGGTCGGGTGCTTACAAGTTACCAACAGTAGTTGTCAGAAATAAACAAAAATCATCAGATAACAACACCTGAACCACAGCAGAAAGCAAAAGGAGAAAAAGCTTAAGTATGTGGAAACGGTCGATGTTCAATCCAAACTGCCTTATGTGAGAAAATCGTAGCTACAGTGACCTTGACCAGAACAGATGGTGGAAAAGGATCATACACACAATCTGAAGGATTTGCCCAATGTGTCATATCCCAAAAGCTACAATTATATTCTTATGACAAAAGTTCCTAAACTTTGGAAGAACCGAAGACCTACAAGTAGAGGTCTTCGGAACAACCCGAAAACCCGAGGTTCTGACCTGACCAGAATTGGGTCTCGGGTCCATTCAGAAGACGTGACTCCGGGTTCGGGTCAGTTATCGGGTCCGGCTGGTGCTCTCTGACAGGCTGGGTCCGCGTTTACCTGAGAGAGGTAAAGATATTGGCGGTGGCAGCTGTCACTCAGCCCCGTCCCCTTCCATCCAATGTGAAATGTCAGGTGACAGGTCAAGCAAAGGTAAACAAACAAACAGTAGTTTGGTTTAGCCAATGTCAGGACTTGGGCAGTTAAATGATTATTCATTAACGTGGTGTGTTTGTCATAAAATAATCGTGTTGCCGTAGCGTGTTATTACCGGTATGCCCAGCTGGTGTAAAGCACAACGGATCGCCAACATGATAACGTTGGATGAGAGAATATGTTCACGACACGTCCTGACCGGTGTAGGCTATTAGCGTTAACAGTTGCTACAAATGTATCCACAAAGAAAAGTACAACATGGATTTATTGTTATTTACATCATGTAGCCTATGCAGAAACTGAACCAGGTCGGAGAACACAACATATAGGTAAGAAAATCAAGTTTTATTCAACTTTAGACAACTTTTAACATGAGCAACTATGGGCTGTATTGTCTCGGTTCGGTTGTCGGGTCGGTTTCAGGTCGAATATTCACGGGTCCATTCAGGTTCGGGACCATGAAAGTGGACCCGTGAACACCTCTACCTACAAGTCTTTGTGTGCAGCTGGGGGCAGGATGTGGACTACATTTGCTCAACAGGACATGTGGCTGCAGGAGAGATTTGTTGAAATTAATTTCATGATCTGAGCATGCAAATCGTTTCTAAATTCCCCCAAAATGTTTCCTTAATAGATTTAGCCTAGAGTTACATATTTCACTGAGGTTAGAGTCACTAGAGTCACTAGAGTCCTTCATGGACTCAGATTTTAGGGAATATGCAGAAATCTTGTTTTACTGCTGGATCTGGTCTGTTTTTCCATGAACAATGCATGTGTGTGGGATTGTAGCTACTTTAATGGCTATTTCAGCCTTAAAAAAACATGGTTTAGGGCAGAATGGAAGTAGCACTCTCACACACACGGTGTTATAGTGTTAATGAATGAATCGCTTGAACTACAAAATGGTGACAGGCTTGTTGTGACATCATGTGAATACTATCTTTATGTATCTTAGTGAAATATACACAGCCATGAAAATGTTTCCACATACACACATGAAAAACAACCCCAGTTCCAAAAAAAGTTGGGATGTTGTGTAAATGTGAACAAAAACAGAATGCAATGATTTGCAAATCTCATGTTTTATTCCCAGTAGAACATAAAGAACAGACATTAAAACTGATACATTTTTCCATTTAATAGAAAATATTAGCTCATTTTGACTTTGATGGCAGTAACACATCTCAAATAAGTTGGAACAGTTGGCAACAAAAGGCTGGAAAAGTAACTGGCATAAATCAAAAACAAGCAGAGGAGCATTTGACAACTAAATAGGTTAATTGGCAACAGGTCAGTAAGATGAACATTTCAGAAAGACAGAGTCTCTCAGATGTCAAGATGGGCAGAGGTTCAAGAATCTGAGACAAACTGCATCTAAATATTGTGGAGCAATTTCAGAAAAAAGTTCCTCAACATAAGATTGCAAATTACAGTCCCACCATCCACCATTCATAACATCATCAAAAGATTCAGAGAATCAGGACTGGTCTGTATGCTCGGGGACAAGGAAGAAGGTCGAAGCTGAATCTTTGGGCCCTGCATTAAAAACACGATTCTCCGCTGGACATCACTGCACTGTTCAGGAACACTTCAAGAAATGACTGACTGTGAGCACAGTTCACCGTCTAATCCACTAATGCACGTTAAAGCTTGTATCTTGCAAAGAATAAGGCATTTGTGAACATGCCGCTGTCTTCCCTGGGCCAAAGCTCATCTAAATGGTCTGAGTCTGAGTGGTCATTAGATGAATCAAAATGAGGAAATTCTATTTGGAAACCATGGATGTCATTCCCAGCGTACTAAAGAGGAGAGGGACCATCCAGATTGTTAGCAGCAGACTGTTCAGAAGCCTGCATCTCTGATGGTATGGGCTTGCATTAGTGCTTTTGTTGAGGGCAGCTGACACCATCAATGGTGAAGGGCATACACAGGTTTTAGAGTGGGTTGTCCAAATCCAGTTCTCAAGAGCTGGTGTCCTAAATGTCTTGGATGTTTCCCTTCACAACACACCTGATTCAAATAATGGATTACTGTCAGCTTGTCATCAGCATCTACACAAGTCCTTACATATTTCAGCAAGACAACATACTACCACATACTGCATCCATCACAACAGCATGGATTTAAAGGAGAAGAGTCTGGGTGCTGAACCGGCCTCCCTGAAGTCCAGACTTTTCACCACAGAAAACATTTGGTGCATCATAAACTCAAAAAAAAAACTGGCAACGAAGGCCCAGGACTGTTGAGCAGCTAGAATCCTGGAACAGACAAGAATAGGACAACATTCCTCTCCTAAAACTCCAGCAACTGGTCTCCTCACTTCCCAGACGTTTACAGACAGTTGTTAAAAGAAGAGGGGGTGATGCACAATGGTAAACATCACCCTGTTCTAACTTTTTTGAGATGTGTTACTGCCATCAAAGTCAGAATGAGGTTATATTTTCCATACAACGACAAAATGTCTCAGTAACTGCATATTAAACTGCATATTAACAAACCTCAAGATGCAGCCTGTGACAATTTCATAGGACAGATGAAGCCAAAGTTGAGTTATTTGACTTTGCTGCCCAGCAACGTGTTTGAGCAGAAATATCTCATTCCCACTGACAAGCATAGTTGTCAAGGGGCGATGATATGGGGTTACTTTGTAGCCACAGAACCGAGGCATCTTGCAGTCTCTGTTTTGTTTTCTATTTATCTCTCTCTCTTTTTTTATTTTGAATTTCCTTCTCATGCCACTTTTCTTCTGATTTGGGGTTGTAAACTGACTTGGGTCCTCGGTTCCTTCTGTAGTCCTCATGACGGGCAGCGCAGTGGTGCAGTGGTCAGCACTGACACTTCACTGCAGGAAGGTTCAGCTGTATCTTAGTTCAGCTGGGTCTTTCTGTGTGGAGTTTGCATGTTCTCCCTGCGTATACATGGCTTTTCTACCACCCCCAAAAACATGTTGTTTAGGCTAATTAGTAAATCCCTCCTTGGTTTCATATACACAACTATAATGTCATTTGAATATAGGAGTAATTATTTGAATAATTTGGTCCAATAATGAAATCTATCTCATTTATGTGTGTGTGGCAGTGATAGAACGCTGCTTGCTTTATAAAAGCACCTTGAGTGCCTGGACAAGAAAGGTGTTATATATAGGCATGTTGCCATTATTGTTGTTGCAGTAAACTAGCAGTTTATGTTTGATTATATTAATATTTTATTTTGGAAAAGTGATGAAGGTTTTCTCTGGGTACCCCGGCTTCCTCCCACAGTCCAAAGACATGCCTGTTTAGGTAATTGGTGGTTCTAAATTGCCCGTAGGAGTGATTGTGAGTGTGCTTGGTTGTTTGTCTACATGTGGCCCTGCGATGGACTGGCGACCTGTCCAGGGTGTACCCCTGCCTTTCACCCAAAGAGAGCTGGGATAGACTCCAGCAGATACCTGTGACCCTGCATAGGATTAAACGGGCATAGATGATGGATAGATGGATGGAAAAGTGATGAAATTGTCCCAAAAACCTTTTAGCATAAAACAGCTCTCTTGCAGTTCTAAGTAAAAAGCAAAATCTAAAGTTTGATCTGACCTGTCTGAAGCTGAAGCTGAAGAAAACAGTTATTTCCTCTTTGGATAAATGCAGGTTTTATTCTATATTTATGCATGTGTGTCAACAAAATGGATTTTGGCCTGTATTTTTTTCTCAATGTTGTTGTTGTCCTGAAAAGACTTGGTGAAATATTTAGAAATTTCCGGTGGAGCCTCCACCCTGCTCATTACTGACCACTGGCAGGCGACTCGCTGTACGTCATGTAGAGTCTTAACTGCACTTATCTTCATTGTGGTAACACAGAGGAATGTTTTTTTCTCTGCTAATCACAAAACACACAAGCGTGCCCCACAATTACTACACACACATATAAACACAAAGTTAGGGCCCCCGCACTCACCACACTGACCAAACTGAATCTCCCACAGTAAATCTGACTCTACAAAAACATCAAGCACATGAAACGTCTGGGTTTTCCACGCATGAAGAGTATGAGACATTGTTTTTTGCGACTGTGTAATTTTCTCTTTGTACAGTATGTAGTATAATAAATAAGACATCATCTCAGAGAAGAGTTGAAGAGAGCGAGGTGGGACATAGTATAATGAGAAGGATATGAAAACTGAACTGATCTAAAAAGGATGAAAACATAGTCCCTATACAGCATCTGCTCTTTCCTCCCTTTCTCCTTACCATCATGTAATAATGTCTCGTCTTATGTTGAATCTAGACAGTTGTTGAAAATGGAAGTCTTTCTCAAACCTTTTTCATCTTGTAACTTCAGACTCTTGAACATCTTAAATAATTCCAAAGGGAAATCAAACGAGGAAGCACTGGGGTGCAAAGTCTTGATGCAACTGGGTTAATGATGTCAAACCCTGTTGCTTTGATACACAGACATAAACTCCAGAGGGATGCGACTAGATAAGATACTGATGCTTCTTTTCCTCAGTCCACTGTGCTTTTGGTTAATCTGTCTGCTACACACACTTACAGCAAAAGCCCTTTTCCGACATGGGATGCATAATGTTTACGGCTTCAATCTGTTAAATGCATTCAGCCTTGGACCGTAGTCAGTTTGCATTAATGTCTCTCATAGTTTATTCAAACATGCCTGTGACAGGACAAGTGGTGGAACATCTTGATGCAGCATGAACACATGTAAAAATAAAATAAAAAAAAACACACAAACATGTTCTTTTGTCTCTACTTTGCACGTCACTTTTATCATTGTTTTGATATTTTGTGGACCCCAAGAGAGACGTGGGCACCTTTATAGACCCCTAGTTTGTAAACTGGACACTTCCTGTCTGATCTCGTCTGAGTTTGAGAGCTGCCAAGAGATCAAGCTGCCTGTTAGACAGCTGTGAGGAGGAGGGAGATGGGTTATGGGTGATGTAATACATCCACTGTAGAGTGTAAAACTAGTAAAGTTAACTAAGTTTAGATCTTAAGTAATTTGTAAGTGTTACAATCTGCCTTTTAAAAACAAAACTGATCTCCACCTCAGCATCTCATCTTAGTGTCAGAAAAGATCTCCAGCATTGGACCACCGTTACCCTGGATCATCCATGATCACTGGACACAAGCACACAAATGGAAACAGGCAGAAAACTCAGCCACAATTACAGTATACCCTTGCCCATTCGCGGTTCACCGGGTCCCGCATAATCATTTTCCTCTCAAAGTTTTTGCCACCGTTTATCTGTCTGTCTGTCTGTGTTCAAGATAACTCAAAAAGTTATGGATGGATTTTGATGAAATTTTCAGGAGTTGTTGGAAATGTAAAAAAAAGGAAGAACTGATTTCATTTTGGGTGTGATCCAGAAGAAATCCTGGATTGTGGATCACTTTCAAATTTTGGATAACATTGTGGTAAATGGGGCCAAAAATTGTTGTTTTTCAATATCTCCATTAATTATTGCCCAAAACTCATTAAATTTGACTCGTGGATTGACAATGGGAACCTTTATCAAATTTCAAAGGCTGATCCGGATCTGATCCAGAAGGTGGATTTTATCGGAATCTGTAAATCGCTATATGGGGGAATTGTTGCGCTTGGCGGAAGTCGGCGCTCTCTGAGTGCTTTTCTAGTTTCATAATGTATTTGAATTTGTGGTAGCCCCTGGCAATTTTGGGAATTTCTTAGGCGATTGTTTAGCAGAAAAAGCTCTCATTCACCCTAACTAGTATTATTGTATTTATGTATTATTATTATTAATAATATCATCACACTACAAAATGAAAATGTTTTGAATTTATCATTACTACGTTATTACTGTATTAATTAGTAAGAATGTCTACGTGTTTAGGAAGCATATTTTAACGTATATAATATCCTACATAGGTCTTTTAAAACTGCATCAATAATTCACAGATTTTTGGGATCCGTGGGGTGGGGGGGGGGTAACCCCCGTGAATAATAAGGGTATACTGTAACTTTTGTTGCAGATTTCTCATGTGATGTCTTTCCTAGGTTCTATTAATGTTTTGTTTTTGCACGGTGGATGATTTGTGAAAATGTTGTAATTTTATTCACTATTTTGTCAATTTTTGTTTATTCAGGCTTCATCATAACACATTTCAAATGTAGGCAATGTAATGCATCATTATGAACATTAGAAACAATAAAAGCAGGACTAAAATGTATCAAGACAATATTAATTTTGGTCAAAACCAATACATACCTTTGCTGTGTGTGTCCAAAAATGTGTCAATACATTTATGCCATTAGGCTTAAGCTAGTCAGACTGCCGTTTAAAAATATTACAGAAACTCATGTCAACACGTTCAGTTGCACCAAGATTAATGTCTGAAAGGGGCTTATTATTTGTTTACTTCAGTCTTAACACATCTTAATATAGCAGTCACACTAGATTCAGTTCAGCTCAGCTAAGTCTAATAGAGAGCTTTGCCAGACAAATCTGTGAATGTGAATTAGACTGGAACGTCCCAGTTTATTTTTAATTTCCAAGGGCCAATACAGACTAAAATACCCATGGACACAGCTGGATACAGCAACAAACAAGAGCAAGACATTTTTATGATGTGGTCTTGATGAACGCAGCATTCCTCAGTGTTGCACCTTTGTAAAATGTTTTTGAATCAAAACTGTCCTAACGTTAGATCAGTGGGTGGAACAGATGGCCAGCTCAGGCGAAATGGAGGGACAAATGGATTCTTCTAGAGCAAATTAAACACAAACTTTCTAATCATCTGTTTTTTCAGCCTTTCTAGATATGGATTTCATTTGCCTCTTTTTTCTCACAAGCCAATGCACACATTAGAGGTGGTTCTGAGGTTTTGTATCTTGCCCGAGAACGCTGGGACTGAAGATGCAACGATTAAACCCCCCACTATTCCAACTGGTGGACAACTGTCTGCTTAGTCACTTCAGCCATTCTTGTGTATCCATTACTAACTGCAAATTCACAACATACTGAATTAATCTCTATCCTAAGAAATTCTGAAAAGATGCAAGTTCATAGCTGTTTTCACAGCTGATGGCCAGATGCATGCTATAAATAAATCATTGCTGCAGTGTAAATGTGCATTACACTTGGGTGGTATGAAAATATCTGTGATTTTATAATGCTGCTGTTATCAACTTATTTAAACAGTGAAATGCTCCTGGGGCCACAGTTAATGTGCACGAACATTACTGATCAACACACTGTGGCAAAGTATCAAAGGTTTACAGCTATTTCTCAAAGACCACAAGTAAACAAGACCATGAACAGACTGATCCCAAACGTCTGAAAGGACTCAGTCATCAACACAGGCTGTCTGGGTGTCACGAAACGTGACAAATGAACAATCTCTGCCTTTCTCAGAAACTTGGGAATTTCCAAGTCTAGATAGGGTGGCAGGTTTCTAGATTAGATTAGATTAGATTAGGTTAGATAAACTTTACTGATCTCCCAAGGGGGAAATTCTCAACCAAAATGAAAAAGACACATACCATGCTTTCCTCTTACATCTTGCCACGTACCCCAATCCACTGGATTGGGTTTCAGTATCATAACATTCTTTGGATCGTTTGCAAGTAAGAAATTGTTACTGAATGTTTAATAGTGATCAGATGAATAACAATAAACAACTCAATGAAAAATTGTAAGTTTTCAAAGTTGAATACCTCCCTGAGTTTTCATTCTTGCATCTTTTATTTGCTTATTCAGGACTGCTGATATCTATCTTTGGATCCTGTCTTCCATTATTATGGTTAAGTACTATCTAACAATTAGATGGCCTTGCAGTGACACAAGCTGTTTTTGGAAACAGATACTATACAACTAATATGTGCTGATTTTAACACAACGCACTATGCAGTGTGTTACACTATGCCTAAAAAAACTCAGATTGTATGCTATTTCCAGAAAATAATTTCCAGCATATCAACTGGCCAGTCATATATTTCAACTGGCCATACATATATACCAGCGGTTCCCAAACTTTTTTAGCCGCGCACCCCCTTCTAGGTCTCAACCGGGTTGACGCACCCCCGATCCCCCACCCCTTAAAAAAAATGCAACAAGCTTTATTATAGCCATATTAAAGTCGCCATGTTATTCATGCTAAAATGACCAGAACACACATTAAATAATCACAATCACAACAATGCGCTCTCGCATTTAAATTAAACTGAAACACTGTAACACAGTTCAATATAATGAAACAAAGTTATGCGCAGGCTTCCACTTTTAAGAGCAAAGAGGATGGATGACATGCTCAGACTCAGTGGCAGAAAGCAGATAAGTTGTGGAAAATGTTAGAATATTTTAAACATTGAACAAAAATTGCAGCAAGTTTAAATGACCGTGGAACTAACACAACCCGTCATCATAACACAGCATTGAGCATATTTGCGTGAATGAATAAAGTAGAGGCCACAATGGTCCAAATGCAGTGGTAGAAGAATATAACTTCTTCTACGCTCACTTTAAGATGACGTGCATTTTGAATAGCTGCATTTATTTATTCATTAAAATTACAGTTTTTGATTTAAATTTTACAAGGAAATGTTTATTTACACATCTTTATTGTGTGAAAAAAAAAATTATCAGACCGCCATTACATTTTTCATCTCGCGCACCCCCTAGAGGCAGCTTGCGCACCCCTTGTGCGCAAGCTGCAAATGTCAAATAAAATAAAGCTTATTGCCACTCCCAGGGCATTAATTTCATCCTGTTTTTTATAAAAAATAAAAAATCCTGAGTCACAATCATAACAATCATAACATTAAAACAGGTAATTTCTGAGGTAACAACAGAAACTTTTAACAGGGAGTTCAACTTGGCAGTTGTTACAAATAACCTTGTTTCTGTCAAATCCACCTACTGGGAGAACTTTAAAATGAAAATGTCCATGTTAAAGTTCTGTAACTTTACTGCTCTTCAAGTCTGTTTTTGCTTTCTCGCATGATTTTCCATCAATTCTCTTCTGGTTCCACAGCAGGCAGTGACACAACAAAAACATATGAGGAACATGTGTTAATGCGCGATAAAATTAATGTCTGCGTTAATAAATTAATGAGTTAATGCGTTATCTTGCCCAGCCATTTATATATATATATATATATATATATATATATATATATATATATATATATATATATATATATACATAAACATTATTATTATTAACTCTTGTCTGTCATAGTTCCTCAGGAAAAAAAACAATCTAAGTAATTCAAAATTTGATGATAAGACATGGAATAAAATATAGGAAGATTAGTGTCCAATGGAAAATCAGTAGAAACACTGACGTATACAATGACAGAGCAACATTAAGCAAGCAGCTCATCTTGTGCAGTTAACTGCTTGTACATCTCAGGGCTTGCAGAGTACGTGGGTTTTACCCGACGTAATCTCCGCTAATTGGAGGCACAGCTGTGGAGGTACACTTTGAAACATGACATCTTGGAAAGATCAAACAAAACTATGGATTACCTTTCAAAAAGAATCATGGACCCTCACAAGTTTCGTTCATCCTTGGATACAATAATCAGGAGCTAGATGGTTCCACATTTATCTTTTCAAACAATAACACAAGTATAAACTCAGAATGGGAGCACATACACAGTATTTGGTATATTCAAAGCATGTTTGAATGTACCAAAGCATATTTTGCATACTTTGGTGTACTAAATCATATTCTTGCTTTGGTATGAACTTTTGCTTGAGTTCTTTCTTGTTATTGTTATGATTTTAAATAAACATTTCAATAAACTCTGTTATGTAACAGATACAATGTGATGAGTAAGAGAAGCATAAAATAGTTTCTTTGGTTTTCACAGAGCTGAGACTTGGCAGCCCTCTGTTACACAAAGTCAGTTTCCCAACTTTAGAGAAGAGAAATACAACTGACCTTTCAGAAATGTAACAAGATTTTACTGAATTTGGTTTTAAAGTATAAACTTCTAAAAAGGTAAAACTGAAACAAATATCCCAAAAACCAAACTTGTGTTTCAACAGTTTCTCGTGATGAAACATAACTGACAATTATGCAAATATGGAAAAGTCAAAAATGTTTGATAGTCTATTGTCTTCCATTCCACAAAACTGTAAACTTTGACTTATGCGTAACAGTTTATACAACAAGGTTTTTCAGGATTCAACACCACACGTGGATGAAGTTCTGAAGATCCCCTTTTGTCCCTGGGGATTTCTATCTTTGTTTCAAACGCTATAGCAATCTTTCTGAAAATAAAGCTGTCAATACACATTTGTCTGTGTGTTCTCTCTATTTGAAAAGTATTTACCAAACTACAAAGATGTTGGGAACAGTTATTTCTGTTCTGCTATTCAATATCCATATTCATTTTGTAGGGTGGAAAAATATCTATATCAAGACTTACTTCTCTGTTATCCATAGAAATATAAACCTGCCTGACTGCTGTGCAGACTTTAAACACATTCTGGAGAAAAAACATGGTTAAACACAGGCTGGAGACCAGGATGAGCGTGAAGGGTGGCTGGTTTGTAAGCTGTAGTCTTCTGGTGACCTTAAAAGTTGTTACAATGGTAAGAAAGGTAAGTGGAAGGAAATGTTGAAAAGAAAAAGACTGTTATTGTCCTATATTTATGGCTCAAAGATGACAAAGACGGAAGATCAAAGATGACTCACACCTGAAAATGCACAAGAGTGCATTTCCAAATGTCCCAAGGTATTGCTCTTTCAAACACTGAAAACATACATCTGGCATTTTCATCAGAAATAAACACCCGCTGGCTCTCGTACTATCGTCTCCTCTCTTGCTTCATCTCTTTTTTGGGCCTACACCTAAACAACTAGTTTCCACTTGGCTTTAGGTTTTAACAGTTTATAAGACAAGCATGTTTTTTTTTCAGCTGAAACAAACAAAACTTGACAGATTAACAATAAGTTAGTGTTCTCTCATTATTTGAAAACATCAATGAAAGCATTCAATGTAGGGATACACATTTTGGATTTGTTTTATGACCGTTAACTGATGCCCTTTAACGATTAATAACCGTTAACCCATAAGTCCGGGAGGATTGGCTGCCGCGATGCTGCGCGTGTTGTCGTGGACGCATGTGTATGCTGTGTATACTCTCGCAGCAATGTGTCACTGTCAGCTTGTCGCAGAGATGCCGCCGTTACTTTTGATTTATACTAGCGCGGTCTCCGCTATGTTATTCCACGCCACAACGCAAGAGCGACAATCACGAACTAGCTAAACTTATCTCTTGTTTTTTTCCACTTCCTCACTGTCTCGGTCGTATCCAGACCCACATTTATCACAATCTCCCTCCATGAATTACTAGAATATGTTCTGTCTTTGTAGTGTGGAGAACCAGAATCGTACAGATGTGGGTACTTCCTCATTTTTTCGATGACGCGCTCTTTTCTACGTGGATGTAGAATTGACCAATCAGAGGCCTGTTGCACCTGTCGACACGCCCCCATGAGTTGATTGAATTACGTACCTTAAAAACAAAATTGTCCGTTAGTATTAATCCGTTATAGTTACTGTTATCGGTTAACAGTTAAACAGTTAACCATGTGCATCCCTAATTCAAAGACAACTTACTCGTATTTGATAGGTACTGTGGACGTTGCATGTAGTTTCTCCTTCACAAACACTAAACGTCTCTCACAGTAAAAACAAAATCCATCCATCTATCCATTATCCGTAGTCGGATCACGGGGCCAGCAGCTTCAGCAGAGAGGCCCAGACCTCCCTCCCCCCAGCATCCCCCACCAGCTCCTCTGAGAGAACACCGAGGCTCTCCCAGGCTAGTCGAGAGCGTGTCCTGGGTCTGCCTCGTAGTTTTCTCCCAGTTGGACATGCCTGAAACACCTCTCCAGGGAGGCGTCCAGGGGACATCCTAACATCCTAGTAGGGGACATCCTATTATCAAAACATGAGCTTTCAGAGTACAATATACTTATTGAAAAGGAGCGCTGGGCAGCTCCACAAGTACACTCCTATGTTGGCCTCTTTGTCTTTTTGTATGTTTTCTTGGACAAATGTACTGAGAAAAGTGATTTTCCCCTTCGGGGGATCAATAAAGTTTATCTTATCTTTATATATTTGTGGTAACCTTGACAAATATGCGCAAACCACAAACATCCGATCAAATTCCGTTTGATGGTTTCTGTCTGAAATATACAGAATATTCAAATATAAAGCTACAGAAAACAAAGAATCAGCAGCACAGCAACTTCTGCCACCAGATTAACTCATTTATTTTGTCCACACAACACCTGTGACCAACCTCCAAGGAAACAACTGGATGTCCTTCCCTTATGCCCACGCCTCAATGCGCACACACACTTTAATGTCCTCACTACTCCCTCCGACACCCACCCCTGCCTTTTTCCAATGGATCACGTTTTCTCCGCATCGACTGTCCTTCAGGAGTCCTCACGTTCGAGTTCATCTACTGCTGGCGAGCCCAGGCTACTGTCACCATGGTTACATCCTGAGCTCCCGCCTAATCAAGAGATGGATAGAGCTGAGGACGAGGGAGCCAGAAGAGGGAGGGTGAGGAGGGAGGGGTGGGTTGGCTGAGAGGGTCAGTGATAATGAGGACGAATCAGCAGTTGAGCTGTGTCTCAGTGCACACCAGGCTGCTGATGATGCATTCAGATGTTGAGATGAAACCTGCTGATCTGTTGATCTTTGAAGTTTTACACCACCTCGCCCCAAGTCGCTGACTGAAGATTTGCACATAATCCTGTAAATTTAGCCAACTGGTGTTGAACAATCAGATGCAAAAGGAGGATTGCATGAAATTAATTCAGTTTCATTAAAAGGACTTTTTTTTTTGAAAAGGCATGTATGAAGGATTATTGACATCAAGTGATTAAACGAGGCAGACACCGCTTCTGAGAGACCCATTTATTCTAATGTGTAGCATCCTGATAGCTAATAAGGGTACCTTTTATGGCAGTGGCCCACCTAAAAACATTCTCACCTGTTGCCACAGATCATTTTTAGTTCATGTCTGAAGTTCCCACTAAAATCTCAGCTGAAGGTCTAAACGATGCATTTTGTAGGTTTTGATCGAAGGGATTCTTACGTTTATATACAACGTATTTCCAGGTGAATTTTATTTTTATTGGCTTGTTCACGATTTTTTTCCCCATAAGATCAATTTCTCACTGATTAGAGGGAGTGACTCTAGCCAAGGGCATAGATGGCACTGGGGATAGGGGGACATGTCCCCCCCAGATTTATATTGATCCTTATTTGCCTCCCTCCCCCCCACCACCACCGTCCGTATGTAAGGCACCAAAAATAGGTAGAACTAGAAAAGCACTCGGAGAGCGCAGACCTCCGCCAAGCAGCTCGTCTACCTCACAATGATAACGAATCATTTTAAAAAGTTCCTGGATCCAGAAAGTGATTCCGCGCAGCTCATCCATTTGATAGCATCGGTGTTTCTGCTACGACTAATGGTGCGATCAGCTGTACTCTTAAATTTGAAACTTAAAGTCGTAAAAGCATTGAAATCTTGCATCTACCAGGGGTTTTCGTTTCATTTCATTAACTTTTTTTTTGTGTTTTTTTTTTTTTTTGTTTTCTGTTTTTTTTCATATTCCATGTTCCATGACGTCCCAGGTTTTAAACCGGGAAGCACTCAGTTCTGAGGTTATGTGGTTCAGCGCTTCAAGTTCCGATTTCCAATGTAAATGTAATGCACCATTTCGACCCCGGGGTCCTAAGGGGTGCTGGTGTGTTTGGCTGTTGCAGTAACCATAGTGATCATGAACAACTGTTTGATCTTTCTGCCACATGACGCCAGAGAAGAGGGAGGAGAAAACTCAGTGTTGATTTCAAGAACCAAAAGATATCCTTTGCCTGTATTCCCAGTTGTGAAAAATACTTGTTTTGGTCTGGGGCAGCCATGGCAGCCATTTTGGGTTTTTCTTTGTTTTGTGTTAAGTTGGCGTCACTCTCCGTCTTTTGTGTTACATGTTTCCTGTTTTACTTTGGAAGGTCTGTCTTGTTCTCATTGTTTTCTGCTTTGCTTCCTTCCTCTCGTTACCTTGATCCCCTGCACCTGCTCTCATCTGTTCACCTGTGTATTTAAGTCCTGTCCGTTGTCTGGCTTTGCCTTGTGTCCTGTTAGTTTCTCTGCTGGTTTTTTTTCTGCTCATACACTCATCTGGATTCTTGCTTTTCTCCCTGGTTGTTGTTGGACAGTGAAGTTTGGATTTTTGTCTTTTGTTTAATAAATCAATTTTCTTTTAAACTCCTGCGCCTGGGTCCTCCATTCCGCCTCAAACCTTGACATTTGTAATGTTGAGTAGCTAGTCATTTGAACTTACCTGAAATAGGCTAAATGTGAAAATAACAGCATTCTGTAGGTGTATATTTTTTAATGTTACTTTTATAATGGTATTTTAATAAGCAATAACTTTTGACTGAAATGATGAGCTTCAAGATGTTAACATTGTCCTCCTGGCCTGCAGCCAATCCCTGTTGGGGTCAACAATGAGAAAATAAAAAACAATTGCAGCTTTTTTTCAAAAAACCGAGCAATGTAAGTATGACAATGCCTGTTAGCTTCCACCGATGTGCCATATTCACCAAGACAGACTTGACAAATTGGACATAAAAGATACTGCCCAGCAATATGTTCAGGTAAATGAAAGTAGGAGAGATGTTTTTAGGACGTATTGAGTCTGCTTATAGATGGTAAATTTATTTTGCTACAGAGGGATTTTATTTTTCTGATCAATTTTGTTTATTGGAAAAAATACTTATTTTTATTGTATGACTCTGTTGTTCAAGTGTTTATATATCTGTTTTCATACATATTGTAATCTTTCTAATCATTTATATGAAGGCACAAGTGTGAACCACATCAGTTTTAATTTGTAATACATTTTTGGATATTCCCTTTTTGTTTGAAGTTACAGTTAAAGTTTTACCTCTATCAAAAGTCATATGAAAGAAACCAACATCATTCTGCGACTTTGCATCAGTTATGAATGATTTAAAGCTTTTGTTCGGTGCTTTTCACATGACTCATAGTTTGGAGGAGATTTCTTTCTTTCTATATGGTGTTCTGAGTGGGTTCAGTTCCCACAGATCTCTCATTAGCTCTGCTGAGAATAGTTTACAGTCCTGCTGAGCTGAGCTGAAAGGGAAAAAAAAGTTATGTCCAGTAAAATTAACTGGACATACTGCTGTATTTAAAGTCTATCTGATGGAGTGCAGTTGGAAAGTATCCCGACTCTAACAAGATGAAAAGTGAACTTTTATGTTTCTTGTGTTTTTGTAGTTTTGAAAATAAATAAATAAATGACTGATATGCTGGCTGCTGAAGCCCGGTCTGGCTGCAGGAGTTTCATTTTCTCTCCATATAACAAAAACAAAATGACAGATATATTGTATTACTGAACCTCCCCCCTTGCAGAGGAAAAATGGTTCTCCAGCCAGCACCATGGAGCTTGTCCAAATGCTTCCTCAGCTTTGATGAGTTGGAGATCTCCCAAGATTCTTGCTTGTCTCAAAGTCTGGAACAGTGGATCATCTGGATTTATTTTCTTCATCAAAACCCTTTGCAAAGCTGCAAATATACTGTAAATCCTGCTGTATTTGCATTCATATTTGCTAGTTTACAGGCCTCTTCTTGAGATTATGCTGAGAACAAATAACAGTGGCAGATGCATGATGTCCTCTGGACATAAAGTTATCTTTAGTTAAACCTTACTATTACAGTATAAAAATGATCAAAAATGATATACGTTTTATGGTAGATCACAAACAAAAGAAAAAAAATGTGGAAGCTTAATTTTTTTCACATGTTGCCTCACAATAAATTATGACCAGATTTCCCCCAGTTTCTTTTAACATGTTTGGCAAAAGAATAATACTTAATGATCAAAGAAATTCATGACCTGAAATTTCACCAGTGAGTTTCTATATGCGTATTTTTTACAGGTTATTTCAATAAACACAGCAACAACTCATTGTGTTCACAGTGTTCTGCAAAGTTCCTGTGGAGTTTTGTAGTTGAGGTAGTGGAAGATCTCCAAAGGTTTGTTTTCTGCATGACCAGCTGCTCTGATCACAGGGGACAGTTCACCACCACGTCACCAGTTTACACCTGAAGTTACAATGTTTCTCTAAGGCTGAAGCATAGCTGACATCAAGGACAGGGAGAGGGCAGCCTGGACAGGTCATCAGTCCATCACAGAGCTACCTTGGTTGGGAAGAAGATACAAGCTATCTCACACTGATTCCTATCAGTAATTTAGAATGATTAATCAACCCAACATGCATGTTTTTGGACTGTTGGAGGTAGCTTAAGTACCTGCAGAAAACTTGAGAACAAATAATCCCAGATATTGAAAAATGTTTTTTCCAAACACATCTGCAGTTTTCTTTGGCCCATGTTTGGCCTTGACTGACAGTTGACTCAGTTTGACTGTTGTTGTCCAAACCGGGCCTCGTATGCCAGACGTGGACTGAATCTATATTTTGTAGGGGGCTTTGGTGTCTTGTCTGGGCCACACAACACCTGGGATAATCTATGTTGAATCGGTGTGTGGCATTTGGGCAATATCTGGCCATATCTGGCCCTTTCAATACATATATAAACTGAATGAATTCATTCAAGTACAAAAAGTAAACTGCACACAGAAAGGCTCCATGTGGGATTTAAACTAAGAGTCTTTCAGCTAACAAATGTTTTTACTGGGATGTTTTTGGTCCCAGATGACAGGATTCTTAAACAGTTTCTAACAGCATGCAGTTAATCAGCCTGATCAGTTTACCAGTATCCATAATCTCTTCACCAATCTTCTAAATAAATTTGTTTTTGTCTGTGAAAAAGCCACATGGTGATCATTTTGGTGGAGGCAGTAGTTTCTCATTTTTTCCAATCCTATTTTAACTGCATATGATGTACAGTGTACAACGCTGTATTGGGAGAATCAGCAGTTATGACTTATGAGACAGAGAGCAACATGTCTCTGTTTGCAGCCTCACTGTCACTAACTCCAGAAATTAAGCTAAGCTGCAGTAGGAACTGGTTAAACTCGTAGAAGATCAATCACATGACGATTCACCAGTCCCATCTGGTGCAGACCTACAACAGAAGGCTGAAGCAGCCAGGATCGTAAACCTGCCAGTTCAGGGCTCCCGTAGTGCCAACCACTGATGCTTAAATCCTCTGCTACATACATCTGAGCTGTTTGGGCCCAAACGCTAAGGAACCACTTTCTGCTGATGTGCTGTTCAAATTTATGATTTTGTTTTCTCTTGATCACGAGGACAGCCAGAGGACATCACAGACCCTCTGCCTACACTAATCTACTGCTATGTTCCAGTCACCAAGAATCAGCTTTCACTGGTTGCAACATACCAGAAACCACAGTTTTTCTTGATTTAGGGTCCTGAAAGAAGCCCAGAAAAGCAACTGCTTGCAGAAACTAATTGTTTGTATAAACTGAAGCTAAGCTTGATTCTGTTTGCTGTATTTAAATCTGAACTGAGATGGGGAAAAAGGCATTTAAATATAATGCGCCATACACTTGGATTCAGCTCCAAACCCGTCTGGGCTTGTTTTGTTGTGTTTCAGTGAACATTTTATGCATGTACTGTATGCTGCTATTGTCTGTTGGCTGTAACAAATGTTACCCTTAGTTGCCGCCTGTCATGGCCAGAGCACTCTTAAGAAAGAGATTTTAAATCTCATGAGGTTTTTCCCCCTAAATCAAGGTTAATAAATAAAGAAATGGTGCTAAATCAGAGCCACCATGATAAAACACTAGTGACATTAATGAGCACGTAGTCAACTGAGAAGAAACAAATACAAGTGACATTTTTAGAATGAATTTAAATCAAGGACACAGTCTACCAAATTAGCTAATCTGATTTCCATAATGATTAATAATTAAAGTAGTATCTCCTATAATAACACCAAGGAGCTTTTTTCTTTGAGTCAGATAAATCTGTTCCCTTCTGTTCAGCAGTCTCAGGAGAAAAGTCTCTCTTTCAGTCAGAAATGTTGTTTAGCTGACGTAGATGACTGATTAGAGATCTACTCCACAGTTGTAGTGGTGCTCTTGTGCACTCATAATCACACTAGAGCAGACTGCAGAGACTCGACTATATTCTATGATTTTTCTTCAAATAAATTTGTCCTCATTTGTCTGAGACTAGAACTGCCATGAGGTCCTTTTGACCTCTCTCACCTTGTATATAGCCTGCATGCTTTTTAAATACTGTAGCCTTTATTATATTTTTATTTATGTATTTATTTTTATCTTTATATTTAAAAATTTAAGTAAATCTTGACAAAGTCTGCTGGAATCAAATTCCTCATTTGTTTGTTCAAACCTGCCAAATAAAGTTGATTCTGATTCTTTTAAATCCACTAAGTCAAGATGGTGGACATGGAGGCTGCGTTCTCCTCAGGAACCTCAGTTTATTCTTGAGTTTGATTAAAACCAGTGGAGATTTCTAGTCTTTCAAACAGGGAAAGCTTATAGTTGGAGTATATCATTCTTATTTAACAGTGGCGTCCCTTTGGTGATTAAGTTGTTTTTCTGTTGTCTGTCCTGTTGTTTATTTCTTCCCTTCGCTGCGGTCCTGATCGGTAAGAGTTTAGCTCTTTTGTGGCCGCAAATTCTTTAGGCTTTTGGAATTCAGTCTCTGTGAGGGGCTGCTGCAGCGGGTGGACGTGAGACACAACAGGCCAGCATCGGACCACTGTGTTCTGATAAGACAATCAATCTGCAGTTAAACAATACACTCACTACAACAGAGGTGTAAAGTGGATTTATTCTCCAAGTTGTATACAAGATAGAGAGCTCATTCACTCACACCACAGAATGCAGGATGATCAGAAATGACAATTTGTCAGCAATGAAACAGCTGTCTTTAAACCATCAGATGAACACAGGAGGACCTTGAGATAAGTTCTTTAGACACCTACGTGTCAAAACTTAGCGACTTGATGGAGCCAAAGTGATAATCAGAAGCGATGGCCCTCAACAGATCAGAATCTAGAGCAAAAGTCACGGACTTATGAATCAGCATTATACAATAAGGCCCCAAAAGTAGTTTTCATATAATAATCATAAAAAGACATTAATTTATTTATATGTAAATTCTGCCCTTCCCTTCCCTTCTCTACAGTGAGTGTTATTTACAGTGTAAGAAATGAAGTATTTCACTGTAGAAATGCCAACAAATGGTCGCTGCTTGTCATTCGACTTCACATGCAAAATCTGTGATGGACTGAAATCGTGCATGAGACATGATAGTATATAAATCTCGGAAATCTTTCAGTCAAAACTGCATTCAGCTTTTCCTCCAATCACCATGCGAACTGATCAGCGTCCAGGCCAGCCGAGGCCAACCCACAGCTCCATTCACTCCCAGAGACGCTGAGAGTCTGTGGGGGCGGGATAACATTGGCATTTAAGTCAATGCCCGTCGAGTTTCGCAGCAATGAAAACTGCACATAATAGGTCATTCATTTATTTTTTTATATTATAGGGCAGGGAGACAGGGGAAGCTCAGCTTCCCTTGCAGTCTCAGAGGAATCCCCTCTGATTAAAACCAGAAGTGCACAAGACTGTGGATGGTAAAGTTATAGTTGAGGATGAGTTGCTACATTTCCTCAATATAAAAATAAATAGCGCAAGTCAGGACGAGACTGTCTTGTTAGCTGTGAACACCTTTAGATGTTTAATCACCTTTTCAATCAGAGTGGATTGAGGCTTCAAAAAAAAAAAAAAAAATGCTGTTTGAACTCTGTCCCACGATGCAGGGCAGCGTCTCTCATAAAGTGGCACAGAAAAATGTAAGTAACATCAAGTCTTGCCTCAAAGTGCCGAATGAGTGTGGAGACAACATTCCTAGTTTTGTGTCTCATTAGTTGGATGAACTACCACCAGTGACTCTTCCAGACATGGATGTCTGTGGTCTTCTCTGGAAAATGGAGCAACTACACTCTGATGTCTTCACCATGTAGTCTGCACTACACCTGCAGGCTGAAGCTGGTGTTGGGCCACAGGCCACGAGTTACAGAGACCGCATGGTTAATGGGACAAAGGAAACAATAAAACTCAAAACCCCAGCATGCCTGGTGATTTCATTGTTCAGCACCAAGGTGTGAAAAGTGATGTCACATCATCTTACTGGCTAAGGACCCTCTCTTCACAGCAGGGATTCCTGGGAAAGGCGGATCACGTCCCCTTCACATAAATACTGGCTCCCTCCTCCCTCCTCTCTCTCTGACCTCCACTACCTGAAGCAAAAGGTACACTTTCTCTCTGGCCTGCACCAGCAAGGTAAATAGCTGAAGGCCCTGGCGATCTGTGTGCAGGAGATCCCTCTGGTTGTATGATGACAATCACACACCTTGTCCGATTGTGACGCGCCTACAGAGTGATCCGCGATGTACGGAAGAAACAATGCGTAGGAATCGCCTGCACGCCTCGGACGTGTGACCGGCCTCAGACGAACCGGGAAGGAAGACAACCTGGCTGCTGTTGCTGTGCAACGCCGCATCTCTCTTTTGACCACAAAGAGAGAAAGAGATGGAGAGCCGCTCCTGGATACTACTGGAGCATACGTTCAAACCTGCCCTATACTACCAATCCTGGGTCATCAATCCAGTTCCACGGACTTCACAACGCCATCGATCGCTTCCAGAGCGATCCATGTAAGAAGCTTTTGTGTCTGGGCAGAGCTTAGTTTAGTTTTGTTTGCCAATTCCATTTTCTCTTGTGTCGCATATGCTTAGAACCAGACCATCGGTCCCAACCGTAACTGAATTTCATTCATGTTTGTTTTTTATTGCAAAAAGCAGCTCCACTCTCTGTTTCCCAGTTCAAAATCAGAGCAGCTCAGTGAAGTTCTGTTGCTGTTGTTGCTGTTGCTAGTCGCTGTTGTTGCTAGTCGCTGTTGCTGGTGCTAGTCGCTAGTCGCTAAGAACATTCTAGCTTTGTTGATTTTACTTTGTCTTTTCTTTCCTCTTTCTCCTTACTAACAATCTTTGTGACGAGGTTACATGTGACTTCGACCACCATCTTGTAGCACCCTAATGTGTGAGTCAGTGGCCATCTTGGTAAGGGACGAATGACCATGTGATCTCGGCCGCCATCTTGGAACCCTTCTCACATTATCTAGCCAGCTTCGTTTAACACACACACACACCCACAGTCTCCCAGCATACATGTATATAAGTTGATACTCCTTTCCATTTAATGTTTTATTTATGCTTTTATTTTATGCTTGTTTTATTTTATGCTTATGTTAGTTTAGTCGTCTTTTAGTTAGTAGATATCAGGACCTTGATTCAAGTGTTTGTTCATTTTAATACTTGTGTTAATAAATTCTGATATATTCTAATGAGAGAAGTTGTTTGTGGTTATTGTACAAAGTTTTGTAACATTTGCTGGTTGAAGAGGTCTGTGCTCAGACTTATACCTTCTCTGTTGCTCTATAGCGCCACACCTGGTCACAGGCTGGCCCGCATAGAACAACAGCCATTTTGAAACTGATTGTGCCATTTAGTCCTTTTTTCCCGTTTCAATTAATTAACTTTGTTAATACCTTTCTGGCTGAATCAAGTGATACTGATGACATGTACAATCTGGAGTCTGGTCTGAGGGAGCAGTTGTAAAGAGTTATTATGAAACACATAAGGTTGGAGTCACTGGAGCTGATGCTACTCTTTCTACTGTGGTTCTCTCCCACCACTTGTGCTTTTGACAAGAGTCCTCTGGAATAATGGAAAAGTTATATGGATATGAAGAGCTCCTACAACTGTCGTGACCTGCGCTTGGCCAGAGTGCAGTGGATGAAGCTGGCCGCATTATTGTTGTTGAGGACAAACTTTCCTCGTTAAGCAGGATCTTAAAGGTCTAAGTTCCATTAATGATAATTTCCATGGTTCTGGGGAGTCTATCATTGACCTCAGAGGGGGAATTAAATGTGGTAGAGCTCCAGGAGGTGTGGCCATTCTGTGGAAAAAGAGACTGGACTTGCTCATAAATGTAAAAAGACCCGGTGAATACTGATGTATATACATGACACAAAATGGCAAAAGACTTATCATTTCAAATGTGTATAGCCCTTATGAATGCCACAATAATGAAAATGATTATTTAAACAGGCTTGCTTTCTTTAATTCCTTTATTCAGAGGAACAATTTCTCTTTTGTCTGTGTTGTTGGTGATATGAATGCAGATTCTAGTTCAGTCTAATGATATGAATATTTTTTGTCAAGTCAGCAACTTAATACTGTCTAGCAGAGAGCTTTTGCCAAAAGATAGTTATACGTACATATGTGATGCCTGACATGTGACATCATGGTCCAATCATTGCCTGTCAACTGCTCATGCTCACATTTCTATTGGACACATTTATTTTGAGATTATTATTAAGTGCCTTGTGAAAGTATCGGGCCCCCTTGAAGTTTTCAACCTTTTCCCACATTTCAGGTGTCAAACCTAAAGATATAAAATTTCAATTTTTTGTCAAGAATCAACAATTGGGACACAATCGTGAAGTTGAATGAAATTTATAGGATATTTTAAACTTTAAAAAATAAAAACCTGAAAAGTAGGGTGTGCAATATTATTTGGTCACCTTGTGTTAATACTTTGTAGCGCCACCTTTTTCTGCAATTACAGCTGCAAGTCTCTTGGGGTTTGTCTCTATGAGATTTCCACATCGAGAGACTGAAATTCTTTCCCATTCTTCCTTGCAAAACAGCTGGAGCTGGGTGAGCTCAGTGAGGTTGGATGGAGCGCGTTTGTGAACAGCAGTCTTCAGCTCTTTCCACAGATTCTAGATTGGATTCAAGTTTGGACTTTGACTTGGCCGTTCTAACACCTGCAATGTCATAAGATTTATTTTCATCCAGTGTTGCATTAATTTTTTACCAAGATCTTGCATTGATGATGGTAGAGTCTGACCGCTGCACAAAGTCTTCTCCAGCACATCCCAAAGATTCTCAATGGGGTTCAGGTCTGGACTCTGTGTTGGGCAATCCATGTGTGAAAATGATGTCTCATGCTCCCTGAACCAGTCTTTCACAATTTGAGCCTGATGAATCCTGACATTGTCATCTTGGAATATGCCTGTGCCATCAGGGAAGAAAAAATTCATTGATGGAATAACCTGGTCATTCAGTATATTCAGGTAGTCAGCTGATCTCATTCTTTGAGGTGCTTTTATCATGAAAAATATAATTGTAGATTTCGGGGTACAACACGTCATGTAAGTCCTTCAGCTCATGTATCCAATCCATCTTAACTGTCTGCACTGGTTGATTCCACCGACTGAGATTTTGATTGAGCATCAAGCATTTCCATGTACTTCTGTCTTTTCTTTTGCCTTCTGATGCAATTTGGGTGTCATTATCTGATGATTTTGGTTAATTTCTGATGTCTAATGCTAGTAAATTGTGAACACATGACTGCATTAGAATGAATGAACTGGTGCTGGACTGTGAAGCTTGAATCACAAAATCGGGGATGATGAGTCAAAGTTCCCAGATGTGTGACGTCAGTGAACACTTTCTATGACTGGAAGTTAACGACTGTATCTTTGATGCCCACACATGTCTAGTCGTGATAATAAAATGTCATCGTCTGCTGTCTCAAAAGCAGCAGTAAGATCCAAATAGCACTAAAACAGTAGAGTGATCACAATCAGCAGACAAAAGCAGTGTTACTGTTCCAAGCCTGGTTGTAAACCCCCCACCTTCCACTTCAGTTGTCCCTGAGGCGAACCCACTGCACCATCATCACTCCTCCACCTAGACACTCAGATCTACCGCTGTGTTTGCCTTCCCCTCTGACGAGCAGCCTGGGCGTGGCACTGCACATCTGCTCCCATTCAACCATCAGCACCAGAGTCTTCAAAAGCCCTGCATTCAACCAGACTCCTCGCCAGATCTTCCCATAGAAACGCCTGATCCAGCTATCTGCAGTGCCACCTCCGTGCCTTCATCCTACCTTTCTACAGGTTGTTTGTTTGGCTGCCAACCCTAGAGTTCACCTTTGACTATTTGGATATTAAACTACAGAACTGCCTTCCTGTCTCCTGAGTGGTTGCATTTGGGTTCAGAAGACAACTCAATCTTAACAAGCAGGTCATTAAAAACTCTTAGCAGTGCTTTTTCTATGCTATGAAACACTTTAAAACCAGACTGGAATTTATCTGAAATGCCAATAAGGTTAAGGTATGACTGCAGTTTGTTTTAAACTGCCTTTCCTAAAACTTTCAACAGTAAGGGAAGCTTGGAAATCGGCCTGTAGTTTGAGAGAACAAAAGGGTTCAGGATTTGTCTTTTTTTTGAGAAGGGGCCGCACAACAGCAGGTCAGAAGGCAGCTGGAACAAAGCCAGACTTCAAAGATGAATTAAGCAGGTCAACAACACATGGCCCTAAGATATTAAAAACATCTTTCAGAGGCAAGAAGGAATACTGGCAGGGGAAAGTTAGATGGTCTCAGGTGCTTAACAATCTTATTTAAAGAGGAGAGAGACACCTGCTCCATATTCTCAGAGGTAAATGGACGAAGGAAGAAGGTGCAGGATTCCAAAGAGAAAAAGAGGTCCTGTTTAAAAAAAAAATAAGAAATCTAACACAAGCACCTGTGAAGACACAAAACCATCTGAGTCACAGAGATTCATAAGAGAGTCAAGAGTCCTAAAAAAAAGATTGAGGTTTGTTAGAATTGTTTGATTTAGAGCTTGATTTTTCTAAACTGTTTTTGCAGCTTTAACAGCTCTTTGTTATTCTTAATAAACTGTTCCTAAGAATTTCTAAGAAGATTTGAAGATCTTTTTTTTCTTTCAGCACTGAGAACACGAGGGGTCTCATTCAGTCATGGGTATACCATGAGCTTGAAATGCTTAGTCCTAAAAAGGAGCAACAGATCACAGATCGGGACTTAGATTACCGTACTAATGCCTTACAGAGTACTGAGGTCTCAAAGCTGTAGAGAAGTGAGATGCTGTGGAAGGGTTTATCGTGCAAATGCGGCGCATGGTCTTCAAAATATGGACGCGTAACAGAAAATAAAACAGCAAAATAGTCAGAAATGCCTGTGTCAAAGATCTCACTGACCTATAAACTCAAGCTGAAAGACGACACAAGTCTCAATGAGTTGGCCTTCTGGTGTGTTGCTCCAGTCAAGGAGTGATATTGAAAAAATCCACTCATCAGGGGTTTGGACTCACAACAAGCATGGATAATAAATTCATCAATAATTAAATAGTGATCAAAATCCACAGTCATGGCAGCCAGCAGGTCTTCAAAGTCCTGAATAAAATCTTTATTGAATTTTGCTGGACAAATGGAACAGTGCACACAGGACAGGGAGCGTCAAAGTTTATGACAGAAGTCTGCAGTTCAAAGCTGGAAAAAGTGTCAGTCGGGTAGTTGTTGGCAACTGAAGCTGGATCTAATTATTGATGCCAGCCCCCCCCCAGACAACTTCTTCCAGTTGTCTGGGGGGGGGGGGCTGTGGAGCAAGTGGTTAGGTAGAAGAAGTTCGGAGAATGGAGAGGACTCACCAGCTTGAAGTCAAGTCTCCATGGTGAACATAAAACCAATCCCCTTGAGGTGAAAAGGTCATTCACCATAAAAGTATTATTTGCTAGTCATTTTGAATTAATTCAAGCCAAGCGAAGAACCATATCCTTCTGCTTGTGCACAGAGGCTGCAGCAAGTTGGCGAAGGTTCCCAAATCCTACACCTTGGGGGGTGGCAGCGGGCCAGACTACCACTGAGAACAGGTTCCTCCACTGACAGGTGAACAGCCGGGTGAGCAGGAACAACTGGTTGAATCGACTGAAGACCCGATGGTCATAAGGTCACTGAGCGGGGACAGACGAGGATCGGTCCCACAGCCTCCACACTCACCAGAACACCTACACGTCTCCCATGTCATGAACACTTCCCTCACAAGGTGGCAGAAGGTTATAGAATAAAACACTTCCAATTGTATGTTCTTAGAAGGTGAGGAGAAGACTGTGAATTGTGGGGCCAAACGCTTGCCAAAATGTGAAGAGAGAAAGAGAGAAAAAAAAATCTACTTGCATAGAAAATAAATGTTCTGGCATCATTATGGTGTTATGGTGGACTTTTTGGATATGCTAACTTTGTTCACCAGGTTGTTGTAGTCCGCCATCATATTTGAGATTCTATTTTAAAGAAGTTGACTATTTGAGTAAAGAATGAGGGAAAAGAAGCAAGAATTAAATAGTGGAGATTGTTTGTTTTTCTCCATATCTAAGAGCTTCCTGAGGCCATGATAGACTGGAACTAATTTAGCCCATTTCAGAGGGGCTGCAAAGAGGTAAATATAGCAGAGAAACAGAATTAATTCATGTTATGTTTCCAGGCTAGAATAATATATATATTTTTTTAAAAAAGCAATCAGTTTAAGTTCTTTTTTTTTTCTTTTTTGGAAAGCATTTAAACATATTCTCTATGACGCAGATTTCACTTTCAACATGATGGATTGCAGATTACAGTCTCATGTAGTCACGATCCTTTACCAGAAGGTTTTAAAGGATTCTTTGTCTGAGCAAACAAAAAAAGAGTTATAAGATATATAAAAGAAGAAAATAACCATGTCAAGCTCATTTTATCTTGGGAAGCATATCAATATCAAACTGGTTTTTCTTTGCAGGAAAAAAAAAGAAAGAAAGGAATGGTTGATGAGACCAGGAGGCTTTGCACTTCTGCTAGAAGAGCCTCCAGCAGCAGCAGAGAAAATTCTGCCTGGTTTGCATCACAGTTTCATCAGCTGCTTCAAATTCAATTCTCAAAACTGAATGAAAAATACAGAGGCAGCCAGACACATGCGAAACCCAACAGCAATCCCCAGGCTGATTTCATCATCACATCTTGGCTGGAGCAGTCGCTTTTCTGCTCTTAGTTGCCATTTACAGATGGGTGAAGATGTACAGTGAAAGTAGAGGGACTATCAGTTGAAACTGATAACAGGAGGGCATGCAATATTGAATTTCACTGTATGTGAAACAGAAAGCAAAATGAAAATCATACAAAGCAGAACAGTGGAGAACGCTCAGAGGTTTATAGTTTCACAGTGATGTTACCGCTCTGCATTATCAGCTGCTGATATGTTGAATCTCACTATACTAAAAGTGAACTTTAGTGAACAGTAAATTTAATGATCTACCCTTTTCATGTTGTGCAATGCAACTTGCATTAATCTTAATAGATTGCAAAAATCTTACAGTGCGTACCCGACCTCAGGCTGGCTACACACTACGTGTACAATTTTCAAATCTAAACCAGTTTTAAAGACATGAGATCACAGATATAAAAACAGTATCAACCACTGTTTTAAATGTTATAATCCTCCAAATGCACACACTAAACAATTTAGTAAAGACTGTGAGACTACACACCAAATGCCCATAGTTACAATGTCACAGATCAAACGTGGCTTCAGAAGAAAACTCAAATATGGCAGGTACTTGGGTTTTGATACAGTTCCATCAGCCGGTCCCCTTTTTCTATATTCCATTTGGTTCAGGTTGTTTTCTGTTTTGTTCTGTTCCTCGCCATGCTTGTGAGTGATAAAAGCTTTCAGCATCCAGTTGGTGACGCTACACGGTCTGCTCACTCTCATTGGCTTTTGAGGCATTCAGCTTTAGGCAAGAATCATAAATATGAAACATGTTTGATATGTAAGTGTTGAGATGACAGTCTCTGATGCAACTGCAAACAATAAAAGCCTTTTATTGACTCCACACACTTAAGGGATATTGAAACAAATATAATGTTGACCTGAATATTTGACGACCCTGCTTACAGGATGAGTGTGTGTGGTTGTTTGCATGTGGCCTTGTGATTGGCTTAAGGCCTGTACTGGGGACATGAGGAGAGCTGGACGAGACTCCAGCAGTCCCCTGTGACCCTAAACTACAAGAAAAAGTGATTAGAGATGATGGATGAAAGAAAAATGAGTGATAGTTAATTTTTTTTTTTAGGTAATCAGTTTGCATGGTATTAGACAGTAGGTTAAAATGCTGTTCCAGTAATATTCACTGAGAACTAGGAAATGTTTAGGAAATGTTACATAACTTAGCCCAACTTGAATAAGTCTGTGATTTTCAATGCAAATGCAGTATATTTAACTTGAGTTTCTCTCTATAATTTCCTCTCAGTGGTAAACAAAGTATTATTGAATTGAACTGAATTTAACTGGATGGATAGATGAATTTAATTTAATTGAAATGGTAATTCTTAATAAGTCAGGAGCATGTCTAACTTATTTAAACTCAAGTGTAGTACTACACTAAAAAAACTTTTGTCAGCAAAACTTGTAATTCTTAGTTCACTTTACTCACTTATGAAATTTCTGTGCATTTTCATTGTAAGATTAACTAATAGGATTTTACAGTGTAATTACTTGTCCTCACTTATAAACAGCTTTTCTACCTGTGGACTGATGGATCCCTAAGCGTTTTGAGATTATGTTTTACCCCTATACAGCCTCATACAGGTTACATTAGAATTATGTAGAATTCCATTTTGATAGCGTGTCAAGGTTCACATCAGCTGACACTTCCTATGAATTGCAGACACTGTCTGTGAGAGAGGCCATCAAGCTGAATGAGGTATTGAGCTTGATTGAGCTTGGGAAGTAGCTAATAGGTACCAGCAGGCCAAGAAGATTACAGCCAGTCACTGAGGCAAAAACTCAGGTTTGGTAAGAGTTAAGTGAGGCCATGGAAAGCAACTTTTGAACCATTCTAAGTTGATTCTGGTGAACCATCAAGTGGCTCAGGCAAGGAAACCTGTGCTCCATCAACACTGTACAGTGAAGATGGGGTGGTGTTGCTCTAGACCAGAGATGCCATCAGACAGTGGAAGAAATTCTTTGAGAATCCTCTCAATCCCATCAACACATCATCTACAGAGGAGCTGAGTCTGTGTTCTGGGATGGGCTTGCCCATAGCTGTTGCTGAGGTCAACAGGGTAGTTGAAAAGCCCCACAGTGACAGGGCTCTGTCCTAAACTCCTCAAGACTCTGGAATGTTGTGGAGTTGTCTTCTTTGACACAACCCTGGAACATTGCATGGATATTGGGCTCAGTTCCTCTGAATTGGCTGACTGAAGTGGTGGTTCCCCTTTTTAAGACGGGGGACTGGAGGGTGATGTTCCAAATACAGGAGAATCACTCCCCTGCTTTCCTGGTAAGGTCTATGCAGGGGTGCTGGAGAAGAGAGTCCAGCTAGCAGTTGAATAGTTTGGTGGTGTCATGATTTCATCTCTGCCTTGTTTTTTTTTTTTTTTCCATTTTAAAGAGTTTGTAGCACTTCTGGCCTTTATTTACAGTGGTGAGAGACAAGAAGGAGGGCCAGAGAGCGAATGGTGAGGACACACAGCACAGGGTTGCAGGCTGGGAGTCAACCAAGCCTCTGTACATGGACTAGCTGCTTAAACCACTGGGCTTCAGTGGCCCTCATCTCTGCTTTATGACTGTCTATTTACTGGTCAATCTTTGTTCTTACACTCACAGACTCTCCTCAAGAGATGGATTGAGAAGTTGAAGTCACCTGGGAAAGACTCGGAGCAGAGTTGCCACTTTTCCACAGTGAGAGGGATCAATAGAGGTAGTTTGTGCATCTAGTTAGGATGCATTCTGGTCGCCTCCCTGGGGAGGTGTTTTGGGCATATCCAACTAGAAGGTCTCAGGTCTGGTCGAGGAATGCCTTGGAGACCTCCTGTTGGAGACCTCCCGTTGGAGCTGGAGGAGATAGATGAAGGTCTGGGCCTCTCTATTTAGACTGCTGCCCCTATGACCCTAACCCTGATAAACAGAAGTTAATGAATCGATCGATTGTTTATCTGCCACAGTTGCTCCAAACCACACCTCCAAACTTATTCAATTAATTGGACTCCTTGAAATAATTAGTCTATGGTTTTACTTATGTTTTCCACCAGCACTGTGAATGTTTCACGGATGTGTACATAAAGACATGAGAATTTGTAACCATGTGATTGACACCAGCTTAAGCATGATGTGTTTATCTATTGAGATTTAGATGAAGATCATGTCACATTTCATGGCAATTAAATGCAGAAAACTAGTTAATCCCAACAGGTTCACACTCACTTTTCTTTCGCTATGTTAATTTGCAGAGTGAAATATTCATTCAGCTTGTCTTGTTCAACACCTCGCCTGGCTCAAGTCAAGCCAAATAAAATAGAAGTGACGAGTATCTGAGTATTCTATTAGTTTAGCCAAACACTTTCATTTTCTATGATGCATAAAAGATTATAACCTCTAAGAGGCGCTATCAGGGAGATTTATTTTTTTCTCTAAACAAAAGTGGGGCTGCAGTGCTTGACTTTTACTTACGAGTCATTGCGGCTGGCAGAACTTTTTCACTCGGACATAAATCATCTATACCTGCGTATTACTGTATGGGCTCACATGGGTCTGCTGGAACCCATTTCAGCTTTCTTTGGGCAAAAGGGAGGGGTACACCCTGAACCAGGTCACCTGTCTATTACAAGGGTATATACAGACAAGCAACCACTCACACGCTCAGTTAAGTTGATATACCTGTCCGAATGACCTGGAGAAAACACACACACACACACACACACAGGGAGAACACGCTAACTCCACTCAGAAAGGCCCCAGCCAAGATTTGAACCAGGAATTTTCTGACTGTGTGGTAACAGTGCTAACCGCCGAAGCCACCATGCTGCCCTCGCCGTGCTCATGTAGATCCTTGTGTTTTGTCAGGTGGCCTCGGCAGAGCTGCTGCATGCTGTGCTGCAGTTGTGCAAGTCTTTTCTCTGTGGTCTGACTATACAGGACGCAGCAGCCAGTGTGTAACACATCTCAACCGCACTGTCATCTGCAGACAATACAGAGTGTTTCCTTCCTCATTTGCAGCAACAACACAGTGCAGAGAAACATCAGACACACTGCTGTCATGTGAGCTAGAAAAAAGGCGGGAAAACCCTCTAACCGTTAAACTTGAACTGAGGTCATTGACTCACTTCAGAATGCTCTTACTTCCTTATTATGACTTTCACTTCCCCTGTAATGGGTGAGAATTTGAATCTTAAGGGAAAAAAAACACAAAAGCCGCTATTTGCAATTTTTGACCTCAGATACGTCGAATGCATTTCTTTATGAATTACATTTACTAAACCTATGTTATCATCCATAGGGCTGCTGTCAGCTGGGGTCCATTCCACCTGATAGTGGTTTAAAGGTATCAGGCTTGATACTGGCTCAAAGGTCCATATAGCCAGCAGTTTTCATCACCATAGAGTTCAGTGTTATTCATTTTGTCCTTATCATTAAAAAAAAAAATAAAAAAAATTAAACAAATAAACAAATGGTTTAAAACAGAGGAGAGAAAATCAAGGGAGCGCATACAAATATTATATATTTATATATATATTTAATTTTTTTCGATGCCTTTTCAAAACTTGGTTCTTGCACTGCAGAAGAAAAAAAAAGACTGTTGAGGAGTAGTTTTGAGATAAGAGTGTTATGCTAGCCCTGGGAAAATCCAAGTGATCAAGTTTGATGTTCATGCTGAAGATGAAAGCAAAATTATTTATTGTCCCATTTTCACTGCAAGAGAATTTCCCTCTTAGGAGAGCTCTCACTTGCTCTTCAACCAAGAGAACAGATGATTCACTTTCAGTTTCTGTCAGCCAGAAAGTCCCTGTTCTAGTGTTAGTGGACCTGCAGTGATCCTGGTCCAACACAAAACCTAAAGCCTCCTAGATCAGTCCAGATCAGATCAGGCTGACAAAAAGACAAGTTGTGCCATTTTGTTCTCAGGCTTGTTCCGTGAGATGGTAATAAACAGTAATTAAAAGATCACAGTTGTCATTCAGAGCTGTAAAAAGCAGCTTTCAGGTTGACAGGCTGTAGGAATTCCTCTTCTAGCTTGATATTTGTATTTTGGTTGATGTTAATCCATTCATATCCAACCATTCAGTTTACATTTACAACTCCAGAATTACATTTATGATCTATTAATATTTTGACTCCCTGTTGATCTGCATGTGCGTGTGTGTGTTTGTGTGTGTGTGTGTCCAAGGGAAAACACATTAAATGTCAATTCAAGAGATGACATATCAAAGTGAAGATGATTTCATTATGACATTTGAAATCATGACTTTCCAGCATCAGTGAGTTTACTTTAAAGTGGTTTGGTAACTACAGACCTGAGTATTTCCATTCAAAAATAACGTAGCCATAAAAACTGGGAAACTTAGTTCTATTGTGGCCTAGTATTACATATATGATAACATGTTGTCTTCATGTCTTAAATAAGTTTCATTATTTTTCATTAACACTCCAGCACATGAAAATTGAAACATAACTTATTACGTGGACTGTCGAAAGACGGTGAGATAATCACTCTCCGGTTGTCGGGGTTTGAATGGACATCTTCAGTGAGGAACACTCAGAAGGGACTGTTTAACACGACGCTAACCTTGGAGTGACCTTTCCAGCAGGTAATCCAGGCTGGCGGGTGGAGGATAATGCTGAGTAAAGACGCTGGTGAAACTAATCTGTCCTAACGTGGAGCAACAGCAGCAGCTCAGTCAGATCCTAGATCCCAGACTGTCTGAGTGGTCCAGCAGAGGATTCACCGCCACAGCACTTTTACCACACGGATCATTGCTCTATCCAGTTTCCATGATCACTAAGCAGTTTTTGATGTTACATATAAGACTTACCACATTTTTTTCTTCTTTTTCAAAGGAAGCAAAGTAAATGTAGATGTTGTTTCCACACAGTTTATATCACCGTTCAGCTGAAGACTACCAGCTTGTGACAAGATTGGATAAGTAGTTCACAAATCTATAATCATAAAATTATTTTTTAGAGACTTGTTATTTAAACACTGAGAAATTGTATTGAAAATCAGATAAGTGATTTCTGTGATAGACTGGTGAACTGTCTGGGGTGTATCCCACCTCTCACCCAGTGGGAGCTGGGATGAGGTCCAGCAGAACCCCATGACCCTAAATATGAATAAAGCGGTTATGGAAAACTAATGAAAATGGATGGATGATTCAGAAGCAGCTCTATCTGAACTCAGTGGTCAAAAATATCTAGCTGGCCTCCAAGGAGAAGGTGGGAGTGATGCCTTGATTCTGCGGCTAAAACCACAAGTAGTTCGTCTGGTCAAACATCCAACTTGTTGGCCTCAAACATGTCACAAAATCCCCTGCAAATGATTGGCTCAGTTGCTGTAAATGAAAGAAAGCAGAAAAACTCCCAAAGTAAATGTTGGAGATGTTGCATTTGTCAATCCTTAAGAAAGTATAGTGGCCAGTTTGTGGAGGAACCAGTCTGTGATTCCTGGTTACTCCCCTCACTGATTTGGGGATCACTCTATAAGAATATCTAGACCAGCAGAAATATGAAATACTACATCAATCTGCTGAGCACAAACAAAAACATGCTTCTGCCTTTGAATCAAAGTGGGAGTTTTAGAAGGAGTGATTACTGGCCCAGCAAGGCTGAATAAAAGCTCTGTTCTGGAGGATGTAAGAGGACAGAAGACGATGAAAAGACAATGGAAATAAACCCAACGGCCGCTTCCTGTTTCTCCCTTCCTCGTTGGTCGCGGTGAACTCAGCTTTCTGTCATGCTGTGGTTAAAGAAAAACATACATATCAACTCTTGTCTCACTTCCTGTAGTAAAACTGCCATCTACTCAGCCGAGCAACAACCAAAACAGGAAGAGAGACAAGAGTGAGCTGCAGCATGACAAAGCACATCGATAAACTGGCAAGCCTTTGTTTACCATGTGCAAAAATCCTAAGATGAAACATTTATGCAGAAATTGATTTATGAAAAAGTGCAGTTCAGCTCATTGTAAGACATTTCTCTCACTTGCTGGATATGCAGCATTCACATGCAGACACACACACTCAACACAACACAAATGGAACACTCATGGTTTAAACATTTCGTGAAAATATTCAAAATGCTCTGAGAGTACTTTGGCATGTTTTTCCCGACTCAGTTTTACCTCACAGTGCATTTAATATACTTCAGTAATGGATAGTGTTACCTTTTAACACTGATTTCAAAAGGATCCACAGGCTCCAGAAGAAGAGGGTTTTTTGGAGCAGTGATTCTCAACTGGTGAGTCACGACCCAAACGTGGGTCGCAGACCCGTTTTCAGTGGGTCGTGGGCCTTTGCCTGGGGAAGGAAATTCTAAAAAAGAAAAAAAAAAGCGTGTCATTCATACTCCTTAACAGTAGATGGTGATAATGCCCTGTAATGCGAGTTGACACCCGCCAGTTCACACCATAGAAAAAGACCTGCAAAGTTTGTTTACATATGTTGAGCATGGTGGAACACAGATACAACGGAGAATATATGAGATATGGATTTTCTTATCTTGAAGACAAAGGTTATTCAGCTAAAACGATAAATTTGGAGTTCTTTTTGAAACTACTGCTCAGTGGTTGCACTGTTTTTTTTTCATGTTTGTGCATAAAAGCACCGTTGAGTCTTAAAAATGGCTTTTACTGAAATGTTCTGTTTGTTATCTCAGCTTTATGATTAATGCTTGAATAAGTGACTAGATAGTTTTAATAGGAAATTGTTATATATTCAGGAAGTGGGTACTCAGCAAATACTACATATTTGAGTTATTTTTGAAACTACTGCTCAGTGGTTGCACTATTTTATTTAATGTTTGTGCATGTTGAGTCTTAAAAAAGGCTAAAGTTACTGAAGTGAAGTGTTTTGGATTTAATTAAAATGCAGCTAATTGAGCATCAAAGGGAATATTTCCCACTTGAAGTCATTTTGGTTATGCCATTTTAGTTTTTGCCGTTTTGGTTCACCAATAAACATATTTTTTTGTGTTGACATTCTGTGATATTCTGTTTTACTCTCCGATTCAAACTGCACGATCTTTTCATTCAGTAAATTTGAGAAGTTTGAAATTTTCCTTGATTTGGGTCACAGGCTTGTCATTAAGGGTGGTGGTGGGTCCTGAAACCAAACCAGTTGAGCACCACTGTGTTAGAGTACAGTGTCTGACTCCGCCCACCAAAACCAGTGCAAAAATCAAAAAACAAATAATGAGCTATTTTTAATCTGTGTATCATTCGTTCTTTCCATTTTCAATTGGCAATCAAAACTTAAAAAATGAAAAAGGGACGTTTTATTTTGTTTTTCGTTTTTTAATCTAACACAAAAAACGAAAAAATGCATGGATTTTTGTATTTCAATTTAAGACTTGGATCAAAAATACGTAATTAAAAATGGGCCACGGGACCGAATTTGTTTTTAATATTTAATTGGTCCGATTTACGTGACCCGGAAGTGAACAATTTAGTCTGTAAAAAAAAAATAAATAAATAAAATAAAAAAAAAATAAAATTTGGACTGCAACAAAACTTTCAAGCCCCTCTGCTTGAGTCTGTGGCGTGGTAACTCCATTTATCATCAGATCTGCTCCATGCGTTCACTGTGATGCTCCATTCACTTACTGTTTACTTCAGTGCAGCTCCCTCCAGTGGTGTAGATATGTAATGACAATAGAAAAGTCTAGATCTTGATTATAACACGACCCCCATTTTTGAGAATATGATTTGCATTTTTGTGCACACCAGCATCTTCTGTACCATGTGAAAGGCCAGAGAGGTTGTGTCAAAAAAAAGGAATCCCTCAAAACCTGTTGACAGACTAACTTCTTAATAAAAATTAATAGTTTCCCCCTGTTCTGTACGTCATCGTTCAAGTTACACAAGCATATTCAGTTCCATTTTTTAAATTCGACCGGTACTTTCACTGTACTCTGCCTGCTTAGGCTCATACCATTCCCCTAAAGTGACAAAAACATTATTACACAACCTGCCATATCATATGATACTTCCAAACTGGGAAACTTTACACTCACATAATACATTCATGGCATATTTTATTATACACATATAAGACAATGTACGTAGAGAATTTATTTGCTCATACGTTCTTTGTAAGTCATAGTCATCGCCGTTTTTTGTAATTCATAGCCATCCCCAAGGGCCATGACAGACAAATATTCAATCCGCCACAACCAGTTATGGTTGAGATCCAGCTGCCTGTGATTATAAACCTGTCCAGTAGGTGGCTTCGTGTGCAGATGAAGCTACTACTAATGAACCCTTTTTTGAACCGATTGGCTCAAGTGGTTTGATGCCTCTAGCTTCATCTCACCATCACTACAGGATACCCATCTGCTGCAACATCCAGGAAATTTTGGCATGTGTCAAACTGCTGTTAAATAAACAAGTCAGACCAATATTAAATTTCAGCACCACAATGCTAGCCGAACTGCTGTGCTCAAAGCCATTCCCGTGTCACGTAAAGTGGACCAATTAAATATTAAAAACAAATTCAGTCCTGTAATCCCTTTCTCTCATATTCTATTTTTTACCTTAAGAACAAAATCAAAACAGCGAAAAATAGCCCATTATTTGTTTTTAGAGTTTTGATTTGTAAACCAGTAATGAGATAACAGGTGTTTTCCAATTTTGGATTCTAAATCTGATATTAAATTTACGAATGATACGCTGATATTTAAAGAGATTATGAATAGGATGCTTTTGTATTGTATCCCTGTGTTATATTGAGTTCTGGAAACCTCAAAAAATTGTGTAAACTTTGCAAAAAATGCATTGCCAAGTTTAATATAAAGGTTTATCCTGGAGTAAATTCAGCTAATTTGCTTGCAACCAAAAATATATACAGCAACTGTAAACTGACATTTCTTAACAAATGACGTGCAGTGTGAGCTAATCACTGAAAACCATACTTTCGAAATCATTTGTCTATGGTGAGAAGGCATTCATGAAAGGTTCTGCATTAGGTAAAGTGATAAGTCATAATGAGTCAGAGCTGTACCTTAAACAGTGTACAGTATGAGCTGTTCAATTTTTTATAGCATTTTTTATTATCTGTTGGGATCTGGCATCTGTATGACTAAAATACATTTCTCTAAATACTATGGTAAATGCATCCAGAGTTATTATTGTTTGACCCCCAATTTTTTTTTTTTTTTTTGTAAAACCAGTTACCTAATCAGCTACCTAAGACCTCACCTATTCCACCTCGTGAATGCAGGTTTCCTTGCTGATTGAGTCATTTTACTTTTTTTTTTTTCTTTTTTCTTCTTCTTTCTTCTGGTTGCAGGTCAACTGCTTGGTGCATTATTTTTGCTTTATTTTGAGTGTTTGTAGTTGGGACACCCCCCTCCCGTTCTTTGTCTTTGTGGTGTTTGCTTTCCTTTTTGGTGCTCCACTTTCAGATCTTTCTGAACATTTTATAACAGAAAGACTGAAATTTACATATGATGTCAGAGGATCTACAGCTTATTCATTGAACACCAAAGATGCGTCAAAGCCAAAGGCATCAGTTTTTCCCCCAGGATTTCCCCCATATGCACATGCAACAGTTGGACATGGGTTACTACACAAACTGCAGCTTAACTTTTAATTCCCAGTGATTTTTCTTGTTTTTTTCTTTGAGTCTTGTGGGTTTTTTATGTTGAGTCCAGATTTGCTGATACATTAAAACAGCGCTGTATATGTCTGTTGTTGACTGTTGGTTTTTGTCCTATTGGGAACCCCACAGCATGTAAAGCCGGGCATACACTGTGCGATATTTTAAATCGTTTGATTCAGCCCTATCTCAAACTGCACGACTAGATCGCTGAGTTCAAAAGTTCGCAGCCCACGAGTAATGCTCTCACACTGTACGGCCCGATGCTCTGATGCGACTTGACTGCTTACACTATGCGATACCTTCACGAGGAGCGACCAGGATTTCAAACAAATTTGATTTTCTTGCGAGCACACGACTTGTGATCGGGAGCTCGTCGGGAGGTGTTAATCTCTCGTCGTTACCCCACGTATACTGCACGAAGCACGACCCACGATAGGGTTGAAATTCGGCCCGATCCAAAAAATACTCGCAGGACTGGAAAATCGGCTCAAAACGAGCCGACAGTCGCACAGTGTATGCCCGGCTTAAGAGAGGGCAGATATAGATGGTTTGGACACACACAGAGGAGGGATAGTGGATACATTGTTAGAAGGGTGCTGGAGATGGAACTACCAGGCAGGAGAACAAGGGGAAGACCAAAGAAGAGATTTCCAAATGTGGTGAAAGAGGATAAGCAGTTGATTAGTGTGACGGAGAAAGATGAAAAAGATGGTGTAAGTTTGCACAAATGACAAAGACCAGCACGCATGACATCACATCACAGCACACACACATTTAGGTTTTTCCTTCATTCCCTTCCATTTGAATGATTCTGTGGGGGAAACTATAAAATCCCTCTAAACTGAACTGTCTTGTAGTTGGGTATGTCATAAGTGGAATCAACCCTCTGCTCTCTGACCAGTTACACAGTGGCTCGACAAGCTATGTAACATGCTAAGTAATTGATGAACTGATTTGCTGTCTGATTAACTTGACTTGCATGTTGGGATGGTGCTGCACAGTGGTGTGCACAGACACCAGGTGGTGCTATAGCACTTGCCCATTTCCCTTTGGACCAAGCAGGTTCCCTCCTCAACGTTAGTCGTTTTTTTAAAAATAAAACATTAAACACACACATTCTACTCTGGAGTTGCCCAGGGTGAGAGGCGACGGGCTGGTGTGGGCTTGCTTATAGCCCCCCAGCTTGGAGCCTGTACATTGGGGTTTTTCCCGGTGGATGAGAGGGTAGCTTCCCTGCGCCTTCGGGTCGGGGAACGGGCTCTGACTGTCATTTGCGCTTATGCACCAAATGACAGTTCAGAGTACCCAGCCTTCATGGGGTCCTTGGCGGGGGTGCTGAAAAGCGCCCCTAATGGGGACTCCTTTATCCTGCTGGGGGACTTCAACGCTCACGTTGGCAATGACAGTCGTACCTGGAGGGGCGTGATTGGGAGGAACGGCCTCTCTGATCTGAACCAGAGTGGTGTTTTGTTGTTGGACTTCTGTGCTTGTCACAGTTTGTCCATAACAAACACCCTGTTCAAACATAAGAGTGTCCATAAATGCACATGGCATCAGGACACTCTTGGCCGCAGATCGATGATCGACTTTATAGTCTTATTATCTGATCTTCGGCCGTATGTTTTGGACACTCGGGTAAAGAGAGGAGCTGAGCTGTCAACTGATCACTACCTGGTGGTGGGTTGGATCAGATGGCGGGGGAGAATGCCGGTCAGACCTGGTCCCTGGCCCAAACGTGTAGTAGTGAGGGTCTGCTGGGAACGTCTGGCAGAGGAAACCTGTCAGAAAGATCTTCAACTCACACCTCCGACAGAGCTTCAATGACATCCCGGGGGAGGCGGGGGACATTGAGTCTGAATGGGGCATGTTCCGCGCCTCCATTGCTGAAGCGGCTGACCGGAGCTGTGGCCGTAAGGTCGTCGGTACCTGTCGTGGTGGCAATCCTCGAACTCGGTGGTGGACACCTCGAGTGAGAGAGGCCGTCAGACTGAAGAAGGAGTCCTACCGGGCTTGGCTAGCTTGTGGGACTCCGGAATCAGCAGACAGGTATCGGCAGGCCAAGCGGGCGGTGGCTTTGGTGGTCTCTGAGGCGAAAACTTGGGTGTGGGAGGAGTTCGGTGAGGCCATGGAAAAAGACTTTCGATCGGCTCCACGGAGATTCTGGCAAACCGTCGGACGGCTCAGGCGGGGAAAGCAGTGCTTCACCAACACTGTGTATAGTGGGGGTGGGGTGCTGCTGACCTCGACTGGAGATGACGTTCGGCGGTGGAAGGAATACTTCGAGGACCTTCTCAATCCCACCAACATGTCATCCGTGGAGGATGCTGAGCCTGTGGATTTAGAGGTGGACTCGTCCATTACTGGAGCTGAGGTCGCTGAGGTAGTTAAGAAGCTGCACAGTAGCCGAGCTCCGGGGGTAGACGAGATCCGCCCTGATTTCCTGAAGGCTCTGGATGTTGTAGGACTGTCTTGGTTGACACATCTCTGCAACATCGCATGGAAATCGGGGGCAGTACCTCTGGATTGGCAGACCGGGGTGGTGGTTCCCCTTTTTAAGAAGGGGGACCAGAGGGTGTGTTCCAATTACAGGGGAATCACACTCCTCAGCCTCCCTGGTCAGGTCTATGCAGGGGTGCTGGAGAAGAGAGTTCGATCGATTATCGAATCCCAGATTCAGGAGGAACAATGCGGGTTCCATCCTGGTTGTGGAACACTGGACCAACTCTATACCCTCACTAGGGTCCTGGAGGGAACATGGGAATTTGCCCAACCAGTCCACATGTGTTTTGTGGACTTGGAGAAGGCATTTGACCGTGTCCCTCGGGGGGTCCTGTGGGGGGTACTCCAGGAGTATGGGGTGCTGGGCCCGTTGTTATGGGCTGTCCAGTCCCTGTACAGATGGAGTGGGAGCTTGGTCCGCATTGCCGGTTGTAGGTTGGATTCGTTTTCAGTTGGAGTTGGACTTCACCAGGGCTGCTCTTTGTCACCGATTCTGTTCATAACGTTTATGGACAGAATTCTAGGCGCAGCCAAGGAGCGGAAGGGGTTCCGATTCGGTGGTGTCGGGATCTCATCTCTGCTGTTTGCGGATGACGTGGTCCTGTTGGCGCCATCGAGTGGGGATCTGCAGCTCTCGCTGGAGCAGTTCGCAGCCAAGTGTGAAGCGGCAGGGATGAGAATCAGCACCTCCAAATCTGAGACCATGGTTCTCAGTTGGAAAAGGGTAGAATGCCTCCTCCGGGTCGGGAGTGAGGTCCTGCTTCAAGTGGAGGAGTTTAAGTATTTCGGGGTTTGTTCACAAGTGATGGGAGAAAGGAGAGATCGAGAGATCGACAGACGGATTGGTGCAGTGGCTGCTGTGGTGCAGACTCTGTACCGGTCCGTTGTGGTGAAGAGAGAGCTGAGCCAAAAGGTGAGGCTCTCTGTTTACAGGTCGATCTTTGTTCCAACCTTCACCTATGGTCATGAACTGTGGGTAGTGACAGAAAGAATGAGATCACGGATACAAGCGGCAGAAATGAGTTTTCTCCGCAGGGTGGCTGGACTCTCCCTTAGAGATAAGGTGAGAAGTTCAGTCATTCGGGAGAGACTCAGAGTAGAGCCGCTGCTCCTTCACATCGAGAGGAGCCAGTTGAGGTGGTTCGGGTATCTGGTTAGGATGCCCCCCAGACGCCTCCCTGGGGAGGTGTTTCGGGCATGTCCAACTGGGGGGAGACCACAGGGCAGGCCCAGGACCCGCTGGAGAGATTATGTCTCTCGGCTGGCCTGGGAACGCCTCGGGTTTCTACCAGAGGAGCTTGTGGAAGCGGGGAGGGAGGTCTTGGCCTTTCTGCTGAAGCTGCTGCCCCCGCGACCCAACTTCGGATAAGCGGAAGTTAATGGATGGATGGATGGATGGATGGATGGATGGATGGATGGATGAATAAACACACACACTCTCACACACACACACCCCCGTGCCGTGCCCCACCCCATCTCTTCGTTTGTCAACGTGAACGCGCATAGTGGACCCAAATGCACGTCGCAGCAGCATTGGACTGTCTGCAGAGCTGCACAGTGTACTGACCTACCAGCCACCACCAGGTAACACATAAATGAATCGAGTGTATTGTTTGCCCCCTAAGCCTCAGTTGCCAAGCTATAAGCTATTAGGTGCGTTTATTTGTCTCTGTTGTGAAGTAGCCTGTCTCATACAGCGCCAAACAGGTGAGCCTAAATTAGCTGACTGCCCACCTGCTTAACAAGCTAGACGCTAGCCATAATAATCAACACTTTGGGCTGGTGGTCCCAAAGCGTCATTATCTGACTACCTGGGAATGAGTTAGTTAGAGTTAGCCCACGTATTGCTGCTTTAACAACTGCGGTGATTTATTTGCTAAATAATAAAAAATAGAAAATAAATAAACAGGAAAAGTGGCTGTCTACCTTGTTGTAGCCTAATGTCAACAATCAGTCTTCATACTGTCGGTCTCTTTTCATTTACCAATTGCAGCATGCCCAGAAGGGACAGACTTAAGAAGGAGAGAGAAAGGGAGCAACAGCAGGCAGCCCAGGGCAGCAGCTCTCTGCTCACCTGGATAAAGCAGGCATCTGAGGATGATGAGGAGACAGAAAGGTCAGAGTCAACATCAGAGTCATTTTCACTGTTTAGGGCCTTTTCCACTAATTTTATTGAGATATCTTAAAAGCTGTCCCTTTTAACACAGAGTGGTTTGGTGGAACTAAATCAGGCATGAAGCTGTACTAGTTAAATATATTATTTTGTACCAACCATAAGTTATTTTTACGTTACAACGCTTGCAGTAATCTTGTATTTACATTAATAGGCTATTATTAAAACTTTGACAATGATAAATAAATACCCTATTAAAAATGTGTCTGCAGAACACAGCACACTGCTATAAAGCAGCCAGCAGTTCCACGCGCCGCGTGTGTGCCCTTATTTTTCACTGAGCACCTGCCCCCCATAATGTCCGTGCACGCCACTGATGCTGCGTCGTTGTACATGTACATGAAACGTGCTCTTCTCATCATCTGGCAACATGAAGCTAATGAAGCAGGAGATTTACTCTTTGCCTACTCTCTGTCAAGTCACCAGCATAATGGACTCTAAGTAACCCCTGTAATACAAATATACACACATAATGCATATTTACATCATGCTGGTGAGATCATTAATTGGTCAGGCTGGCAGCTCTTGCACAATTAAAAAATATCTTTGGAAACGTTGAGTCCTTGTTTTTAGATAGAGGGGGAAACCATTAACAGCTAATTAACTTAAAGCTTTCTCTAAGTGACTGCTTAAAAGAACCAAAACAACAACAACAACAAACACAGCAGAAAGGAAGAAATTAAGTACATTAAAATGTGTTGAGGGTAAATAGTTTTACTTGTACTTTGAGTGTCAGCATATTCTGAAAGAAATTATGCTCAAAAGCACAAAGCATCATGATTCAAAAAGTGTAAATGAGTATAAGATACTGGTCCTACAGCAAAAAGAAGCACCAGCTCCAACAGCTCCGTTGCATCCGGACCCACACTTCTTTCACACTTCCTTCAGGTGTAAGTTTTATTCTAGTGGAATAGATGCTTTTATTCCACTTCACCAACCAGGATTGGTTGGAAATATTGCTGTCAGTGTCAGGGAGGACAGAGTCTTTCCTCTATAGGGCAGACGCTACACTGACAGTTTACTCAAAAATGTCTTCTCGCAACAAGTACGACTTCCAACTTGCTTCTCTTGACCACACTGGCTTTCCTTAAGTTTTCAAAGACACAAGTTCAGGTCACGTCTGATGTCTCCACCAAAACAACATCTGCTCTAGATGTAGGTTGCCGCTTCACAACTTCTCCAAAGTGACGTAGCTGAAAGAGCCACCTTGAATGATTTCAGGACCCTTCCAGGTGGAGGTGTGCTGGGACTCACAGTCGATCATCTGGGAGGGCTGATGGCCGTAGACTTGTCTGTCTTCAATGGCTCTGTCCCCTCACATGGCAGGTTGAGTGACAGCAGGTCCCACCAGGGATCTGCTGGTACTTTGTTTGTTCTTTGATATTGTTTTGGTAGCGACAATTGAAATGACAGATTTGATCAGAATGAATGTACACTCTAAAAATTGATACTGCACATTACTTCATTCAATCAGTGCAGCATTTTTACACTGAAAAATATTGAGTTGATGTGAAAGGAATGAATCAATAAAATGAAATGAAATGGAAGGTATACTCATGATTTTTGATGTAGTCAACTCAAATACTCATCATGATGATATTCAACATTTTTACTAAGTATGCATACCAAAATATTACTGTCACGTTTACTGGCTCCCTGAATCATTTCTTTTAGTGTAAAGCAATATTAATTACCATTGTAGCCTACTGCTCGTCCCACGCATTAGGCTAGAAAGTAAAAAGATACTTCCAAAGAACTCTTTAGAAGACCTATGGTCTTCTATGGGTCTTCTATGGTATATGGGTGACGTCATGGGGGTTTGTCCAGCTCTTTTTTTGTACAGCCTATAGTTTAGACTGGAGAGATACCAACAATGGCTGACATTTTTGTCCAAACCCCAGGGTTACCAGTTGCAGTCTGCCAGTAACCTGTTGAGCCAGCAGCTATACCTGTTGGTGGGTGGTTTAGACATGTAAATAATCACTTGATTTGTTATGAGTGTCTGTGTATGACTGGCTTTTTGCATTGCACATTTCTAAATTATATTGCTTTCAGACACAAATACCCTTTAATTGCCACATTTTAATGTGATACAAAAGAGAAAATGTGACCATTCAAACATTCCTTTAAATTCTCATTCACTCCAGCTGCCATTCAGACTTGTTACTGCTGAATGGGATGCTCTGGAAACTTTAGCTTCTCCATCCTCAGTGGACACCAGTTGGTTTCTCCTTTCACTTGACTTTTCATTCCCCAATAAATATCCAAACTTCTCTCAAAGGTTGTAAGACTTGATGACCAGCTGATGCTCCTGCACATATAAAAATACTTTGTGTTTAGTTCTCTGGACTGCTGCCACTTTAGTAATGATGTCATTATTATTATCATTATTTTTAGAGTAATATCACTTTATTGACAGCTTGCAATTTTCCTTTGTAGATGCATCTTTGGTGGAGTGTTTCATTGATTTTAACATAGAAGATGGCATCCCATACGGTGTCACTAGTCTACGAGATAATTCATCCTGAGCCATCCTGCCATCTATTCTCAAATTTGTTGCATTCCTGAATGAGTGTTCTGATGGATTCTGATGGATGGGGAGGAAACACTAAAATGATACATTGCACAATGTGATCATTTCCGTAAAGGCACCATGTGGTCCTTGATGGCTGAACCATGTGCTCTGTTTTAATGACTTCCACCATCTTTCTGAACAAGATACTTGATTTATCTATTTAACTTTGTCTGATTTTGATTTGATGAGACTGGAGACAAATAATCTGATAAATTAAGAAAACAGGAAGCACATGGCTTCATCATTATGTATTAATGAGTGTAGATTGGTGGCAAAATGTGATATCTTATTAATTTACATCTGTAACAGAACACAGTATGTTGAATCCGAGTACTATGAATATGATTTTTTTTTTCAATAGGAACAACCACATATATCTTTTTGATTGATATGTCTCTCTATTATTACCTCCGCCAAGGAGGTTATGTTTTTGCCGGCATTTATCTGTCTGTCTGTCTTTGTTCAAGATAACTCAAAAAGTTATGGATGGATTTTGGTGAAATTTTCAGGAGTTGTCAGAAATGTGAAAAAAAAGAACTGATTTCATTTTGGGTGTGATCCGGAAGAAATCTTGGATTCTGGATCACCTTCCAATTTTTGATAACATTGGAGTAAATGGGGCCAAAAATTTTGTTTCTCAATATCTCCGTTAATTATTGCCCAAAACTGATGAAATGTGACTCAGGGATTGACAATGGAAACCTCTATCAAATTTCAAAGGCTGATCCAGATCTGATCCAGAAGGCAGATTTTATCGCAATCTGTAAATCGCTATATGGGAGACCTGATGCGCTTTTCTAGTGCTTTTCTTGTTTGTTTATGTATTTATTCATTTGCTTATTTGAGAAGAAAGGCTTAAAAATTATTCATGTTTGAAATTAAATTGACACAAAAGTGCATTTTTTTTTTCTAACCAGGAGGCTCCAGCCATGTGGAGATTAAGTTGCTTTGAGCCGTAGATGTACTCTCATTTTTTGGTCACTTGCTCTGTGAATCTCTTTTTCTACTCCATCAAAACTTTCTTAAGTGTCTTAGTAACCTCTGCCACGTAGCTTAGTAGTTTCGTTGTTGTTGATGTGTGACATAGTGCCATAAAACGATGCGCTGGTGTCACGAGAGATGACTGGAATTGGAGTCCAAAGCTGTTTTTTTTCTGATAGCAAAGACAAGAGACCTCAAAATGCAGACGACAGTTCTTAAAAGTAATAAAATATTCAATTAAATTAAATCTAAATTGATGTTTAACATGAAAAATGTATTTTGTGCTGCTTTAAATAATGTCCAAAGGAAAGCAACTGAGCAGAAAGAAATGTCTGGATAATGTCAAATGACAGTTTTAAAAATCATCTGACTGAGAACAGCCGTGCTTTAAAGGTAAATAATAATAATAATAATAAAAACGTCTTATTTTCATTTGCTTCATCATGCTAACTGTTTACATTTTCACTTTTACTCATCAACACATTCAGCAATTTCTGACACAGCATCAAAGAGGCTGTTTGTCTTCAGATTGTTTTTTATCACATTTTCAAAGCAGCCGCACACATGAAAACTCTTTTTTTTTTCTTCTGTTTTTCTGGATATAAAAAAAAATTATGCTGATGAGCAATCTCAGAAGAAAGAGATGAAAACGGCGATGAGGAGTCAGACGTGATGGAGGTCTGGCCAATAAGATAAAGGGGGCAAGTCTTCACTCGCTTCCTCTGCCCGGCGCGCCGTCGTCCCCGACCCCCCCATCCCACCCCATTTATCCAACTCTCGCCAAAGACAGTTTTTCAAAGGGCTGAAAAAGTAGGGCACAAAGTTTGGAGAGAGAGAGAGGGAGGGAGAGAAGTGAAAAGAGAGCAAGGTCTTTGAGGTAAAGCAAAAGATGGTTTAATTTGAGCATCCATGATGTGAGAAAATAAGGAAAATACTGAAAGAGCCTTTTGTCAGAAAAGAAGAACGGCCACATTGCTGGTTTTGTTCTCAAGCTGAAAATATGATTTTAAAATATCTATTACCTGAAATAAATGATACCTGAATGAAAAGATAAATTATTGCTTTGTATCCTAAAATATTGAAATATATGCAAAAAACATTGTTGGTAATATTGAATATGATATATATATATATATATATATATATATGTGTGTGTGTGTGTAATACTGAATTAGTATAATATGCTCTTACTGTAAAATTTTGGTAGATTCTTGGAAAATATTACAACAGCTCTACATAAACTACTGTTGTGTCTATTTATATTTTTTTATTTTAGTTTTTTTGTATAGTTTGTTATTCTTAAGTTAGTAAGTTTTATCAAATGTATTCCAGCCCTTTGTGTTTTTTTTTTTTTTCCTTTATTAGGACGCCGGTCCTGCACATGAGAACACCCATCATCCATCGCTCCTGAACTGTACAGGCCAACAGAGATAAGACACACATTGTCTCCTTCAGTAACAATCAACATCACTTACATCAGATTTGGTTCTAAGAGTTAGTCCGTCAGAGGCACGAAGTGAAGACTGAAAGATGTGGAGAGGAGGATGAAAGAGAAGGGAAGATGGAGGAGGGGATTTAAAATGTTGTTATTCAGAGGGAGGTGCGGCTGCTGGCAAACTCAGTCACTTATCTGATCAACCAGGAACACTGAGATTTGGCAGAACTGGATGTCAGCGATAAAGACAGGAGACAAAAACAGATGTGTAAGGCAGATCTGTGAAACAATGGAATACAGAATTGAGAGGCAAAAAAAAAGGGGGATGAAGAAGCAAATGGCAAGACATCTTATCTATGATTTTAGGCTCAGAAAGCCCCCGACACGTTCATTCAGCTCTGATGCCATGTTCACCACTATCCTGGTGCTTTTCTGTCAGGAATGTTTTTTTTTAAGTCATACATATAGGTGAACTGTTGCAGCAGTTTAATGTATTCAAACAAGCTTCTGATGAGTGGATAAAATCCATGTGTCATCTGAACGATGCTAAGAGAAAAACTGGAGGCCATTTTAGAAACACACCTACAGCCTCTAATCCATGTCAGTTTGACTGCTGAATCAGAGCTTATTCTTCATTTTCTCCTTCTTATAACTTTTTCAAATGCTTTTAAGTCATCAAATGTTTGCCTTGTTTCTGGGTTTACCCTAAAACACAACAATGAATATGACAAATAGCACCAGTAAAACAAAACAACAGCTTATTCATGCCCTTTTTTATATGTGGGTGTACCTGTAAAAAAAAATAAATAAAGGGATTGATGCTTCTCTTATTAACAAATGCAGCGCTGTTACATCTACACCCCACCATGTAACTGCAAGCTGTGATGGACCATCATTTCTGAAAAGCAGTAAAATAAAAAGAGATCACTGTCGATAAGAGTCGGACCTGATAAACATCTGCGACGTACTGGAGAGTCATTTAACACAGAACTGAACACAGCAAGCACTTCTCTTTGCTTTTCCAATTGCATTTTAATGCATTTTAATGCGTTTCCATTTTCAAACTTTTTGTGCATGTTAAAATGTCTGCATCGTTGCAAAGCCCAGCATTCACTGCAAAGGGATTTATTTTCCCGGAAAAAAAAAACAAACAAAAAGAAATAAAATAAAACAAAAAGAAAACAACGCCCTGAATTACCTGTGACACCCTGTTTGCGGTCCAAACGTTTCTTCTGTCACATTTGCATAATTCCTGCATATAAGCTTATTAGGCAGTTCCTCACACAGAGCCAGTGGAAGCAGAGAGGGGATTGTCAGGACACAGTCTTTGCTTTGTATGGACTTCCAAAGAAAGATGAAGTGAAACATCAGTGGTTAAAATGTGTTACTTTTACTCCTCAAAAGGTGGAACACAAAAATGTTCATCCACCGGAGTGGATTTTCATTCAGTGTATTTGCCACCTGGACCAGGTACGGTTTTATGCTGGGTTCTAGCCAGAGGTACCCCTGAAGAACAGACCAGCTCCCTGAAACAGGTAACAGGGATGTAAAGCTAGTTGTATAAAGCTCATTTACTCTTATTTCTTTCAAACAGTTCACAGTGTTAATGAACAAAAGTCTCACTATCCCCCACTCAGCGAAACTTCTTCCATGTCAGGTAGCTCCCAGAAGGCCTTGGGTCGTTGCTGTTGCGTGTGTGTTCATACGCGTAAGTGTGTCATTTTGTCACCTTATTTATTTATGGCTCAACACCCCCAACAGCTGTTCAGATGCCTGCAAGCTGATTGTCACATTTCTGTTTTAACTGACGTAGGAGAGCGTTGTGTGTGCGTGTGTGCGTGCGTGCGTGTGTGCATGTGCAGGCTGAGACTGAATGAGGTGAAATTCTGTCTGCAAACTGTGTGAAACTTGTGTGAAGAGGTAAAACTGACTGTGTGAAATGAAATGACGTGTTTGACATGTCAATGAAATGTTTAATCTTTAAAAGGGCCCGTTAGTTTCAAAGTTTGTTTTGAATCATATTGAAAATATTTGTGCACTGTTTTCTGATGAATTGCAGTTAATTTCTAAACTGTGATGTCACAATATGCAGACCACCAACTGGAGACAGAATTCACACAGGCTGTGCATTGGGATCTGATTAACAGCATCTTTTGTGAAAAATTAAAAATAATAATAATAACAACAATTAAAACTAAGAATTTCTTTCTTTGAAGGATGTGTCTTTTAACAACAATGAAACTTGCAAATCCAGGCCGTATTCAGCCAAGCAGGTGCAAACCTTTCTGTTTGGTTGCAATGAAAAAATATCTCTAGGATGGCGAGTGAAATATTCCACATACTTTAAAGGTGATACTACCTGTAATACATCCATTGGATGCATGTGATGTGTAATGACCGATCGCACACTTAGCTTGCCCCACATCTATATTAATTTGTTACATTGGCTATTTTATATTAAAATAGGCACAGATCCAGTTCCCTGCAGCTCCTTTGCATGTCTCTGCAGATATTCATCCTGTTCTGTTGTTTTGGATGCTGCTTCATAAATTATGTGTTTTTTATCATAGGGTAAAAGATTTTAGTGGAAATTCCACTTCATGCATGGATTTCCATCAGGTGTGCGGGCTGTCCTTTAATGTGGTCCTGGAGATGTTTGCATTTGCACTGTTATAAGGATGTGGCCATGAACATCCCTGCAGATCAAAGAATGTCATCTGAGGAATGAGGATGCACTGACAGTGCACACTAGCACCAAGATGTGTGTGTGTGTGTGTGTGTACGTACTAAGCCTCATCACAATGCTGCTGTAAGGTCACACTTGACACACTTGACTTTAGAGTTCAGGGTTAAATCAGGTTGCGATGAGAGTTTGTGGATTTTATTTATTTATCTAAAATTATTTATAATTGCAAGAAATGCATTACGTTACCAAGGCAACTCATGTACACGCATGTGTGCTGCTTGGTCATATTTCAGCCCAGCAGACTTCATCTGGATGTGTTTGTGTGTGTTTATGTTCACGGTGTGGGATAACAAATTTTATCATGTCTGTAATGTCTTAGTATCTGCAATGCATGTGTGCGTCTCCGTGTGTGCAGGGCTGTGTTGACGTGCCAAAAAGTAAAGGTCATCACCAGGCGTTGTATGGACTGTTTGCATGTAAACACCAGGCTGTTGCTGGGGGTCTGAGCAGGAACTGATGTCTATTTTGAGGTTGACACCTTCTGCAGACTTCTATTCTGCACTCAGTCATACCAAGAAAGTATCTCTGTAACTTCTGCTGGACTCTACCAGCAGCTCAGGGCCAGGTATGCAGAGCCTTTCTTGAAAATGTCCTCATTAACAACAAGATTCTGGTCTCAACAACAACAACAACGAAAGAAACAAATTTAGTGAGGTAGCTAGGCTTTCTTTTTATTATCTGGCTTCATTAACATTAGCAGATAGGTTAAGATGGAATGGTTCAAATCAAACACATCAAACAAGGTTTTGGCTATGTGTGTAAAAAACGGGTAATATTAGACAATGATAACTAGTCAAAAAAAGGCTTTCATCCATTTTGTTGCAGAAGTGTTGGGATGCTTGGAATCATTGTCCTACTGTATGACACACTTTCAGTCGAGCTTTAGCTGTTGAACAGATGACCTCACATTTGACTCCGGAGTACTTTGGAACACAGAGGAGTTCCTGCTCGACTCAGTAACTGCAAGGTGTCCAGGTCCCATGACTGAAAAGCATACCCACATCACCCCTCCACCACTGAGCTTGAGAGCTGCTATGAAGTGTTCGTGCTCCTAACTTAACATGGTGCGGTGGCCAGACATTCCCAACTTGGTCTCGTCTATTCAAAAGACATTGTTCTGTCGATGAGACTTTGCTAAAATTAATCTGAACTGCCATGTGCTTATTGTGGAGAATACATTTTTATTCTTGCAATCCTTATGAAAAAGCCATAGTTGTGCACAGTATTTTTTCTAACTGTACTGTTACAAACTAAAATATTTATCACACCAGCCAAGTCTTATAGTCTGTGCATCTCTTGGACTTTTTTTTTTTTCTGGGCATAGCACAATCTGACTTTGTTGTGAACTCTGTGAGATGTCCACTCCTTCCTGAAAGTGAATAATCTTTCTCATTGTAGAATAGACTCCAGATAATTAGGAAAAGGTGTTGGAGCCCTTTACAGACTGATGGAAAGCACCAGTTGCTTCTCTGAGATGTTACTTTTGTTTTTCCTCTTAGCTTTGTGTTAACACGCATTTGAATCCTTCAGACCAGCAAATTGAGAAATATTTTGTGTTTATAGAGATATAATATTGTTTCTTTTTGAAGCAGTGAGGATTTTTTACACTATTTCTCCATACTGCCTTATTATGAGTTTAGCAAAACTAAAAGTGTGCAATATGTCATGTGATTATTTGCTGTTTTCATGTGACTGTTTCAACTCTTCTGGTTCTGATCAAAAAAGGGTGTCAAGTTTTAGACATTGCTCCTCTTTGTGACTCCTGTAAGGATGAAAAACAAAAACTGTGACTTCTCTCTGTAACTCATGCTCTGTCATTTCATCTTCTTCCCTCCTTCTGGGCTACTTTCATTAAAATAATGGCTGCTTCATCGACAGATTCAAGCTTTGCCAGCACTCAGGGATAACATCAATGTTGACAGCGCCAGTCAATTCTCATTTAAGAGATTACACGCTTGCATTCTTATGTCGACAGGCTTAGTCTTTAACAAACCTGAAGTTCTAGCTATTCAGCAGCTGAAACTGCTCCCATTAATCAAATGCCAATGTTTCGTAGTTTGGGGATCAATGGTGGTGATTACCAATGTGACACGGCCGGCTCCAGGATGCAGAGTGGTCTTTTGAAGTGACGTTCAGGGGATACATGGCACCTCATTCTGCTGTGTCTTGTTATTTGAATCAGACTTGGTCTGAAGGAAATACTTGTTGGAGAAATAAAAGAGGAGCTTAAAAAGTAAGGAGCTGTTGTGATCAGTTAAAGGGGTCGTGTATTACCCCCCCCCCAAACAAATGAGACATATCTCATTTGTTTGCATTCTCTTTGAAAAACACCCAGTTTAGCACAGATTTCAGTTGGCTGAGAGTTCAGATAATTTATAATCAAAAATCCAGCCTTGAAATTCATGAATGTGGCTTAGCAAACTGGCAAAATTTTATTTCTAGAGTGGTTTGCTGTCTTACCTCAGCTGATAAAAATCAAACTGACATCCAGAAAGATGACAGACGCTGCAGTAATATGAAAATTAAAGTTTTACTTCTCTGTCATACCAGGTTGCTGGTTCAGATTGATATCTAGTTCTTTTTCTTTTTTCTTCAAAGCAGCACAATGAAGTCTTTCCATGTTTAAAATAATGGTTTCAATTTATTTTGAAGAAATACTGGATTACTTTTTGGAAGTGTCATCCAGGTTTTATTGTCCTTTAGTCTCTATTCTTTATTCCAGAACCACTTGCTTCATTGGTGTTGTCTTCCCCCTTGGTTTCAATGACAAAATCTCTCTCTCTATAGCGGTACTCATGAACAGATAACTACTTCCCAAACACAAAATGCAGGAGAATAAGAGGCAGGAGCATCCAACCAAAATCCTTTAATACCCAAAACAGGAGCAAACTTTACTGAAGTGATTCCACATAGAGAGGCAGCAGGGCAGGACCACAGGGACTGGACAAACAGGAGCCAGAACCACAGGAAGGTAACCAGACAAACCTGCAAGGAAAAGGGGAAAAGACAAGACTTAAATAAACCAAGGAACAAATGAGACACAGGCGCAAACAATCAGGGAGATGAACAAAAGGAAGTAAAACAAAACTCGACAAGGGAAAGACAGACTTTCAAAGTAAAGCAGAAAGTCAAGTTAACATCAACAGAAAAGGACACTAGGACCATTAGGCAACTAGACTAAAACAAGAAAAGCCTGAAAAAGAAAAAAAGAAAAAAAAACAAGCCCAAAACCTGACAAACATACTATATTTACTGGCCTGCTTTTTGGTGAATAGATAATGAAAAACCAGCCAAAGAAACTTTGGACTCCTATGACACTACTCACATCAACACCAATGAAACCAGCTTATGGTAGAGATGATGGCAGAGGTGACTAAGATATCCAAAAACATAACGATGGGAGAGTAAAAGGGAGTGACCGGACAAGAAGAACAAACAAGAGTAGATCTTGGACAGTGTTACTGTCACTTTAAGGAGTCAAATAAACAGATTTAATTGAATTAATGAACTTAGTTAGGTCCTTAGACTGTATCCAAACTGTTGTTGTCTTTAATATCTCTTTAGCATAGATGTAAAATATGAGACTATTTCATCTTACTGTGTGACTGTCAGAAGTGGTAACATTGGATTGAAGCTGTAGACACAACGATTAAACATCCTTGTCTAGGTATAACGATAATTAATGTCATTTATTATAAATAATGACCAGTCCAGGGTGTACCTGGTCAGTTGTCTGATGGCATCTGGGAAAGCTTCCAGACCATTCAACACCCAAATCCAGACACAAGGAAGAGGTTATCAAGCCTGAATGCTAGAGAACCAAGGCAGCAAGTTTGAAGTGGCAATCTCCTAAAGATGGAGAGGTAAGCAAAAGAGGGAAATAGAGTGGAAATGAGGTCATTTAGATGATCAGCTCTTAATCAGGAAACTGTTGAAGAATGTGTTTTGTCACAAAATTTTAAACGTAAATAGTTTGATGAATATCAGGGAGTTAAGGACTTTAAAAAATGAAGGTACAGGAGTGTTCATTTAAGGGTAAATTAACCTACTCTTCTTTTTGGGAGGGGGATTTCCTGGAAGACAGGAAGGAATATTTTCTTTTAATTTTCAGCAGGGAGCACCATGCTTTGCAAAATGATTTAATGTGATGAGCAACCTTTGACTACAGATTTAAAGAGCACAGCTGATGCATCTTAAAAGGTCCCATCTGGCTGTCAGTATGTTTGTTTGCCTCTCAACTAAGTCAACCAGCAATAGGATGCTATCCATCTCTGCTTAGTCAACACATTGGTGTCATCCCCGTGCTCCTTATTGGGTTTCCTGCCTCTGCACTTTCGTACTCTTTTCTGGGGTCACCATAGTGTCATGTAGAGCAGAGTGAGGTGTCCTTGAGAGAAACCTGATTCTTTTTATCTCTGTGCATAAATCCTCACTATCCGTCAGCCAGTTCCCCGACATCGTTTGTGCTAAACTGAGCGTGTTCATAATCTGAGACGGAGCAGGGAGCGTGCTCCGTAGTTGCAAGGGTAAAGGCAGTGCTGGCACCCCTGCCCCACCTGTCTGGTTCACATGAGCACAGGCCAAGCTCCTCTGATTACTACGACACTCAATACAGGGGGCGCACACCAGGCCATGTGCTCCCCGTTACAGGAAAACACATGAGGATTTAGTTTCGCTGCTTACTTCTTGCCTTGTTTGTGCCAGTTGCACACATGCAGATTCTCATGCCAGTGTGCATGCTAATTTAAGACCGGGCTAAAAAAAAAAAAAAAAAAGGAAAGGAAAATTGAATGCCCAGCTGTAATGGTGGAAAACATGTCTCTCAGTGTGACTTCACACCATGCCAAACCTTCATTCACAGTTTAGAAACTTAAACAGATCATTATGCAGAGTGACTCAGTGAAAGCAACAGTGTTTTTTAAAAAAAAAATTTCTGTGCTGCTACTGTTAGAGCCAATACATCTGATTTAACACTGAATGGCAAATACAGTATTACCAACATAAGATGTGCTGCATTTTCTTTAACCTGCTTTTCCTTTTTAAGGGTCAAAGTGGGATAGGGACTGTCCCAGCACGAACTGGGTGGTTACACATTGTGCTAAAGTATCAGCACACATACATATGTCCAAGTTTCTTATTACATGCGCCTAGTTTCATTCAATAATTTTATGTACTGGTTTATCCTGCTCAGGACACTGGGGGGGTTTTCCCATCTGTCATTGGATGAGAGATGGGTGGGTGCTGGTGACATGAGGACTGTAACATTTTGGACCCCAACATGGCCAACAAGGTAATATTAATTGACTGAGGCTTGATCTATCTGCCCATCTCTCTCTCTCTTTAATATAATTATTAATAATTAATAATTATCATTTATAATTATACAATAAAAACTGTATAAAAACTGTAAAATACTCCAACCAAAAGGCTACCAGCCTTTTGGTTGGAGTATTTTACTTGTGCACACTTAAGACTAGAGCATAAACACACACCTCTACTAGGCAGCTTTGCATAACTGGACCATTCACATCCCTCAGTCAAACAAACGCAACGGAGAGTTAGACAAGGCTGCACAGGGGGTGATAAGACGTTGGAAATAATGAAAAGTAATTTTACTCTTTCATGCCAGCCTGCTGTGCAAGCATTTATCAAGAGACTGTTAAAGCAAATTAGTGCAGCTCACATTACCAGCACTGCTGCCATTTTCAGAGACAGCTTCTAATAGTTCTCACACTTCACATTCACTTAGTTGCGTGGCATTTCATTTTTTTTTTTTCTGCCTAACCGTGGTCTCCATCTTCACTCTCCTCTCGCAGTTTACTAGACAGTCTCCTGATCTTACAGTTTTTTAGACAGTGGTAATTTACAAAACCCCTACTGAGGTTGGAATAGTGATGGTGTTTGAAAAATTATACACAAACATACACAAACATTCTGTTTTGACCACATTTTGTTAAAGGAGCACAAAGAAGCTATGCAATTTTTTAGCTCAAAGGATCCCACGACAGGCATGGAGGTCATGGAGCTCTTTTATGTCACTGTCAAAGATTTACTTCTGTTTGGTGTACTGAGTTACTCTTTCATATTCTCATCCATTATTACTATCTTAAGGCTCTTTGTCCATAGTTATGTGAGCAAGCTTCATCATTGTCGATATGACATTGAGCTGTAAAGCTATATTTAGAGACTGCAAGAGACAACTGGGACAGGAGTTCAGAGTTACCTCAGCTGATTTATGCTGACAGGAGTCCACGAGAGTTAAACGACCCCTCCAAGAGGGAATCAAACACTCCTTTAAGTGAAAGTGAAATTAAGAATTTAGCATGAAAAAAATATTTTATACTGCATTACTTATTGCTTATTTGACCCAAAACCTCTTATTTACTGTGGGCACCTGCTCATCAATTATGTATGCATTTGCACTGTACAAGGAAGACATGGGACCTGGAGAATATCCATGCATGCGGGAACACAAACGCCGCACATAAAGTCCGCTGCTGGAGTCTGAACTGGGAAGCTGCTACATGATACGACATGAATGGTTAATACAATGGACTGTGTATTAGCCTACAACTGCAGCGGTGCTTTCTTTCTTTATGTCCTGACTTGGAGATCTGATTTCTAAGTTGTGTTTTTTAACTTTCTTTTGTCCCCATCGGAGGTTTAATCATCTGTGTTATTGCAACATCATCATGCGGCTCTGGAAGCTTCTGATCCAAAAATGAGCTTGAAAACACCAGTATATCATTGCACATAAGAGATAACTAAATCATTACCAACTTAAAACACACAAACAAAAGAATGCACCGACAGTGGAAACCAAACTTTATTAAGCCAATATGTCACCTTACTTCCAAGCTTTTAATCTGCAGTAGGGTGTTTTCCTAACTCGTGCTAGCTAAAAGCAGGACTGTCTATGACATTGTGTCCAAAGTAATTTGTGCCCAAAAGGCATGCTTGAAACCTCACAGCTGTAGGACATTTCTCGATTAACACACACCTCACAGAAGAGAGGAGTGGAATGGAGTGGAGTTCTTTCCATGCCTGGGATGAAACAGCTGCTCTGAACACAGTATGAAGTTCATGGCTGCAAAGGGAGATTTTGTATTCTGTGGTATTTTGACCAAACCATGTCACAGACAAAAGAGGTGACCCGAGTATATGACATGGAACGGGGAAGCACACACACTTATCCGGGGATTTGCAGATCCCTGCTTTTCTGGTCTTCGTCACGCTAGTGGCCTCCCCCCCGTTAATCCAGGCAAAGTAGACAAGATCACTTCTCATGTAGCTGCGAGTGAAGATCTTTTTCTTGTTGAAATGACAGGAACATAGCCTGGAATTTTTTGTGAGGTTCAGCACTTTGATATTCTTCCTTATTTTGTCCTTCTCTTCACACTGAATCAGGGCCTTCCATCTTCTCTGCACAGAGAGATTTTTTTTTTTGGCTACTTTGCCCACGTCATGTCAGCTATGAAGGGATGGATGTGCAGCTTCTTTGCTTTGGAGTTATGTGACTTACATTCCACAGCATAGGACACAAGGGTTGTTCGAAGGTAGAAAAATCACGTAAAATGAATTCTTTGTATGACTTGTTTTGGTTTGTTGCTTTCTTTGCTGGAAGTGGCAATGTCCACAAAAAGCCCCAAATGCAATGTGTTACAACTGGTGTTGCCACCTAGCATATAAAAATAGCACCATTTTCACACTACTAGAGTAGGCTCTGTTTGTTTCTACCTTGTGAAACTTTTTAAACATAAAATAAATGCATTTATTAAAGAAGCAGTATGATTCTTATCCTTTAATTGTTAAACACTTGAAACATTGCTGCCACATTGGAAAAAGGCAAAGAAGAAGGCAAAAATAAGAAAACATTAACAATCAAAAGAAATTGTAGATGGTGTGATTGCAGGTAACGTGTTTTAAATCATGTTTTAAATTAAAAAAGGACTGGTTTGGGATATAAAACTGTGACATAAAAGCCCCAGAGGATCCTTTCAACTTTTGAGAGAATGAATAACAAAACATAAAATAAAAAAGAAAGACACAATTTTTAATTTATCTGTTAATTTACTTATTTAGTTATATATTAATTTGTTTAATTTCACTTTTGGAATGCCATACATTGCATAAAGTTCATAAAACAAAATGAGCTGTTCGTCTCTTTTAAGAGCCAAAAATAACTGCTGTCCATTTAGAAATGTTTTTGATGGTCTGCAGAAACAGCAGCTGGAACATCAAAGGCACCCAAAGGTCAAAGGTGTAAGGTTTTGATGCTGACCACATTAATACACCAGCAGCTTCTTGACTGCTGGTAACACTCAGTGTCATTTCCCAGACCGAGCCTTTCATCTTTGCATTGTACATTTACTTATTTGTACACTGAAATGTTTACTGTTTTAGGAGCCAAGCAAAAAGAAATGAGGACAAAATTAAGCTGAGAGCATTTGACGCAGGCCTGATTTTAAAAGGAGAAAAATAAATCAGCTTCTCCTCTATGATATTAAAGTAGGGCAGATTGCAAACAAGTAAACAGGATCTGTTTACTCAAGGAAGTTTACTCAAGAGCACAACATTTAAAATGATGAAAACTTACTTATACAGCCAGTTTGAGTTTCTTGCTTTTTAATGCAAGAAGCTTGTAATCATTTTTATATCTCAGGGCTCTTGCTTTGTTTGCTGCTTCCATGAAAGATACAGTTCCAGAAACTAAATTCAAAGCCGAAACGGGTCTCACATTTAGTTTTTAGTTGTTTGGAGACATTTGAGAAGATGATCAAACATTTTGCACATTAAAGTCAGTGGTAAAATGTGGAAGTGACAGAAAGACAAATGGATTATTAAATACGTTCACAAAGGGAATATTCAGTAGATGTTCTATGAAAGTGATGATAACTTTGAAAAATTAAGATACCTCTGATGATTTTCGGCATCTCTTGGAGTTAGCACATTGTACAGTTTGTACAGTCAATAGATAATCATTTTATGAGGTGGGGACACATTTATATATATATATATATATATATATATATATATATATATATATATATATATATATATATATATATATAAATATATATATATATAAACAGTAATACCATTTTGGAATGATGTTCCTATTGATTGAGGAGTGCCCCATGACATTTAATCACTTGTGGTTCATAGTCTTCTCATGGACAAGATGGTATCCAACCACTGCTTAGGCTCTTTGGCAAGAGAGCCAGAGGACACTTTTGAATCTTCTTTCCAGTGCTTTTAACAGAATTGCGCATAGACAGATGATTGCTTTTCTTGAACCTCTGGGAGGTTTGGTGATGCCAGAGCCATTGCTGATCATGCAATGGGAACGCATGGAAGTCATGGTATACTTGGTGTTTTTGGTTCTACCTGAACCACTTGAACATTAGTGCAACCAAAATGAAATAGTTGATGATAGACTTCTACAGGGAATATAGACATCCTGTAAAAGGACCAAAGTCTCCTCTGTCTGCTGAGGAGACTGAGGTCTTATAGAGTGGGCAGGATCTGTCTTTTATGACACCGTGATGGCTTTAGCAATCTTTTGTTTCAGTTGTCTGATGGGAGCTGTGGAAGCTCTGGGAGCGACAAGAAGAGACTCAACAAACTCCTGGCTTGTTTTATGGACTCCAAAGAGAAAGTGGCTGAGAGAAGGATGCTAATAAAGCTCAAGTCCAACATGGGGCAATGGGTCCAAATCAGTGGCGGCTCCTGACAAATTTCTCAGGGGGGGCAACTGTTCTGATGATGACTAAGGTAACCCGCTCAATGGGAAAATTAATAGGCCGCAAGACAATTGCCACATCTTGTTATTTTCTGGTTCCTGGCTCTACAAATGAAGATCAACAGAGAGATAAACTGAATCAGTTTACCTTCAAATATCTTTGGACATGAATGGATACGCTTGCTTTACCATTAATTACAAAGGGGACTACATAAGTCAAAAACATTAAAAGTATTTATTTACAGTTCTTTTGAGTATTTTTTAAATTACAAATATCTTAGGGCACGCGTAGTGCATTCAAATTGCAAAACATTGAACCAACAATGCTCTGTATTTGTAGAAACAAACAGTAAATACAGTAAATTCCATATCACTAACAACATATTAAAGATTTTTGTAGCTTAATTATCTTTAAGTACAAATGGAAGTGCACAGATTCAACAGTGAACTATAAATACAAATATTATGGCTCTGGCCAATTGTATAGATTTTCAAAAATGAACATGAACAAAAATAAACAGATGAACATATTGCCTAAAAGCAGCATTTGAATGAAAAAAAAATTATTAAAAAAACCAACCACAACAGTTAATAGATTGTGTGTGTGTGTGTGTGACAGACAGAGATAAACTAAATGAGAGTGTATGAGAGTGTAACTACACTACATCACTTGTACTGGAATTTTGCTCGTCTGTCTTTCAAAGCAGCAAAGTGATCAATAACCCTCTCATTGAAATCAGGCATGTTCCTGACTAGCTCCCTCTCCATGGAGAGCATGGCCAGTGCATTCAGACGTTCCTGGCCCATTGCATTGCGCAGGAACGTCTTGATTCTTTTCAATGTGGAGAAACACCGCTCAGCTTCAGCCGTTGTCATGGGAGTGGTGATGAGAATGTTCACAGAGCCACAGTCTCAGAAAATGGCTCCTGGAGGTTGTATCTCTGCAGAAGCTGGTACAGCGCCAGAGCACCACAGCAGCCCTTGAATTCTGGGTTCTCATAGATGAGAGACAGTTCTGTCCTGAGCTTTGCCTTGTTCAGCATGGGATATGCCCTCACAGTGGCATTCAGAGCCTCAACAGGAAACGTATGGCAGTGCTGCTCAAACATCTCTGCCTGTAGCAGTGTGGCACTCACAAGGTGGTCGGTGAAGGTAAACCTTTGTTTGGCGTGAGCCAGGATTGTGTTGCAGATCTCCCTTGACAGCCTCTGCTTGTCCTCTTCTCCCAAGGCCCTCCTTGGTCTTGTGGTTCCTGTGGCTACTTCCTGCTGCTGTTGAGAGGAGTCTCTGAGGGCAAGCAGACCAACAGTGTTAGTATATGAAAATATGAGTGCTTGGTAGTATTTAGAAAAGTGAAGAAAATGCTCATTTCAAAACACTAATATTTAATTAGCTATTAGTAATAATAGTATCTAGCTTTACTTTATGCATATACAGTCACCAGTCACTTAATTAGATACACCTGTGCAATCAAATTCAATCAAATTACAGCTGCTATAACTTATGCTTTTACAAAGCTTATACATTTTCAGCTTGGCATTGTCAGAAAAGTGACAATTCTACTTTATCTGTATTATTGATGTTGCAGTGGGTGGTGGTGGTGCACTGAATTGCATTATCTTGAAAAGTGTTTCTAATATTTTGTATGTAAATAGAGTGGACAGAATATTAGGAACACCAGTCAATATAATGCACACTCATACTCCACAATCACCCACTATGACCTCAGTAATAAACAAAGTAGAATTATCACCTTATTCACAACAAAAACTGAAAATGTATGAATTAGATTAATGTAGATTTTATAGCAGAGCTGTTGTATTGGATTGAATTAAGTTACACATGTGTACCTAATAAAGTGGCCAGTGAGTGTATTTTTTATGACAAGGTTCAGTACTGAGAAGAATTGAAAAATATTATTTTATCTTACCTTATTGCCTGCACACTGCTTGTGAAGCTCTGGAGGGCATGCTTGATGAAGACTGCATCAATGTCCTTCTTCTGCAGCTGCTGGTACAGCATGTCAACGTGAGGCATGATCTGATGAAACAGCTGCAGAAAAAAACTGGAAGTCCTCATCTTGCAGCATCCTCAGGAAACCAGATGCCTCCCTCACTGTGGTGCTGTCAAATGAACCTGATGTCCTGATGGATTCAAAGCACTGCATCAGGTCTTCAAGGTTCTCGTGCACAGTGTTGACGATCCTGCTGTTGAAGTTCCATCTTGTGGGTGAAGCTCTTGGCAGCCTTCTTTTAACAATCTGGTCGAGGATGCTGGTGCGTTTTTGGTGACCGGGTAAAAAAAGTGGCAATGCCGCACAGGTCAGAAAAGAAAACTCTTACTGCTGGCACGTGAGAAGTGGCCTGCTGCATGATCAGATTCAGCTGGTGTGCATAGCAATGCACATAATGGGCATTTTTGAAATGCGCACGCACCTTCTGCTGCACACCAGCCCGCTCTCCCCTCATCACACTGGCGCCATCATATGCTTGCGCAATGAGTTTCTCTCTTTCACCTTCGGAAAAAAGGCTGTTCAGTCTGTCAATAAGCACGCTGGCAATCGATTCCGATGTTGCATCCATAACAGGCAGAAACTCAAAAAAACGCTCCTGCACCGCATGGTTTGAGGCTATGTATCTCAACACAAGCACCAGCTGCGTCTGTGTTGACACGTCGGTGGTCTCATCAGCTTGGATAGCAACAAATTTAGCGGACTTTACCTCCTCCGTGATATGTCCCCTGATGACCGCTAGCATGCTTTCCAGGAGCTCATTCTGCACAGTCTTTGATGTGCCCTTAAAAACTGTGGCAGTTTTCAGGTGCTCCTCAAACGCCTCATCCAGCGACGCCACCAAGTTAACCAAGCCACGAAAAACGCCTGGGTTGTTGGAGCCCTCAGTTTCATCTTTGCCTCGCAAAGCTAACTCAAATACTCCACAAAATTTGACACAGTCGATGAGGCGGGCTAGGATGTGCCGGTTCTTGCTCACCTCATCGTTGTGACGACGAACCGCTAGCCTGTAGCTCTCATCCAGCTGCGTCGCGATGTTTACCCTCCCAAATGCAGCAAACCTCAGACAACTGTCCATGTGGGTCTTAGAGGACTCATGCTTCTTCACCTTTTCAGAAAGATGGTGCATGTCGGTGACTCCTGTGGTTGTCCATGCGGTGGTGTCTGCCGTGCCGCCATCAGGGTGAAACAGAGTGCAGGTGTAGCAGAATAAGGCGTTAGCTGCCTCACAGCCTGCTAGCCAGGTTTTCCGCTCGTACCAGCTCCGTGAAAATCCCCGGTTATATGATTTTCCCCCCTTAGTTGAAACTTGTTTAATGTTTAAATTTGGTCTAGGAGGTCCTAATTGTTTCGTTGCCAATTTATCTTCGTTACTACGCCGACTGAAAGGGACTTCTTTCAGTGACACGATCGAGTTGTTCCGTACACTTCCCATGGTGACCTTGGATGTGACTAACGCAGTGGCTACGCCGGCTATGCTCACGTTACGTATGACGAAAGCCCGTTAGGGCGAGCCCTCCCGGAATCCATAGAGAATGCATTGTAATGACTGAAATTAAAAAAAAACTGATTTTACCTGAGAGTCTATGAGAGCAATCTGGGCGATTTTCAACCTGACTGAAGTCGCCCAAAAGGGGCGGTACTTCATGGAGCACTGCCCTGCGCTGATTGGACAATGACATACAGAGGAGCTCAAACTGTCTATAACTGACACAGCGACTGTAACTCTGTGGAAGAATATGATAGAAAAAATCCCTCCGTTTTCCCCTTTGGTGGTGCGTCGCCCAATCGCCCTTATGAACAAACCGCCCATGGTCCAAATCCAACAACGCCTCTTACGGGACAGTCTGTCCATAAGCAGAGCTTTCAGCAGCCGTTGCAGGTCCCATGATGTAAGAGGGGACGTCGTCACAGGTTCATATATCATATCAGTTAATGAACAAATGACAATGAAATGTAACACAGGAAAGTAAAAGAGAGACCAAAATGCGAGGAAGTTTTTGAAATACAAGAATTACGTAGTCTGTACTATTTAAAGACCGACACTCACATTTGAGGGAGTATGTGTTGAGGGTGCGAGAGGTTTTAAGTTTCACTGGGTCAGGGTTCAAATGTTGGTTTTAAATATAACTTAGACTTATGTGTCTAAACACATGCGCATGCAGACACACACACACAGACACACATACAATTAGAAGAGGATTTGACAGGGACAGGTATTAGGAATGTATGGGTAATGTTATTTATATTCTCTCAATATAAACTCCCACTGTGACTTTGGTTAAGTATAGATACCAGTTTACCCTGCAACCTCAGGATAAGTCCAGCAGTTCTGGGGGTTGAAGGGGGCACAGAGAATCTATTTTTGTCCCCATCTAGTCTGAGACTGATGAGACAGTGAGTCCTGATTCTTTAGTCATTTATTTTTAGTCTTTGCTCGAGGTTCCTAAATAAGTGAATTAAGCAGTCTTGGATATGACTTTTTAAAAACCTTTGCAAATCACCTTGTACTTTTTTTTTTTTTGTAAAACAAGCACCAGGACACTCTAGGCCGCAGTTCGATGATCGACTTCATAATCGTATCGTCGGACTTGCGGCCGCATGTCTTGGACACTCGGGCGAAGAGAGGGGCGGAGCTGTCAACTGATCACCACCTGGTGGTGGGTTGGCTCAGATGGTGGGGGATGCCGGTCAGACCTGGCAGGCCCAAACGTGTTGTGAGGGTCTGCTGGGAACGTCTGGCAGAGTCTCCTGTCAGAAGGAGCTTTAACTCACACCTCCGGCGGAACTTCGATCATGTTCCGAGGGAGGCAGGGGACATTGAGTCCGAGTGGGCTATGTTCCGGGCCTCCATTGTTGAGGCGGCCGACCGGAGCTGTGGCCGTAAGGTCGTTGGTGCCCTTCGTGGCGGCAATCCCAGAACTCGTTGGTGGACACCAGCAGTGAGGGATGCCGTCAAGCTGAAGAAGGAGTCCTATAAGGCCTTTTTGGCATGTGGGACTCTGGAGGCAGCTGACAGGTATCGGCAGGCTAAGCGGGGCGCGGCTTTGGCGGTTGCTGAGGCAAAAACTCGGACATGGGAGGAGTTTGGAGAGGCCATGGAGAATGACTTCCGAACGGCTTCGAAGAGATTCTGGTCCACCATCCGGCGTCTCAGGAGGGGGAAGCAGTGCTCCATCAACACTGTATACAGTGGGGATGGGGAGCTGTTGACCTCGACTCGGGACGTTGTGGATCGGTGGAGGGAATACTTTGAAGACCTCCTCAATCCCGCCGACACGTCTTCCAATGAGGAAGCAGAGTCTGGGGACTCAGGGGTGGACTCTCCTATCTCTGGGGCTGAGGTTGCCGAGGTGGTTAAAAAGCTCCTCGGTGGCAGGGCCCCGGGTGTGGATGAGATCCGCCCGGAGTTCCTCAAGGCTCTGGATGCTGAGGGGCTGTCTTGGTTGACACGCCTCTGCAGCATCGCGTGGACGTCGGGGACAGTACCGCTGGATTGGCAGACTGGGGTGGTGGTCCCCCTCTTTAAAAAGGGGGACCGGAGGGTGAGGGTGTGTTCCAACTACAGGGGGATCACACTCCTCAGCCTCCCTGGGAAGGTCTATTCAGGGGTCCTGGAGAGGAGGGTCCGTCGGATAGTCGAATCTCGGATTGAGGAGGAGCAGTGTGGTTTTCGTCCCGGCCGTGGAACGGTGGACCAGCTCTACACCCTCTTCAGAGTCTTGGAGGGGGCATGGGAGTTCGCCCAACCAGTCTACATGTGTTTTGTGGACTTGGAGAAGGCGTTCGACCGTGTTCCCCGGGGATTCCTGTGGGGGGTGCTTCGGGAGTATGGGGTGCCGGACTCCCTTATACGGGCTGTCCGGTCCCTGTACGACCGGTGCCAGAGTTTGGTCCGCATTGCCGGCAGTAAGTCGGATTCGTTTCCAGTGAGGGTTGGACTCCGCCAAGGCTGCCCTTTGTCACCGATTCTGTTCATTACTTTTATGGACAGAATTTCTAGGCGCAGTCGAGGTGTCGAGGGGATCCGGTTCGGTGGCCTCAGGATTGGGTCTCTGCTATTTGCAGATGATGTGGTTCTGTTGGCTCCATCGAGCCGTGATCTACAGCTCTCGCTGGAACGATTCGCAGCCGGTTGTGAAGCGGCTGGGATGAGAATCAGCGCCTCCAAATCCGAGACCATGGTCCTCAGCCGGAAAAGGGTGGAGTGCCCTCTCCGGGTTGGGGATGAGGTCCTTCCCCAAGTGGAGGAGTTTAAGTATCTCGGGATCTTGTTCACGAGTGAGGGAAGGATGGAGCGGGAGATCGACAGACGGATCGGTGCGGCATCTGCAGTGATGCGGGTGCTGCGCCGGTCTGTTGTGGTGAAGAAGGAGCTGAGTCGGAAGGCGAAGCTCTCGATTTACCGGTCGATCTACGTTCCCACCCTCACCTATGGTCATGAGCTTTGGGTAGTGACCGAAAGAACAAGATCGCGGATACAAGCGGCTGAAATGAGCTTCCTTCGCAGGGTAGCCGGGCTCTCCCTTAGAGATAGGGTGAGAAGCTCGGTCATCCGGGAGGAGCTCAGAGTAGAACCGCTGCTCCTCCGCATCGAGAGGAGCCAGATGAGGTGGCTCGGGCATCTGGTTAGGATGCCTCCTGGGCGCCTCCCTGGTGAGGTGTTCCGGGCACGGCCCACTGGGAGGAGACCCCGGGGAAGACCCAGGACACGCTGGAGGGACTATGTCTCTCGGCTGGCCTGGGAACGCCTTGGGATCCCCCCAGAGGAGCTGGAGGAAGTGGCCGGGGAGAGGGGGGTCTGGGCTTCCTTACTCCGGCTGATGCCCCCGCGACCCGACCTCGGATAAGCGGAAGAAGACGGTACGGTACGGTACGGTAAAACAAGCATAGGATTTGTAACTGACAGGACCTTTTGAAAAAAATATGGTGATGTTTGACTGGCAATGGTACTGTAAAGTATTATTATTTGATTTAGCGATGTGTCGGAGACAAAAGAAATGAACAAACAGATATAAACTAAACATTTAGTGGATTTTTGGCTGATGAAGCGTACTTCCATTCATTCATAACAATGGAGGATGGATGAATTAGGACTTTCACAGAGAAAAATCTCAAATCATTGAAATAAAATCGTTCATTGTTTCACATGCAGCAGATTTTTGCACCCCATCTTATAAGTATAATAGTTCCCTTGTCTGTTTGGGCAGCCCTAACGTGAAGGATCAAAGTTTTGAGGTAAACAAAGTAATGTCAATGCCATCTCCCTCAGGATGATTTGTCAGGATGATTTGTCACAGCCCCTCTTTTCTCATATTTTTGGGTAGAGAGATTCTTGGCTCAAATTTTTAGGCAATCATTCCAAGGCCCGTCACAGTTATTGTGAGAAATTGAAAATATTCTGAGAGTTTAGTTCCAGCGTAAAAGAAAACCAGAGTTTTCCTCAGAAAGTGGTTTTATGCTGTTAGCGCAAGTGGTGAGTCAAAAACTGAACAGAATGAAGAACATTTCACAGTGTCTGAAATGTAGTATGCATGAACAAAACACCAAAAAAATACTTCATAGCTCCCAAGAATTAAGAATTAGAGCAATTTCTAGTTGGAGTTCCTGTGAACCGAGGCCCTGAGTTCAGTATTTGAGGCTTGGTTTCCATATTTTTTCCTTATTTTCCTCTGTATGGATATTGGCTGCTGGTGAAAGTAGGTCGACCACAGTGAAGGCTTGGGTTTCCTCCTCACAGACGTTCCTTCACTTTAAGTTCTGTCTGCAGGAGGAAAAAGCATTCAGTCTGCAGCTGTGGGCCTGGGCTCCTTGAGGATACACCACAAAAGAAAACACACTAGCATCATCAGGTCTGTGGTAAGACTGATGCATGCCAAGCTGTTTTTTTTTCTCTTTTCTTTCTTTTTTTGTAGTTCAAGCAGTTTCTGCATTCAGTTTGGTTGATTCCAGTGAAAATCTATTTACTCTAAGATTTTTTTGCGAGACCGTAATCCCTTTGTGTGCATGTTGATGCTTTTGTCGCTGTGAAAGAAAAACAAATCAAATGAAGGGTTCAAATGTGTTTCGACAAACACATTTGACATCTTTAAAGATGAAAACCCTTTGCAATCAATGACTGTCTGAAGTCTGGAGTCCGTGGACATGGTCAAATTCCTATTTTCCTCCCTGGAGATTCTTTTCTAGATCTTCGCTGCAACCACATTCAGTTGCTACTTTTTTGGGGGCCTTTCTGCCTTTAATTTTGTGTTCAGTAACTGAAAAGCGTGATGCTCTGTGGGGTCGAGAGCAGAAGAATGACTTGGTTATTGAAAAATATTTCATTTTTTTCCTTCAAGAACTCTTGAATTGTTTTCATAGTATGTTCAGGGTAACCATCCGTTTGCCCTGTCAAGCATCACCAGACAGGTTTTGTAGCATTTCAATGAATGTGAGCACAAAGTAATGCCTTTTACATGTCATAATACACCAGACTACTTTCGCCAGCAGTCAAATCATCTATAAACACCATCCATTGGCAGCCATGCATGCCGATGCCATAACACTGCCTCCACCATGTTTGACACATGATGTGCTAAGCCTTGGGTCATGAGCTGCTCCTTTTTCTTTTCCATACTTTTCTCTTCCCATCATCCTCATTTTATTTTGGTTCTTGAGGGTAATCTTGACTTCTGTTGATGTTGTGAAGGGGTTTTTCTTCAATACAGAAAATATGCTGCTACCTGCATCTGTTTATGTTTATTAAGTCATTCATTCATTTGTGTGGTCTCCTCTTTCTCTTCTACATCCTCTCTCTGTCCTGTCTCCCCTCTTTATTTCTTTCTTTACCCGGCTGGCCTTCGGCAGGAAGGTCCCCCCATATGAGCCAGGTCCTGCTCAAGGTTTCTTCCTCTTATAGTGGAGTTTTTCCTTGCCACTGTTTGGCTTAAAGGTTTTTTTTTCTCCCACTGTCTGAGTTTTTTACTTGCCATTATCCTTGTTTAGGATTTAATATTATAATTTTAGTTAATGATATTTGCTTGGGGGTCATGCTCTGGGTCTCTGTAAAGCGCCTAGAGACAGATGACATTGTAAGAGATGCTATACAAATAAAATTTAATTGATTTGAAGATTCTGGGATCGCCCACTTTAGTTGTTTCCCGTGGTCCTCCAGGCCTTTTTAAGAATTTACCAATTGTTTATTTATTTCAGCATCATGATGGCCTCCTTCACTTGCATTGAGATCTCCTTGGGCTTCATGTTGGTAGCTCCGGTCAAACACATCCCAAATGTCAACTCAGTACTTGGTACCAACTCCAGATCTTTTATTTGATTCATTTGTCTAAAAGATAGTGACAGAATGAACCACACTTAGCCAGTTAGCTTATCTCCGGTGAATTGTCCACATACTTTTGAGCCCTTAAAAATCGAGGTACTTTGCTTGAAATGGCTCTAATCCCTTAATGGCACAAGTCAGATTTTTGTGAAATCTTTAAAATTAAAGTTGAAAGTCTTTGATCAGGACCAAACATTTGAGAGATTGGAGTGGCTACCAAATTAAAAAAAAGTTGCTTCAGTCTGAAATTATGTAATGCTGTTCAGATTTGTGGGATACTGTGACATCATAAAGTCAGATGAGAAATAAATTCCCCAAACTCCCCATATTTATCAACTTGACATCATGCTGCATTTGTTGTATATTGGAAGTAGTTTCAAAAGAGGCTCCTCCCACAGAAGAGGGGCTGAATTGGTGTAGGGTGGCTGCTGAGAATAATGGTTTAGTCTCATGATTTAAAAAGGTATTTTCAGCGAATTATAACACTGATATTTCATTAAGACTTCAGGAAAATGAGTCAAATTCAGAAACAAACAAACAAATGTGTTGTTTAATCTGCATGTTTTTTTTTTGTTTTTTTTCCTTGTGCTTCTGGTGGTTTTCTCCACTGGGAGCACCATGGATGTTTGGTTCACCCTCAAGCATGATTTGTGTTTTTTTCCCTCTGTGTTTGCATGTTTTTAACTGAAGACCAGTGCCGAAGGAACTCTACCTAATGACAGCTGGGACCAGCTTCAGGCCCCTTAAACTGCATAAAGTGAGCTGATAAAATACATAGTTGGACCAAACACTTGACTGCAAATACTGTCACAAAGCAGACAGACATATCTTTCCACAAAACTTTGATTGACTGATTGGCTGGTAGAGCAAAAGAGTGTAAATAATAGGTTTATTAATAATAATAATAATAATAATAATAAGTCTGACATACAGGCTTAAGTCCTAGGACTATTGGTCAGTGACAACAGAAATTTGGTACATTGTAACTGTCATTTCTAAATTAGACGTTGTTGCAAAGGTTCCCAGAGCTACTGCCCTGCATCTCTTCAAACTTTTATGGCTGCAACATTAAATATAAAAAGAATCATATATGAATAAATAAATTGGATTTATTATTATTATTTATTATTAGTTGAAAAAAATGCCAGTTCATGCTGGTGAACCTATGTTAAAAATCACAACGTTAGCCTACACAAGTTAATTTTAGCCTCTGTGAACATTGCCAGCATGCTAATAATATTATGTATTATTAGCATAATACACACAGCTTTTGTAATTCACAGACATTTAGTGTATGAATGCAGACAGATTTAGATTGCTCTGCTACTTGCGAAAAAAAGTGAAAAATAAAAACTTCTAGTGTATGATAAATTCAACTTTAAAGGGGATTTTCTTAATTGGATTCAGGGCAAATTTGAAATTAGAATCTGTTACCTATCCAGATTAAAAGGAGTATTAATCCTAAATGCAAAATGATCCTAAAATAAGATTCTACCACTGTTTTTTTAGTGTTACAACCTCAACCCCACTGCCCCCTCCCATACTCCCTGTCTCGCTTGGCGAAGTGCCTGGATTCAAACATCCCCTCGCTAAGATATGCACTCACCCCTCCTCCCTTTCAAACCACCAACACCATCTAAACATATCCTGCCCCTGGACTGCCAGATAACTTTCCATAAGGTTGTGACTGACACCAGAGACTTTTTTCCGCCTTTCCACAAAACCCGATCCTATCCCCCAGCACGACCGGGAAGGAGGAGGAGGAGGAGAAGGAGGGGAAGGAAAATGCTCCTCCATGAATCATGGCTGGGAACCAGATGTTTCATAGCTAAAAATGACAGAAGGCGAAGGGATATCTGCTGCTACAGTACATGGTTCTCCTGTGGGGATGTTAGCTAGTAGGCTGTTATTAGTGCTGGGTTAACTTTTTTTTAGCATGGGAAAGAGATGAGAACATGTGAAACTGTCAAGGGTCTTAGTGGAAACCCCCACAGCTAATTACAAGTGTGACAAGCCTCGCAGCCAATTCAGGGGAGCAAACAGCTAGAGGCATGGTGACTTACTTTCGTTTTGATCTGAATTTCAAATAACAGCCCAAAGATTCAAAAACCATCAGAGGCATGATATGTAACTGAGGCAAAACTTCAAAAACTTTAAACCAGAATCATTTGATCATTGTATACCGTGTAAAGTTCAAAATTAACTTGTCTTTTGTAACTCTCCAGAGTCTCATCAAGGTATTAAGAGTATTTTGGTGTAAACTTGTACAAGATTTTTGCTAAATCCATATTTCATTCACAATAGAACACAGAAAGTACATCAATTGATTAAAATGAGGAAATGTCAGATGTCAGTGTAGAATTTTTTTGTCTCAATTTTCAACATTTGGCTTTACTTAAATGATAAGTATTGATTCAACACACATTTTGTTGGGACAATATGGAATACATAAATAACTAAATAAATAAAGGACAATGGTGTATGCAATTGCTTGGAGAAAAGGTGTTGGACTACAGAATCATGATTACACACAGCATGATGCATGTAATGAGTACATTCCAGACTGTCTCATTTTTTTCATTTTAACAACCATTCTGGTCATGGATGCATCACTCAGGTGTGTAACTGTCTCTGCAGTCAATGGAAAAATCCTTGCAACTTGCGTTTAAAAAGCAGATTCAGCCTGTTCTTGGTAAAGAGTAGAAAGGGTAAGAGGACAACATAGGAATTTGAGTCATATAGTCTGACACTTGAGTGCAATTATTATAAAAAATTCTTCCATGGTTGAGTACAATTTCAAAATCTCCAGTGTATGTTCAAATGGTCCACACTTGAACAATAAACAGCCTTAACAGCACTGTAGTTTTTGGTCTGCACTCAAAACTGCAGAAAGCTCCACCTGTGTCCAAAGGCTTTCCTCTTGCCCTGCTGGTTCCTGTGTGTTTTTCTCTGCTCTCAGCTTCTGCTGCGTGGGTCACAGCTCTTACACAACATGAGACAAAAAAAGCAACCAAAGTTCAGAAACTCAACACTTTAAGCTGAAAACTGGAGGTTACATGGAGCTGCAGCCAGACACACTCATTGGTTATAGTGGTGGCTCTCAGACTGTTATGCAGGGACGGCAAGTGGGAGTAAAATAATATTTCATAGCCTGCAGCAGAAAGCAGGACAGCGCTTTTGATCTGTGAAGGCAATGGCAAGTCAGTTGAAGTATTTTTGTTCACATGCAGCCAGTTATGTAACAGCAGGGGTATCAGACCGACTTGCTCATTAGAAACTCTCTAAGTTTCTTTTGAATAATAATTTTTTGGCAGAAAAAAAAAACTAACCAAATATTTCTCTTTGGGCTTACTTCATTTAACTCCACAACAGAACAGCAAAAGTGAACGCCATGGGAAAAAAAAAGAAAAAAAAAAAAAAAAAAAAAAAAAGAAAATGGTTGGAAAGCACTGCATGTATGTTGGGGCAAAAAAAAAAACACCTAAGAGAAGAGGAACTGCTGAGTTAAAACCCACCAGCCCAGCAGTATGGTGGTTCACCCTAAATACATAAAGCTGAGCAGCCTGCATGTCTTTGATGTCTGCCTGACACATCCCAGCTCCACCCGCCATCCACCCAGCTGTCTGAAAAAGGAAATATGAAGACATGAAGGAAAAGGCTTGCCTCATCTCTCACTTTGTGCATGTGTTTACAAAGCCAGAGCCTTTGATCAGAGCTGGCTGGCTGATTGGCTCCAGCCTGCAGCAAGATTAGAAACACATGTCACTGATGAGGGAGACGTGAGAGTTTGTTTATAAACTGCAGTGTGTTCCAGTTTCATGGTGTAGCAAACATCAAATGTGATGTGGTACATCGCAGTTGCACTGGACACATAAGAATGAACCACTCAGAAACGACCTAACTGACTGGATGGTTACCCTGGGGTCCATTTCAGAAACTCGGAGCATGTTGATCCTGTACTCAGGGAAACTCTGAGTTTTCCGTTTCATAAAGCCAGGTAACTTAACCAACGAACAAGAGGGTTCAGTTGAGCCAGTTTCAGAAACCGATGTAACTCATACTCAGTCTGTTACCACGGTGACATACTCCGACTTTCATTCTGTCTCCTCCCCTTCACGAACCTGAAACGGGTTCAATCTCATCCAGATAATATATCATATAATAATGATAAGAATGATAACTTGCAACGGGAAAGTATATTGAAGATATAAATAGTTTTACTGCAGTCAAGCCAGCCGTCACTAATTTTTTTTAAAGAACATTAGGTCTACTGTTTTTCTGCAAAGTTACATAACTTACATAGGCCTACATGATTTTATTCCTACATGCGTCATAAACATCACCCATCATATGCTCATACATCACAAAAAATACCTTAGGCTATTTTATTGCAATTGTTTATTTGCAAATCTCAGTTTCCTTAATAACAACAGGGATGCTGAATATTGACTCGGCCCAATTAGAAAGTGCACAGCAGAGCTGTGAGAAAAGGGGTCCGGCTCAGAGTTACTGGATGTATTGACTGCACCCATATAATCATTGAAGCTCCTTGAATTATTTTTTTACTTTGTAAATGTTGGAAAATGTTTTTATACTTCAACAACTACTTCAGTATTTCTTTTTAAACCAAATATTAAAACTACACATTTAATCGCTCTGCAATTTCTTGCACATCAACTGTTTTTCCTTCACTGGTTCTACTGTTTTATGTTTCTGCAGAAAGTCATGTGACTGAAGAAAAGTAGGACGATCTGGTCCGTTTACTTGGCGTTGCCATAGTGAATCACGGTCTAGAAGTTCCACTGATGATGTCTTTGTATAACTGCGGTAACTCGGGGTCAACATACTCAGAGTTGATTGGACCGACTCCAAACACTTGTTCTGAAACTGAAAACTCTGAGTTTCTTAACTCAGAATTAGTTGACTCTGAGTTAGTTTTTTGACTCAGACTTTGCTGAACCTCCTTTCTGAAACAGCCCCTGGTCTACAGCATCTGAATATTTAAATTTTGACCTCAGTTTGTCTTATGTAAATTGAATAGTTTAAGAAAAAAAAAGACTGGCCGTTTTATACCCTCAAAAATGAGAAACATCTGACTTCAGAGCTGTGTTTGTACAGTAATACTCAGTGACACTTGCAGGTGGAAAGGGAAAGTCATTGCTCCAGATTTATTCTTGTTTTGGGGATATATATATATATATATATATATATATATATATATAATGTGTGTATGTGTGTGTGGGTGTGTGTAGATGTGTTTGTGGGTGTGTATTGAAACTAGCTACCGTCACAGTCTCTAGCTCTCTCTCTTTTTTTTTTTTTTTTTTTTTTTTTAGATATCAGCTGATTTTACAATGAAAATGCCCTCACAAATGTTAAATTGGCCCTGTCCTATGGGGACATGTCAAATAAATGTTTGTCCACATATTAAAAATATTATATACTTTGCCAAAGCTTTTGTATCTGACATTTTTCAAGTAATATGATGTCTACCTGTAGCCATATATTTGTTTTAAGCCTTTCAACCTGTTTCTTTTTCTTATTTTTTGTCGTAATCCCTAACCATGACCATATACTCTTATGTGTTATTCTAAAAAATTGCAAAAGATAATAGAAAGTAAAAATGACATTGACAGCACAGGGTTGGAATGGACTCAAACTCTGTTCTCTGATGTGACAGAGAACCAAGTGATGCAACCTACCTCCATGCAAGTAATTCAAACATGTCAGGGTTGTACAAAAACTGTTTCATATTATGCAAAATGAAAATGTACACTTTTTTTTAGAGTCTTGAAAATATACTTATCATTTTAACATGCATGAAAATATTATGTAATTACAAATGTCAGCACGTTACGGTTTTGAAGACAAGACAAAGCCTAAGGTGTTTAGCAATTATAAAGGGCCTTTATTGTTCGTAAAGTTTTTATGTTTTGTCCTGTGGACTACTACAACATATTGTGGAATGAGACTTCTTTAATTCAAATTAATAGCATCTGTTTTCTGGTGGATGAATGGAAACTCCACGTTCTTCAATTCAAATCCAGTTTTGTATTTCAGCTGAAAATGGATTGAAGCTGGAAATAAAATGAACTGAACATTAAATTCATTTAAATTCCAGTTTGAATATACTTCACAACACAGCAACAGTGGGCAGGAAAAGGAAGAAATTACTTTGAAAAGGAAGGTAGATCATTTTTTGGACTTAATATTCTTAGAATTTATCCTGGCAAACTGTAGTTAAATTTGATTCTTCCTGAGATTTTTCATACCCATTTGGACTCTGTGCTAATCTGTAGATTGAAATTCAGTTCAATGCAATTTAATTATATCCATTAATTCCCAAAGGGAAATTTGATATTGCAGTCAGCTCTATATTTGTCAGGCAGTAATACTGTCATTTTAAAGAGTCATTGTAGGATAAATAGCTGTAGGGGGGAATGATCGTAGCAGTCTATACTACAGTGACCCTGAAGAAGCTTCTGAATGAAAACACTGTTGTTGAATCACTGTGTTGAAGAGGACGTGCAGCGTTATCCATTGGGTTCTATGCAACCTTCGTCTTTGCACCATCGTCTCCAGGGGCTCCAAGGCCTTCAAGTTCTAAAATGGAAGCTGTGTACTTTCCACAAGTACAGAATTTTAGGAACTTTTGAAAAGAGACACATTTGCAAGACGTGTGAGTCAGCTTTACACATTTGCAAGAGCAGAGACATTTTCCTGAGGCCTTAAAGGTGGGGTGAGTGTTCTTTGAAAAAACGGTTCCAGCAATCCAACTCAAGTGAGATATGAAAATATAGACTCCCTCCCTCCTCCCAAAGGCTCTGCCTCCTCCTCTTCAGCTCACCCCTCGAAACCACGCCTTCACACGATTCACGACTACATGAACCGCAGGGAGGGAGCGGTGGGTGGGAGTGCATTGATATTTGATGGACGTATTAGACAGCCAATAAATGTAAAGATGATCAGTACATTGATTGGTCAGAGTTTTTCTCTGATTATACCCTCTAGACTGGACCAAAACGTTTCATTTTTTTGCAAACATTTTATTTCAGTGGGTGCAATGGGAATGTGAAAAGGTTTTCAGGCAATATTGTAAAAAGTGCTGCAAAAAAAGAACACCCACCCCACCTTTAATGTTTATGTTCGTGTTAGCATCTCAGCTCTACTCCATTTCTTTTTTTTTAGTGAGCATCTTTTGATGTCTTCTTGCTCTGTTCTACCTACCTCATAGGTACCAAGAATTCAGTATGATGAGAAATTGTGGGTGGAGACGGAGAGTCTGGATAACTCTGCTTTAATCTTGGTCTGTGATGTCACAGTAACTTGAAGATTCTTCCCACGAATTACATGTTTTCAGTCTGAGACAAATATCCAAATCAGACCCCAAATCCCCGATGAGTTGAGTAGCAGATGTTGGAGTTGTGGAGCAGGAACAAAATAAAGAAAAAGGAAGGGAATGTTTAATCAATTTCTTCCCTCAGTCTTCTTTGGGAATATAAGACAACTGAAAAAATAAATGGAGAATTTGAAGTGTTTACCGTCGGAAATGCAGTGTTATGTGTTTCACATGAATGTGGCTACAGAACCATATTCCCAACCCCAATACGTTTCTAATGAGCTATCCGGTGACCTTTGCAGACAGATACTACAAGCTACGCAACAAGATGAACAACATATGGTGTAATCCAGGACATGCTACTGTGAAGAAGTGTCTTTGAACCCTGGATATTGAAGTATTACATGTGAGTTTGTATTGATATATACTGAGATTTACCTGCATTATTTTGGCAATATTTATTTATTTGTATTTATTTATTTATCCAATATTAGCTGTTACTTATATTACATGTGATGTCATCAGCCCAGTTGTTGCTAGGTTAAAAACACTCCAATGCATTTTATGACAATCGCCAAAGGATTTCAGCAAAACTTTTTACTAGACTTCTGAGCTTCTGAATGGTTTGTCATTTACCCAACCAGAGAAAATAAAACACTGAATTTCTTCTTTGTGAAAAGCATGCAGCTCCTCTATACGCCAGCCATGAGGCAACCTGTGACTGAAAGAAGTGTTGGGAGGTGGTCACAAGAAGCTAAATAAACTATAAAACTACAGACCTGAGGGGTATACTACGAAGCGAGATTAGAGGGTTAGCGAGGTATGTTGAGTCTAAAGCCAGGATTTCCAGTACCACGAAGGTGGCTCTCTTTTAACCTGGCTAGATCACCATGGTAACTTACTCTGCAATCTTAACCTGGTCCGGAGCAGGTTATGTGCAAATCGGCTATAAAAAGCACCGCCCTTTCACTTTCACCCAATCCTGTTGACTTTAGCGCCAGGATTGTGCGAGGATAGGAAGAGAGTATTCAGAGACCGGACTGATCCGCTGGCTTCCCATGACCATATTCTCTATGAACGCTATAGATTTCCAACTGAGGGAATCCGTTACATTTGTAATCTGTTAGAGCCAGATATTGGCAGCGCCACCAAACGCAGCCGTGCGCTCACAGTAGCGCAAACGGTGTGCGTTTCTTTGCCGCGGGAACCTACATGCATTTAGTTGGTGATGCAGAAAATCTGAGCCAGAATACTGGAATAAAGGTTGTACTTGCTCTTACTGAACTGCTGAATATGTTTGTAGTATTCCCTGGCCATCTGCCCACGCTTCAAATAAAAGAAGCGTTTTACTAAATCGCAGGTAACATAAATTAATAGTCCATTATACTGATAATCAGTGTGACGTGGAATTTCATGTGAAATGTTGTAATATAATTCATAGATTCCCCAGGGTGATAGGGTACCTATTAAAGTGGCCGTTGAGCGTATATTGGTATCACAGATAATATTAAATCTTAAATTAATTTCACATAGATTTAGCAAAAAACTAAAGTGATTTTTATTTATCATCCATAATGGGACAGTCTGACCTACATAATGTTTAAATCTGCTGCATTAAGTTTAAAGTTTAAGCGCTCTAAAAGAGGGAGGGAGATTAATTAAGGTGTATTAAGTGGTGAAATAAATATAATTTACTGTGGCAAGAGACACTACACAGGGCCCGGGCGGGGTTTGATCCCCAGACTCTCAGGTGAAAGTCACGCACAATTGCCAGTCAGCCAAAGGCATATTCCCTGAACCACGTAGCCAGGACACGTGATCAATCGGAGGTCAGTGACAGGACCTCACACTGTCACATTACGAATTTACACGATCTGCAATTTTTTTGCCAGCACTCCTCTCTGGCTTTATTCGCACCAACAGTATTGCTTTTGGTCGTAAAGATTTCTTTGAAATCCTCATAGCCCTGCATTATTAAAACCTGTTCCTCCTGACTGAAATATACGGCCGGCCGTCTATCCATTTTATCCGGAAGAGGCGTCAAATGACGCGTCAAACGCCCCCTTTCGTGTGAATGCACACAGAGCAGAAAGCAGAAAGCCGCGGTTAACAAAGATAGTTGATAACCACCGTCGTGGTACCAGTTATCTCTGATGGCAAGTTTCAGGTTTGTTAAGCCAGCTCACCCAAAGAAAGCCTGGCTGTGTCGAACTTGCTTCGTAGTATACCCCTCTGGATGCTCCACAAGTGTGTCATATGGACAAAACATGAATGCCATGAGGGCACCTAAATGTGCTTATTGTCACAAGATTGGAGTTGAAGATGCCATTATCTACATGCTTTAGCAACCTGTGTCTAATTTGGACAAAGCAGGTAAAATTGATTGCGTCCTTTGATTTCTCCAGTGCCTTGAACACAATTCAGTTTGCACTGCTATGTATGAAACTCCCCAAAACAAAGGTGGACGCCTCCACAATTGCCTGGATTAATGAATACCTGACAACAGACTGCAGTTTGTACCACTGAAATGTTACGTGTCAGACTGGGTGGAAGCACCAGAGCACTGCAGGAGACGGTACTGATCATTTCTCTTGATTCTACGCCTCAAACTTTCAGTGTGACTCAGAGTCCTGTCATCTCCAGAAATACTCGGATGCAGCCACACTTGGATGACTCTTCCTTAATCTCCCTGTCTTCAGAGGTGGAGGTGGTTGATGACGACTGTTCACTTAATGTTCACTTGGAAAACAGACTGACATGGAAACAAGCATCCAGGTAGTTTGCAAAAAGCAACTTTATCTATTATAACTATATGCTCTTTATTTATTTATATTTTCCTCCTTTGATATTTGTACATGTTTGTATATTTTCCCAAAATAATTTATGCAGCAACTTTTTCGCTTTGTAGATCTTTTTCTTTTTTTTAAATTCTGTTTAGTTCGTCCCTTTGTATTAAGTAAAACACAAACAATTACCTTTTTTATTTGTATTTTATGGTGCATAGTAAAACTTTTCAGTATTGTTGTTGGACATTGCATTGATTTTTACACAGTGGTGTATACATTTCTGTCTGAGTGACATATGGGAGGTAGACCAGTTGATTTGTTGTTGAGTGTGGATAAACACACACTCATGTGACATACTGTCTACAGGCTCGTGGGTGACAGCTTGAAAATTGTTCTATCTAGAATGGAATTTGTCCTATATAACACTGACAATATATTTGTGCCTCTCCTCTCTCCGTCCTCCCTCCTCTCTGTCCTCCATCCTCTCTTCTTTTTTTTTACTTTCCATTGTTTCTTTAATTAATATTAATTAATATTAGATATAGTTGATAATATTTGCTCAAAGGTCATGCTCTAGGTCTCTGAAAACCTCCTAGAGACAATTTATTGAATTGAACTGAACTGAAGGGTTGCACAGGCCAGTGAAATTAGATGTTTAATGTTGGGTTAATTGGGTACGGTTTTGCACTGGTTAGTCTTCCCCTTACTAATTAATCCTGATTCCTTACTAAAAACATTTAACTACATGTTTTTAAGGACAACTTAAATACCTTTCCACAATGCATATAAACCCAGTTTGTGTTCAATAGGAGGCGACCGGTACCTTATATAGACAAGAAAAGACATATTAAACTGATGAAGATTATTCAAACAGGTGATACACCATTTAAAAACGATCGTCAGTTATGGATACTTGACAGAGTTTCAACTTATTTCCCAGATTGCTACACACTTTTCCTTTCAAAAACTTTGTTTGAAGGTTAAAAGTAGATGTCAAGCTGTAGATAGTAATTTAATTTAAACCACTGTGAGCTACCGTCTGTATCTTTATCAAATATAACCTTTACACATTCTCACTTTTTCATGATCTCACTTAAATACCTGGATTTAAAAACTGTGACAACAAATCAATACTGCAACATGGTTTTGGGCAATTCAACCTTATAGATCAACTATTCCCAAGTGAATTTTTGGTATATCTGTGGGGTTCTGGTCCTGACATGGTTCTGGTTCTTTTCAACTGTAGGAAAATTGCTGCTTTGAGGACTTGCCACTTTCACAACAATCACCGGTCTCATGACGGACGGTATTACTGACGTGATCAGAGATGATACCTTGAAACTTTGAAAGTCAGTTTCCTTTTGCTGATGAGGATTTGTGCAGATCTATAGCTAACAGAATCTGCTGCCATCGTGCTTCACCTCTGAGATAACATTTTCATGTTAGCAGAAACGTCATTACAGAGAGTTTGTGTAACTGTGGCCTGATGAATGTTTACATGGATTGTTATGCGTGTGCCATTTTGGGACAACACACTGAAAATCTTAAAGTTTGTTCAGTCTGTTTTCAGTGATTGCACATTGGATTTACTAACTTCAGACTCTCCATACTTGGTTAAAACTCAACTGTAAATGTTTGAATGATGTACCCAACACGGAAACAAACAATACAGTGATATATGTGTTATTAATTATAAAAGAAGAAAAAAGAAAAATATCTATGTGAATGCAAATAATTCCAAAGGGTTTCTCTTAGTGTTTCCTGCTGCTATATATATTTATGCCTTTCATAACAAGCTCTTACAATAGTGTACTAAACAATCAGGTTCTCATCTCTCACACAACATAGCATATTATCAGCGTGATGACACTCTCTGGGGCCCTCATAAAGTATAGAAATGAAAACCCAGACAGGTCAGAGGGTCATTGATGACTGTTTTCTTGTGATCCTACTGTCTGACTCAGCATTTCGTCCATGAATCTCTTTACTCTTGATATTAAAGTTGAAACACTGAACTTTATCTTCTGAAGATCTCCAACAGATTTTATGTAGTGATACCCAGATAACTGACTCCGTTAGGAAGTGTATGCTGTCTTTTTTTTATACCCTCAGAGCATATTTCTAATATTTATTTGATTGAAATTTTAATCCTATTTCAAAAGAAGACCTAACTACATAGTGATTTTTTTTGTGTGTCATATGACGTTAAGACACAAATGTTCTTATCAGCAAAGTGATGACCCTGTTGTAACACTGGTGAGGTGCAGGACTGCCTGAGGCACACGTGACATGGTTCAAAGGTCTGGAACCTCTACACGTTTCTTGTTAAGAAAATAGAAATCTAGGATAGTCTGACGAGCAGATAAAGGTCATCTTATCAAGTATTGGAAAAAGTTCACTCAAAGGACAAAAAGAGTGGCTCATGACTGCTGGGATAAGCTGTGTCCACCACCCCTGCAGCAGAGGTAGAGGGGGTTTTAGGACATCCCTTCAGCAAGAAAGTGAGCCAGGTGGTGTTTGCTGGTCTGAATTCACAAGAGGAATCCAATGATATTCATATTTGATCTCTGCTTCTTTAGAGAGTTTATGAAGAGTTATTGAAATGAGAGAAGATATTTCATATCTTTTCTCATCAGCTTCAGTTTTTATGTTAACAAGCAGACATTTTTTACATTTGACACTTGCAACAGGTTCCACAAATATTCACACAGTAAAGCTTTTACCACTATATGTGTTGACATTTCTTCTTAACACTTAAAGCAGCACAGAGGAGGTTTGGGTTCCCTTACAGGCGGTGGAGGTTACATCTTTTTCACAACACTTTACTTTTCACTGTTTACTTATTTTTTGGTCCTTTTCTCTGTGACCTTCTCAATTTATTTTCTGTCATTACCTTCTTGAGCATCTTAGTTGCCTCTGCCGTGATGCCTGCTGTAGCTTTGTGAGCTGGTTTCATTGTTGTTGATTTGTGACATAGTACTTTCATAATATGTCACATCAGTTGTCTGACCAGGAGGGGATCAGGAAGTTACTTTGTCTGGTTTTTGCCATTAGCGGCTTTGGATGATTATAACAACTATATGTCACTTCTTAACGTAAGCAAATATTCCTTCAAAAGAAAATGAAACCAATATTTTAAAGTGACCAAAAGTTCTTTGTTCTGCTTTGAGAGATGCCCTAGCATTGAGGTTAGTGAGAGATGAAGCATTTTAGCTGTTATTTTGTCCCATTCTCTCTGCAAACACTTGGGTGCAAGACACTTCTCCCCAAATTATCTTTTGAGGAAAGTCCAGTCCAGTACCTACACCCTTTTTTTCCTCAGCCATGCTTTTGTTATGCGTGGAAAATGTGGGTTTGTATGGCCTTGTCAAATGGCTACATGCATAAGTTCCTCTCTGCAAATATCAGTGCTGTGTGATGAGCTGAGGCAGACTGTCATGGGAAGGAAGGTGAGTTTGTTTGACTTCATCCCTGTGTTGCTTTATATCTAGAGCTCTTTTTTTTGGATAAGTGATATGATAAAATCCAAACTCTTCCAAAGAAGGCTAATCATCTTTAAGCTTATCACTATACCAATGTGAAAACACTCCACTGAGAATATTTTCATTCTGCCCAAATGTGCAACCATTCATTTTCCTCTTAGTAGTTGAGATGCTTGGCAGTTTATAAAATGTGCTTAAAATCTTATTGAGTGAAAACAGCTTCTGATCAGAGCCAGCTGATTTGAAAGGATCACCAACTTTCATGCGGGTCCAAAGATTTTGCCTGTACTGATCAGTTAGGCTTGACTGAGGGCATAGTGTAGTCAGTCAATGTCCTTATTGACTAGATCCTTCGGTTATAACAAAACAGATCCAAATGTAGCATGGCAAAACTTAAGAATGACATTTGAAGAGGTTTATCAAAGAAGGGGGGAGGGGTGGGGGTGAAGAGTTTGTTAACGGTGGCACGAGTTTGAGGAATCTAACAGGATGAAAGAGCCAGGTACAGAGGGCTGGCAGTATGCAGGTGAGAGAAGCCAAGTTGGCTGGCAGAATGGCAAACGGAAAGTTCATCTGAGACAAAAGGAAATGTTGTTGAAAAAACACCTCAAACCATGAGATTGAGAACTGTGCATCTGGTAGGGCTGATGGACATATGAAAAACAAATTGGCCAGTAGTGAGTAGAGAGAAGGCCAGCAGAGAGAAGGCAATGGCTCTCTTGTTTCAGGATCTGAGGACCAGAATGAAGAAGATTGGAGGGCAGGAGTAATAAACAAAAACATTTTTTAATGTTTTTATTTAAGTTTTTATTTTTAATCAAAATCACTCCACTAAACAGGATTTCAAAGAACCAATAAACACAGAAAGACAGATTTATGATGGGTAGAAAGACAAAGAGAGACGATGGACTGCAGGGAAGGAAGGTAAAGCAGGATATACTGAGAGGAGCTGAGGAGACACAGGTGTTAACAATCACGACGGAAGAGAGAAAGTCAACTCACACACGGAATAACACTTTTCAGGATTAAACAGGAAGTCAAGAAAAATACAGCATAACAGAAGTACAAGGAGGACAAGAAACAAGAGAAAACAAGAGAAAAGTCAGCCACGATGCAACGAAAACCCAACTGTTCTGTTACTAATTTGTAATTTGATTCAAGTAATTCAAATAATGCTTTCTTGCTCCATTGTTTCACAGAAGTTCATGTTATATAATTCAAATTAAGTAGTAAAGTATTACAAAACACATCTCCTTTCAGGGTTATTAATTCAAAAGAAGAAAAAGCTACAAAAGGGAAAGATAACATTGTCACAGGGTGCTCGCACTCACCCTTCTGCCCATATATCCATTTATATGAGTTAAAGATAGCACATCTAGGACTTGCGGGAAGAAACAAATTCTTTTTCTTTTTTTGTGAGAGATGATCCAGTGTCTCCCCTGCTAAATGAGATAAAGGGAAGACTGTAGCTTCTTCAATTAGTAGTTGAGAATCAGACCAGCTTTTATATTATATCTTAAAACTTTGATACCTTTCAGCAAAAAAGACCATTCAACCAGACCCTGGTTATTGTGTACCCCCTCCCACTTGTGAGGATGAGGATACAAGGAAGATACTCTAAATCTGTCCCTCTGATTACATCATTTTAATATGAGGTATTACAGCTGTATCTCCTGTTCTGTTATAGTCTACAGCTTTAATTCATCATCTCTTCCAGATCATCTCTGCCAGATATACTGCATAGACACTTTTAGTTTGGTTGAGAATGGGATTCATGTGTCACAACCGATTTACACATAATGGATGGGAAGATGGCCTTTCCAAAAGATATGTCCATGCTACGATCCTTCAGCCACTGTCCCCTACCATGTTCTTATCTCATCCAGGTCCATTCAAATATTTTGGAGAGATTAATTTACAGGTCCCGGTGAAGGATGTCGGAGGACAAATGAAGTGACAAAAGCATAAGAAGAGGAAACAATCAAATAATTGTGGAGCCCCTCTGACATTAGAAATATGTAAACATTTGTTTTATTCTATAAGACATGTATATACACAAGTATAAAATATAAAAAAAATTATAATAATATTAATAACATGCATTAATGCAATAAGACAAACATTACAAAACCATGTCATTCAAAAAGTATTGAAGAATTTGAATGATAAATACACAAAGTATCTCACATGATATAATGAAGAATCTTTACATGGCATGGTAGATGGAAGTTTCCTCCTGAGAGGAAGATGCTGCTGGTGCCATGAAGTGACTCTGAATAACTGAACAATTCATCAGCAATCCCAAAAAGGAAATTATATTGTTGAAACAATATAATAGAAAGAAACTGTCAGGAGTGTTGTGCTCATAGCTTACAAATGCTGAGCTATTGATGTGACATGTCGTGTCAACGGGTAAGTCAGTCTTATCTTTTGTAAACAGCATGTGCAGAGATGGTCCTTCACAGTAACACGTCCAGGATTACACCATCTGTTGCTGGAAAGTATACTGCAGTCCCTCCACGTTTACTGTTCTGTCTGCAGTCTGAAAGCCAGACGGAGAAGCTTTAGCTGGGGAGTTACTCCTGCAGCTGGTGAGATGCTGCATTTCCAATATTTCCGCTGCACTCTTGTCTGTGCTAAAACGTGTGCCATTTTATTTGCCAGGGAGTTCATATTCCCTGTGATAGGAAGGGTAGGAATTGTTTAAATGCCTCCTCCTTGCTCTCTATTTTAAATCCATGATGCCTTTTCTTAAAAACAGTTCTGATTTAAGGTCTTGGCTTTGGAAAGTTTATTTCTTTGCTCCCACATGTAAAAAAAAAAAAAAAAACAACTTATCATTGTCATGGTTACTCATCACAACAGATGTTAAAAAGAGCCATGGCTTCCAGCAGAAATCTCTTTGCACAACATGCAAACCTGCGTAGAAAATCTTGCAAAAATCAGTGTTTAAATGTGAATGCACACATGAGCACACATGGTCACACTTCTTTCAGGGGATCTTAGAAAAACAGAATCACACTAAGACAGTTTAAGCAGTGATGTCGTTTGACTTTTTCTCCTTCCCTGAAAAGAAGTAAACAGGATTTCTCTGTCAGAGTTTATGGTGGTGTCACAGCTGGGTGGGGTAACCAAGTGGAACCGAGAGAGAGGAGGAACAGAAGGAGAAGGAAGAGGATTTCAGTCCATCACATGAACTGTGACCAGCAAAGGACACTGGCATTTTCTGACATGGGTGTCTAAAAATAGAGAGCGCTGGGATGTGGCAGAGGAGGATGAGACCATTAATCATACAGGAGAAAGACAAAGAAAGACTCCTTCAGTCCTATAGATGATTTAAGGCCACCTCGAGCATCGTGCTCGGTCTTCTGCCAAGTCAGCCACAATGTTTTCTAGCTTCTAAGTTTGTTTCCACGTGATGCTTCCTGCAGGTTCAAGCTCAGCTCTGATGTCAAATAATAGAAACCAGGGTGTTCATGGCTGAGGTCTGTGAAAAATGTTTCAAAATCCATAATGTTATGAAAACTGACCTTGTTTCTTTGTCGTTTTATTTTTCTGAATCTACAGTCTAACTGGCTTCTTGTGTCAACCTGAAGTTTTTATTGTTGATGTTGTTTGTTTGTTTTGTTCAGAAAACACAGAATCTTCATGTTTATACAGTATATATATGGAATTTTTATTCTGTCTTATGTTGATTTTAAGTAGATATAATGATAATAATATGACTTGTTGCTCTTTTTTAAGACAAGAGGCACTCTGACTTTCATTTCTGTATTTTTCTTTAAAATTTTAGAACGTGAGTGACATTGGCTGTCAGGTGGGTATGAATAAAACCTGCTCTTGGACCACGTTATGAAACTAAAAATGACTGTGAAAAAGAAAAGGCTCTGAAAGCATCAGTGGTTTTGTTGACTCTTCAGCCTGTAAGGTGACATGCTGTTGGAGCATGATGACCAAGAACAGCACTTTGGAAATTTCATGACTCAAATGAAAATGACCCAGACTATAAAACCTGTTTTCCATTATTTTTTTCATCTCTGCTTTTGAAGGGAGGAAATAAAACGTGTGCCCTTGTTTTGAGTGCAGCAGTGACCTAGTTTTTCCTGCTTCCACACTGCCTGCATTCATCTCTCCACTATCAGCTGACTGCCAGTCAGATGGGGAAAGTCTACTTCCGCCCAGCAGTGACACACAGCTCCTCATCTGGATGTTAATCTACTGCCTGCTCCTCCCCGAGGGGGTCTGAAGTCTACAGTTTTTTGCTTTGCAGGGATAAAACCAGCTTGTTTTTCTAAGCTCTGGATTACCACAGGGAAGCACCCTGGGACATTTATAAAGCCTGCATTCAACTGGACCTGTGCTGGGATGAAAAGTAAAGTTTCTTTATTGAAGTACAGTTTTATGTTTCCATGCTCTGCAAGTTTTACAGCCGTTCATATAAAGTGGAAATACTGCACTTTTCACCTCAATAAAAACCTGTTACAATAACAGTTTTTTTCTAACATCACACTAATTTGACTGATAAATGTTGCACACTACAATCCAATTACAAGAATAGTTGAATTGAAAACTGACACAAGTTCAAAGGAGGTAATTTTCACTTACTGACCACAATATTAATATTTTAAAAAAGAACAATAATTAAAAACTAGAAAAGCACTCAGAGAGCGCAGACCTCCGCCAAGTGCAACAATTATCAAAAATTTGAAAGTGATCCAGAATCCAGGATTTCTTCCGGATCACACTTAAAATGAAATCAGTTCTTCCTTTTCACATTTCCGACAACTCCAGAAAATTTCATCAAAATCCATCCATAACTTTTTGAGTTGTCTTGAACACAGACAAACAAACAAACAGACAGGCAAACAGTTAAAAACCGGCAAAAACATAACCTCCTCTGCGGATGTAATAAAAGAACAATAAAACAATCAAGAGCTTGATGCCGACAGCATCCTCTTAATAAACTGAGAGACCTGCATGTTGTTTCAATGGTCTTCCTTTTACTGACAGCTTGTAATTCCATTTGAACCATCTTCTCCTGATCTTGGAGAGGAACAGATTCAGGACAAACACTATCTTTATGGAGCTGAGCGGTTGTGCAGAATGAGGTCTTGCATCATTTTGCTGCTGACATAACTATGAGCTCCTGGGGGAAAAGAAAGACGGAGGCAAGTCACTCATGCCATGAGAACTGATGTGTTTCAGTGCTTTCTCGTCTTTGTTCCATAGTATCCGTCGTCAGTTTCTCATAACAGCAAGGTTTAATGTGTTCCTCTGTGTTTCTGTGCATTTGCAATGATCTTTGTCTGAAATATCTTGATGGATCGCCAATATTTCCACCATTAATCAGCTGCCTAATCCATCAATCGCCCTCTCTTAACATTCTAGTGTTTATGTTACACTTCCTATTTCTTAAATATTTTCTAAACTCACTTGAATTGGTGAGTGAAGAAGAACAAGAAAACTATTTCCTCTATACTCGTGTCTGTTATATAAAGCTTGTAAAGAAGAAAAACATTTACAGATTTGTTTAACCAAATTTGTGGCATCTTAGACATTTCCGCAAATGGGGTTGGAAGTTGCGTGTGATGAGCTGCAAAATACTGCTGGATTGTCAACGAATAATTAAAAATAGATAACTAGTTATTCCATCTGGTTAGGGATTTCCCCTCCGCACTTCACATATGCTTTCATTTAAACTGCAATTATCCTGGTGTATTGGATGAAGCTGCTTAAACCACTGGACCAAACAACTTAATTGTATGTTTAAATGAGTCAAAACTAGTTTATTTGGAACATCTCCTGCAGTAACATGCTGCTGAAGCATTGATGGATCGGGATTAACAATCCATTTAAGTCATACCACCCTGCCACCAACATTCACGCTTTAGTGGATGTTAGTTTCATTTCATTTCACAGAGTAGTACTAGGTAGGTGAAGGTAAAAGAGGCTAAACCGAGATGGTTCTGACCCATCGGGCGACAGCATGGAAAGAAGATGCTGGAGAAGGAGCTGCCAGACAGGAGAAAAGGGAACGATTTTTGGATGTGATGAAAAAATGACATGTAGTTGGTTCGTGTGACAGAAGATAAAGAAGACAGGGTGAGATGTGAATGTGCTGTGTTGACCGTTAAAGGGAAAACGTAAAAGAAGATGTTTTTGTTAATATCTGTGTACTTTATCTAGAATTGGACTATTTTGAATTTGTTGCTTGTAAGTCATCTCCTGTTGCACCTGAGCCACACACGGCGTCTTGTTTACCTCGTGTTGTAAACGGTGTGACATTTGATTAAGCGTGTTCTGGTCAGCTTTAGCGGGCCAACACAGAGCTGGACCGTCTGAGGAACAGCAGCCCGTCTCCCACCATGTGCTTGCAGTTGTATAGATAAGCAAACCCTGACACCGCACGCACGTTTACTCTGGACTTTGTCTCAGTAACAGCCCTGCACACACTCCCAAACACACACGTATGCTCATTTCCCAGCAGACCTATATTGCCACATGTTGCATGTTGTAACTCCAAGATAAGACGCGTATTCGTTTCACGGAGCAAAGGTCAGCTCATTTCTGCAGCTTATCGTCAGACGGGGTGAAGATTTTCACAGTCAAACATTTTATTCTCCATGAAAATAGTCGGTTTTCCAGACAGCTTGCACATAAGACAAAAGAAAATGTGGAAGGCTGTTTGTGAAATACTAAACTGTGTGACAAAGTGACGTTTTATGTTCTCTCACAACTGTGCACACGTGTCAGCAGATACTCGTCTGGAGCTCGCATTGTTTCTGACAAAAATGTGCTTCCAAGATTTTGGCTAGACTTTCTCAAATGAGGTGACTAAAACGTTGAAGAGAAAGACACAGGAAAGGAAAGTTCATGCAAATACGTAGCATAGATACGACATTTTGAGCACACATTTTTAACAAAAGGTGATTAACAGTCAACTTAGAACTAAAATATAAGGTCAGTTAAAACCACTTGTCCTGTCACAACAACTGAAGAGGAATATATGAAGAAAAACAAAAAGGATACAATTTCACTTTGCTGGGAAACCAGAGGACAACAGTGTGTTGCAATACACAAGTCACATAAGCACATTTCAGAATTTACTTGTGGAAGTGGAGATCAGAGGAGTGTTGCTGATGTCAGCGCGCAGATCAAACACAGCAGCGCCTGGGGTGGAGGGGTTCAAAGGTGACACTCTGATTTAGGAAACAACCCAAATATTGAGCAAGCCTGGCTGAAAGTGCAGAGCAGCTGTTACACATTTACCAGAGAAGGGCTGGCAAAGACACAGCTCTTGCCTTCTTTAAGCGCCCCTGTGCTGCTGTCGGGGAGATTTAATTACAAAGCAGATCTGAGGAAGACGAGCTGGGGCCTAGTTCCGCTCCGCGCAGCACAAACCAGACTATATTTAAAAGCTAACGTAAAGCTGAGGCTAAGCAGAGGGGCCGGAAGGATGGGAGTGCTTCGCTTTAAAGAGCAAATCTCTGAGCTGTTTGCCAAAAGCAGATGAAACAACAAGCCAAAGGGAGGAATAACACTGAAAAAAACAGAAAGAAAAAACTTAAAAGATGACTCTCCACAGGATGGATGGATGACACAAAAAGGTTTCTCTTGCCCTGTGAAGGCTCTATAATTAAATTTGAAGTTTAAATCCTAATATTCGCCAGGGTTTGCTCTTATATGACATGGTGTTAGCTTCTGCATGCTGTTTTGATAATTTCCTGTTAAAAAATTCTGCCGTCCAGAATGAAACAATAAAATGGGCTCATCAGAATGATATTGTTGAACTGTACTTTCTTGCACAGCTTCAAGAAAGTACTGAAATCTCACGCCATGATGATTCATGCAAATAGACAAAGCCAGGTCAGCCCAGTGACTGATGCTGCTATACTGTGCATTGTGATATAACAGCGAACATAACTTGATTCATGTCATCTTTGGGGAGTGTCAAGACTCTGCCCATGGATTCTTTATATTCTTCTGTCCACGTGTCTCTCCAAGGCTGGACACAGAATCTTCAGCTCAGCTGTACTGACATACCACTTTTCAAGTAAAAATGCAACACAAGAGCAAAAGTTAAACATAAAATGACTCAATTTTGGACCCAAAGCAAAAGAAAAGCATTAGAAAAAAAAAAAAAAAAGAAAAGGAAATTCTATATGCCGTTCCAAAGATTCGTCTTTTAAATTCTGGAAACAACAAACAAGCCTGCAGTCTAAGAACAAAAAAACTTCTTGTGGGGTTTTAAGGAACAATAAGATGTTCAATGTAGCACAGAGCAAGGCCTTTTTTTCTATCGTAAACTATCCAAGGAGCCAGTACAAAGAGGCTCGCATGAGAGAAATATGACCTGTCTTGGTTTTACCTCTCAGTGCTCTGCTCGCAGTGTTTTTGGGTTAACTGAAAGAATCAAAGAAAATTGTTTGAACAACTGGTATAAATGGCACTGAAGCGGTCCTGCCTAAATATGAATATATGGAGTGGTTTTTCTGCATCACCTTGGGACAGATAATGATAATAATTTTAGTAGAAATCTTTTCTGATGTTTCTGTCACACTAAGATTCTTTCAACATATTGTTTTTCGTTCATATAAGCAGTATAATTTAGGAGTTTGTGGTTTTATTTTGGGCTTTGTCTTGTTTTTTTACTCTTTCATTTTTATGATACATGTCTCCTGTGTGCTGTAACCGTGTTTCCAGACAACATGTGTGTCTGTGTGTTTTATCTCTGCAGGTCTGATGTGATCAGTATCAGATGGTCTTCTCTGTCTGTTGTGTAATAAACCTGTCAGATAGAAAAGGTGTACGTTTCTTCCAAATCCTCAGTTCTACTGTAAAACCGCCTCCTCGGTCTGCGAAAAGCTCAGGCTGCCGCTCTCAGGTTAGAATGTATGAGCCTGGATAAAAGGGATTGCTCCCCACCACCTCCCGTTTTCTTTCACAGTGGCTTTTACTTCCTGCCAGTTCATTGATGTGCCAAATCCAGCATCTCTCTGTTTACTTTCCAGCAGGGATATCCAGGCAACAGGGCCATGGCTCTTAGCTCTAGCTGCTATATTTGGGCCTCCGCTCCATAAACCTCTTTTCCAGATGAAGAGTCAACACAGCAATGCGTTCCTTTCTTGGTGTTCACTTCTCTGAGTTCGCTGATTAATGGCACCGAAGCCTCTGCCTGCTTTGCCATCTAATTATAGAGAGCACAGCTGTGGGGTTTGGCCCATCGTCGTCCCCCTGTAAGACCTAAACACACCATAAACACATTTCACATGCGCCCCTCATTCGTCATCTTGTTCTGTCCTCTCTGTGTTATTCTGTCTTGCAGCCACAGCAGGAGTGAAAGGACATCAGTTCAGACGTCACTTTACAATGTTCAAGAAATTATGGTCATTCCTCATTAAATAATCTCATTCTATCATGTATTTCCCATGTAAAGAAAATTTGTCATCACGTACTTCTGCATCTGAACTACAAGTGCCTCAAGGCCCTGTCCTGGGCCCACTGCAGTTCTGTATCTAGACGCTTCCTCTTGGCTGTAGACCGCATATAAGTCTCAAGAGAAGAAGAAAAAAAATAGCACTGCAGTCTGGCATTGCTTTTGGGATGTTTGCTTAAATGACTGTTATTTAGTAAAAGAAAAAAAATGAAGGCATTGCTTCCACAATATATTACATGTATAAGACAACGTTTAAAGGATGACATATGTGCTCATGGTGGAAATCTAATACTTCTTGCTGCATTGGCTTTGGTAAATTTGCATTTATTCATTGTTCATCACATAACTAATGTTATGTACATTTGTTTAACCAAATGTATCCTGGGATTTGAAAAGCAAACATAACCCTTTCATGCTCTTCTGCTCCTCTAAACTGAGATGTATTTTGAGGTGTAACTTGTCTCTCCTCTTACTTTGTATCTGTACTTTAACTTGGCTATTCACTGAAAAACCCTATAATGATACCATGATAAATTATTATTCATAAAGCAACACGCATTACCATAGGATTATAATGTTAGTTTTAATGTTGCACTGTACATCTAAATAATTTGATGTCAAAATCTGTGTATTTATCTTTAAAAAAAATTGATTGCCTCTCTATGCTTCCGTATTACCCTACAACAAAGCATCCTCTATAAAAATAGCGTAACAATATACAGAAAAGCATAAGATCAAAGCTTTACCTTGATCATGATTACCAGCTGAACTGGTTTTAAGGCCACTGACTATCTCATTGGAACTTCTTCCTGTCAGCAGATAGACAGGAAGTAAATCAAAGCTGGTCCTACAGACTTTGAGTCATGCAGAGCTTCACACCACTAAACCCTAATCCACACAAAGATCCTCACATTGTTCAACGCTTCAGGAGAAAAAGGCCACGTCATTTACTTTCAGTTGATGTGCATGCTGTAATGCAAACATTTCTTCTTTATTTCAATTATTCAAGTTAATACTGTCTTAGATATTCAGTTGTTTCTGTTTGTAGTTATTGAATGTAAATGCAAAATTTTCTTGCTAATTCCTTGTTTCTTCTGATCTTTATTTTTCATTTATTTAATCTCTAGGTTCCATTTAAAAAAAGTGAAGGAAATACATGAACAGAAAGAAAAAAAAAAGACAGCACTAGAAATATTATCTGAGTGTCAGTTGAGAAAACAGAATATTGCATTGTCACATGCACATAACCTGACAATTTACATGGAATATAGTTGCATACAAGTGAAAAAGTTTCAGCGTCTGGCATATCGACAAAGCACATATTCAGCCAGTGTGTATGTGTGTGTTTTGATGTGTAAAGGCTTTCTGTCGGAGGGATCTAAAGCCCCAGGGCAGATTTGTGAAAGTGCTGACGTGGTGGGGGCCAGGCCAGCCATTGTGTGACGGCAGCATGTTTGGCCTGAGCCAGGGTCGTTTTTCAGGCAGGGGCTGACTGACCTTTTGAGCAGCATTGGGATTTGGACGCACTCCAGATGAAGAGTGGCCTCAGCCCCGAGCAGCTCGTTTGGACACAATGACCCAAGAGCACATGGTAAACATCAGCTCACCCCACCCAAAAACACTGAAGCTAGCACGGCAGAGCGGCGTTGCAGGGTTGCTTAGCTGCAGGGTGATCATGTGACAGCAGAGGATTATGCAGCCAGCACCATACACCGTGTCCACAACCTCATTGTTTATACATCTATAAATTGGATCCTGAGAACCAGCTTTAAATTTGCCGTTGCTTCTCTACAGCCTCCTATCATAGATCAAAGATGATTCCTTCATGTAGGATCCATATAAAGTACAGTCTTCAATTACAACAAAAAGCAACCGTAACTAACTTAAAAATCCTTTCCACAGTGGACCATCCCACACAACCGTGGTCCCAATGCGGCTGCAGACCCAACAACTGAAGCAGCGAGGCCTGAAGCGATGGCAGTTTTCCAGAGCTCTTTTCCCACTTTTATGTACCACAACCCAAATTCGTCTCCTCTTGCTTTACATCTTCTTATACGCTTTACAAGCATCGAGTGCTGGCTAGCACAGCGTGCATAACAAGCACGCTTTGGAAAAACAAACTCCTTTCAGTAGTTTTCCTATGCAGTGAAATGGCGCAGGCTCACCGTTTTGAAAACTGCAAGAAAACATTAACAGAAAAGTGTAAAATGTCTGAACGAGTGTCACTTCAACAGTGATAGAGCCATTAAAAAAACATATTTATCATCAATGAAGACGGTTTATGTGTGTCAGACATCCAACAAGAGCTGCTCAAAAGATATGCCCTTTATATCTTTTTAAAATATCAGAACAAATTTTTTAATCAAGCGCTTTAATTCTTTTGCTGAATTTACAGCCTTTTTTTTCTTTTCGCAAATCGCCAAATTTTTTCTTTCTGGTTTTAATCAGAGTTGCTGTTGGCAACATTCATGGAAGTGTTAACAGCTGAGGTTTGTTGTCTCTGCTCTCTTTGCACTCACTGTTCTCCAGCCAGTGAGTTCAAGACGTGTTTCCTCCAGCCCCAACCTGCACTTCAGAGTCAGGAAAGAGGAGGAGGAACGGGGTTAGAGGGGGGCGTCGAGCTTCGGGTGAAGGACAGCTGAACAAACAGTGGGAGCAGAGAGAGACAAGGATGAACAGGAGGAGGGAGAAACCCTGACTTTTTTCTCCGAGTATGCCACGTAATTTGAGCAAACCCATTAATCTCGGGCCACTGGCTCTTCGGGCCCTCTGGGTGTTTAATTTCAGTGACAGATGAAAAGAAATGAGCTGGCTGGGATGGAATCTGAGGCTGACCTCACGCCAGAGATGAACTGGCCTGGGAGAGAGAGAGAGAGAGAGAGAGAGAGAGAGAGAGAGAGAGAGAGAGAGAGAGGCGGAGGTCTGGATCGAGTTGGGAATGGCCATTTCATTGGCAGGCAGACATCAAAAGGACCAGCAGACCGAAGGTTTGCAGACATTTTTAACACAGCCAAGGTTTTTTTTTTTTTTTTTCTCCGTCTTTCTTCTTCTTCATTCAAAGGAATGTGAGGGTGAAACTTAGTAGCAGTAGTCATTTTTGTATTTTCTTTTTCATCAAAACCAGTAATACACAAAGCACACAATCCTTTACGTAAAAGTCTTAAAAGTGTAGCTTCAGGTTAAAGAGAAGAGTGTGCAGCAAACGCAGAGATCTGAGGAGAAAATTCCAACCAGATGTTTATATTTGTAAAAGCAATGTTTCCATCAGTTTCCAGCCACTCTGCTAAATAAATTGTTCACGATGCATTTTCTTTGTTTTCTTCCCTCGTTTTGAAGTGCAGACCTGATGCTGATACCATGGAAACCAGCTCATGCATATGCACTAGGGTATCACTTCCGATACAGAGGAAACTGAAAATGGACCACAGCCTCCTAATTTTGAGGCCACAGACTTTAATGAAAACAGGAAAGAACAAGGTTTAAAAGGTTCAAGAAAAGCAGTGTGAAAGAAATATATTAGTAGAGTAAGTGAACCAGTGGAGAAGGAAGTATGTTAGCTAATGACTCCTCATGACGTTTACACAGTAAAGTTTGCCCTCAGATATTAAATATAAGAAAACTAGAAGTGATGTTTCCATACTTGACTACTGAACAAACTTAAATGAAACCTAATGCCAGGAGATCAGCTGGGAGTGATTAGTAATATTAAACACTTTAGTAAAGTGAGTCTACATTTCATGGTGCCAGAGATGGTGGATAAGGAGTGGGAGAGAAAATCCAAACAGAAACGAAAGATGAACGATTCAATTAGATAAGAGAGCTTATCTAATTGAATCGTTCCTGGCAGATCCTGGCAGAAACACAGCTCACAATTACATCTTTTCTTTCCTTTACAAACACCTTGTTCAGTAAATTATGACGTATATATCTTAATAACATATTCTGAAACCTGCACAGGGGAGGATTGAAGGGGACGTGGTGGTTTCAGAGCTCAAAATGTAGTCTTAAATCAATTACACCCAGGGATGACACAACAGAGCAGCCTGTTGCATGTCTGCAACGTCTAAAGCATTCAGATGCAGAAACGATGGATCTTAAGTACTGCACTTGCTTTTAACTTGCATGTCTTCATACCTGGTCCATTCAGTAGGTGCCACGAGGAGCTTCGTGAGCAAACTTGCAGCAGCAGTTGTATCATAGACTGGTGCTTAACGTGTTCTCTGAGAAACATTTCAAATTTGCTGTAGGAAAGAGTTCTGTTCGTCGTGGATGCATCCAAATGTCTTTTTAAAGGACTGCCAACTATTACCAAAGCAACAAGATTCAAGGGGATCTCAAAGGCAATATTACACATTTTGTTGTCGTTTGGAATTAATTGTACCGACTTGTGATGTTGCTTCGGCTTTCCCACCACACACACTTAAATATAAAGACCAGCTTACTGCTGACTGCAAAATAATTTCATCAGCAAAAAGGAACATTACGTAACCCAAACTACTTCTGACCCTCTAGCTGACCTGAACCAATTTAGTTTCACAAGAAGCACAGCAAGACATCGGACAGGCTTCCAAGGTCTAATTTTAGACATTTAGATGTCGTTTCTGTTCTATATAAACACATCTCCCACTAATTTGTGTTTTTTAAGTTTAATAGATGTGTCAGTAGATATTTTTTTTTAATAACTGTCAATTGGCAACATGTTTTGGAGAAAATATTTAACTCTGGTGTATGTAAGATTTCATTTCTTTATGTACAAAAAGGCTAAAACTCCAAACATATATGAAGTCCAGAGAGTCCTCTCATCTGAGAGACTTCAATTTGGCCACGTTTAAAAATGTGTATTTTAAGCTTTCGTCTTTAGTTAAAAGGTATTTCAAATATTTTTCTTTGGTCAAACTCCTCAGACCAGATTTTGTTACAACAAAAACTAAATTCCGTGCCAGCAGAATCTGTTAAAAGAGTGTCTGAGTCGGAAAAGCGGCCAGAGATGAAGGAAAGGGTTAAGTCCCCCCCCCCTCCTCTCTGAATGGCGGCTCAAAACGACAGGGACCAGCATAAACACACACAGGCATCCATTCATCTGGTCGCTGTGTGATCAGCCGAGAACAGTGGAAGGCGTGTTACTGCAGCAGCGAGGGGGGAGGAGACAGAAGAGGAGGAAGGAGGGAGGGAGGGAGGGAGGACGGTGACTCAGGAATTCCACCGAGGAGCACGTGACACCTGAGCAAGGCATTTATTACACTCCACCACTCTCAGACAGGGGCCCCTCCTAACTCCATATTATTTTATTCCCTCAAGTCAAAACCAGCCGAATGTGACAGAGCGGGAATGTCCACACGAAACGCACGCTCACAATTTCAGAAAAAACAAACAAAAACATGAGAATTAAAGCTTGAAAAAAAAAAAAAAAAAGACGAGAAATCAAAATGCATGAAATAAAACATTAACTCTTGTTTGGACCAGTTCCCTGCGGGTTAAAACAGTCATTGCTCCAGCATGACAGAGTTATGTGGAAAAACCAGTAGGCCACGAGCTGCTCAGTCAGCTCCCTCACAGACTTCCCGCCTCTCATGACCTCATGTCTACAACATGTTTTCACGGGAATCAGGGCGCTGCTTCAGTAAAGCCTCAGTCTGCTGCCAGGATCCGTTCCCACTCCTGATGAGACGCCAGACAAACTCTGCAAAAACGGGGGAGTGTTTGTCAGCGACACCAGGGAGGAAGAGAAATGCCCAGACATGGCGACAAAGACTGGCAGAAGAGAATAGCTGCGGGCGTCGCGCTGCACTGAGAGCTGTTTTGGAGTGAAACTCCTCACCACTTTGAAGCCACGGACACAATGTTTACACAAACTACTATATTTAGGGGCTCTTTATCGCTCAGGACACGAGGACAGCGAGCGACGAGCCCGCCCACATGTGAATTACTGTACACAACATTTATGCAACACGTCTCTCCCCGAGCCTCCACCCCTCCCCCACTCCTCCGTCTACCTCTCCCTGCCTTTCTCCTTGACTCCCCCCCCCACGTTTCCACCAACTCTGCTCCAGGAGCCAGTTTGTTCCTGCTGGGAGGGATTGCATCATGGCTGATTCACAATCAGGCCACGGCTCTCAAAGCGGCTCCCAAGCTCGCCAAGTATGGAAAATAAGCAAACCAGAGACACTTAGAGTATTATTACAGGATCTGAAACTGTATTTGGCAAGTTTTTTTTTTTTCCTTGAACAAGTGCATACATGTACAGCTAGAAGCATATTTTTATCTTTTTATTAATATTTTAAGCCAAGTGCTCAAATTAGTCACATTCTATGTTTGACAGGGACTCTCCAGACCTAAAGTACACCAATGAACAGAAACAAGTGTGATGGGGAACAGTCTGTTATGAAGAGTACATACCTTTTTCATCTTCAAAATATAGAAAGAAAAATGTAATGAAAAAGAAGGAAAAAAAAAAAAAAACATCAAAAAAAATTATACAGCCATGTTCACGAAGTATACACTTCCTCTGTGTCCAATATGTACATGTTAGTCAGTTTTTCTGGGGCTTGCTGAGTGATTTATGTTTGGGTGTGCACGTACTGTCCGCTGTCGTTGTTCAGTTAAAGATATTTAGCTTCAAGAAAAAGAGCTGGTGAGTAATTTCAAGGGTCCCTCTCCTTTTTTACCTTTATGTCCCCAGCCAAAATGGTGGCTATTTCTCCCTGCATGAAGGCCCAGGGCACATTGGAACCAACCAGCGGGCATCGCTCACCACTGGGGCAGTACACCTCGCCGGTGGCGCCCTGCTGCTTGATGCTCTCCCGGGAACAGGGAAAGCAAAATTTGTGGGAGGGCACAGACGGGCACTGAACGAAGTGAGTGTCCTCCAGCCGCTCGTGGCACAGCGTGCAGCACAGGGGCACGCTGCCCGGCGGACCGAAGAGTCCGGAATGCTCTGAGGAGGAGGCGGCACATGGGTGTCCATGCCGCCGGGCCCATGTGGAGCGGAGGGGTTTGTGTTCACAGGCCCCTCCCTCTGAGCCAGCCTTCTCTGAGAGGCCGAGGAGGGCGACAGGGGGCTGCCGCTGTTCCGCCGAGCGCCCGCCGTGGTGGAGTGTACCTGGTTGCCATCCTTAGGCGAGCCTGTGCTTCCTGCATTGTCAGTGGCGTGGATGAGCGCCGCAATGGGGGACTGGCCGTTCTGTGCTGTGGCAGCTTCGGGGGGTGTGGTGTGGGAGTGGGGGGATATGGTGGAGGGGGGAGCAGCCGAGAAGCCTGGCAGAGAAGACGGGGGCATCTTCAGGACCTCGGAGGGCGAGGGGAGCCACGGCTGGACTTCGCTGCCGTTCATCTTTGGGGCGCTGCCCTCGCCATCTGGCTCGGGGGAGGCCTTCCTCTTCACTGGGCGACTGTGCTTCCCCCTGTCTGCAGATGAGGAAGAGGGAGAGGAAGGTTAACAATCACAGTGCACACAAACAAGCCACCATGGTGTGCTTAGAAGAAACCAAAACAGGAAATTTCACAACACACATGGCGTGCTAAAAAGGTTCTAGTATTGTGCAGCTGTCCTCTGCCAGACCATGTGATGGGAGGTTCAAACGCATGCAAGCAACGTGCCCACGGTTTTCTGACTGGATTTACTGCTCAAATAAAGTCTTTATATGAATATATTCCAGTGGTCGGACGCAACACAAACAGTCTTACCTGTTTTGGAGGAAGTGGCGCTGGTATCGTATGCCAGCACGCGCGGCATGCCGCCGTGCTCCTTCTTATACCTGCTGTCGAAGGTCTGCAGCGTCATCAAGTCTCTGACGGTTTTGCCTTTAACTAACCAGTCCTTGTGGCTGTCTGACATGTCCGACAGGCTATCTGGCCTGTGTTTATCTTTCAGCTCCTCCGGACGTTTCCCGTGCTCCCCGGGGCCAGACATGGCGACGGCCCCGGCCAGACCCAGCTGAGCCGCACGGCCGTTGAGCGGATGTACGGTCGGTAAACCACCGTTGACCAGAGGCACCAGACTGGGCGGAACTGTACTAGTCCTGCGGGGGTTGGGGCTTTGGCGGTTTAGCTCCGGGGGCTCGTCTGGTTTTGGAAATCCATTCGGCAAGGGGAGCCCATTCACCTGCCTGCCCGGCTGGTACTCCGGACCCAAACGGGGAGGCCGGTCAGACAGCGGGTAGCGGTCCAGAGGCTGCGGGGGGCGAGAGCCCGGGTCCCCAGCTGAATGGTTAATCTCCTTCCCAGCGTGCTGGGGCTTCCCCGGGCCCGGAGAGCGGCCCTCCTGGAAGCCGTGTGCTCTCTTCAGCTGACGGGCAGTGTCGATAACAAACTCGATCCGATCAGCGCCCTCGTAGTTGACACATCCACGACAAACTGGCTCGGTAAAATCCCAGATCATCGCCCATGGCATGCGGGGTAAATCGCACAGGTAGCAGGACTGCCTTCTGGAAGCAGCGACTGCCGCGGAGGACATGTTGTAACCCTGGAGCTGAATGCAAAACGATCCAAAATGTCTGTCGGTTTGTTTACGTCGCTAAGAAGAAGAGGCTCACAATTAGAATACTAGTCAGCGATTTTTTTTTTTTTTTTTACTCCTTAGAAAGCAGGAGAGTCACACCAAATGGAGACCATCTTAGCAGTGTCCGTCGCATCGGCTCACCTCCGTCTGAGCTCGCGCTTACAACTCGGCTCAAGCTCTCAATGTAGAGTCGTGACGTCAGCGCCGACACTGCTCGTGCTCCGGGGTTGTATTTACTGGATTCTTCGACGGACCCCCGAGCGCATGCGTTGCTCTATCTTTATCTGGCGGCTTACAACCAAAGATCTTTGGTTGGACTATATGAAGAGGCATCACTCCGTTCAAAGTTTACTATGACCAAAGAGAACAGCACAAACAACTGTCTACATATGCGCGCGCGCACACACACACGACTGCCACCATTTGAATTTTTTTTTTTTTGCTTGATTTATAAAAGACCAAAACTTATGCATGTTTTTATTGACTGCAGTATTCTGAACAATGTCGAAGGCGCCGTAGTTTAGTGGCTACTACTGTCGATTCCTGGTTAAAAATGGAAGTAGTCCGCTGTCGTTTTATATCGACAATCTTCGACAGCAGACGACGAAGTTTTATACTAACAGTATGCCAAAACATTGTGCTGTGTGCACTAAAAGGGGCAGCCATCCACACAAGGAATAATTACGCAAACATTTTAAAAAACTCGTTGGAGATTCTCCATTCTCTCACTTCCTGTCACTCTAGACTCCAATGAAAGCAATAATTAGGTTTTACAGAGAGAGTATGATTAAAAATACTACATTAATGTTATTCTTATAATAATTTTAATATACTATCAAGATATCTTTCTTTTTTCTTAATTTATACTGGCATATACACCACATTAACTCAATGCTGCATAAAGAAGCAAGTGGCGAATTTGCCATTTGCCTGAGAGCTCAGTCTGTCTGCTGCATAGTTGATTTAGTGCTGTTTCATTCCGGCCTCACTGCCAGACGCGGTTGACGTCAGCAAACAAACAGCCAATCCTAGAAATCAGGTGTTGTTACTATGCGAAGTTAATGCTGCATTCAGTAGTAATTTCTGACCAGGGTGATGTAACAACGCCACAAGTGGATGGATTTTCATGAAGGTCTCAAATCAAATCTAAATTATCCCTCCCAAGTTAAAAACATATATATATATATATATATATATATATATATATATATATATATATATATATATATATATATATATATATATATATATATACACACATAATATACACACACACACGCACATCTTTTGCTAATTTCTTTTTAAACTTTGTTTGGTCAACATCACAGATGTAAAAATGTACATGTTGTAATAAAGTGTGGGAGAACAAATATTATGGAATAACAAACAAACAAATAACCATAGTCATAACATAGTCATAACAATGTTATAGCCTGTCAAAAAATAATAATAATAAACAAAAAAAGTGCTCTTTAAATAATTCAATATCTAATGGCTCATTCTTTTTTTTTCCTTTTGAAAAAAATGTTGAGTGTATTAAGCCTGTTCACACCTCATATATATAAATAAAGCTTGTTTATCTAATTCTTTCATACAATTTTTGTCAGAATCGTACCCTTCTATTTGCAACAAAAGAATAATGAAAACAAAAAATGTTATTAGGAGGTTTTTAAATACTGGGCATGATGGTTGGCACCGTTAGCTCAGAATGAGAAGGTTCCTGGATCAAGGGCCCCTCTGGGTCTTGTCCCCATGCTTGCGTGGGTTTTCTCTGCGTGTTCTGGCTTCCTCCTACAGTCCAAAAAAAATTAGTAATTCCTCATTGCCTGTAGGAGGGAGTGGGATGTGTGGCCCTGAATTGAACTGGTGACCTGTCCAGGGGCTTCAGCAGATCCCCACGACCCTGCACTGAAATAAGCGGACATAGCTGATGGATGATATTGAATAACATTAATTCAAAACCTGCAACCCATCCAGAGCATACCCCGCCTCATGTTCAGTAACAGCTGGGAGCCCTAATAGGACTGAGGAATGCTTTGAAAATGAACAAATGAACAGTTTTAAATTTTATATATAGAATAAATACATTTACAGGTATATTAATTCATTACCTAAAGAGCATTAGAAATTAAAAGAGGTCTAGCATCATGCTGGCTCAGCAGTGATCATCTCTCACCCACAGCTTTGTTCTCGATTTGACATGTTAGAAGCTTTCCTTTACTCATGTCTTTCTATATATTTCACAGCATCATGATATGGCCTTATTTACCGACCCATTCAGACGACAGGAGAGAGAGGATGGAGGCAGGAGTGGAGAACAAGCTCTCCTGTTTTCCCAGCTTGTCCTTAGGCACTGCAGGCAAATATGCAGTGGCAGCAGCAATCTGTTTGCTTCCCGGATGACTGTCAAACCTGTCAAATAGTCAGTAGGTTCAGTGAAAAGTTCTGTAGAAGAGGAAGAAGACAGATGGAAAATACACCATGATCAGACAAAGCTAATCGTATTTCATTTTACATAATTTCCGCTTAAACACATTCCAAAATACAAACACATTTATATCTGCTTTTTGTGCTGAAGGCCAACTCCTTGAGCTCTAATCTGGTCTTTGTGTGGCTTCAGTTAGTAGGTATCCATCATAAGCTTAAATGTTAGTTTAAAATATTTTATTTCCTTATTAAAGATATTTTTAAACACATCACATTGACATAGCTAGACATAAAACTATACAGAGGCACAACTTAAACCTACATTCTGTTACACAACAAACAGTGTTTTAGACTTGCAACCAAACAGCTACCAACCCACTTCCAGATTAACCAAACAAGAACTGAGTTTTGTTGCAGTTCCTCTACCGACCACTAGGTGCTGGCATCAAAACAGAACAAATCACAGTACTTTCCCATGTTAAAATGGTCAACTTTGCAGCAGAATTTAACTATTGTGCTCAGCTGTATATATGTTTGAGTTGACATCCATGACAACTGTGTGACAACGGTGTGAATCTTTTTGAGCTATATCAGATCAAATTTAAACAATAAAGCTGATCAGATGGCTGGACATAATTTGATATTTTTTGATTGACAGCTAGCCACTGGCTCTGCTACTGGCTATGATAGCTAGGCATTACTGTTATCATTGTAGCTACTTAGCATTAGCATTAAATTGACTTCTGTGTTTTGAATAAAAATTGAACAGATCATAGTCATATCTTATAGAGGATATGTTTTGTTGTGGCCGTGTTGAATGTACTAGCAGATCACCCGTTACTGGCTGTGGTTGGTCTGTAAGGGTCTCAGGATAAAGTTTGCTTTGCTGTTCTAACTGCAGCTGACATTTCATGTTGCCACTGACACAACATTTGAGATTGGAGGTCCTGCTATGAAGACCAGCAGCTGGGATGATTGACTGCAGGTTCCAGCATAATTCCGCTTGGAAGAGGGCTGACATGATTCTCCATGAGCATCTCAGCACATTGCAGAGGCCAGCGCCAGTGTCAGTCGGTTCGATGGATGGGCTGTCAAGTGGTGCTTGGCTGACGGAACTAAGCTGTTCACGTAGAATCATTTCAGGACCCTTCTAAGTGGATTTCTGCTGGCATCTGCAGTCAATTATCTCAAAAGGCTCCTCTGTGCAGAGCTCCAGAGTGGAGCAAGAGGGGTCCACTGTAGAGTTCATGGCTGGCCTTGGCTTCTGGGGTGACTGCCAGTGGGTTGCCCACGGGCCTCCAGAGACCTCCAGTTGCACCGAGCTCAACTACAAAGCTCCACCATGGCACCTGCCATTCTGAAGCCAGGCAGCACTTGGGGCCAATTCCAATTCCTCCCTTAACCCTCAATCTCAACCCTCGCCCTTAACTCTCAATTTTTGGCCCTCAATCTTAAACCTCGAAAGTAAGTGTAAGGGCTGTCTTGTGGCTTAGAAATAGGACACCCCTTGAGTGCAGTTACGTCTTCAGACTGAAATGTATCAGAGCCCGTGTTGTCTCTGTATTCCTTGAAATGACACAGGGATAACATTAAAAAAGAGCGCTGTATATTCTCTAAATAATATTAGCAAATAACACAACAGAGGATACATTATTCAGTCCTCCGTCGCTACACAACAAGGTATACAAGTAACGTGAAGCCAGCCGGGACCGCCGGCCGGGACCGCTCGTCCGGCAGCAAACATCGTAAAGTAAAAAAATTAATGTTACGCAACAACGATGTTAATCCATGAAAAAAGTCTCAAACAAAGACATTAAAATGGTTTTGTAACATTTATGTCTTTAAGAACTACGAAGATACTTACATTTGTAGTTAGCTTTTTTTATCGCCATCCTTTTTGAAGATGTCTTGACTAAATTACCCAATGCCTTCTGGGTAGCCCTTACTTCCAAGTGTGGTTCCAGAGAATCTCAATTTTGAGGGCGATACGGCCCTCAAACTTGTCCCTCAATTTGACGTTCTTAGAATCGGGACAGCATTTGCACTTAGCGGGAGCGCTCATTTTTGAGATTGAGGGTTGAGATTGAGGGTTAAGGGAGGAACTAGAATTCACCCTTGTTCTGGTCCAGACAAAGTTTCGATAGAAGCACTTGAAATGAGGATGTTCAGGCAAAAAGAAAAGAAATGAATGAAAACTAATATGATTTCTGGGAATTTATCCTGGGTTAGCAGAAGCCAAGTCATCCAAGCTAAAACAACTAACTGGTGGGTGTGTTCCATGTAGCTTCTCTGCACTGGTGGTTCAGCCTCTTTGCATTATGCTGTTGTGCAGTTTGAACAAAAAGACGCTTTAAAAGTGCTTTGTGCAAACCTATGGGTTACATAACCAGATGCTTTGTCCATAGTTTTAAGAGTAAATGACTGTAACTAATAACTGTAAGCTTTTTCCTGCATCATTACCTAAGCAATGGTAGTATCTCAAGTCTCCATTGCATGTGTCGTCAATAAAATGGGCGGAGCTGGAACACATCTGATTGTGTAGCGGTTAAGATCACTTAACACTTGCTTGCTAGCTACGTGTTTTTGAAACCTAGCTTTAGTCACTTGCCCTTGTTGATTTAATTTCAAATTTCACATGCATTTTAGATGAATACTTATGTTGTATTTGAGTGAGGCTTGGCAACTTGAGAACAGACAGATCAACTTTTAAAGCTGAATATTTAGGCAGATGTCTTGGCAATTATTTGATGCAGCTATGAATAACAAGTACGGAGCACAAGTTAATTAAGTTAATGTTTCACTTCCTGTGTTTGGCTGGTTTTCCTCTATTTTGAATGCATTTATTTTGAATAGAGATGTACAGATACTCAAGTATCTGGGTCAGGAGTTTATAATAGCTGCTTATGTATGCCCCAGCCTCCCCTGAAGCTGTTTTTCTAATAGCTCCTCATGACTTGTGGATTTAACTCCTGCCATTACTGCCACAACCCTCTATAAATCGTAGTCAGCTGACTGATCATCCAGTCAGTGCCTCCCATAAAGAGACGGGGAGGGAAAATCCTCTATGTTATTTAACTCCTTAAATGGAAATACAAACATGAGCTGACAGGATATATGACTTTTCCCACATTATTCATCCAACCATTAAATACACACAAATAACATATGGGTCATGTCATTTTCCTATTTTGAACTTAGGGTCAGTTAAATTAAATTGTATAGCACCAATTCACAACAAAAGTAATATCAAGGCACTTAACACAGAAAATATTTCAATACAGTCAAAATCATTAAGCAAAGATATTACAGTTCAGTCGGATCCATTGCAATTCACTCAACCCAATTCATTCCTGTCATGTCAAGATTCACAGTTCATATAATTCAAATTCATTAGAAAAATAGACTATTTCAGAAATCCCACAGATTGTATTGAATCTTCACTTAGGTGCCAATCCCTCATCCCAAGCAAGCACAAAGTGCCAGTAGAGAGGTTAAAAAAAATAAATAAATAAATCCAGTATAAGCAGTTTCTGGGAGGGTGCAGAGGTTTGTGGGTGTGAGGTGACAGGAAAGAGATCGACAAACACAGAGATTAGACTGGAGATGTCTCTTGATGTTCTCCTTTCATGCACGAAGAGTAAGGAGAACCGAATGGGAAAGAGCCCAGTGCATAATGGGAAGTCCCCCAGCAGGCTAGGCCTATAACAGCATAAATAAAGGGATGTTTCAGGACACCCAAGCCAGCCATAACTTCAAGCCTTTATCAAAAAAAAGTTTTAGTGTTAAATTAACACTAAAACTGGCTGGGGCCAGCGGTTTTGATAGAGGGGCACATTAATCCCACGGCAAAAATCTTATTTGACTTTTTATTTTCATAAAACTTGTTGAACCATTGCAGTCATAACATTACAGTTACGATGAAAAACAGTTTAATTGTCGCAGTATTACTGAATTAAGTGCTGATAAGAGACAGTGTACCTTGACAGTGTAAGATCGTTCGTCGTTGTGGTAATTTTTGGGCTGCTTTATATGTTCGCGCTCGTTTTTTTCAGTGGTGCAGCGCACTTAAGGGTCCGACTAGAACGTTAAGCCACGCACTTTAGTTCCACCTTCGACGTCGGCGACTTGGCGCTACTGTATAATCTACGTTCGGAGAGGGGGCCACGGGGGGGGTCCAGAATCAGTGCTACAGGGGCACTGGCCCCTATTGGCCCCTCCCCAGAACCGCCACAGGTGTTAATCCTAAAAAAGTAGGGCGATAGGCCACATCCTAAACATTAACTGGAAGTTGGTTCCAGGAGAGAGAAGCCTGATCATTGTCAAATGTCTTCATCTCCCATTTCACTTTCGAAAACTCTAGAAACTAGCAAGCCTTCAGTCTGGAGTGAAGTGCCATGCTAGCATGACAGGGAACAATGGGTTCTTGAAATTAAACTAGAGCAAGGCTCTTTAAGGCTTTGTACAGAAGAAGAATTTTAAGTCCCGTCCTGGATTTAACAGGAATTCAAAATATGGAAGGTAAGATTGGAAAAATATTATTATTTCTCCTAGGCCTACCAATCCAGAATGTTTCCTGCAGCTGCTGGCTGTTTAGAGTAATTTCAGGGCATTCTGGTAAAAAAATTGCAATAGTCCAGTCTTGAAGTAACACATGCATACTTGTTCTCTCCATTATGCTGCAGCAGGATTTTCCTTAATTTTAAAAAGGTTACTGAAAAAGGTAGAAAAAAGCAAAGTAAATGACGAGTCTATTTCTGAAGTGCCCCCCTATGCTGTGTGAAACACATGGCGGTGGAACGGGACAACATTTAGTTCTGCTGCTGTTACACCCAGAGTGCGAATTATACAATGACAATTGGGGGGGTCAACATTTTCTAGAGATGACAAAAATTACAATTTGTCCCTTCTTTAGGGGGGTCGAAGTTGTAATTGGGGGGATCAAACCCCCCCAAACTCCCCGTAATTCGCACTATGGTTACACCTCTGTGCTGTCTTAGGAGGTAGTTATAGAGGCGAACGGTGGCAAAACAAGTGCTGTGTTAAATGAGTGGCGCGAGCATGCCTCCAAACTCCACACAGATGATGAAATAAGATCAGTGCAGCTCTGTTGTGGCGACACAAGGCCTTTTGTCAGAATACATGACCAAAAAAACTTCAAGATGGGTGACAATGTAAGGATTAACAAAAAGTGACAAATAAGCTAAGGATACAGTTGAAACAAAAAAAAAAAGAACCCAACAGATTTGCGACCAGTGGTTGAAGAGGCAGAGGCCAGCTGGGTTAGTGAAGCACTGGGAATTTCACACAGGAGGCTGAAGCATATTCACAGTTAATAGTTTTGTTGATGTGTATCTCCCATTGCCAATATACTTTTATTGAATATTAATAGTAAGAAAAAAAAGTATCTCTGAGATCTGAATTTTAGAGCGAGAAAAAAAAAAAATTACAGATTGGAGTAGTGATGGACAAATGACACAGAGGATTCAAGGCTTCTGTCATATTTTTCTTGTGTTTAATTGAAACACTGTATTGGAGCTTCATTTGAAACACCACTGTCACATGACTGATGACGTTCGAAGCTTTAAATGTCATTCGCCGCTCCACTGGCCGCCTCACTGGCCGCCTCACTGGCCGCTTCACTGCTTCAAAATGTTAGGAAGTGTTTCATTGGCTCATATGTTACATAGTGTTATGTGTCACATACTGTTCTGGAGCTGATTGTGGAAAGGGGGATACTTCATAAAATGGAAACCATCATGGACATAAAATTCATTAATAATCATGCAACACTGAATGAGTTTTACTGCACACATCTTGGACATTTTGTGATTGTGGTCTCGACAAATTATGAAGCAGTTGCTGAATTCCAGTGTACCATCAGATGTCACTGTTCTTCCTCATAGCGAAGCCCCAAAGCCTTTTTTGATACAAAATGAAAGAAAGCCTCAACGCTTCACAAGGCTTCCTTTGCTCATTACTAAATTGGAAACCTTTGAGTGCGAAGGATATTTAATCAGGAGCGAGCTGTCAACTAAGATATTGAAAACTGTAAGTCAGATAACTTAGATTTGGAGTCAAATGCAGCACTCAACACAAGCAGCTCAAGGCAATGGATTCAATGACAAATTAGTGCCTAAAACCAAAGGGACAAACTGAACTTAAGTAAAAAACAAAAAAGAATCAACAGAGGAAACACTCACACCAAAATAAATGAACAAATAAAAAAAGAAAACAACAAGAAAGAAAAAGCTTTCTGGGATGTAGTACACAAGGTTAACTAGCATGAAAGCATGAACATGTAGGGATAGGAGAGCCGAAATACGCAAAGGGTGGGGTGACAACTAGACACAGGTGCAACTCATGAAGGCAGGTAATCAGCAACAGCTTAGGACACACAAGGGAAGGCAAGACCCGAAATGGGAGGAGAGGTGAGAAACAGAGAAAAAAAAAAAATCAAAGACACAAAGCAACTAAAACCTGGGAGGCATTCGTGACAAAAATGGCAACGATGCCCTCAATGTATAAAATAAAGTATAATGTATAGACAAAGGGAATAGATTTAACATATTTATTCAGATAGTTGTGTGTGTGAATATAAAGCAGTCACACATCACATGACCTGGATGTGGGACGCAACAATCTAATGAAGCTCTGCAAGCAGAGAATGTTTTTGCCCGATCAGCAGGGTCTTTAAATAGCTTCCCTGTGGGCCACTCAGACGGGAGATTTGTAGACTCGGTCTCATAGCTGCAGGGGTCGACCAAGTCAGTTTATTCAGCTTAGCAGTTTCACATGGGGGAGGAAGTCTGCACGATGGGAAATCAGCCCAGGAAAAGGCAGAGCTGGGAGGTGACGTTGAGGTCAGCTTGGAGATTAGAAGTCCAAGACTGATTAACTGTTTGCAGTCACAGTTCAGTCTACCGTGACTGAAAATATCACTCTCCAGTGCCATTAATGAGTCAGTTTCTGGTGACTTGTTTACTCCACGCTTTTCTGAGCTGTTTCTGGGAACGAGACTCTGTTTTAGATGGTGCCACACCCATGCGCTCTGAAATAAACCAACATTCACTCCTGAAAAATTAGGGCAAAATGCCTGTGTAGTGCATGCTTAAATCCATTTTTTGTTACTTTTGAAATGAATTCCTAGAAGTCAGAGGTATTGGAGCTATTTTCAATAATAAGGGCCACAGCCAAAAATCCTAAAAATAAATAAAATCAGTTAAGATATGAGGAAGAGAATGATGGAACTCCAGAAGTCTGGTTCATCTTTGGGTACAATTTCCAGATGCCTGAATGTGCCACATTAATCTGTTTAAAACAATTATAAACAAGTATAAACACAAAAGGAATGTCTAGCCATCACACCACTCCACAGGTACTAATGAATGGGCTTGGGTGTGAAATAAAAGCACACCACCTTTGGAGATGCTAGCTGAAGCTGCTAAGAGAGTCGTTATCCACAGGGATCAATACCTTAACTTTTGGAGACATGTCCTGTGGTCTGATGGAACTAAAAAATAATTGTTTGTCTATAATCAACAATGTTATATTTAGAGTAAAAAAGATGAAGCTTGCAAGCCAGTAGACACCATCTCAACTGTGAAGTGCGGGGGTGGCGGTCTCATGTTGTGGGGGTATTTTGCTGCAGGAGGGACTGCCATGCCTCACAAAATAGATGTCATCACGGGGAAAGAACATTATGTAGAAATATTGAAGCAACATATCAAGACATCAGCCAGAAAGTTAAAGCTTCAGTGCAAATGGATCTTCCAAATGGACAATGACACTAAGCAAACCGCCAAATTAGTTACAAAGAGGCTAAAGCACAACAAAGTCAAAATACTGTGTTTTGACTCTGTGAACAGGGACAACAAAGGCTAATATGCTACAGTATAATGCCTGAGTTCAAAGCCATTTTCTGAAACTCCACATAGAAAGGTCCCAGCTGAGGTTTGAACCAGGAACCTTCTTGCTGTGTGCCAACTTTCAAAACCACCAACCCACCTGCTTCCCTAATATGGTCTGAAAAATATTACTTTCTTGTTGCTGACAGGCATCTGACGCACATGCGTGCCATTTCATATGGCTATAGCATTTACATGAAAGTGTGGTGCAAGACACTTGCATGAATGCAAACCATCAAATCAGAGTTGTACAGTGATCCCTTATTTTTCGCGGTTAATGGGGACCGGCGCCCCCCCCCGTGTAAATCAAAATCCATGAACTGGAGCCGGAGCCCCCCGAGCCTCAATAATGTGTTTAAAATATGTTCAAAAACCCCCAAAAAGTAGTGAGGCACTGCAGCGAAACAAGAGAAAGGCTCAACCGTGGTCTTTCTGTTACCTTCACAGCCTCTGGTCTCTGAACCGTAGTAAACAAATTGCTGGTATTGTGCTATTTTTGGCTCGTAATTAGTGGCTAACACGCTAACAACAACAAACAAAAAGTCCAGTTTTCTCTGCATGGAACGAGCACTTTATTGTGGCACTGCAGGAACTTGTAACATCACACAGGTTGTATTGTTGGGCTCCTGTTGGTTAACAGAGATTGCAAATCTATACACGCTGGGCTGCTGTTTATGCTCACTTCACTTTTCATTTAACCACGTTTTCTTCTGCCGTCCCATGACACACACTCTCCATTACCCATAAGGCTACGTCATTACCCATAAGGCTACTTTCTTAAAGGGGCCAGGCTGGCTCACAACATTTCTTCGCTGTGAGAGAACGCGCACAACATCCTGTGATGTTTGGGTGAATTTAAATTTTTTTTTTAAATTATATTATATATTTCTAAAAAATCTGTGAATAACTAAAACTGTGGAACTTAAACCGAGAATTGGCAAGGGATCACTGTATTGGAATTGAATATCTGGCTCTAAGTTATGAACCTAGCGTAGTAGAATGCCAAAATAAGCCACAGCAGAGTGGTTGTCGAGCAGGTATGGGGTGCCGAATGTAAAAACTTGATTACAGTTTTCAAACTGATATATTTTCAATATTTAGCTCATTTTCTTCACATTTAGCTCATTTTACACACATTTGAGACATAAATTATTTAAAATGTTAAATCTAAATGTTAAATGTTAAATGTTAAATTTAAATATTAAATCTAAATCTAAATGTTAAATCTATATCTAAATGTTAAATCTATATCTAAATGTTAAATGTGTCGCCGAGTGTAAAGCGGGTTATTTAGAGGATTTACAAATGTCCCATGCCCCGTAAAGTCTCACAGCCGCACAACCACGCCCACACCACTGATTAGGATCAATGGGAAGAGGGCTTGAGGGAGAGTCGGGACTCGAACATGGCTGCCTCCCTGCCTGTGGAAGATGGGGCCGGTACCGCTGAACAACCGCTTGAAGTGCAGCCTGCACAGCCGCCAACACCGCCCGTTCAATGTCTTCCACAGGCAGGGAGGCAGCCATGTTCGAGTCCCGACTCTCCCTCAAGCCCTCTTCCCATTGATCCTAATCAGTGGTGTGGGCGTGGTTGTGCGGCTGTGAGACTTTATGGGGCATGGGACATTTGTAAATCCTCTAAATAACCCGCTTTACACTCGGCGACACATTTAACATTTAGATATAGATTTAACATTTAGATATAGATTTAACATTTAGATTTAGATTTAATATTTAGATTTAACATTTAACATTTAGATTTAGATTTAACATTTAGATTTAGATTTAATATTTAATTTAAGATTTAACATTTAGATTTAGATTTAATATTTAGATTTAAGATTTAACATTTAGATATAGATTTAACATTTAGATATAGATTTAACATTTAGATTTAGATTTAATTTAGATTTTAGATTTATATTTGATTTATTTAATATTAACATTTAGATTTAGATTTAATATTTAGATTTAGATTTAACATTTAGATTTAGATTAATATTTAGATTTAAATTTAACATTTAGATATAGATTTAAATTTACATTAGATTTAACATTTAGATTTAGATTTAATATTTAGATTTAACATTTAACATTTGATTTAGATTTAATATTTAGATTTTAATATTAACATTTAGATTAGATAATATTTAGATTTAGATTTAACATTTAGATTAGATTAAGATTTAGATTTAACATTTAACATTTAGATTTATATTAAATATTTAGATTTATATTTAACATTTACATTTAATTTAATTTAATATTTAAATTTAACATTTAACATTTAACAGGATTTAACATTTTAAATAATTATGTCTCAAATGTGTGTAAAATGAGCTAAATGTGAAGAAAATGAGCTAAATATTGAAAATATATCAGTTTGAAAACTGTAATCAAGTTTTTACATTCGGCACCCCATAAGCAGGTGTTTGGACAATTGAAATTTATTTGGAGGCCTCTTCAGGATTTGCAAAAAGCATGACTGAATGCTTCAGCTTAGTTGTTAGCACTGTTGCCTCACAGCTAGAAGGTTCCTGGTTCAAACCTCGGCAGGGGCCTTTCTGTGTGGAGTTTGCATGTTCTCCCCGTGCATGCGTGAGTTTCCTCCGGGTACTCCGGCTTCCTCCCACAGTCCAAAGACATGCATGTCAGGTTAATTAGTGGTTCTACATTGTCTGTTGGAGTGAATGTGAGTGTGCATGGTTGTTGTTGTCTATATGTATTGTGTGGCTCTGCGATGGACTGGTGACCTGTCCAGGGTGTACCCCTGCCTTTCGCCCAAAGTGAGTTGGGTTAGGCTGCAGCATTAATGGCAAACTCTTGCATATCATGTGAAATTTAGCTTGTACAAATCTATAGAAGTATGCATAAATACAAATATAGGTCCAAGCTTACAGCCATGTATTCCCTCTGTATTATCAATAAAACGCATAAAAGCAAAGCACTGGCTTACTGTTTATGTTGTCTGAGATAGTTGCAAGTGACCTCTCGTCTCACTGATGTCATTCCAAAAGCCAAACCTATGAGCTCTCTTGATTGCACTGAAAGGTGCTTTTTGAACACACCTGTAAGTATAGAGGGAATGCATGTGATGTTGTTGGAGATGTCACAGTAATTGGATTACGCTCACCGGAGAGAAAACTTATCTACATTTGGGAAAAGCTGTTGTGACATCAACTCCATTTACAAATTCAGCAAGAAATCAAGGTTATTATTTTACAAAATTTTAAAAGTAAAGATAGCCGAATGGACTGCCACAGTAGAATGCAACAAGGGCTTTTACATTTCCCCAGTGAAAGAAAGGAAGCACATATAAACATCAGGAAGTCTGATTCCTGGCCAGATGTTTAAGTCCCCTGATTATATCCTGTAAATTATAAGGTTTACTGTCAAGACCAATAGTCCTTAATTTGAGATGATATTCATTTGTTTTACTCCCAGTTGCATTACTGGCAGCAGTAGCCATATTAACTTTGTGCAACTCAGGAGGCGTGTCTCCATGGAAGAGTGTTTTTTTTTTTTTTTCGTGCTCTGTATTGGAATGATTTGAAAGCAGTTTGTGAGTAAGCAGGTTCATTCACTGGTAATTTTTAAGTAACATGGTGACTCATGGATGAACCTCGAAATCCTTCCCTCCCTATAATTCCAAAATAAAGAAGGTTAATGACTCTAGATGAGTATCAGGAAAATTATTACCCTCCGTCATGGAAATTATGTTTTTGCTGGTGTTTATCTGTCTGTCTGTCTGTCTCTCTGTGTACATGATAACTCAAAAAGTTATGGATGGATTTTGATGAATTTTTCAGGAGTTGTCAGAAATGTGAAAAAGGAAGAACTGATTTCATTTTGGGTGTGATCCAGACGAAATTCTGGATACTGGATAACTTTCAAATTTTTGATAACATTGCAGTCAATGGGACCGAAAAATTTTGTTTCTCAATATCTCCGTTAATTATTGCCCAAAACTCATGAAATTTGACTCAGGGATTGACAATGGGAACCTCTATAAAAATTTCAAAGGCTGATCCAGATCTGATCCATAACATGGATTTTATCGCAATCTGTAAATCACTATAAGGGGGAATTGTAGCACTTGCCGCAGGTCTGCGCTCTCCGAGTGCTTTTCTAGTTGTCTCTTGGATTGCTGACTGTCCTTACTGTTTTTATTTTTCATTTATTTATTTAATTTCTTTTTTTTTTTTTTTTTAAGACAGTGAGGAGTCACGGTACAGGGAACTGGTGGGGAAACTTGTTAGCGGTATCCTGCAGGAATTGCCTGCTCTTAAATGCCAATAAAAATGAGATGGTACTGTAAATGCGTTCAAGACCAAAATCATCTGGGCTCTTCTACCTGTTTATTTATCCACTGCAATGTCATGACAGATCCAACAGTCATACTATGCTTGCTACAGCTACTTCTTTACCTGGTGTGCTTCAAATCATACACTTGTGCAATTACACTTTCTATTTTGAATGTATAATGGGTTCACACTGACAGTTCTGTCATTATGTCGCACACTGCAAGTGCCTAGGTGCAGTCAGAAAATTGAGTATGGAATGCTACACACTTCACGCACTCAATCAACACCATATCGCTAATGTAACAGAAGTGGTGGGAGACTTATTCACTGTGTTTTCTGTTAAAATGCGGACTGCGGTCCATCTTCAGCACAAACAATGGAACATCTTTAATCTCTCAGAAAAAGAGGCAAGATTACATCCATGACAAGGAAAGCTGGGTTCGTTTGTTTTTTTTACTAATGATCAGGGAGGATTCTAATCTTGGTGGTGAGGTGGTGGTAGCTCAAGTGAAGTAGCTGAATAAGAAGGTTTTCCATCATCGTTCCCGTTAAGAGCACGATAGCATGTTTACATTAGGACAGCACTTATTCACACACTGCACATGTAAAAACGCAGTGTATGACATCAGGAGCATGGCCTACATCTGATGTGGCAAAGATGGAAACGGATCATAAACCACCACAGGAAATATGCACCGCTGCTACCCAGAGGTGCTTTACCCTGCTTATGTGGTCATGATGATTTGGTCACTGACTGCTCTTAAACGACATTGGAATAATTGTCCTCAGGTAAGAAACTTTATATGTAAGTGATCAGAGTTTGAGGCTCATTTGTCTTTACTGTAGGGTTTAAGCACTCAAATTAGCTTTGTCACTAATATGTTGTTTTGTTGTCTATCTATACTGAGATTTGAACAGTTTTATATCATTAGAGTAAATATTGCCTGAGGATGAAGTTTAATGACTCTATTGCCTTTTTAAAAAAAATGAAGTAACTCATTGTTATGTTCATTTCTGTCCGATATCTATTATATTGAGTATTTATAATCTACAGATTCTGTGGAAACCTGAGCAGAATTTGCTGCCTGCACTTTAATCTGCCAATTTATCTGCATGTACCTTTATTGTCAGGACATCATCAGTAATTAGCTGGTTCCTGTTTACTGAGACATTGGTGTTGCTTTCTTCTTTTCGTACAGCTGCAGGGTTGTTGGCACAGGATCAACAACAGTCTGTTTACCATTTCAGCAAACACATCTCCATCTCATTTACATGCTGGAAGCTTCTTCGCGTAGTGCAGAGTGCCATCCTCTGAGCCTCTCTGCACAATGAATCCTCTCGCCTGGAAACATCACCATCACAGGGACACATCTTTTATACACACAGACTCAGGAAATGACTTACTGGTCTATTGATAGACCTGCGCATTCATTCAGCAAATCAGATGTGCCAATAGCAGAAGTTGATGGGACAAAGGTGAGAGAAATATTCATTGGTGGACATAATTCTAGAGTGATTTGAAATGATCACATCTATATTTTTCCAGCTATCCCAGTTATGCTTTTGCCTTTTTTCATCTCAGTGTTGTTACTCAATTGTCTTTCTGATCCTCTATTAAAATGTTTGTACTTTACTTCTCTTACCTCGTGTTTTATTTCAGAAACTACTAGATTTTCTATTGAGAAATCCTTGAGATTTTCCTTTTTTTCAGCTAAAACATTTTTTTAAGCCATGCTGCTAAAAAGGATTTTGGATCATTTTCTTTCTGCAGTGCTTAACAACAGCTGTGGAGGAGTGTTTCTATACCCCTGATATTAATATAGTAGCAGTGAGTTTTCATCCATGTTGTCTATTGAGATAATTCATCTGTTACCTACTGATGTGGCATCATCAAATCACTTATCAGCAAACACAATACAACCATTTCTGGACATTTCTACTCTCTCCTCTTTTAACTCTGTCTTTGTTTTAGTTTCTTTTCTATCTGTCATTGTAGCGTGTATTCCAGTTCCAGGGTTAGGCTTTTTGCATTTAGTGCTGAATCTCATAGAGTTAAATGGATGAGTTTAGAATAAATATTTAAAAAATGAAGGTAAAACAGGGCAGTAGAAAAAAAAAAACATTTTTAATTTCTTCAGGGAAATGTGATTTTTTTTCCCCCAAAGGTTGTGCATGGAGCATAACCTGTGGAGAACATTAAGTGCAATGAGCAGATAATTAAGAGGAGTAAGCTGACTTTAATGAATTAATTTATTTTTTAGATTTAAAACAGACATCCCCCCCCACCACCACCACACACACACACACACACACACACCACCCCACCACTTCCAATACATTTTCCTCATTTGGCCTTAGAAATAGGAAAATGGAAAAAAAAAAAGATGCAGAGTTTTTCTTTCTGATTTGTTCTGAAATGGGAAAATCACTGAAGCAAATGATACATGGATTCCTCAACCAGCCTTCACTAGATTTATGTTTGCTGCTAAAACTTTGTTAGTACAATGAGAAGCAGAAACAATCTAATGTCCCCAGAATTTCTTTCTTTCATATCAAATCAAATCAAATCAAATTTATTTATAAAGCCCTTTTTGTACAAAAGTAACACAAAGTGCTTTACAGAATAAAAAGAATAATTAAAAACAACAACAAGAAAGAACTTAAATAACTTAAAAGCCATCACACACCCAGGGTTACAGCAGTAAAAAAAAAAAAAAAAAGATCAACACCGAGTCATCCTCTCTCTCTCTCTTTCACACACGCACACACACACACAGTACACATAGCACCCCCCTCCACACACACACACACACACCCCCACACCCTTTAGCCCCACTCTAAAAAGACTCTAAAACATCCATCTTGGCACCAATGAATATAAAATCAATGGAGATCGGAGAACCAAAAGACTGCATTGGCTCTTACCTTTGATGGTGAGGAAGAACTCTCTTCAAACAATAAATCAGCTGTATATAAAAAGTCTCACCGCCACTTTAGTCTTTAGTCTTGAGACCACTTGAGTCTCACCACTTTATTAAACACTTAACATCTCATTGTCAGAATGCAGTCATGAAATATATTTTCACTATAGAAGGACACAGACACCCTAATTGGGTGGATATCGTTGTTGACTTCTTGCACCATTTTGGGCCTTTGCACCATCGCCCCAGGACACAGCAACTGACGGTGTTGTTTAGAAAAATGGACGGCCAAGCCAAATAAACTCAAGGAAAAACACTTTTGGATGCTTTGCATCTGGAATTGCTGCTCTCTGTTTCCCTCCACCTCCTCGCGTCTATCCCTCTCTGCTTCCCCCTTTTGTCCTAATCCTCTTTGCAGGCCTGCAGGGAAAAGTCGGCCAGCTGCCAAGGCAAGGGATGATGGGAAAATGTGGCAGCTGCCAAGTGGGAACGGCTGTGGTGTCGCACAGAGCTTTGTTCTGCCAGAGGCTTCGATTCAGAGTCGGAGGTTTATGGCCAGACTGTAACGTGGCCAGACTGAGTGTTCGTCCACATTGTTTCACTCTGACTCCCACTTTCTCTTTTGTTTATACACTTATACTGTGGGCCTGACTCTGTCCCACAGACAAACACGCTGAGAAAAATACATGCAAAAAAAAAACAAATCCCTCTTTGCAGCTCTTACTCAGTCACTCTGGCTCAAAGCCAGCATCCTCCTGCCAAACACTCTGTTGCCATGGTGGCAGAAAGAAGGAGCAAGAAGAGAGGAACATCGGAGTGTGCCAAGAATAATGACTTACTCCTGGAGCCAGATGTGCCACATCTGCAGCCATGATGGATGGTCCTGTGTGTGTGTGAGTGTGTGTTTGGAGGGATAGGGGGGTCAAACACAGAGTACGAAGCTTCAAGTATAACCTTTATTTCCAAATAAACCAGACCATCAGTTGGAGAAAGCGGCACAAGTCTCCAGTAGGGAAATGTTCGGAATTTCCCTGGAAGATGGAAATGCTAAACAAAAAGAAAGAGAAAGCTGAAAAAGCAGATGGAAGGAGCTCTGTGCTTGGGAATCGACTGACACGGTGATGATGATGGCAGAGGATTGTATCCCCGCCAAACCCTCTCATCAGAAAAATGTTTCCCAACTGCAGACGTTTTAAGGTTCAGGGGATGAAGTCCAGGAAAGACTGCAAATTAATTTTCAGTCCAAAAGAATATCAAATTCTGTAAAAGCATTTATAGCAGCAGTGAGGGGTATTCTCTCCAAGCTGGAATGCTGGTCCATTTTCCTTCTCTGTCACTCCTCACTCTTTCCGACAGCGTCTACAAGGACAAACTGCTAAACTCATCAGCAGGCAGCATTTTACTATAACAACCTCACTATCCTGCACTAGCTTCTTCCTTCTTCCTTGGTTTTTTAATTGCTATAACAGGCCTTCTCTATTCAGGTGCAGAATGTTGCTTTGCCAGAAATAACATCAGCACCACACAGCAAAGTTCAACCATGATGTAACTGAGGCCCTAGAAGCTACTCATAATGATGGCTTACGCAACGTCCCGACAGACCAATCCCAAACCACAGGTTTAGGCTTGTGCCAGGTTGCTGACATCAAAGACAAAGCTCGCCACAATTTGAAAGCTGGCAAGTGTTGGCTAAATGGCAGATGGTAAAATATTGGGAGGCGGTTCTCTTTTACTTTTTTAGAAACTGTAAATGTCCTTTAAAGCAGCAGAATAACAGGGCGTTTGTTGCTTTTGTGGGCCAAAAGCCTCATTAAGAATTCCAGCGCAGCAAACAAATCAGACAAAAACATAACATATGTCAGGCCTCAGGTAAGAGCAATTTCAAAAGTTTCAGCAAATGAAAAATGGCCTCAGAGAAAGATAAAACACAATTGCATAATAGAGAATTCATGTTTTCTTCCAGCGGCAATATGATGCTTTTTCCGTGTTTTGTGACTCATCTACAGTGTCCTGTTGATGATTTTTTATCTTCGGTGTGACTGGAGGTTAAAACAATGGCGTAAATGTATGTTGTAGTATTCCTGTGCATAAAAAGCTGGGTTTTCAGGGTGCTGCTTACTTTTTTTTTGAACATTGGCTCTCTGTGATGTCATATTCTTTAGGCACTGTGTGTCCACAAGAGAAGTTCGGCATTGATTTCAGAGGCAGAATGGCATATTGATTTTAAAGGATCAATCTGTTTTTCATTCTAACACTTATTCCTAAAATGTTTCCAAAGAAATATGTTTTTGCTTGGAGAGTTGGTCAACCATGACTCAATAGATGAGGCCTCAAAGCATTATTCATTTTATCTGCTGAGATTGTCTTATGTACCTTTATACTGAAAAATGTTAAAGGGACAACCTGCAAAGGCTTTTGTAAATGACAATGCAGGGACCTTAGGGAGACTGTTTAACTAAGTTTAACTGAAAAGCTTGTGGTATTATATGTATGTAGTTAAACAACTGCCGATATGCTGCATACGTTGTAAAATTACATGCATTTCACAAATGGTAAGTAATATTTGATGGTATATAAATAATCAAAATGTATGTTGAAGTCCTGAAATTTTCAGTTGCTGATTATAATGTATTTATAAATCAGGAGAATACCAAAGCTCCTGTTTTAACTCTTCCACAAGTGGCAGTGTCTTTTCTGGGCTATAAATAATGTCAAAATGTCTGATGGTTGTGTTTTGCAATGCCAAAATATCAGATATAGAGTTATGATGTCAGATATGGAGTTTGCGTATACACTGAACTAACACTTTCAACTGAGCTGTGAATCAGAATTTGGCCTAAAAAAACAGACAACGTTACAGTTTTATATGAGGCTAATTGGATTTTTACCATATGTGTTAAAAGTGTAGCATTGTTGTGAACCGTAATGCAACCTATAATGTGATAAAAATAGACATGGATATAGTTATATCACCAGCTGGCTGCATTTTATTCATTTTTACTGTGTTTCTTAAAGCAACATTGCTGTTTGTGTCACAGGTTATCTGACTATCCCCAATAGCTTTACCTGCATCCATGCTAATTACATTTAAACGTGCCAGGGTACTTGATGATGCTGTACTGAACAATGTGGAATCACATCATGTTATTCAAAGCAAACTCAATCCATTCATGTTAAAATGTCCAACTTGGCAGCAGAAAAGCACATATTTTTGGTTCAAAAAATGGTTTTGGTCTCTTTAGCTAGATATCTATGGCAACTAAAGGGCCTTAAGTTTTATGTACAACATCATGTGTAAAGTCACACATTTATGCGTAACTAGCGGTATAGTCGGCTGGTCATCACTTCTTAGAGAATAGCACTGTCTTGACTCGAGCTTTGAGCTGTGAATAAAGAGTAAAGGAGCATAATAATTTTAAGTTCAGAGATGTTGTGGCTTGTTGTGCTGTTGTTCTTTTAGGAGACCACTGCAACTGGTTTTGGATTGACATGGAAAGTTTTGGGGTCGTAGCTCAGCAAAGCAGCCTAAAGCAACTGGACTGCCTCAAGCTCTTTGGCTTCGACTTCTTACAGCGGCTTGGTCCTCCGGCTGAGAGACTTTTGGCTTGGAGCATGTCAGGACCCTTCCAAGTCGACTAACTGACCCACGGGCAACTGCAACTGGCTGAGCAACTGTGGGTCCCAGCGGAGCTCTGATACTCCTCCTTTTGGCTCTGGCAGCACTCACTTTGGATCTTGTTTTAGTAGCAGCATTTGAAATTGGGCAAATTTGATCAGAATGAACGCAAAGTAATTGTAATAATGTAATAATTACATCATAGGTTTGCATAAACTGAGCCAGCTAAGCTAAAATAGCTAACTTGTTGTAATTGAACTGAGGCATGTTCCAGAAAAGAGGCTTTAGAAAATAAATGAGTAATATCACAGGATGCTCTGGTCATGCCCAGCATTGAACCTATAGAAGTTCAAAATAAAAATCACAAAAGTAAAAGCATGGATGTAGCACAATTGAACCTTTTCAAGTACGTTTAGAGTCATCTTACTTTAAATAGGTATTTCAAATAAGTAATGCAAATTAACTTTATTCTTGTGATAAAATCTAATCTTTGTAACCCTGAGTCTTTTGGCTGATGTCAAATTTGATTCATTCACACATTTGGGGGAAAAAAAAGGAACTCAGCCCATGTCTGGGGCCTTTAATTACAAACACATGCATGTTTGGATTTGGGAAGAGAAGACGCGTTCAGGAAAAAAGAAAAAGGAAAAAGAAAAAAAAGACAACCCCAATCCCACCCTGAGTCTTCAACTTGCAGGAAACCATTTTATGATGTCTAGCACATGAATCCCCAGGCCTTCACTTTTTCGTAGACATTTTCCACCCCTCCTGCCTGAACCCCTGGGTCTGTTTTTGTCATTCGGTGCATTGTCAAGACACTGGTGCTGGATTTCTGCATCAGACCTGCCTGTTATGAAATGTATGAATGCATAACTCCTTTTACGCAATCATATTGTGGGGACTTCCTTTAAAGAGACAGACAGTCCCCAGAATGTAAATCAATTAGTTTCAGAGTGAAAACTTGACTTGGGATTCAATGCGAGTGGAGGTAAAATCAGACAAATCAGGAAGCAGCAACAGCCACCTCCTCTTATGTTGAAATCTTGTTTGCATTTTGTTATTCTCAAGAGTGGTTTGTTTGGATATTCTGGATAACTTTACTTGGCAACAGATTTGGAAGTAGGCAACATGTCAGCAAGGCTTCAAACCTGCTGAATTGGCTTCAGCTGTTTGGTGTTGTCCCTCTGCCTGTGTGGGTATGTCTCTTGAGATATCAATATTAAGTTAATTTATTATATTCAAATGACTGATCGTGTGCGATCCCCTTGATCTAGTGGTGCACCATACCTCCTGACCTAAGGCATCTCAGATCGACTCCAGCCTCTCGAGATCATGAACAGAATCAGTAAAATATACCCAATATTATTCTGCATTTATAATTTGATGGTACTGTATAAACAATGCCATCGGTTTACAGATTTTCTTCCTTGATGATGAAAATTCATGTGTGATGTTTGTGACACTGTAATGGACTGGAGAACTGGGTCTATCCCTGCCAATCACCTGAAGATAGCTGAGACAGGCTCCGACAGGGATAAGCAGGTACAGCTGACGGATGGATGGCTGGTTGGTGCAGCCTCATCCTGAAGCCTTGAGTAGAAGACACCTGGACTGGATTTTTCAGAAAAAAAAAGACAATATTTTCATGCGATATGTGATACAAATGTCTGAAAAACTAAGACTAATCTTAAAACATAAAACTGAACACACTTGGACAAAAACTAGTTTGCTCTAAGGATAAAAACTTCAAACAGAAATGAAGGGGCATGGTGTGTGCACCACTGCCTCCTTTTATTTTAGTGGTACAACGCAAATATAAATACAAGAGTTCACACAACCAAACACCAAACCAATACTGAAATACTGAACTTACATTTCCTTTGTCAGACAGTTGGTGCTGACGCCTCTTTTTTTTGCATATCTGTCACCTATCACCAATATGGCACCATGTTAGTTGTCCTGTTAATGGTGATCCACATTAAAACCAATGCATACTTACATTTCTGGGAGGTGCATGTCAGGCTGCGACGGACGTTACTGCTGCACGGTCCCCATCTGTGTTGGACATAAGTCGTTGGTTCAACGTTGAAGCATAAATCAACTTATAAGTGATTTATGCTTCATTTTAGGGTGGTTGACAAAACAGACATGGCATGCTACACTGCACACAAGGAAGCCAAACAAACATGTCCTTGAATGAACGCTTTGATTTAACCTTCCTCCTGTGTTAGCTTTCTGTTACCATCCCTGGTGTTAACAGGTCGGTTTCGACTCGTGTCTTAAGTCGGTTTTAAAGTAAACTAAAAACACTAACTTATTTTAAATTCTTTTGTCATCTCTTGGTTACCTTGTTAGGCTTCCTTATCCATGAAAATGTTGGGTTTAATATTTTTGGTATGGGTCGCTGGGCCATTTATTTTTATCAGTATACCTCTCGATTTCATTTAAAAAAAGAAAAATTAACCTCAAGAGAATCCTATAGATAAATAAAAGGTTGTTGTGTTTCCTGAATATTACTGAGGTGTATAGAATACATCTCTGAAATGAATTTGCTTGGTTTATTTTTTTCATTTTAAAATTAATAACTATCTATGGTGTTGGGGGTCAGTTTCGACCCACATATATTTTCTTCTAGAAAATGCAAAAAAAAAAAATAAATAATAATAATTTTTGGCACAGAACAGGTCATAACACAAAATATTAATTTAAAGTTCAAAGAAACGAAACAACCAATCAGACAAATCAAATCAACAGAAATCAATTATTCTAAAACTAATAGCTAAATAAGCTAAATCAGAGTAAAAGTCTCTATGCGCAAGAACATACTTTTGTGTGTGTGTGTGAGTTTAGATGCATGTGTGGCAAAATTCAATTCAATTCAATTCAATTTTATTTGTATAGCGTCTGTTACAATGTCAATTGTCTCTAGGCGCTTTACAGAGACGCAGAGCACGACCCCCGAGCAAATATCATTAACTAAAATTATAATATTAAATCCAATCAATGATAATGGCAAGTAAAAAACTCCCAAATAGGGAGAAAAAAACCTTTAAGCCAAAGACAATAACCTCTGTTTTATCTGAGTTTAGAAGCAAAAAGTTAGAGGACATCCAGGACTTAAAGGTGGAGTAGGTGTTGTTTGAAAAACGGTTCCAGCAATCCAACTCAAGTGAGATTTTGAAAATATACACTCCCTCCCTCCTCCCAAAGGCTCCACCTCCTCCTCTTCAGCTCACCCCTCGAAACCACGCCTTCACATGATTCACGACTGCATGAACCATAGGGAGGGAGGGAGGGAGGGGTGATATTTGATGGACGTATTAGGCAGCCAATCAAAATAGTGATGATCACTTTTTTGATTGGTCAGAGTTTTTCTCTGATTATACCTTCTAGACTGGACCAAAATGTTTAGTTTTTTTTGCAAACATTTTATTTCAGTGGGTGCAATGGAAATGTGAAAAGGTTTTCAGGCAATATTGTAAAAAGTGTTGCAAAAAAACAACACCCACCCCACCTTTAATGTCATTAAGACACCCGTAAAGTTTAGCCAAAGGTTTTGTTTCCACTGGTTTCATAGATAAGTACAGCGTAGCAATGAAAGTTTATGCCATGGCTCTGGATAATTTTTCCCAAGGGCAACATGTATAAAGTGAAAAGGATTGGTCCCAGAACTGAACCCTGTGGGACGCCGTAGCAGACTCTAGTCCGTGTAGAAGAAACGTCATTAACATGGACGAACTGGAACCTGTCAGATAGGTATGACATAAACCAGCCTAATGCTGTCCCTTTAATTCCAACAGTGTACTCTAATTTATGCAGCAAAAGGCCGTGATCAACGGTATCAAATGCAGCACTGAGGTCCAGCAGAACAAGGACAGAAACTAATCCATTGTCTGAGGCCATGAGGAGGTCATTGGAGACTCTAATCAGCGCAGTTTCTGTGCTATGATGAGTTCTAAACCCTGACTGAAAGACCTCAAATAGATCATTTCTATGCAGGTGGTCTCCTAACTGGCTAGCAACTATTTTTTCCAGAATTTTAGAGATAAATGGATGGTTGGATATTGGTCTATAGTTTGCCAAGATGTCCGGATCAAGAGATGGTTTCTTGAGCAAAGGTTTAATGACTGCAACTTTAAAAACCTTTGGTACATATCCTAATTGTAGAGATAGGTTAATCTGATTCAAAATTGATATACCAATAGAGGACATAACATCTTTGAGCAGCCGAGTTGGGATGGGATCCAACAGGCATGTAGATGGTTTAGCTTTACTGATAGTTGAGGTCAACTCAGAGAGGCCCACAGGAAAAAAAACAGTCCAGAGTCAAATCAAAAACAGAAGATATCAGAGAAGCTGCAGGGATGTCCACAGCCGTCGACAGTTGGGCCTGGCCAATCTCATCTCTAATTTTGATTATTTTCCTGCTAAAAAAGCTCATAAAGTCTTCACTACTGAGAGTAGCAGGAATGCATGGACCAACAGAGTTGTGACTCTTTGTCAGCCTGGCTACAGTGCTGAACAGAAAACGTGGGTTATGTTTGTTCTCTTCTATTAACGAAAAATAATAAGATGCTCTAGCTCTGCGTAGGGCTCTTTTGTAGACCGTAAACTATCTTTCCAGGCCAATGGGAGTCCGCAGATTTACAGGAGTACCACCTCCTTTCCATTTTACGTGCATTCTGCTTCAGCATGTGAATATGTGAATTATACCAGGGAGCTGAGCTCCTAAGATAAGAAACCCTCTTCCTCAGAGGAGCGACCGCATCCAGGGCTGAATGTAACATATCAGCAGTATTGTTAACAAGGTAATCAATGTCTGCTGGAGTAAGATTCAGGTCGGTGCCCTCAGCTATTCTATCATATTCCAGCATAGGGAGATGAGAGAGAATGACCTCCTTAAACTTATTCACAGCATCTTCAGAAAGGCATCTGCTGTAATGACACGTTTCATTTCCTGTTTTAATGCCACAAATGCTGAACTCAAATGTAACTAAAAAGTGGTCTGAGAGAAGAGAATTCAGCGGCGACACTAACAGGTGATGAGTATCTCTACCATAGGTGAGAACCAGATCCAGGATATGATTAAAGCAGTGAGTCGGTTCTTTCACTTTTTGTGAGACGCCCAATGAATCTAAGAGAGATGTAAAGGCTAATTTAAAGCTGTCACTGTCAACATCCATGTGGATGTTAAAGTCACCCACAATGATGACTTTGTCTGAGCTGAGCACTAAACCAGCTAAAAAATCTGAGAACACAGACAGAAACTCCAGATAAGCACCAGCAGGTGGCCGGTACACTACCACCAACAAGACTGGCTGTTCTGATTTCCAGTTTGGAAAAGATAGACTAAGTGTGAGGCTTTCGAATGTATTATAATTACATTTGGGTTTTGTTTTTACTTGTAGGCTGGAGTTGTAGACAGCTGCTACTCCTCCACCTCGACCCGTACTCCGGGGAATATGATAATTGTTATAACCTGGTGGCGTAGCCTCATTTAAGGTCACATACTCTCCCTCTTGTAGCCATGTTTCTGATAAGCAGAAGACATCGCAACGAGTCTCAGTAACAAGATCATTGATTAACAGAGACTTTGAGCCAAGAGACCTCACATTCAGTAGTCCACATCTACTTACAAGTTCTCTTGGCTCCACGTGTCTGACAGTTTTTATTTTTATCAGATTATTTTGGTTAACGCCACTATCACAGCCCGCTAAGCAGACTTTTGGAGGACAGGGAATTGACACCAATTCTGTTTTTGTTCGGCACCATGTTAACATTAGCAGCTACATGGTTGATTTCTCTATCTTTAGTGGGCGGGGACGGTCCTTGAGAAGCAGCAGAGAAGACTGTAAGACTGCAGTTCTGTATCCTGGCCTCCACCCTGGATTGTCAGGGGGAGCGTCTAAGAGAATTGGCCAAATTCCTAGAAATAAGAGCTGCACCATCCCGGGTGGGATGAATGCTGTCTCTTCTAAACAGACCAGGCTTTCCCCAAAAATCCGGCCAATTGTCAATAAAGGCCACGTCGTTTGCTGGACATCAACACGACAACCAGCGATGGAGTGATGACATGCGGCTAAACATATCATCACTGGTCAAATTAGGAAAAAGTGACACTTTTAGTGAAGTGTGTTTTTAGCAAGAAGAACACCAATGAAAGCATCACGGTATTCCTCATCAATGTCTTTCCAGATGTCAACATGGACTTTTTTTCCTTCCAGGTTTGTCACAGCAATGATGACTCTTTTTATTGGCAATGGCATAAATAGCTCAAAACATGTTTTTCTGTCAGTGACTCTGATCACAGCAAACTGTGCGATATCAAGGGTCATTTTGATGACATTTTCAGCAGCTGCCCTGCCATGTGCATGATGAGGTACTAAACTCCAAAATAAATTACAAACAAATTATAAACAAATTTTAAGTGATTCTTTGATGCATTTAAAAACTAAATCAGGTCGGTGGCAACTCTAACACAAGAGGAAGGTTAAGACAAATTATTTGTTGTGAAAGTGTTCAAATTTAAGCAGGCAGCATGCCTGCTTAAATTTTAGCTATGATTTTTCAAACATTTGACCTGTAAAATATTGTACCTTGTTTATAAATGGAAAATGGAAAGCAAAATAATATTTTCTGGATGTGGCATGATTAAAATTGTGAGATATAACTGTGATCTCTTACAGTCCTTGATGACAAATTATAAACCAGTCAAAATACATTCATCAGTTCTCCGTCACATGTAAGATGACTTCTACTCGTGTACTTCTACCATTCCTCAATCTGCAGTGTATATGTACCTATAGAGGAAATGCACAAAACTTTGTTGAATGATTGTGCAATGACAATAAAAGCATTCTAATCTAATTCTTATTCCCAAATCCAATTCCAAATCCAGTTACAAATTCTCACCTTGATAAAGCCTGGATGGCACTGCTGGTACATCCCCTGTGTCTCTTTTTTCGTTCCTTTTTTTTTGTGTGTGTGTCTGTGTCTGGACAACCTTTCACCAATATTTACTAGCTTATTTTCGTAGTAGTGGAACGCACCCATTTATGACTAGCTCTAAAAAGTTTCAGCACTAGTCTAAGGTAAACAAGGAGGCATAGTAAAAAGCATGTGTCCGCTTTTATCCAACTGGTGACTTTATATTTGCATCGGTTCATGTGATCTACCTGCCCTGTTGGCCTTTTACAACCTATTTTTTGCTCCATTTCACTTCCTCCTAATGGATATGTAATCAGACTGCTTATCGTTATATTCACATGCATAAATGGACACACATACACACACACACACACTGTGAGATACTGCTCCTCTGCCCAGTTGATCTTTGGAGGTTGTGGTTTGAGGTGGGTGGATAAAAAAGGATGCCAGAGAGGTTTTCTATAAGAAAAGTTTATTTTTCATTTTTTCCTCAGGCACAAAGCAACAGAGACATAAAGACTCAGAGACTGCCTTCCTCTAGCATCAGTCACCCGAAAAGAAAAGACCTCCCCCCGTCAGGTAAGCCACCCTCTTAAATAGCCCCAAAACTGAATTGATTTAATTTGGCAGCCACCTTCTACAGAGGGATACTCCCCCACCCACAAAGAACCCACAGAAAAAAAAAAAAAAAAAACAGGATCACATAACCTTATCCTCTAACATCAAACATGACACTCAAACTTAATCCCACATAATCCCCAAATTGAAAAATGACACTAAATTGGTACATTCACAAACCCACTCCCCCCTTGCCTGTCTGACGCCTTTGCAACCCCCCCGCCCCCAGTATGAATAAAGGCGTGGTGCCACTGTGGAGCGCGTTTCCGCCATGGGACCACGCCGACTGACAGCTACGTGGCATGCTGGTAAGCAAATGTACACCAGTTTAATGGAACAACAAAAAAAAAATAATTGTGACTAGTGGGTACCACACTACATTGACTGTAACTCAAAATACTACAATAAACCATCACCTGCAAAGCTCAGTCCCTGAGCTCATGAGGGTGAGAAATGCGCATGCTCACTTTCTCTCGCTCACACACACACACGCACACACACACACACAGACAGTGGACCAGAGTGCAGGGGGTGCCCTTGGCAATACAGATAAGCCAGGGTTATGATTAAGCAGCTCAGAGATTGTGCAACCATATGAGTCAGTGGTCTAATGGAAGAGTATGTGTGTGTTTGACACAAATACTGAGAGAAAGGAAATTTCTAATTTTGCTTTGCTAAATCATATCTTATTAGGCATACAATAATGATCATAGATGTAAAGGTCTCCAGGCTGTAGACTTTTTGAAATGTTTTTAATTGCATTGTTTAATTATGTTTATTCAGAATTTAGCCCCTAAAATATTTAATGTGCCTCCTTTTATGGGTTTTAAAATGCAGCAATAAAGAAAAATAAAGTCCAGCCTTTTCAGTTCTAGGGGTTTTACATATCAGAACATAATTTAGGGGAAAATATAACCTAGGATTAGTTAGAAAACATGCAATATTCCATATAGTAATTACTTAATGTAATTACTTGTAAGCAAGTAATGGCTTATCAAACATAGTCAAATCTAAAATGCAGAAGCAGATTGTAGAACCACATTTTGCACCAATAATTTGAAGTAATTGTTTTCTGTATAACCTCATTGGTCATTTTTGTTTATTACTGCAACTGTCTGACCTTGGGGTGAACTTGCTGAAAAGTTAATTCCCTGAATGATTTGCAACCGTCTTGAATGTTTTCCACTTCCACGAATCATTTTTCTGACTAGAGATGGATTCCAACTGGTTTGGAAATAACCTATAATTAATTGATGTGCTCCAACATTTGCTTCTTGAAGATTATTGCCAATGCCTTTCCTCCTTGGCATTGTGTTACCACACAACTCAATGCCCCAGACCAGCAAAGTGACAAAACATATACTTTTATAGAGGCACTCACACTTGCTGATAATCAGTGAATGAAGGGCATGTGATTAGCAGTGCCTGGCTGTTACTTGCCCTCTTAATTCCTGATACTACAAACCTCCCAAATGAAAGAGGATTAACTTTCTTTTTCACATGACTGGATGTCAGTGTGTCAGACTGAGAACAGTCTTTATAAAGCAGGAAAACAGTCTTTTTCTCAACATTGAGACTTGAGGTTCATCAGAAAGCTACACGCAATGAATAATACTTGCTCTTTCACTTACACAACCTATTGCAATTCTTACAGGGAAGATAAAAAAATAAAAAAAATTAAAAAAACGGCACAACAACATTGTCATTCCATACATGGATTTTCTGGACACGACATCCCCGCACACTTCAAACCCAACAGCACTGAGAGACAGAAACCTGAAGCATAAAGCACCTGAGCAGAGCAGTGCAGAAAGGAATTTACTACAATTGTCACAATATCAGATATTCATGACCACAGTTAGTGTGGCTAAAAGAATTTGTAAAAAATAGATGATACAAAAATAATGCAATTAATAATAATCTAACAATAATTTATTGTGCATTTGAAATAAATAGAAAAATATAACAATTTGGAAACAAACTGTGGGTAAGTGGAAGTGTGTGTGTGTGTGTGTGTGGGGGGTGGTATAAATCTGCACAGATCTCCATAAATGAAGTGCTGCGTTGTGTTTGAACCTATCTTGGCAACAAGTGGACTGAGATCACATGTGCTGTCAGCAGGTAACACAAATGATCTCGGTCATTGACTCACACCCAACAGTTCAATATCCAGGATGCAGAGATGATGGTTGAGGGTTACACCATCTGTTGTGGACATGCGCTTCAATCTCTCCTCCTTGGCCTCCTGCTACTCCATTTGCAGTCTGTCTCCCTGTATGACAGTTGGGTAGAGGGCTGTTGGATTCCAAAATATCTTCCTGAAGCAATTTATTTATCTAGAAGATAGTATTCCATTATCAACAGTCCATATTTGTCTTCCACAATGGTCTGGGCTCTTAAATGCTGGATGTAATTGATATCATATCCTCCATGACAATTCAAAGACAAAAGGTTTGAATTTTTCTCCTCCTTGCCTTCTGTTTTACGTCTGCTCAACTGTGTTCTGGCCAACTTGCTGCTCCTCTTCAATACACCTGGATCTGGGTAATATATAGGTTTTAAAAAGCTCAGTCACCTGTTGCCATTGTCATGATTTGGATCGGCCTTGGCGGGCTTTCTTGGTTTTTCTACTTTGTTTTCTTCTCATCTCCCCTGTCCTTAGTCTACCGTGTTTCCTGTTTTACTTTGAAGGGCTGTCTTGTCTGTGTGTTGTGTACCTTTACTTCCCCCCGTGCATTACCCTGATGGTTTGCACCTGCCTCTCATTTGTTCCTCTGCGTATTTAAGTCCTTTCTGTCAAACAGAAAGTCCCTTATGTTTGCTGGTTTGTCTGTTTGTCTATCCTGTCGTCGCTGCCTTTCTCCTCTACTGCTTCTACGTTCCTGCCTTGCTGCTCTGTCACCGTGTTATGGACTTTCAGTTTAGTTTGGATTGTTTTTGTTTTTTTTTGTTAATAATGAATATTTTTTTGCATCTCCTGCATTTGGGTCCTACCTGCAATACAAATCATGACAGCTATATGTAAACAACCTTCCTGTTGTCAATTGCTTATCATAAGAGATTATGAAAAATGTCAGTATTACGAAAATGTTCTTTATGTTGGATGGCATCCAAACCGGCATAGATGAAAGTTTTAAAAATCAGTGTTTAAAAAAATATAAATAAATGGAATAATATAATCTGCATGGAGAACATTTAAAAACAAATAATCTAATCTTTTTTTTTAATCCATGGCTTTTTTACAATTGTAAAAAAAAAAAAAAAATGTTTTTTTTGCTATAAAGCAGGGTAACAACTTATTGATACTTTCATCCTGACATGCACTTTTCATGTTTGCGTTTTTATTCCAGAGTAGAGTAAATTTTAATAGATTTTACCAGAATGAGATTTGGTGAAGAGCAGAGGTACATTTTTAAGTAATCTGGATTTTGGTGGCAGGATGGATGGCAAACATGTAAGCGAGTGTCTGAAGACTGGCACGTCAGGACTCTTGAGGAGCAGCGGCCAGAATAAAAACCCTCCACTTGAACACAGATATTTTTCAGAAATTAGATTTTCTAAGACTTTAGGTCTACAATGTATATATCAACAGTTTTTGGTCACTATAACCAATATATAAAAAAAAAAAAAAAAACATTTGTGAAGCCAATTAAAAACTCCAATTTCACTGTTATTGTTATTGGATCTCCCAGAGATTGTTACTGACCAAGTTAGATTTTCTGCCACCGTTCCCTTGGTTTGATATAAGAATATATGCTGATCTCCCCTTTACTGACATGGCAAGAGAAAACACTGGCTCAACAGGACTTTTTACTTCTTTACAGGCAAATACTCAGTTGCCTTTGTTCACGAACAGAGGCTGGAGAATGTAAGTCACTGCTACATAATCTAACCCTCTAACCCTAACCCTAACCCTAGCCATTAACCGCAAAGTGTGAGGGCTTACTGTATACCATACCTCCAACCCTCCAGAACAGGACATTGCCTAATTGGCATCATAAACTTTTAAAGCAGCACAAATCCCGATCTTATTTAAAATAAATATTTGCTTCCTAAAAGTAAGCAAATATTTAAAATAAATATTTGCTTACTTTTAGGAACTGTCCTCTAGTAAATTATCAACAGAACTGTCCTCTAGCACTTGTGGTCTTCTGACTCGGCTAACAGCAAAATAAAAAAAAACAGTCAAACTTTAGACTACTATCGCGATTCTCTCGAGGCAACTGTGTCTTACTTGCATTACTATGTCACACATTAGGAACAATGAATTTAGCTGACAGAGCCACAGTGCATCATGGCAGTCTAAAGTTAATTGCCTTATAGCAGAGACAATTAAAAGACACAAAAAAGTAATTGACAGAAAAAGATTGTCGTCCATGACACTCCATTTACTTGGTATGCTGTCTTGAATACTCCAGAAGCCAATATGTATGGGTAAAGTTATTACATAGCAAAATTTGCTGTAGTTTTCTCTTTTTTACATTATACCACTATGAGAAATATATTTTTTATTTTTCATTTTTTTATTTTACCGTGACCCTGCAGAGGATTAAGCGGGTATAGATGATGGATGGATGGATTTTTTTATTTTATGCTTTGCATGCCTCTAGGCAGTGTTGACTGGTCAGACTGTCAAATCATTGAACGTTTTCATTCCAAGTGTCTCACTAAATATTTGCTGAAATTCCATGAAATTATGTCCACACATTCATGTTGCCCAGGAGATGAATCAGTTTAAACTTAGTGATCCTCTGGCTTTGCAATTAGGTCCAGAAGACTACAAACTCTGCCTTGTTTAGATAAAAAGCTGTTACATGCTTTCCATGTGAATGAGCAGTTTGTTTTTGTTTAAGGTCCAGTTTACTGAAGCCTTCTCCAGATGAGCTGGAATACAGTGTTCTTCGCTGCCCTTGATAGAATAGATCATTCATATTTGTTCTTGGCTCTGTGCCAACCACAGTGAGCAGTGGACTACTGCCAGACGCTCTTTTACCTCAGCTGCAGAGCCCCAGTCAGTTGGTTCTGTGCTGAAGGAAACAGGAAGTCAAGCAAAGACAAGAATCAAGGTCACTCACAAGCCAACAATATTTCCTAAGTCACGGTTGAAAAACTGACATTTATTAAAATGGGACATTTCTTACTCATTAAAGGCACACAAATTTGTTTTTGTTTTGCCTTCATTTTATTATATTTTGCCAGATTTGCCACCATTATTTTTTTAATTGTAACAACAGACAACAATATAGCCTCACTGTAAAAACACTTCTTTAATTTCTCATTCTTTCTTCTATTATCAGAACCTTCCAAAGCCATGACATCATCATCTGAGCTCTTGTGTATTATTTGAAGGCACAGTAATTTTAGCTTAAGCAAACCTCTGACTTTGAAAATAATAATACAAAATCTTTATCTCATTATTCTGGCAAGTAGAAATAATTTTGGTAATCCTAACTGATGTAAAACAAGAAAAATTTAGTCAGATTAAATGTCAGAGTGAGAAAAAAAAAGGTTCTCTTTTTATACAGTGTATTTAAACTTCTGGTTTTAGCTAAACATACAGTATTCCAAGTATTCCAAAAAAGTTGAGATGATGTGTAGAACATAAAAAACAGCAATGAAAAGCCAGAAAAGAAAAGCCCAAAAGAAAAGAAGAAGAAGAAAGTATAGAACATATCAAATGTTGAAACTTAAATGTTTTGAAATAGAAATTAAATAGAAAATAGTAACTAATTTTGACTTTGATGGAGGCGACACAAGTAGGAACTGGGGCAACAAAAGGCTGGGAAAGTAATTGCAGCAAATCAAAAACAAATGGAGGAGCACTGGACAACTAATTAGGTTAATTGTCAACACATAACGTAACATAACTGGGGGTAAAAAGGAACATTTCAGAGAGGCAGAGCTTCTCGGATGTAAAGATGGGCAGAGGTTCACCAATTTCTGACAAATTGTGTCTAAAAATTGTAGAACAATTTCAGAAAAAAATATTAATCAACATAAAACTGCAAAGACTTTGAGGATCCCACCATCTACAGTGCATGATATCATCAACAGATTCAGATAATTAGGGGAGGGGTTTGTGTGCAAGGGAAGGTCGAAGGTCAAAACTGGAAACACGTTTTTTGGGCCTCAGGCGGATTAAGAAACATGATTCTCTACTGGACATCACTGCATGGGCTCACTAACACTATCTGTGAACAGAGTTTGTCGAGCATAACACAAATGCAAGTTACAGATGTGTCAAGAAGCCACATGTGGACACAGTCCAGAAACTCTGCTGTCTTTTCTGGGCGACAACTCATCCTTAAATGGCCTGAGGCAAAACGAAAAACTGTTCTGTACTTAGATTAATCAAAATTCTTTTTGAAAAGCATGGAGGCTGTGTCGTTACGTACTAAAGAGGAGAGGGATTATCCAGTTTATTACCAGGATACAGTTCAAAAACCGGCATCTTTGTTGGTATGGTGTTGCATTAGTCTCTATGGCATGGGCAGCTTAAAGTATTGGAAAGGCACCATTAACTCTGAAGAGTACATTGAGGTTTTAGAGTAACATACATGCATATATATCATGGAGAAGTTGGAATTGTTGTCTTCATTTCCTTAGAATGAACAATTTACATACAAAGGTGCCATATAGGTAGGTCCAGACGTAGTTGGAATATGACAGATTTTGCTTGCATACTTTTAGTTTTTAGCTTTCATTATTTATCATTATGGATTTTAAATAAAATGAGAATTGAGATATGAACAAAGTGACTTTCACTTTCAATTTAACAAGTTTCACAAACATATGCCACTGACACTTTAAGAATTAGAGCAATATTTAGTGCAGTACCTCAATTTTCAAAGGTATAACATTTTTTTTAAAAAGTGATATAACTGTAAATATAATCATCATTTTTAATTGTTGGATGAAAATCCTTCTCAGCCTATAATTCCTGAACCGCTGGGCCCCCAAGAATCACTAGAGTTTTCTTCCTTGAGAGTCTTTGGTTGGCACCGTCTGTTGCTTCTTGTTGGAAAGTGGTGAATAAAACAAAACAGAACAACAAGAAAAAAATCTTACAAATCCTAATGTCAGTAGCTGTTCTTGAGGTAGGATTTAATTCCTTAGAGTTTGTGGTTCAGTACTCCTGTGTCTTCTGCCAAGACAAGGTGCAGGGATTTGCACATTTATAATACAGAAGTTATTGTAATCTGTCATACAGTGACTCATGGCAAATATGTCATCTTAATGTGGTTCACAGAGTGCATCCTGGTTTGTGGCCTTCAAGTACCGCTGTATAAATTATTGAACTTAGGTTTACAACCTCCTTGCAACAGGTTTGTCTCAACAGGTTTGTTTTGAACAACAGATAGAGGTGACAAGTACCAGATTATCATTTGCTTTGCCCAGTGCAGGGGTTGTATCCATCTCTTTAGACTGCCATTGAATAAACTCAATAGTTGCTTTTTCCTTGATGAAGCAGTTACCTTTGGAAATTTTGAAACATATCAATGAGAAAGAGAGAGAGAGAACAATTAGTTTTTGTTTAAAATTCATTTCAACAGTTTTTCATACATCAATTTTTCACACTTCTGATCCGTTGTGGTGCTTCCTTTATAAACTGTTGATGTTATTTCAAGTAATAACATGCAACCTCTTTGGGCAAAAAAAACTCAATAAACGTCAAACCTCAATAACCAATGGTGTATTTGACTCCCCATTGTATGACTTCAGCTGTAAACAGTGATGTCATCCGTAGTGATACTGCCAATAACACTGGTTTATAGGTAAACACCCAGAGCAATTCAGAACCAAGCTGAAATGTCCTACATGTTAGTCACTGTTTTCCTTCAAGAGTTAAAGTTTAACTTCTGAAATGGTCTCCGAGGTGAGCTATTAACGTGACACAGGAGGACACGGAGAACAAACTAGAGTTTCAAAGTCACGGTGTCATTACCCATTAACCTCAGATAACAGCATGAAAATGATGCTGTAACCTGATTGGTCAGATTACAGATCCAACTTACTAATGGCATCAAGTGCAAGCATGTGTGAAAAAAAACATATCTCAACAAGTATTCTAAAGGCTAATGTGGTTTTACAAAAATATTGTCATCTCTGAATACAGCATATGGACATTTTTTTAATCATTATTTGATGAAAATCAAAGGGAAGCACTGTTGCCTCACAGCAAGAAGGTTCCTGGTTCAAACCTCGGCAGGGGTCTTTCTGTGTGGAGTTTGCATGTTCTCCCCGTGCTTGCGTGGGTTTTCTCCAGTTACTCCGGCTTCCTTCCACAGTCCAAAGACATGCATGTTAGGTTAATCGGTGGTTCTAAATTATTCTAAATTAATTGACCTAAAATGATTCGAAATAATTAGGAGTGATTATGAGTGTGCGTGGTTGTTCATCTACATGTGGTCCTGTGCAGAGTGTGAATTATACAATGACAATTAGGGGGGGGGGGGGGGGGGGGGTCAACATTTTCTAGAGATGACAAAAATGACAATTTGTCCCTTCTTTAGGGGGGTCGAAGTTGACAAAAATGACAATTTGTCCCTTCTTAAGGGGGGGTCGAAGTTGTAATTGGGAGGGGTCAAACCCCCCCGTAATTCGCACTATGGTCCTGTGATGGACTGGCAAACTGTCCAGGGTGTACCCCTGCCCTTCCCACTCAAATATACCTGGGATAGGATCCAGCAGTGACCCCAGATAGGACTAAACTGTGTGGCTGTGGCTCAGTTGGTAGAGCGGGTCGTCCAGTCACCGGAGGGTTGGCGGTTCGATCCCGGCTCCAACCGTCCACATGTCAAAGTGTCCTTGGGCAAGACACTGAACCCTAACTTGCCTCCAGTGGGCCTGGCAGTGCCTTGCATGGCAGGTGCCCACTGGTGTGTGAATGGGTGAATGAGAGGCTATTGTAAAGCGCTTTGGGGGCACCATGGGTGTCTGGAAAGTACTATATAAGTGCAGTACATTTACCATTTTAAACAGTTATGGATTATAGATGGATGGAAAATCAAAGCTTAATAGTGTACTATTAAACTTTTGTTTGTTTTGTGTGTGTGTGTGTGACTCTTGTTAAACTGTGTGAGGAGGAGGAGAGGACTACATTCTTGCTGCCATTTCTGCTCAGAGACCATTAGCATTAGCGCTACAATTTAACGTTTTGTTTTGCTAAACATCAGATGATCACCTAGAAGCTTATTGCAGTACCTCTTTACTAAAAAGCTGTTAATTAGAAGGAATTAGCCTGAGAAGCTCGTGTAAGGCAACGTAGTACAGAAGATTTGTGGATTGTCTTGCACTTTTGTTTGGAACTGTTGAATTTTATTCTCACCTACGTTTAATATTTAATGCTATTGCAGTGTCACAACAAGCGTGGGTTTACCTGATTTAAACTGCTTGGAAACCAGAACACAACAATGTCAATATAAGGTCAGTAAATATGAAATTAAAAGTTATATTTATTTTTTTTTTTTTTACTGTTTCAAATACAGCACATTTGTTGAATCCTTTTGTAATTAAATTGTTAAAAAGGGAGTTGATGTATCTCAACCATCTAATCAAGTGCTTAGTCTGGCTTGTGCTTGAATTATTATTATAATTGATATCCACTTACTCTTTAAAGGCCACTTTAAGTCATACAAACTGACAATACATAGAAGGACACGTCAGTCATCTCTATGAGCTAATAAAATGTTCGTGTGTGCATGAGCTCGCATTTAAAAAGCTTCATGTGATGTTATACCCACACCCATGAGAAGAATGTCAAATTAAATCAGTCATTCAAACATCAAACAATCTACCATTTTGTATTATTAATGACTAATGCTTTTGCTGTTGTAGTTGTACAAGTGGCAGTTACAGACACTTGTACTAGTTGCAAGGCCAGTTGAATTTACAGACACAAATAAAAAATGAGCTTGGAAATAAACTGAGAGGGTTATAACTGAAGTTGGCTGGAGCTGAAAGTTGCAGCAACAATCCAAAAATATTTTTGATACAGTCTTTCACCAGTGTCCTTCAGTGTTGTGGATACGCAAAAAGACAAGCTCATGTGTATATGCTCCACCAAGAACCTTGAGGTTTCACTGAGTCATTCAAAACTCATATGCACATTGTGCAGGACCTGAACCAGTTAAGCCAGGAAACGTTAATACTCTTGCCAAATTCTTTGATGGCAATAAAAGGTAGTCAGACCAGTGACAGTCTCCACCCAGCCAGACAAATCCTGTCAGGTATTATCATTAACGTTAATATTATATAAATGGCATGTGTGCATGCCTGTTTGCAGATTGTGTAGGGATTCTATTGAATCAATATGTATTTTTCTGTTGATCTTTAATTTAGAGGCAGCACCTTTCATGAGGCTAATTATTAACAAAAGTAGTCTGTAGGGTGATATACGTGTCTCATTATGTTAAAGAAATTACTTAAACTCTTGTTAAAACTATCCAATATCAGGTTTATGCAAAAATAGAGGAAAAGAGACCTCTATTGGTAGATGTGATAAGGTATGTTTTGAAGACTCAGTGGCTGAGATTAAGCTAACCTTCAGCAGCAGGATAAACTCATAGACAGCATAAAAAGAATTCGACAAAACCCCTGTGACATCACCCACAGGTCTTCTGAAGAGGGCTTTTGAAGCAATCCTTGGGTGGAACAAGCAGGTCTGAGAAGTGGGCAGGTACATGCCCAACTACATTATATTGCCAAAAGTATTTGCTCACCCATCTAAATTATCTGAATCAGGTGTTCCAATCACTTCCATATCCACAGTTGTAAAACATTAAGCGCCTAGACATGCAGAGTGTTTCTACAAACATTTGTGAAAGAATGGGTCGCTCTCAGGAGCTCAGTGAATTCCAGTGTAGAACTGTGATAAGATGCCACCCGTGCAACAAATCCAGTCGTGAAATTTCCTCGCTCCTAAATATTCCACAGTCAACTGTTAGTTGTATTATAAGGAAATGGAAGTGTTTGGGAACGACAGCAACTCAGCCACAAAGTTGTAGGCCATGTAAACAGACGGAGTGGTGTCAGCGGATGCTGAAGCATATGCACAGTGCGAGAAGGTGGCTAACTTTCTGCAGAGTCAATCACTACAGACCTCAAAACTTCATGTGGACTTCTGATTAGCTCAACAGCAGTGCGCAGCTGCATCCAAGTCATACATCATCAAGTGCAATGCCGCCACTGGACTCTAGAGCAGTGGAGGAATGTTCTCTGGAGTTAAGAATCACATTTATCCATCTGGCAATCTGATGGAAGAGTGTGGATTTGGTGGTTGCCAGGAGAAACGGTACTTGTTTGACTGGATTGTGCCAAGTGTAAAGTTTGGTGGAGGGGGGATTATGGTGTGGGGTTGTTTTTCAGGAGCTGGGCTTGGCCCCTTAGGTCCAGTGAAAGGAACTCTGAATTATTCAGCATACCAAGACACTTTGGACAAATCCATGCTCCCAACTTTGTGGGAACAGTTTAGAGCTGGCCCCTTCCTCTTCCAACATGACTGTGCACGAGTGCACAAAGCAAGGACCATAAAGACATGGATGGTAGAGTCTGGTGTGGATGAACTTGACTGGCCTGCACAGAGTCCTGACCTCAACATGGAACACCTTTGTGATGAATTAGAGCAGAGACTGAGAGCCAGACCTTCTCAGCCAACATCAGTGTTTGACCTCACAAATGCGCTTCTGGAAGAATGGTCAAAAATCCCCATGAACACACTGCTAAACCTTGTGGACAGCCTTCCCAGAAGAGTTAAAACTGTTCTAGTTGCAAAGAATGGACCTCATCATACTAATTAGGAATGGGATGTCACTAAAGCTCATATGTGAGTTGAGACAGGTGAGTGAATACTTTCGACAATATACTGTAGATGCCTTTGCATCAGCAGGGGTTCTGGGGTAAAACTAGGAGGCTGGAATTTTAACAGGTCTGACCGCCTCCTCAGGCCAATCCTGGCCCCAAACAAACTGCCTTGGAATCAATGCTAGTGAGATGCACCTCTTATGTCAGTCACAGTTACAGCAGTCTTCCGCAAAGGAAGTGGAGTCTGTGAACTCGGCAATTACCGGAGCTAAGGTTGCTGAGGTACTTAAAAAGCTGCATAGTGGTAGTGCTCTGAGGGCAGATGAGATCCACCCTGAGTTTCTCAAGGCTCTGGATGGCCGTCCTTCTAATGGAACACTGGACCATATACCCTTGTTAGGATCCTGGAGGGAGCATGGGAATTTGCTCAATAGGTACACATGTGTTTTGTGGATTTGGAGAAAGCATTTGACTGGGTCCCTTGCAGTGTCCTGTGGAGGGTGCTCCAGGAGTATGGGGTACTGGGCCCGCTTACATATTCACAAGGAAATAAGTGTATAAGTATTTGCTTTAAAGTACAGCGTGAAGTTCGTCTGAAAATTGATTAGCAGCTTTAAAGTGACCAAAAAAGCCATTTAATTACATTTACAGTAGCCTACTATGTGTGACAAATAAAAGTCTTTGAATTTTTTGAAATTGCTGAACATCAAAGGACATGACAAAGATATAACAGGGAGAAAGAGAGACACCAAAAAAGCATGAAGACAGTGGTGTAAAGGAACTCTAATTCCACAACAAGATGGCTAACCAAACAAAGACAAAATTGGTGACCAAGATTTTGAAGACATAGTCAGACGAAGCACACATTCCAAGGGATCCTTGGCCAACTAAAAGCACAAACTGCTGGCCTTCAAGAATCCTCCATCAAATAAATAAATAAATAAATAAATGATTAAGTGAATGCATCGTTGTTGTTAAGAATGAATAATTCGCTGTTAATAAGCAGTCAAAGATTGCCATGCTCAGCTAGCAATGATTATGCCCTTGTTTGCTTGCGTTTTGGTTTGTTTAGTAATCAAGTTATTAGCATTTGCTACTTCTAAGTTTTATAAAAAAAAAAATATCTGTAATCCATTGTCAAAAGACCACAATGTAATACTAGTTAACACCATACAATATATGCATGTATAGCCATGTATATTGAAAGCAACTGTGTATATTTATGTGACCCCAAAATAAAGTTTTTCTTTTTTTTTAATATTGTACAGTTGTATTTTGTCATAAGAACCATTTAACTTGTAACAAAAATGATTGTCTTTCACAGGCCTACTTTTTACCTTTATTCCTTAAGTATGATGCAGCACCCATGCGTTTTGACTTTGAGTTGAGTAAAGAAGTTGCGACAATAAGGTTAATACTTTGACTTTAAAGTAATCTATAACAAGTTTTCAATTTTGAGACTTTTATCACTCCCCTTCTGGCATGCAGGGCACAGTAGCTTTTTTTATGTTTTCCTTTTTTTTAGATTTTTGTGACCATTCTACACATTAATGTGTTTATGAAAGATAGAAGCAGGGAGAAAGGCAACCCAAGGATAACTTAAGATGTCTACTGAGCAGGTAAAATAAGACAAATAAGACAAATATCAATGTATTATTTCATGACGGTGTAACGAGCATAATAAGAGATGTTTTTGTAATGGCATGCAGTGATACATCCTTGGATTTCTACAACATTCTTGCTAACTACGTTTCCAACTAACACAAAGCTCTCTGGAGATGTAAACAAATGTGGGTTTACAGGAATTTCAGTGCGGCTCATTTATTTAGGCTGTTTTTAAGATTTACTCATATTTTGGTCAATCACTCTCTCATTTTCTCTTGTCTTCTGTCATTACTCTCTTCGGTTTCTTAGTCACCTCTATCATGATGTTTACTATGCAAAACATGCAGAACTGAACTAGCTCTGTGAGTTAGCCTCAATGAATTGTTGACATGTGAGGAAGTGGTGTAAAGCAGCTGTCATGATGACATGCTGTCCCGGTATTCTGAAGTTGCTTTGTTGTTTTCTGCAGACAGCAGGTCCGGATGGGTCTGTGACCTCAGTAATAGTTCATAAAAATACTCAAATCTTCCGTTATAAGACAATTGAACCTGATATTTTATGATGATTAAGTTATTTTGTTCTACTTTAAGTCTTACTAGTCTTTTCAAATACAAGTATCTATACTTGTGTATACTTTTGCAACCTCTGTCTTAGGTTACTTGTGCTCTTTTTTTTTTTCGGACTTGACACCTGTTTTGCATTTTGTTAACTTTTTTTTTTTTTGAGTACTTTCCCTGATGTGTCAGAGCCATAGAGAAAGAGATAAAGAGAAATGTGACACTCTTATATTGACGCCAGGTGATCACATGGTTCATGCAGGCTTCAGTAGCTCCAAATAAACCCCGCACTGTCAAGTTCTTCTACTAGAGCTGAATTCTTTCAGCTGTAATAAAGTCAGGTAAGGCTTTTGCGCTTTTCTGTAAAGTAAAGCAGTTGTTCCAGGGAAAGAGGGCTCGGTCCTTCATGGAGATTTCCTTGTAGTAGCAGTGCTGGAAAGAGAAGCCATGTTTCTGGACAGCAGGCTTCCTTATGTCTTGACTTGGAAAAATAAATAAAGGTTAGCACCATTTTTATCTGGCTGAGGCTCAAGATAGAAAGGATATTACTGTATTGGCCCGAATATAGGACAACTCTGATTATACAACGTTTTGAGAAAATAAAAATATGATAAAGATAATAAGTAAAAATAAGTAATTCATAAAACAACTTTTTATTGTACAATTATTATAGAAAAAATCCCACAGAGATAACATTCTGCTGTATGCATGTGGGCCTGTAATCTGAGAACTAGTTTTGAAGGTGCCACTATTCAAAGTTTTAGCATAAAATGAGTTTGTAAAACACCCTCCGGCACAGAGACACGCAGCGAAGCAGTGGTAGTAGTGCTGAGCGTAGCGAGAGCAGAGCAGAGCAAAAGTGTTTTTTCATTTACTCACGATGCAGAGAGGTTGGTTTACCATCCACATAGTACTTTGTCAGGTACTAGCTAACACCTATTCTGAAGAGGAAGACATGCAGTTGTCCAGTGAAGCAGAAACTAACATTAGTAGTGATGGCGAGTCCGCGCGCCACAGTCCACAATCAGCACATTGTATATCAGATGCTTCACCTCAGGGTGGCCGGCGTGGAAGCATTTTGTGATCACCAAGCAGGTCGAGTGTCAGGGGGGCTCATAGCACCGTAAATATGGAAAAATGTAGCGGAGATGAAAACAATCGCGTTTGTCCTGTCAGCCGTTGGAGAAGCCGCAGGAAAAAACACACCGCTAATGGCGTACCGGAAATCATGGTGATGATGATGATGATGATGGCTGTTCTTGAGAGGAGAGGAAGAGCCTAAATTTTGATGAGCCTGTTGGTTTTTGTGGAGACGATCTGACAAATTACTTTTCCAAATGATGAATTCTGGAGCCTCATCACCAATCAAACAAACAGATATGTCCACCAGTTCTTTGAATGGAAAATATTGAAAAAAACAGTTTAGATTTCATGACTTTATGATGTGATTGTCCCTGAAATGAAAGCTTTCATTGTGCATGGGGCTTGAGGAAAAATCTGAAATTGAGGACTGCCGGGCAGGTTTGGGCAGGTGGATGTCACAATAATTGAATTAGATGACAAATCTACTATGATTCCCAATTTTGGTTCATACTGAAGATATTTCTCATTTACAGTATGCCTTTATCTCAAACCACTTTAAAGTTATAGCCTTTTCAAACCCTGATATCAAAATTTTACATTTTACATTTTCCAATTGGCTGCCACCTTGTGACATCATAATATGTAAATTGTATGAATAATTTCACTCCCATCACAGACTGAGTCATACTGAACAATTTTCTTATTGAAAGTATACCGTTATGTCAAACTGCTTCAAGTTATATCCATCCATTAGCTTCTGCCTGGTCCGGAGTTGGGTTTGCGGGGGCAGCAGCTTCAGCAGAGAGGCCCAGACCTCCTTCCCCCTCGGCCGCTTCCACCAGCTCCTCTGGGAGAACCCCAAGGTGCTCCCAGGCCAGCCGAGAGATATAATCTCTGCAGCGTGTCCTGGGCCTGCCCCATGGCCTTCTCGCAGTTGGACATGCCCAAAGCATCTCTCCAGGGAGGCGTCCGGAGGACATCCTAACCAGATGCCTGAACCACCTCAACTGGCTCCTCTCGATGTGAAGGGGCAGCGGCTCTTCTCTGAGTCTCTCCCGAATGACTGAACTTCTCACCTTATCTCAAAGGGAGAGTCCAGCCACCCTGCGGAGGAAACACATTTCCGCGATCTTGTTCTTTTCAGTCACTACCCACAGTTCATGACCATAGGTGAGGGTTGGAACAAAGATCGACCGGTAAACAGAGAGCCTTGCCTTTTGGCTCAGCTCTCTCTTCACCACAACGGACCGGTACAGAGTCTGCACCACAGCAGATGCTGCACCAATCCATCTGTCGATCTCCCGTTCCTTTCTCCAATCACTTGTGAACGAGACCCCAAGATACTTAAACTCCTCCACTTGAGGCAGGACCTCACTCCCGACCCGGAACAGGCATTCTACCCTTTTCTGACTGAGAACCATGGTCTCAGATTTGGATTTGGTGATTCTCATCCCTGCCGCTTCACACTCTACTGCGAACCGCTCCAGGGAGAGCTGAAGATCCCCACTTGATGGTGCCAACAGGACCACGTCATCTGCAAACAGCAGAGATGAGATCCCGACACCACCGAACTGGAACCCGTCCGCTCCTTGACTGCGCCTAGAAATTCTGTCCATAAACGTTATGAACAGAATCGGTGACAAAGGGCAGTCCCTGGCGGAGTCCAACTCTCACTGAAATTGAATCCGACTTACAACTGGGAATGTGGGCCAAATTCCCACTCCATTTGTATAGGGACTGGACAGCCCATAACAACGGGCCCAGCACCCCATACTCCTGGAGTACCCCCCACAGGACCCCCCGAGGAACACGGTCAAATGCCTTCTCCAAGTCCACAAAACACATGTGGACTGGTTGGGCAAATTCCCATGTTCCCTCCAGGACCCTAGTGAGGATATAGAGCTGGTCCAGTGTTCCACGACCAGGACAGAACCTCTTTTACATTTACATTTGATTTTCATTCCACACATTGTTTTCATTTCATATTGCTCTTATTTTAGTTTTTCATCTCATTTCACGTGACTTTTCTTTACTCTTTTAATGACTTGTACTCATCTGTTGCAGACTTTGCATTCTTTTTTACTGTTTTTGGAAGGAGTGTATTTGTGGACTAGTCCAGAGTAGTTTATTTTACATGAGAGAAGAGCGCTAACAGTTCTGTTGTCTAACGACATCCTATTCTCTGTAACAATCTTTTTTTTCTTTGCACGCTGTCACTCATTGGATGTCACAGACTAACCTTGCGACACCTACCACCTACAGTACCTGTAGTGGACTACTGCTGTGGCAGTTATCACGAGGCAAGTGACAGATCTCAGATTGGGAATGCTTTTTTGTTTGTTTGTTTGTTTTACTCCACCCGATGTGGTATTAATGTTTTTTTAATAACACAGGTTAAAATTCAGGAGATTTACGGGAAAATACTAATACGGGAGGATGGCGGGAGAGAAGAGTAAAATACGGGACTTTCCCAGCCAAAATGGGATACTTGACAGGTATGGACAAGGCTGCTATAGTAATCTAATCAAAATAACACAAAAGCATTGATTATCATCTTAAACTCATCCTTATTCATCATTGTTCTGAGTTTAGAGAAGATCCTCAATTGAAATAAACAAATCCTTAGTAGTTGTTTTTAGTGATGTTTTAGCGATATTGCTTCATCAATGATTACACGTAAATTTCCAAGGATTGGCTTTAAAGAGTGGCATACATTGCTCAAGTGTTGTTTGATTCCTGGAATAGCAGTGTCTGGGGCAGTTTTGTCTGAGGGTAGTTTTCACTTAACTATTGCTTGATTCTTGACCGGGAGTTGATTAAGGAACTCAGATTCTGGGCTTCAGAAGCCCTGAAGGAGCAACACAGCTGAATGTCATCAGCAAAGAGATGGTAGGAAACTTTGATAACCTGCTGAATTATTTCCCCAAAACGGAGGATATACAACAGAAACAGGACTGGTCCCAGAACTGAAGTCTGGGAAACTCCACATGGAAGAATTGCATGATCAGACATAATCTGATTTGCTGTGACATTGAAACTCCTACCAGATAAATAAGAGGAAAATCATTTTAAAACAAAACCAGACATCCCAACCAGATTATGCAATCTGTTTACCATAATGCAATAGTCAACTGTGTCAAAGGTGGAGGAGAGGTCTAACAGGACTAGAACCATGCATTTCAGATTTCAGATGACATGATAATGTCACTTTAGCAATACCGTTTCAGTGGAGTATTTTTTGTTACATAAACTGGACTGGAAACTGTCATAAATATTGTGCTGTTCTAAAAAAGATGTAAGTTGTTCAGATACTACATTTTGTAGTATTTTGGACAGGAAGGGAAGTTAACATATTAATCTGATGTTTTTTGGCTTAGGTGGCTCCAAGGTTTCACAACAGTGTCTTTAAAAAAAGCTGGGAAACACACTAGTTGAGAAATAACCGATATTAATGACCAAGGGTTCAATTGAATCAAAGACATTCAAGAAGAGTCTGATGGGAAGGACATCAGAGAGGCATGAAGAAGGCTTCAATTTAGCTACTAAGGCTGAGACGTCATCTGGTACGACAGGCTTGAAAGACGACCTAGAGTAAGGAGGAGACCCAACAGTGGTTGAACAACAGCAGAAAGATTGGGGATTTTTTTCCCCCTAAATATCTTGTATTTTAACAGTGAAAAAAATAAGGAACTCATTGCTGTCAGCTTTACAAAACACACAACTCAAGTGGAACAAGTAGAGACATGGTGGAATTAACTGAATCAAACAGTACTTTAGGATTTTTTTGTAAGAGGCTATGAAACAAAAGAAATTTTCAGCCCTGGCATCTTTTTTTTTAAATTTCATTTAGAGAAGTCATTAGTTCCCTAAGGTGCAGTCTTTGAACCTCTAGACTGGTAGATTTCCAAAGGCTTTTCAACACATTGTCCTCAGATTCAAAATGTGTTCATTAATCCAGAGGCATGGCTCTTCTTCTGAGATATGTTTCGATTTCAATTTAAGTGGTGCCACTTGATCTAGTAGGGTCACACAATGCCTATTAAAGCACTGAATAAGGACATGGATCAAACATGGCTAGAGAATCTCTCAGCAGCAGCCTCAGTGATAATACATCCTTCATCCAAACACTATCAACATTCAGGCCCCGTGGAAAAATGAAATGTGGGAGGGTCCATATACATGCTGAATAAAGTTGAACGTTTCAGTCCCTGTTAAAACTTACAGTGCTAGGTCTAGATAATTTATAATCAACATAAAAATTAAAATCCCCAAGAATCAAAACTTTTTTTTTTCAATTTCTATAATAGAGGATAAAAAGTCAGTGCAATCATTTAAAAAGACACGAGAGGAGGAAGACGAATAAATCAGTACACAGTAAAACTTGCTAGAGGAACCAACCTTGATAATCTGCGACTCAAAGGATCAGAAGGTGTCTCTGTTCACTCTCCAGCTGCCTCTTTACCTGACTGCTAGAGACGGATAGACCGGGGTGGGGTGGTGGGGGAGGGCTCCAACATCTCCTGATATGGTTGGAAACAATGATGGAGCAGCAAGATCCATGACTGAGCTGGAAGGTGAGACAGGCTCTTTTTTCCTTGTAGAGAAGCTCTTTCAGGCCACTGGTGACCCAGGGTTTGCTATTTGGGAATGACTTCACTGTTTTGGTGGGGATGGTGTTGTCCACAGAGAATCTTGTCAGTCACACATTCAGTCATGGCATTGATGACATCCCCATGTGGCTCACAGAGCGCATCTCAGTCTGCCGCTTCAAAACACCTTCGCAGGGTTTCCTCTGCATGCTGTGACCACATCCCCACAGTTCTTCTGGTCATAATTTCCCTCTGGTCGATGGGTTGATAGATGGAAAAGACCAGGTCATGCAAATGAGCTGTATCCATCTCTGATGTTTGCATAAAACAAATCCAAAGTTTTATTTTCTCTAGTGGAGCAGTTGAGAAACTGTTGAAATGTTGAAAATGTGGCAGAGAGAGACCTGGTTGAAATCGCCAGTGATGGCTTGAAATGTGGTGGGTTGTTGTGTCTGTAGCTTAGCAACAGCAAAGCTGGTGATGTCACATACAGCGTCTGCACCAGCTCATGGCGGGATGCAAACTGCCACTATAATAACACTGGTGTACTCTCTCCATAAATAATATGGACGGAAACTCACAGCTCAACAGTTCAATATCGGGGCTGCAGAAACGATATTTCACAGTAGCACGTCCTGGACATCTGTTGCCGACTAGCACTGCAATTCCACTGCCTTTACTCTTTCTGTTCCTCTTCAAATGTCTGTCTGCCTGTATTGTCAGAAAGCCGAGGAAAGAGTTGTCGGAGTCGGGGATATGCTCCAGCAGCCAAGCCTCAGTAAAACACATGATACTGTATTGGTGAAACTCCAGATTTGTCCTCCTCAGCGCTTTAAGCTCATCCATCTTATTTGCAAGAGATCTCACGTTCCTCATTATGATGGAAGGAGAAGCTGATTTAGACTTCCTCTTTCGCTCTCGTAGTGCTTTTCTCCTACCCTCTATCCATCTCCTATCAACCCGTGGGGGGATTTGAGGTCTCAGTCTGGATATAATTTGGCTTCTTGATATCTCGATCAGCTGCTCCCGCTTGTAAAAAGCTCTCTTGTTCCTGGGGTTACTCATAACATGTGGTGAAAAAATGAAAATATAACCAAGAAAAATCCTCAAGCAGCATAGCATCCGAACCATAATGAAAATATTAATAATAATAATTTTAAAAAAAATACTGTTATCAATGAAGAAGACTGTGTTGAAAATTTTTTTTTTTTTTTAAATGCACAAAGCTAGTAAAATCAATGGAGCAAGAGCAGCAAGCTGCCACCATGAGCAGCAGTCTCCCCAGTCTCCACTCACAGACATGGGTGGTATATTCATTCTTAACTTGAAAAAAAGAAAAAAAAAACATTGGTCATGATGAAGTAGGACAACAGGAATTTGCTTAGAAGAATCAACCCACCCCGCTACCACCTGACATCATCTTCACACGAGTCTTTCTGTCATAAAATTTATCTAAAATAAATGAATGAGGCCCTGTAATTAGGCAATACATTTATAATCATAATAAAAGTTAATTATTGGTATCGCAGCTTAATTTTAGTGAAATTTCACAAATAAATACCCTAACTGCAAACAGAAAGAATGCTAGAGCCAAACATGAATGAACTGAACTTTGTTTGGGGATTCCTGTTTGGTTGGCAACAATACATGGTGACCTCATTGTTTTCGGGATGAATGGTTTATTTGAAACAAAACAGGCATCTGGAAAAAAGCTTTTTCAATAAGTCTGAGGTCCTCTGGGATTAGAATGATTTGGAAGAACTGCCTCTGAACACAGTGAATGTTTATGCTGGATTTCCTGCCATTGCTTTGATGACAGCAGGTGACCAACTGCTTACCAATGCCTTCATTTTTTCAGTCATAAGTTTCTGTCTTTAAATAACACGAGACAATTACAGGAAACAACAATAGAAAAAGAAATTGCCAACATATTTCAGCTTGTTTCTGTTTTTTCAACTAATCGTTGTCTGGAGTCAGACCTTCTATCTTTGCCAAAAACATTGAAAATCTTTCATGTTTGGACTGTTTAGTAGCCATGTCATTCTGCAAAAGTTCCAACCAAATTGCTGTTTTTACTTTATATGGTATTTCACTGTGAAAACACAGATTTACTTCTGTTGTGAGGAGCCCATATTTTTGTTATCAGATTTCTGACAAAACTTTTTTTGATGGAACTTAAAGGAAAAAGATTCTGCCAGATTTTCACAAGTTGACATCACTTCCTGAGTTCTCAGTGACATTTCTGTAACATACTTTAGTGAAGAAATCATATGATATAGTATAACTGTTCCCTTCACTGCGTAAAGTATCAAAGACCATAGAAAATAGTCTTATCTTGGTTCTATAAAGTTTTTTATTCACCCATTCACACAAACACCCATAAAGTGCTTCTTATTATATATGGGTAAAGAGGAAATGTAGAGCTAAATGCACATTTATAGCACTATGAATTATGAAAATGTAAAACAAAAACAACTAAATTACAAAAATAAGTTGTTTACTGAGACAAATAAGCATGAATTAGTATAATTTTACTTTAAATGTGCTAGACAGCAGCCAGCCATGTTTGTTTTAGCTGCGGGTGACGTCGCTAGAATGGTTCCATGTCTGGCAGTGGTAGTCTTAAACTGCTGCTAGTTGCTATAAACCAGCTGGAAAACAACCAACAACTAAATTTAATAAAACTACAAATGTCTATATGTGCGGAAGGAAAGACATTTCCTTGACCAATCTACAATGATTTTTTTTCAGCTGAGTTTTCAACTGTTTTTACTAATACAACCAACATCCTCTGGTCATTGATTTACGTGTAATACGTGATTGCAGTGGTGTAAGGTAGATGGAGATCTGTTTTATATTTGAAAACTGCATTTTAAAAGCACAGATGGAGCTTTAGATAACATTATTGGTTTTGCACTCTACAATCAATGTCCTCCTGGTCTCCCGCCACCTCTGAGTTGAACAGCTGTCTGACAGATAGCCTGCTGTTTAGAAAGCTCTCACTCTCAAAGATCAGTGTCTAGTTAAGCTGGAAGGATGTAAACGGGTCCACACCTCTCTGTGACCCACAAAAATATTAACACCGGTATATAATTGAAGTAACATGCAAAGTAGCTACAAAAGAAAAAGCTTGCTTCTTTCTTTTTGGGCACTCATGTCACCCAGACCATAATGCCGTCCTGGGCAGCTGCCCATGTCACCCATACTTAAATCTGCCCCAATGACAAATGTATTAAACTAAACAGGTTAGAATAAGTTTAGTTTTCACTTCTCTGCTTGCCGAGTCAGCTTATATGTCCAGTCTCTGTGGCAGCTGTCAGAATTCCCATCACTGTTGCCACTGAACATTGATGGTACAGAGTCTGGCTTCAGCTGGTTTGTGGTCTAGTGAAGTAACGTCCCACAGTCATCAAAGATCAGAACCGTCACTGTAAACTCACATAGGTGAATAACAGAGTTCCAGCTAAGCTAGCCAACAATGGAGCAACTGAGGAAATATGCAAAGAACTAGTTTACACTGGTACTTCTTTATGCAGTTTTATGGTCCTTTTCATCTACAACAGCATTAAAGATAACCAGCAACATCTTCTGAAGCCACTCAAGAACAGAGCAATAGAGCAATAGTTTGTTCATAAAATTTTACAAGGTAAAAAAAAATCTTCAGTTTTATACAACATGTAGTCAAAATTAAGGCCAAAATTGTAACACCCCCCTCCTCAGTCAATCAGCATTTGAACCATACTTAAAGAACTGCATGAGTAGGGCCCCTCCTAAATTCTTAAGAAGTGTTAAAAAGAGATTTCACCATGCCAAAAAGTAAAGAAATCAGCCTGAAACTCAGAAGAAGAAAGAGAATACTCATCTGAATGGGTAAGGTTATACTGTCATCTCCAAGTGTTTCACTGTGTCTAGAACTGCTGTACATTGCATCACTGTAAATTACAAGAAGACAAATTATGCTAACAAAGAAACCTGGATGCATTGAAAGTGAAAGATTCCTAAAACTCTGGAGAGGAAAATACTGAGAGATGTCTAAAAGAATCCCCAGAAATGTGTAAAACATGATCATTGCTGAGCTGGCATCTTCTGGATTGGGTGTTTCATGGAAGACTGTTGTGAGGGCTCTTCTTTATGGTGGCTTCCACGGTAATCAACCAAGAAGAAAACCATTATTAAGACAGTGGCAATTTCAAGGCTGGTTTGCCTATGAACATCTGAAATATGGGGAGGAGTTGTTGATCTCAGTCCTTGGGTCTGATGAGATCAAATTTGAGCTGTTTCGGCATTATGGATGCTGTTTTTGTTTGGTGAAGGAAGGGAGAGGCCTTCAGGCTAAAAACAAAAAAACAAAACAAAAACAAAGCTCCCACAGCAAAACATGGTGGGAGGATGATGCTGTGAGGCGGTTTTACTGCTTCGGGTTCAGGGAACTTTGTTTCAAGTGCATGGCACCATGAAAAGAAGATTATGTTAATGAGGAATGGTGTAAAGAGATCTGCTGTCAGACTGTCTTTGTAATGTCGCCATGTGGTCTTCCAGTAAGAAAAAAAATGATAAAATAAAATGTGCTCTCAGAGGAAAGATCTCAACGCTATTGACAATATATGAGCTCAAAGTTAATGTCCATGCTCAAAACACACAATATGGATTAACTGGACCAATTCACCGTGGAACAATGGGTCAAGATCCTGCAGGAGATGCCAAGTCAACTTAGCTAGGAACAGCAATAAGAGATTGTTCTCAGTTGTAAGTCACAAAGGCTACACTACTGATTATAACTTGTCAAAGGACTAATAATTTTGACTTTATATGAATGAAACGATGCAGTGCTTTTTTTCTCTACACTCTCACACCAGAATCATCAAAGTAGTAACTTTAGGGAGATCAATTTTTCACTGTCATTTTCTAAACTACCAGTAATTACTAAACTATTGGTGTTGGTATTGTTTGTGCCATTTTCACACGTGTTTTGTTTGTGGGGTTTTTTTTGTTTGTTTTTGTTTTGTTTTTGTTTTTTTTTTTTCCAATGTCACACTTGTGCATGCAAATTGATGCAGGATTCTATAACAAACGGGAAACTGGAAGTAATAACTTTGGAACTCGGATTAAGGTTTTTAACACAAATATCTACTTTTTAAGTAATTACCCAGAAAGGTGGCTTACGAATTAAATGTCCAGTCTTCATTCGTGATTCTTGGTCTAATAAAACATGTAATAAAATACTGAACAAAGTAATGCTAAAGCATCTGAAAGTAAGTGAATGATGTGACTGCTCATCAGAAATTGCATGATGCTGCATGATATCAAGTTGTGAATAGATACAAGTAGGGATAAGAATATGAATAATTCTACCCCGGACATCTGAACAGCTCACTGAATGATGAGTTCCTCAAAACCATATTTGCAAATTTTCCTTTTTGGCATTGGATAACTGAAAGTTGTTGTGCTCAAACCACTTTCTTTGAAACAGAAAGACGGGACTGGGGATTTCTAGCATTCTGTTGTGCAAGGAAAAACAAACTTTTCAGCATAAAACATGATTATACCTCTGACAACTTACGAAACTCTGTTATTAACTTAGCATCCTCTATATTTCTGGAGCGTGATAATCCGGCAGGTACTGTGAGGACAACAACTTTATAAGTGGAGATATTTGTGCTGATAAGACCAACAAGTTAATGTTGTTTATGCTGTGTGACAGTCGACTAGAAAACAGAAAACAATCAAATATAGGAAAAGGTTTATTAATGCTATGGTTGCTGCAAGTGGTGATACTGATGAAAATTAATAGATTGATATCTCTGACTTACAGGATGCTGTTGTTTTTCCTTTAGCATTTCTACACTGTTCCAGTTTAGAAGTATAAATATTATTTGTACTAGACTGAGCTGCACTGTCAGAATTAGGTCAGTATGGAGTTAACTCGATGCACAGAGACAGGAAACCTGTTTTGGTCCAGTTTGACGTTGAACTCTACGGAAGTATAAAGACGCTGCATGTTTCACAAAGCTTCCTGTCTACTGTTACTAACCAGGAGCCTTTGGTCCAGACAGCAAACATGAAACTATCACATGAGCCTGAGCAGGATTCTCATGGATCCTCATCCACTTCAATGCTCTGTCTGTCTTGCTTCTGTGTATGCAGGGCAGCCTGGGCCTATTGCCTGTCCCACTCCCATTGTCCCTTTGCTATTGAAGGAAGAAGCGTAAATCAACACTGCTGTTCCCATTCGCATCCAATATGGCCGAGACCTGACACCATGTGAAGCAGAGGCTCGGCTTCTCTCAGAAGGATCCTGTTGCTGAGGGAGGAAAAGAAAAGGGATTAGAGCGCAGCTCTGGTCGGTATGCTAGAGAGAGGGAATATTGTCAGCAGGACTAAAAGGAGAGCTGCAATGTGAGGAGAACAGCTAAACTCGGTTGTGAACAGACTACCTGAGAGGTTTAAGGGTGGTAAATTCTATATGGATTATATTATAATGATATTAATATTTCTGGCTTACTTTAAAAAATAATAATAATTATCATTGGAAATTCCTCAATGATGGATCATGGATTTTTCAAATTGACTTAATTATTCTGAAATGAAAAAAAAATTTTTTTTTTCCTTCATTATAAATGCTAACTACTATAACTACTGTTAGATTATAAACTGCGTCCTAAGTTATGTTCTAGATTCATTTGCTAATTTTCATACACATCATGCTTTGCTTTTTTGTTATTGAGAATTTTGGGGGGTTGTTGTGGTTGAATGTTTTTGACCCACCTAAGTAAAGCAAGCAGGTGCCTTTTAGGATCGCCTGCAGTTTGATGATCATCAGAGTAGAAATTAAATCTGCCATCGTCCACCTGTTACAGTGAGCTCACTACATTCTGGACAAAACAGGTGACGCTGTGAGGATCATGTTCTTTGATTCCTCTACTGCATTCAGTCTGTACAACCATCTAGAAAGCTCCAAAATACTCCAAAATGCCTTCACAAGTGGCGGGATTATTGACTAACTGACAAGCAATGACTGAGTGAATGGTTAGCAGGTCACCGTTTTTCTCCACCTCAAAACTTTTCAGTACAACTCTTCCAGTCATCTTCAGAAATACTCAGATGACTCTGCTGTCATTTGATTCCACTCTGCTGTGTCAGTGGTGGCTGGGAGGATGACTACAGAAAATTGGTGGACCACTTTATGGCATGGTATGGCAACAATCAATATACAGTCATGGAAAAAATTATTAGACCACCCTTGTTTTCTTCAGTTTCTTCATTTTAATGCCTGGTACAACTAAAGGTACATTTGTTTGGACAAACATAACGATAACCACAAAGATTACTCATAAGAGTTTTATTTAAGAGCTGATATCTTACCATTTTCCATGGTTTTTTTGATTATAACCTAAATCACTTAAGTTTTTACATCAATAGCTATGGTGTTGTACTGCCAAAAATACTGCTTTATGCATTCAGTGTTTTCTTTTCTGTCTGTTTTAGTCACATGATGACGTTTAGTGGTACCAGGTATTAAAATGAACAAGAAAGTGAAGAAAAAATGGTGGTGTAATAATTTTTTCCATGACTGTATATATATATATGCCAATATATTCACTATCCCTCCTCTGTACATGGCCAAACTATCTCGATTTGATCTCCCTCACTTTCTCTCCGAGATATCTAACATGCGCTGTCCCTCTGACCTTCTCTGTATTTTCTGTCAACATCCTCAAAGTAAATATTGCTTCTGCAGTACTCTTGTTTCTTTGGCTTGAAACCATACTCCTGTTCACAGATACTCACTTCTGTCCTGAGTCTGTCTTCCACTACTCTTTCCCATAACTTCATTGTGTGGCTCATCAACTTAATTCCCCTGTCGTTGCCTCAACTCTGCACATCTTCCTTGATCTTAAAAATCAGCACCAGCACACTTCTCCTCCATTCTTCAGGCATCCTCTCACTCTACAAGATCTTGTTGAATGTCCTAGTTAACTTTAACTCCACTGCCACCTCTCCTAGACACTTCCATACCTCCACAGGTATATCATCAGGATCAACTGCCGTACCTCTTCTATTCTTTGTTCACTCATTCATTAACTCCTCAAAGTACTTGTTCCATCTTCCTGTCACACTCTAAGCATCTGTCAATACATTTCCATCTATATCCTTAATCACCCAGCCTGCAGCAAGTCCTTCCCATCTTTATCTCTCTGTCTCGCCGACCGGTATAAGTCAGTCTCTCCCTCCCTACTGTCCAACCATCAAGCAAATCTTTATACGCCCTTTGTTCGGCCTTTGCCACCTCTACCTTCACCTAACGCTACATCTCCCTGTCTTGCTGTCTACTTTCTTCAGTCCTCTTTGTCCCACTTCTTTTTAGCTAAAAGAAGTGGGTACATACTCTCTCTGTACATACCTCTCTCTCTGTACATACTTCTGCACTTCCTCATTCCACCACCAAGTCTCTTTGTCTCCTTTCCCATCAGATATCACACCAAGTACTTTCTTACCTGTCTCCCTGATCACATTAGCTGTAGTTCTCCAGTCATTTGGAAGCATTTCCTGACCACCCAAAGCCTGCATCAACTCCTCTCTGAAAGCCACATGGCACTCTTCTTTCAGCTTCCACCACTTTGTCCTCTGCTCTGCTTTTGTCCTCTTTATCTTCCTCACCACCAGAGTCATCCTACACACCACCAGCCTCTGCTGTCTGTCTACACTCTTGCCTACTACTACTTCACAGTCAATGATTTCCTTCAGGTTTCATCGTCAACACAAAATATAGTCCGTGGCAATATAGAGTGTGTGTGTGTGTGTGTATGTATATATATATATATATATATATATATATATATATATATATATATATATATATATATATATATATATATATATATATATATATATATATATATATATATATATAAACTATAAAATGACTCAGTCATTCTGATTTTGTTTGGCAGATCATTTCACAACTTCAGAAAGTCAGATGAAAATGTGCTCTGCTGTTTTAAACTGAGCTCTAAAAACAGCTAAAAATGGGAGGTACAGATGAATCATAAAATGTGTAAAAGTTGTCTGTAAAAGTAATTAGTTGAGTCTTAAAGTCTATATTGTAAAACAAGGTAAGGCAGGCAATGGAGCTGCTTTTCTTCTTCACATATTCACCCAGAACTTTATTTTAATGACTAGTGTCTAGGGAGTTTCACAATATAAAACAGTAACAATCTACAAAATATAACACACATGTTCTTTTTACAAATTGTTGTGTTTAATTGTTGTGTTTAATGAGCTTGTTTGGATTTGCTGGGTTTGAAATACACTGCCAGGCCAAAAAAAAAAATCAACACCAAAAAAAAGGTCATACACTCTAATATTTTGTTGGACCGCCTTTAGCTTTGATTACGGCATGGATTAGTTGTGGCATTGTTTCGATAAGCTTCTGCAATGTCACTGGATTTATTTCCATCCAGTGTTGCATTCATTTTTCACCAAGATCTTGCATTGATGATGGTAGAGTCTGACCGCTGCACAAAGCCTTGTCCAGCCCCAAAGATTCTCAATGGGGTTCAGGTCTGGACTCTGTGGTGGCCAATCCGTGTGTGAAAATGATGTCTCATGCACCCTGAACCAGTCTTTCACAATTTGAGCTCGATGAATCCTGGCATTGTCATCTTGGAATATGCCCGTGCCATCAGGGAGGAAAATATCCATTGATGGAATAACCTGGTCATTCAGTATATCCAGGTGGTCAGCTGTTAGCCTCACTGATTAGTGGTTTTCTTAAGGCCTGTGCCAGAAAGGCACAGGTCTGCAAAGCCCCAGGAGAGTAAGAGTGCTGCCCCCTTACACGTCATGTTCCAGGGTACTCAGGTGGGCTTTATTAATCCATCTACCTCACATTCTGTATCCCACAGTACAGCAGGCCACTAGCAAGAGGCAGTCACAGCAGTCAAGTGGATAACCTCAGGTTGTACTGTAGAATAAATGCTTCTATGTTGGTCCAGTCGGATGTATTATATGCTTAATCGTTATACAGTATACTGTCTGACATTTGAGCTAATGCTAGAAGGGCTGCCTCCTTTTTCTACACTTTGACCACGGTCAGTGTTTTTTTAATTTATGCGTGTATGGAGCGTTACACATTTTAGCTTGGCCCAAAAGTAGTTTTTAATAGGCAAATCACAGAAAGTCTAATGCATTCAAGAGATTATTGAAACATCTCCTGTGACTTCTTGAATGTGGAGAATGGAAAAGTAAAGTGAGGAAATGTATACAACAGAACTGCATCATCCTGATTTAAACCAACACTTAGAAATTTCTCAAGCAAATTATTGGTTTAAATTCTTTCTGATGTGTGACTGACATATATTAAAGATCATGGGACTTTATGGACCAGTCTGGATTACTCTCGGGAACACTTATGTCATTACTGCAACATGTGACACAATAACATCAACACTTTTACCTGGCAGTAAGATACTAGGCAGCTCAGTATTCTCAATATGTTCATCGTGGCTGAAATGGCAAAGACACCGAGATGAAGCGAGTCAGAAGAAGCGGGGACGACAAAGAGAAAGACGGACTCAGCAAGGTACTGGACAAGGGTAAAACCTGGACTAGCTTTTACTTGTGGGCAAGAACTACAAGAAGAAACGGAATGTAATATTGAAAGTTAAAATCCCATCTACCTGCTGGACTAGGAAGCAATGTCTTATTATTAGTGGCCTTGCTGTCTGTTACTGCTGTGGTATCTTGTTTTAATGTGCCAATAAAGTTGTCCACTCTCATATTTTCTTCCCTCATTCCATCGTTAGTGAAAACCGAAACACTCTTTCAATCCATTCTTGACGTCTCACCATTTATTGTACCAAAGTTAATTTTTCTATTGCGTAACAAGTTTTTAGTGAGGTTTTTGAAGGACTTTTCAAACTGGCCATTTTTGCACATTTCAGCTCACCTGTGCCACTGAGGTTTAGAGGTACCAAATGATAAAACTTGTTTTATTTGATATATATGTCACTAAATGCATTCATATTTTTCAAATATAATTGTTTTGTGTTTGTTTTATCAGTATACCTCTTCATAATGTATTCTATGGTCCTCCATTGTTCTTCCAATGTGGAACAATTGCTGAACTGTGGTTGTGTTTGCAAGGCTATATCTCAGGAACAGCTTGACTGTTTTGGGTGACGGACTCCTCTGTGGAATCTTCACAGCCAGTAGAAATGACAGGCAGTTCATAACTTCAGAGTTTTTTTTTATGGTCCTACTAGTTTCAGGGACAGTCTAAGAAAACAAACTGATTTTGATTTGTTGCAGCATCAATAGGTTGGACTGAATTCAGAGCTGGGCTGTAGAAAGTGCTTTTTTTTTTTTTTTTCCCACTTTAACTGCTACCTCAGTGAATATTTGTCACTTTTGGCACAGGCTAGATTGTAGAACATTGCTGCTGGTTGCTAGTACGGCATGTCTATGAAATTCTGTATTTTTGTGTTTTCATAATGTGTTCACTTAGCTGCCTGGTGTTGGAGTATTATTTTGTTTGGGTGGAAATGGTCTTTAGAGGCTTAAATCTTTTCCCCATTTGTTTGGCGGTTATTCTTAGCACGTTCACAATCTGACCCCGAGACAGGCTTTTGATATCCCTTCTCAAGCTAGTCCTTACAAAGATAGATCTCTGTGTCTGTTTTCTCGTGTCCCTGTGCCTTGGAAGCCCCCAGCAACCTGATGGGATGTTGCCATCAACACTGAAGCAAGTGAAAAAAAAAAATAAAATGTGAGCAGATTTTAAAAGAGTGAGAATAGGAGACAGAAATTACAAAAGTCCACATACATAATGGATACTGTTGAAATTTTTTTAGAAGCAAGCTAAGCATGGATTCCAAGTGGAAGCTGCAATGTATGCTCTGCAAAAACAAAAGCGCAACAGCTTGCAATGTCCAAGCTGGCAGTTAGGATGTTACATCATAAATGTCATAGAGACCAAGAGAAACAGAGATAGTCCTCCAAGGCTGACCCTGAGAATAAACTGCAGCTGCAAAGCTATTCCTGTCCTGACTCCAGAAGAGGAAAGACGTGTATGAATGTGTATGCGTGACTCCCAGGAAGGGAGAGGGTGCATGTAACGCAGGCTGACTGTGAGATATACATTTGCAAGCTTTTGAGAGTGTGGCTGTGCAAGCCAAAGAGTTGTCCTTTCCATATATATCATCTTAATCTGCATTGAGCACTCAGGCCTGTTCTTAACCTTGGTTTAATACACCAGAAAATAACTTATCATGTTAAAGAGGGTCCTGTCCTTAAAATCCACACGTGAAAGAGAAAGTAGAATGTCTCTGAATTTTAATTGTATATATCAGAAAAAAAAAAAAACACTTACCAGTTAGAGTTAGGTAAATGAAACCTCAAGCAAATACATAAAGCACATGGTGTTCTACCATTCAATGCACAACGATGTGTGATTAAATTGTGTCCCCTCATTCCAGGAATAAAGTGGCGAATCCTCAGCCAGGTGCTGCACTTTATAAAATGATCGTCAGTAATAGTGGCCACATTTATATAAGCAGATGTTTTGGCAGTTTTATAGTTTGGAGCATTTAAGTGTGTGTTGACTCAGTGTTGAAGGGGACAGACATAAACCATGATCCTAGACAAGCAAATGATATTGCTCATCTGTTTGGGAAGGGTTATGAGGCCATTTCCAATCAATATGGACTGATTCTTTCTTTGCTAACGATAACTATTTATACATGGAAAACACTCCACACAGTTACCAGCCTTCCCAAGAGTGGTTTCCCCAGCCAGGTCGTCCCAAGGTCAGACTCTACAATGCTCAGAGAAATTTGCCAGAAGCTGCATCTCATGCTTTACAGACCTTCATTTAGCATTTTTAAAGTAAATATTTATGACTGAGCAAGTAGGACTTTGAAGGACTGCCAGAAATAAATAAAAATAATGTGACAGTATAGCTTAGCTTCTTAAAGCTACAGCTGAACAAGCCACAAGACTTATAGGATGTAAACTTTTGATAGTTTAGATCAAAGTGCAGATGCTTGGCCAGGGCTACATTTGACAACAACTACACACATGTCAGCACAAAAAAAAAAAAAGCTTTCAGCATGTGTTATTCACAGTCGTGGAGGAGCGATGATTTTGACTTGTTTTGCGGCAAAATTAACGCATTTCTCTATATCAGCAAAACTCTCTCCTGCTGAGAACTGCATCGTCTCTGTTATCAGATAAACCTCTGTCAGGATCCACCACAGCCTCATGACACCGTCGGTGCGCTCTATAACAGCTGCATAGGTGTCTGTCAGCAGAACAAATCCACTTCAATCAACCCACAACGCTTCAAGAAGCACAACCTGATATTTGCAAAATTCCAAATGATTAAGATAAAAATGTTATATTTTAACGGTTTTATCATATTTAAAACATGTGGTTTAAAGTATATTGTGAGAACAACAGTCCATATAAGGCATTAATGTTGTTAAGTCCAAGACTGACAACAATATTTATGTGTGCTCTGCATTTACACAAGCCCTACACATGGTCGGAGGCAGGAGTAAATCTTTGGTTGTGGCCATGAAAAGTTCAGAACTACTAACATTTTTGTGTGTGAATTTTGTTCTGCTCAGTTTGGACATAAATCTGTTCTGCTCATGTGTCATGAATGAGGCCCACTGTGTCAACCACGGGCTCCTTTGTATCGCCTGTCTAATGTCAAATATGAGACCATCTCTCCAACAGCTGTACCTGTTCCTAAACTGGGTCACGCAGCCGTACAGTGATCCAGTGAACACCAGGATATCTACAAAAGAATGACAGACAAAAAAAAATATCAGGGTTCTGTAGTGGCTGATTCAAAATCCAGACCTCAGTCTGATAGAACCACTGTAGTGGGACCTGAAGACAGCTGTCCATAAATGAAAGCTTACAAACCCTTAATGAATATCTCATGTTTTGTTGTGGATTTTACGTTGAGTTACCTCATTCTAAGACCCAATATATACTGGACTAAAATTTCTTAAACGGAAAACGTTCAAACTGTAAGAGGGTGTACTTTCTGTTTCACATTACAAAACCTTATTAAAATGTGCATGCTCTGCTCTTGTTTACTATACAAAAATACCGCAGCTGTGTTTAAGGACGATGGTTCTGGCAGAGGTGAAACACAGGTCTATTGAAACATTAAGAAGATGATGGACTTTCAGAGATTATTCTCATTTGCTGGTACCAGGTGTTTATTGATTCAAATGCCACTTTAGACTTCCAAAGACTGTTTAAAAACAGTCTGCATACGATGCTCAATCTGTCTATCTAAGGGTGCTTGTTTTGGTCCACACCTGAGTGTGATTACTGTGTTCACACCAAAAAGAATGAATCACATCAAGCGAGAAAACACACTCTGCTTTGTTTTAAGTGGACTAAGGCCTATATGTGTGAAAGCACCCTTAAACATGCACCTCATACCATTAACCTGCTGGCAGCTAAGCATGTCATGATGATGAACGCTCTTTCTTCAACAGACTGACAACGAATCTTCATGCAAACCGCGCTCTGTCTGAAACTGGCTGTTGTTCCTTCACTGAGAGCCACAGTTACAGGATAACCCACATTTCCTTTGGTGCTCGGGTGAAAACGCTTTATCTGCACATCTGCTCTAAGTGGATTTTATTGAATATTCAGACAGTTTAAAGCTCACAAAATGCCGACATACCACAGGTCGCATGTGATTTGCTCTGAACATGCTGATGGTAAGTGTTGCAAAGCAACCTGACAAACTCCTCCTTCACTTCATGACAACAGCCCTGAACAAAGCCCTCAAACTGGTGACACTCACACACACTAATAATGCACATTCAAACACGTAATTACAAGTCACAATCATGTCAGCCTACTTGTATTGTTCACTTAACCATACACTCACTCCCCTTTTCTCTCTTATACGCACACACTCGTCATCAGTCTACTGCCACTTAGTCTGGTTGAGACAAAGGTCATGCATCCTCCCAAAGATCCCTCTTGGTGTGCCATTACACATTTGAGAAGGTTGGCTTCTTTTAAATATTTTATCCTGCATATATTTAAGCTCACAGATGTATTCACAGACATGCACACACATGCAAACCCTCCATGATCCTCCTCCTGCTGTTCTTTATAACAAGGCAGACCATTCATCGGCCACGGAGACCGATTGCCCTAAAATGGGATCGCTGCTTTCCCTAATGCATCCAACCACCCAAGCTTCACAATAACCAGATTGTTTGTGTGTTTATTGATTGGTAGCCTAGGGTCACGTGGTGTCTGGTTTGACAGGTATGGATTTCCTGCAGGCAAAGAATTCTGTTAGGAAAGTGCTGCTTTGTGAAGTTTTTGCAAAGAAAAGTATCCTTTAATGTAACCCAACACCCTGACAGTAAAGGGACAGAAGCAGCCACAGCGCAACACTCACCTCTAGCTCTGACAGCACCAGTGCAAAAAGGAATACGTCTTTGGTTTATCGGATGGCACGAGTGCTTTACAGGAAATTGGAGATTCTAGACCACAAACAAGCTACAGATGGAAATATTGTTTGATAAATTGGAGATGTGTATTAAAAGCCCAAACAAAATTAAAACTATGTCTGCTTAGACCTACTTCACATGGAATTTATTATTAAAAACATGCCTTTTTGGTTTTTGACTTGATGTCCACTTTGAGCTGCTGAGCTGTTTTTAGTCTTCTGTATCTTGTGTCATCTTTAGCACGAGGACATGACAGTGGTGTAAACAACCACTGTTATGTGTGTAGAGGTGTTTAGTGGTCATCTCCATGTAAAATGATAAAGACAGATACGGTGACCATGAGCTTTCACTTTTGCTTGTAGGGAGGCTGTTTATAGCTTTTGAGTTTTAAAGACGGTGGTCCAAATCCTGAGGAGGCACTCGCTGATGGGAGACCATTCCTTTTCCACAAATGAAGTACCGTATTTTCCGGACTATAAGCCGCTACTTTTGTCCCACGCTTTAAACCATGAGGCTTGTAGTTAACCATGTAGTTAAAAGCTATTCTGTTTTTGTTAAGTAGCCTATGTTGGCTATGCTAGTCAACATTCATTTTGTGAGCATCAATACCTATTATTATTGGACAAACCGATTAATTCAGGTGTCTCTGACCATTGTGGCTACTCAGACACACCTGGATTTATCAGTTTTGTCCAGTCAGTTTGTTGGTTCCCCAGTGGATTTCAGGGTTCTGAGTGGACCCGCCGCAGAGGTAAGGTTTTAATCGCAGATGCGGATCGGACGCAGTGTGGAGCCAGCAGGTCCGCTATCTGGCTCCAAAGCGGATCCAGCACTGAGTGCAAGTGGACTCCGATACGGGTCCATTTCGCGGGTCTGTTCCGGATGTCTTTGCTGTGTGGGGTGGTTTCAGTACACAGGAGGAGGAAAAATAAGTTCAGGTATATGAATAAACACTTATGGTACAAAATCTTTCGATGTAAATATCTTATTTCTCAGCCTGGATACCGGCGGCTTATAGTCCGGTGCGCCTTATATGTGACAAAATATATATTTCGTTTATATTTTAATGGGTAACTTTTTTTGCCGCTTATAGTCCAGAAAATACGGTAAACTGAATTGAAACTAAATAACTTTGGGAGCTAGTTTCACAGACAACATGCAAAGACAAAAAAAAAAAAAAGTTGTGTGTGTATATACATATGTCTATGTCTATGTTAAGATATAATGATCCTTCCATCACTGTTACCAAATTCACATGTGCAAGACAGTTTGATCAGTTAACTTCATCTCCACAGCAGTGCTACAGAGGGCAGGTAAGGGTTAACAACACCAAACATTACCGACATACATGCTGCAAATGCCTTTGTAATTGCACATCTACTTAGAAAGCTGCTGACAGCATTTTCAGAGGAAGTATACTCTGGTATTGCAACATCAGCCTGAGCAGGTTTTGCTGTTTGTTTGCCAACAGAGAAATGTGGCTGAACCAGCAGTGACTCACCACAGAGACTCCCTCTGAACTCAAAGCCCCAAACTGCCTGTCACATGTACATTATATGCTGACGCTCACAAATGTGGAGAACCGGTGTGATCACAGTGGTTTGTAAGCTGTGAGATCATCGTGGGTGGGGAGCCTTCAGGCATCTTCAAAGAAAACCTCCTTTTGTTATCAGAAAAATAACTGTCTGTTGTGTCAGCTGGAAGCTAAAGGTCAAAACGGCTGAGAGAAAATTTGACCCTACAGAAATGTTTGTAGTGGTTAATGCTGTGTACTTCTCTAAAATGGCGAAAGGTCAAAATTATAACTTGCTTTTAAGATGAATTTGTCATATTTTCACTGCTTGAAATTCTTAAATATGGCAAAGATTTTATGATTTTAAAATCTATCACAAAGAAACAGGAAAAGTGCATGTTTTGTGTTATCTGAGAGGATCTGAGTACTTTGTGAATTTAATAACATATTGAATTTAAGACATATTGATGATGGATGCTGTTTTTGCATGGCTGGAAATTACCTCTTACACTCTATATGCAGTTATCAGAAAAGGTTTTCCACTGAGCAGGGTGTCATAGCTGTTATGACGCCTCTGTGACCATAGTGGTTTGCAAATTTTTAAATGGTATTTTCAATGGAAAAAAGTTCTCATCTACATGTGTTTGCAGGTGGTTTTGGTGAAGAGCTTCTCAATGTTTTTTTCACTCCATATAACTCCTCAATTTCTTTTCTAAACCCTAGACCAAGAATATAGCTCATGAATTTCTATCTTTCTGTCATGGTCTTGGTTTTAAGTTATCTAAGTCGTGTTTAGTTTTTTTGAAATTCCAACCTTGGATTATTTGTTGTTTGAACTTCTGTTTTGTGTTCATCTTAATTTCCTGTTTTATTTTGACAGAACCTGGTGTGTTACAACCTTCGTTATTGCCTTTAGAAACTGTCTGCAGCTGTGTCTTGTTATCTTTTGAGTGTTTGTCAGTCTATATATTAACGTGTTTCCTTCCCTTCCTTTTGCCAAGAAGGAGCGGGACATCAACTCCCTGATTCACCTCACTTGGATCTATAGCAAAGACATCCAGACGTCACTCAGACTAGAGAAGTCTCGGCGGATGGTATCAAGAAGAGGAAAGATGGTCACAACTGAAGGGATTGAGTTACCAAAAGGCAGCATAGCAGATGTTCAGGACAGCTAAAAATACCTGGGGATCCCACAGGCAGATGGCAATCATGAGGAGGCAGTGTGGAAGTCAGCCACAGCCGAATACCTACAGAGTGATGCAGGTTCCACAGAGTCAGCTGGATGGGGAAAAACAAGATCAAGGCAACCAGCACCTATTATCTGTCAGTAATCGGATACCCCTACTGGCAAAATATCCTGACCATATGAAGAGATGCAAGCCGCCAATGCCAGGACAAATAAATTCCTAACTGTTGGGGGGTTTCACCCTAAGTGAGGTTGTGCACTAAAGGGAAGGAGGGAGGGGAGGATTAGTGAGCGTCAGAGCTACTTTCCAGGAGGAAACAGCAGGCCTCCAGGAATACATCAAGAAAACGGCCCCCACTGATGACCTGCCTAGTGACTGTGTCAGGCAACTAAAACCCAACATGGAGGAGGAACATGAGGGGTATCATGGAAGGACAAGCCCCGACACGAGTTAGGGTCAAGATGGAAGACACATCTCAAAGGTGGACAAGAACAAGTGGGTCGTGATCCTGTGGGACTTCCAGATCCAGAAAGAAAAACTGATGAGGTGGCCAATAAATATCAGAGTACAGCAGTGGTGATAGACCCAATCCCAAGCAATAGCAACATCAGGATGAAGGAACACAAGAAGCTTGAGAAATAACAAGGAATGAAGGAAGAGCTGAAAAAGATGGGGTGTAAAGGTTGTGCCAATAGGGATCAGGGCACTGGGAGCTGTAACCCCCTTTGTTTAAACAGCTTTTTTTTTTTAATTATAAATCCTGAATTAAAAAAAAAAAAAGCATTTTATCTTTGTTTATTTACTTAATGCTCACTGCTGATTACATTAATCAAGAATGTCCTCAAAATGTGAAAAACATTAGACGAACAGGTCTGCTGCTGCTGCAGGGTGAAGAGGTTCAGCTGTCTCATTTGTAAAGTAAACATGGCTGCAGTTACGGGAAGACTTCAAAGCTCAGTGTGACATCTCAGATAAAGAGATCAAAAGGAGAAAAGCTTTCAGATGAAGCATCTTATCCTCTTCAGCCAGATGATGCTTTCACTGAGTTGCGTTATGTATACACATCTGTAGGGATGCTCTGTGCAGACACATGCTCCACTTGTATGAGTACCATGTGTGTATGTGCTCCTTGATAGGATACGTGTTGATATGTGGTACTCACAAGTATGGAGTAGTTAAACTCAGATAACTGAGTTTGATAATCTGATAATCTGATGGGATTATGGATGGAGGCAGTACTTTCTGTTTACAACAGGAGTAGCCAGAAAAGAACTCCAGGAGGTTATATGGTATCAGCCATGACGCTGCCTGATCAATCAGTTCATAATATTATTAATTCAATAAATCATAATATTTTTTTCAGTAAACCTTGAGGCTACTATTACTTTTATTTGCAGTTGATGTTTGATTAGGTTTAGGAAGCAGAATTACTTGATTTGGATTAAGAAAGATATAAGGACAGGATGTGAGGACAGTGCACAGTGGATGTTGAAACATCCAGCTTAGGTCAAAAGCAGCATAGCTGCTGACGAGGCTATGTTTCAGACAAGCCTGTTCTAGTTTTGGCTTTATCCATTCCTGTAGCTGTAGCAATGACTGTGGGCCCTAACACACTATTGTTTTGACTAACTATGGGCTTTACAAGCATGTTATGGTTATATGAAATGGTGGTGGATGTGAGCACTTAAAAATGTTACTGTACCTCCTATATGTCAGTACTACTACATTTTCAAGTACATGATTTCGAGAAGTTGTCTTCAACAGATTTAGCAAAGTTAAGTGTTAAAAACATTTGAAATTAATGAGCTGATCAAACTGACCATTCCATTCTGTTTTGTGTTATTCTTTTTGTCTGACTGAACTCTCATTTTGTTAGTTCTGTGTAAAAGAAAGACATGACCCTTTGAATGGGTATACAGAAAAATAGGCAGTATTAGATGTTTTGATTATTTGATTTGACTTTCCACTTTGTATCTATGCCAGAATTACTGTCCAGTCATGTGACCCATAGGTTTATGGGTCTCCTGCTCTGACTGGGTCACCTGAGAGGCACCCCAGCTGCTTAGCGAGATCATGTATCATTATACATGCCTTCATGTCAAAGACTCCAAAAGTCTCCAATAGCAACTGAAAAAGTTATCGCTTGTCTTTTTTTTTTTTTTTAAGTTGCTAGAGGGAGTCTAAATCTTTGCGAAATACAGCAGTGAAGTTGTTCAGTTGGCAACACTGCTTCTTCATGGGAAATGAACTTTAGTTGTACGTATTATCATCACTTACCAGGCCAGAGGTTGTTAACAGTGTGCTAGAAATTATGGAACTGAGAAAGGTCCAATTAAATCCATTAATTATTCAATGCATCATTTTTTCTGTAACTAATCAATTGAAATTAACGGTAGAAATTATATATATATATTAGGGCTGGGCAATGATCAAAATTTTTAATCACGATTAATCATATTAATTTCCCTGATTAATCACGATTAATTGCATTGTATACGCAAAATCTAATAATGAATTCAGAAGTAGTGTAAAATGCACTTTTATTTAAATGTTCTGCTGCCATATTAACTAAAGTGCCATAACATTTGTTGTTCAAACACTTTTAACATCAGCACTTGTCAGTAACACATATTTAGTGAAAATCTCATCTTAAAAAATGTAAAATAAAATAAAGCTTATTGCCACTGGCTGGGCATTAATGTCTTCCTGTTTTCGTAAAAAAAATTTAAAGAGTCTACAAACAAAATCCAACAAAATAATTTTGGCTCAGAACAATCAGCGCAAAAAGACAGGTAATTTCTGAGGTAACAGCAGAAACTTTTAACAGGGAGTTCAACTTGGCAGTTGTTACAAATAACCTTGTTTCTGTTGAATCCTCCATCTGGGAGAACTTTAAAATGAAAATGTCCATGTTAAAGTTCAGTACCTTTACCAATCTGTGTATCAAATATTCTTTCCATTTTCAATTGTCAATCAAGGATAAAAAATAAAAATAAAAAGTGACATTTTATTACGTTTTTAATTTTTTAATCTAACACAAAAAAACTGAAAAAAATGCCTGTTTTTTTATATTTAAATTTTAAACTTGGATCAAAAATACAAAATTAAAAAATGGGCCACCGAAACTGAATTTGTTTTATAATCGAGGACTGGACTTTCTGTTGTCATTACACATCCACTAGATGGAGCCGCACTGAAATAACCAGTAAGAGAAAAACAGGACAGTGAACACATGGAGCAGATCTGATGTAACATGGAGGAATGACACGAAAGTTTTGTTGCAGTCCAGAATTTTTTCAGACAGAATTGTTAACATTGCTACCTGAGTTGCTACCCGAACTGTAAAGTACACGGATTTTTACCTTATCTGTTTTAGCTTTTCGCATGTTAACCTGCCGATTGTCTTCTGGTTGCGCAACAGCCAGTAACAGACTTTTTAAAACAAAAGCATGTGAGCAACATGCGTTGACGCGATAAAATAAATGTTGGTGTTAAAGTCATGAGTTAACGCGATAACGCGTTAACTTGCCCAGTCCTGATACATATATATATATATATATATATATATATATATCTATATATATATATATATATAAATATATAATATATATATATATATATACTTCTACAGTTTAGATACCTATATATATATCCAGTCTGTTTATTATTGGTATTTAAACTGTAGAGGTCTTTCAGAAAAAAAAATACTTGTCAAGTGTTACAAAGAAAATTGTGTAATTTATACCACAGAAAGTCCCACTCATAGGCGTGGAGGTTAAGTCTCATTTTTGTCACTGCCTGAAGTTTGCTCTTGTTCAGTCTCTTCCTCAGGCGCCCTCTCGCTTTCTCTTCCTCATTTGTTCAGTGACTAAAGGTCTCTTAACCCTTGTGTGATGTTAGGGTCTTTTGGACCCATTTTCAATCTTTACTAAAATAAAAATCATACAAGTAATACTTTTTCAACTTGAAACTCATTGTCCTTGGCTTGTTTTATGTGAGGGGCATGGAGGATAACTTTTTTGGGGGAGCTCCCACTCTACACCCCCCCTTCACATTTACATCACACAGAGGGTGTTTGGGTCCAAAGGACCCCAATGTAAAACAATAGGGCAGTAGTCTACAGCTTTAGTGTGAACCCTTGATCAAAGGGGGCGGGGTTTCGCTACCACGCCACCCGCAACACAAATCCCACAATCAAGTCCCTGTGTGAAATCAATTCCATGCAATAAATATCAATAGTACTGAAGGCCTGCTTTCCTTTATTTATAAGCAAGTTGACTGCAGTATTGATCATAACTGTTTTACTGTATATGATGTATTTATAGATAATATAGAAGAGGTCAAGGTACATGGTACCTGATATGGTCTAATAATAGTATCAATAGTGGCATGGAGGTCAGACTCCACCCCCTCTGACCAATGTAGATTGGGGACTGGTCAGAAACCACCCAACAAGCAACATCCTGGTGAAGACAGTGTGTCTTTGGCCCTCACAAGGGCTAAGTTATGAGATTCGTCGCATGCATGATGGCAAAACTCCACTCCCCAAGGTGACAGTCAGTACAGGGAAGGTCAGTGACATCACAGCAATGCACCAGTAACCCTCCAGTGAAGACAGTGTTTCTCTAGCCCACACAGAGGCTGAGAAGTGGGAGTTGTGGCATCCATGATGGTGAAACTCCGCCCCCAAAGGTCGAGATCATCATAGGAGGGTCAGTGATGTCAAGGCTACCCACCAGTAACCCACTAGTGA